>JBBPDA010000003.1:10997266-11017358 GCA_037974385.1 Arnoldichthys spilopterus | reverse complement strand
GAACACTCAACAAGACCTGCTGTTTTGGAGATGCTCTGACTCAGTCACCTAGGATATATAATAATATATCCCACCACTCTTACAGATGCCATTTTAATGAAAAATGTCAATGGTATTCGCTTTATCTGTCAATACTATTAATGTAATGGCTGATCGGTTTAGATATACATACACACATCTAGAAAGAGAAAATTATGCTTATCCACTATTCCAGCAGTGGAAGCCCCATTAAATTGTCTTGTAGTAACCTGTCAGAGAGAAGGAAACTATAGGGATAGAATTGAAATGTCCTCACATTCTCCCTCCCATGGACCCTTTGACAAAACTGAGGCTTCCCTGGTGTGTTCTTCATTTACACTTCCTGGCCTAGGGAAAGCAGTGGTGGCATGTTGATTAAGACTCTATAGGTAATTCTAGGGCCTGTAGCTGGCTCACATGCAAACAAACAGCAACCCCTTCTTTTCTCTTGCATATAATTGTGAAAGAAAGGTATCGAAGTGACATGATCTGCTAAAAGTTTCTCATGTGTATTGTAATAATGTATTCAAAGTCTAACCTTTTTCATTAATCTGAAAAATTCACTTCCCAGTAAAAACAGAACAAAAAAACATCCATATCATTGGAAATAAAGACTCATTTGTTAAGTAATGCAAATTAACCAAAAAACAAAAAACAGCCATCAAGGTGCCATTTTTCTCCTATTGCTTCGCAGCACTGACAGATGCGTGTATAACAATGTCTTGATCTCCATCTAACATGGCTCTCCAGAGAAGCAACCACAGCCCCCACTCTGAGCTGCCAGCGAAAACAAATCGTCACACCGATCAGGCTCGCCAGGCCCCTGCTGTGGGTGGGGATTGGGATATAATGGATTTGAGTAATGAAAGACGACAGGAATTGGGACTGCTGGGGCGTGTGCTCCCTGCAAGGCCTCAGAGAGCAGGTGAAGGGGGACAATGCCCCTAAAACCCCTGGCCCCGAGTGCAGCACAGGCCAAGCCATTCAATGAAGTGGATAGGGCAGTAATTGAGTTGCTGCATTAGCCTCTGGCTGTCAGAGCAGGTGTTAAAGCAGAGTCAGTGAGTGCCGTGTGTACATCGTACAGTATGCAGATGCAGCCGGGGAGGAAGCCATTAGTTACCCATCTAATTACTCCACATTTACAGCCTGCTGCTATGTGTTTTACTGCGTACAGTAAACCCTGGCCTAAACACACGCCAGCCTTTCTTTTAGACTTTATGGATGGAGGATCACTCTGCCAGGACTGCCTTTTATTTACTGCTTCACCTCACAGCTTTGAGCCCAGGCTCTGGAGATTTGGAGGACTTGCCGGATCTGGTGTGAATTTTCTTCATCGCACTTCTCCTCCCATTCCCCCTGCCTCTGTCCTCACTGCATCATTATTTCTCCCCTGTTGGATTTGTCATCTTTTCTTTGTTAGACTGTCTTTCGGCTGTTGAGTCACAGAAGACATTGGAGAGTCAGGGATGTGAAATTCAAGAAAATGTTTAAACTGAAGCAAAAAATGTACACACAAATGTGCATGAGTTTAAGAATGTATATGAGCTTATTTAAGAATATGCCATAAATTTCACCCTTTATTTACTTTAGAGGAGCAGAGGGCACAACCTAGTGACCTAATTTGGTTTTGGAAAAAATAACCAAACATCCCTGCTACAAATGAAAACAGTATAGAATAGAATGTTTACAAACTATTTAGCCAATAGCAGTGTGAGTGGAAATGTTTCAACTTACCCCACAGGTGGAACCAGATGTAAAAGGCTTAGGCACAGCAAAGGTCCCTAGAAAGGTCTGGCAGTTTGATGTAAACAAAGTTAATTCAATACAGTTCTATGCTGAAATTAGCGTTTTGACCATAATACATAAAAAACATACATAAAGGAAAAATGATTTGTGAAAGAGGTTCTAACCCACCCGGCTAATTCCTTTTTGACTAAAAAATTATACAGAAAATATCAGCAGAAATAATTTATTATTAAAAATTAATTGCAATATTATTATTATATAGTTATTCTAATCTCACTAAAGCATTAATTGCTTTGAATGTATATGGAGGGAAGTGAGCTGCAGTCATTGTTTACATTCGGGAGCTTAGATAAAGCAAGGAGTTGTTTGTTCATTATGGGCACTGAGGCACAGCCCTACTGGTAACCATGAGCAAAAAATGCAGAAATAAAACTAACAATAAATAAAACTTTTACTAAAAGTTTGGTTTAAAAGGAGGTTTTGTTTTAATGATATGAATCTGTGTTGGACATTTGGAAAACAAATGCCAGTTTTTAATCCACTGGCTTGTCAGCAGGGCGGAAAAGCACTGCCCCAGGACACTAAAGAAAACATCCTTGACCAATCATGCGGCCATTGCTAGGCACAATTATCATGCTGCCTACAAACAACTGGCTGCATTTTCTTGTATTGAAAGCTTCTGGTGCCAGGTAAGGAAACAGGCCAAATGTAACACAGCTTGCTATTACAGATGAGGCACTCATTAAGTCAGGCAGAACTCACATAGAAAACATAAATGTTAAGCTGATAGGGTTTTGGTGAGTTTCCCCCAAATCGTTTTCTAACTGTGTATATTTTAATGTTTAGTTTATTACCGCAGTAGAGCTGTACCATATTGTATTGTCCATGATATACCAGAACTGTTCCTCCATATGACAAGATATCGTCATGTTGCAATACTGATGATATAGCTGATGACCTATTCCCATTCTCGCCGCGACACCCTCATCTCAGCTTATCTCACACAATTACACTATTTAATCATCATTTGCAATTTGACAGAAAATACATTTTTACAACACTTAACTTTTTCAAGTGGCTAGGGTCTGCATCCTGGGAGTATTGTCTTTTTATTTTTACTAAAATTAAAATTTGCGAATAAATTTCCTATTCTATTTTCTATTGCCCTTAATTGGTATAGCTGAGTAAGTATTTGAGGGTCAGGATTAGTTTTATTGTTTTGGACTAAAAAGACAACACTAAATGACTTACTTTTATATCATCATTTATATTGTTATTGCAACAATATATTCTGAAATATTGTTATAGATATTATTACAAATATTAAGAAATTATATCATTTTAAATCTGTATGGCCCATTCCTATATTGCTGTGTGTATTTGTGGTTGTTAGGGTCTTTCAGTTCTTTGGATCAAAGTGTGTATATATGAGCATATCATTTTACCGCACCCACCTCAGCACATAAGCCTAGTCATCACATATGATCTATTGCTTCCCGATAACCAACCAGATGTCTATAGCACTGTCAGCTGTTATAATATAGCGTTTTTTGTAAGCACTTGGCACATGTATCAATTGTTGTAGCAGTTCTCTGTAGTTAGTGTAAGCACTTGGCATATGTATGTATTTATTGAAGTTGCTCTCTGTTGCAGTATAGGAACTTGGTGTATGTATTAGTTTGCAGTAGTTGCAGTTGCAGTAGTTGCTGTCCGTAGTAGTATAAGCACTTGGCTTATGTATGTATTATAGTGATTGCGTTGTTATTTATTTCTACAACTACGAGGAATGCATTGGTCTTCTTGTGGCATCACCTTCAGTGTTACTCTATGCAATGTAAACGCTTGATTGTTTCCTCTGTCCTGAAAGTCGCTTTGGATAAAAGCGTCAGCCAAATGAAAAAATGTAAATGTTAATGTAAATGTAAATGTATTACCCTTTTTTTGGAGAGCGTGTTGTTTGTTGAGGGCTGAGCTCATTGTTGTTTTGACCAGTGGTCTGCTGTTTAACCCTTGGGTTTTATGTGCCTGATGCTCATAATGTGCTGTCCAGTTGTTTCCTCACGTTTTTTTTAAATGCACCTTATGGGCCTGGCTTGCAACTCACACTCACTTAAGTTTAGCAGGCAAAACGTTTTCCACTAAGGACAACTATCAGTCCTCAAGAAGTTTCTGCATGCATCATTAGATTGGAGTGTAAAGTGACCAAAAGTATGTTTGACTTCATCCTGTTTAAGTAAATAACAGATCTGTTGCATTTTAACTAATGTTACTTTGAGCACTGCACACTCCACTAATTAGAGCAGAGAACTGGCTCCATTTTACATTTTGTTATTTTGTAGCTCTTATTCAAGTTTTTCAGAGTGATCACCATGACCACCAAAAACACAAGATTTTCAGATTTTTATTGATCATTTAAGTGAGGACAATAGGAGGCCCAGCAGGAATGCTCTAGAGTAGAAAGACACTATAACTCCTGATTATCTGAAATGTAAAGTGAATCTGTATCTAAAGGCTGCTGTAAGTAGATGCATATTGACTGGCTAACATCCAAAACATGAAATGAAGGCATTTTGTTCTTATGTACCATGTTATATATTGGTTAACTGTGGGTTTTCCAGCACAGAAGGTATGGGACAGGACAACAGGTGAAGCTGCAGGAAAATCAGATCCCACTGGTCATGTTTACCTCTCATCCTCTCAGACCTCACTGCAAATGCACATGACAGTTCTAATAAATTCTTTAGTTTTGCCAGTATGTGCAGAAAGGCAACACATGCCTGTTGTTTATCACTCCAGCACATCTTGAAATACTAGCAAAGCTAATATGCTCCCATCAACCATTTCTTGTCTAAATGGAGGAGCTCCATAACATAGAATATTCTGATTCTGATATACTTCTCTTCAAAAGTAGGGGGTCTTACAAATATAAGAGCACAAGACTTTGTTGTCACTAAGGAGCACTTTATTTTGCTAGTGTGTCCTTTTTATTAAACATGCATAACAGAAATATCAGACGCAAAACAGCCTCTGCGAAGGCTAATTATCTCATTCACTCAGCCATTTGTTCAGTTATTCAATACATGTGGCCCTCAGAGAGGTTTTTCTCATTTACAGTAAAATTCAAATGAGATTCAGAATGACTATGCTGGTGTGCACCCATGCAAAGACTGAACCTACAGTTCACAATCCAAACCATCAGACTTAACTCACATCATTGCTTGCCACCCCCAAGTAACAATTCACCACTCTAAAGCCCTTGGTTTACCTTTCTTAACACACTGAATGGTCTTGACAATGCATTAGGCATCATATAATATCTAAGGCCAAATTATTCAGGGCCAGTGTCAAGTGGTAAAATTGGTTTCTCACAGTAAGCAATAAGCTTTAGTGGAATCTAGAAATAAAAGATTCACTAACATGAGGCATAACAATATGTATGTTGTGATTTTGGCTTGGCAGTACTAATTAGCTTCAATTACCTTTTTGAGGAAAGCAACAAATTGCTAAATACTGGTGTACAGCAAAAATTATCTTATTAATTCATATAGTCAGAATGTTACATTACCTTTGTTTGCTTTCAGAGCTAACCTGAGCATAAATCAAATAAATAAATAAACAAATAAATTAAAATAAATTAAAAACTATTAAAAACAAAAGCACTTTAATCATTACTTTAAATGCAACCTCTAATTTTATAGATCAAACAATTGAAGATTCAATGTTTTTTTGTTATATAAATTGGCACTGCTATGCATACACTTACTGCACTGTATAGTTTGTATAACTGTTTAGTGTTTTTCCCAGTGTCTGTTGTATTAAAATCAAAAATATTAAACAAGAAAAATAAGCAAATAATAAACAAACAAAAAATTAAATAAACAATTAAATAAAGTTTCTAAATAATTATCTAACTTTCACTAGTCAGGGGTCTCATTCCAAAACAACTTTAGTGCACACAAGCAGAGGTCAGACCTATTGCACATGGAAGATTGCCTCTTTTGTTGACTTTCAAAGAGAGTCATGTTGGATGTATTCACGCACAAACAAGCATAATGCAGGCAGAATAAGGACAATTACCCAGAGTCTTACCAGAGAAGGATGGTGGCCCCCCACATTAAAAGACACACCCGTAAAAATGTCTGGTGAAGAAGCTGAACAATCCATCTGCCTGGAGACCATTGGCTGCTCAAGATCCTCTCACAGCTTGGTCAATGTGTGGGTGGCCTGAACAAGACCCACAATTAGTTCCCTTCTCTTTTGAAGCAGTGCTGAAGATAACCAAGAGAAAGAGAGTGAATTAAGAACAGACTTTGTGTAACCATCGGAAATGTACCACAGGATGAGGGTTTAAAGCCAAGAGTCATGCAATATGTAGTTCATTTGGCATTTTTCAGAACATGGATCGAATCAATATGAAAAAAAAAGTACTGAAAGGCAGTGAGCCTGTGCTGCTTCCCATTGTTTGGAAAAGATTTCAGACAGTGATTACACTGAAGATTGTGTTCCTGCACTGATCTGGCCCAGTTTCACTGCTAGTTTCCTTCTAAAACTGCTTTATCTCACCAAACACAAGGTCATCCATGGTCAACACTGATTAAAAAAGGGGCAATCATAAAGCACATGAAAATTTAAAAACAAAAAGATAAACCCCTGAAGACAATTACACTTTAATAAATAACTCGAAACAATCTGGTCTATAATGAAACTTTCTGGGCGATCGTTAGGATAAAAAATAAAGGCTTGTATAATATTTGCAAGAGGGGCCACACACACTTGCATAGGCAATCTCAAGCCTACTGTCCATAAGCGTCATCAGAGTGGTATAATTTCCCTTGTGCCCGGCATGTAGATAGACTTGCATCTCATCAGTGGGGCCTGACACAGCTCGGGTGATGAAGACAGAGAGATAATGGCCTTTCAGTGGCTTCCTGTGATTGGCCGGAAAAGGAGGAGGCATTAAATATGCACCATTGCTGTCTCTCCTCATTGTTTGTGCTCCTGCTTACAGCGACATCAATTGCGCAGCACCAGTGAACCATTGCTAACAGGCCAAGGGCTGTATTCTTCACACAGACAAGTTCCTTTCAGGCCCTGGAGAGGGGGGAGCAAGGTTAGATTGAAAGGTAATGAGCCTATTAATTAAAAGCTTTACACAGAGAGCGGCCTGGCCTAGCGTCCTCACCCCAGTCCTGGCTTCATTCACAAGTTCTTTTTGTTTTTAGAGCACAAAGGAAAACTTCTCTCTCAAACATTCACACACTTGCTCACACACTTTCACACTTTCTCCTTCACAAACATTCTCACAGACACATAGCTCCCGCGTGCCCACCTCGGCAGGTGTCACTTTAATCCAGCATTTAACTTCAATATTCCTCTAATTTGCATGAAATCAGTGCATCAGCTGTAGCACACTGATATTCAAATCCATCCTTATCAACACCAGCTCACAAGAGTGGAAAGAAATCTAAGAGACCATAAGAAAACCTATGATGCTTGCCCTGATGAAGGGTTATATTTGAAACCCTCAGTGGAAAACTGTTATTTCAGGATGCTGGCTCATCCTGTCTTCTCCCGGATCCTCCCTCAGGACTCTTCGATTTAATTGAGATGAGAGTGCAGCCATGATTGAGAATACGAGGTAATAAAGGGGGAGCCATTGATCAGACCAGAGCAGACTTGACCTTCCGAAATTACAGCCTAAGATACAAAGTGGCTCCATCGATGTCAGTGTCCAGGCCCCATGCACCATTGATTTTTATTGAGCAGCACCATATTGTATTTAAATGACAGACGCCAAGCTTGGAAAAATTAATTAACAAGGCTTAATGGGTCAGTGTTGGCTTCCTGAATTTAGGGTAGCTGTACACTTGGTCAAAGAGCCAAATAAAAGTTGAATGCTTTTATAGGCAAAGGGATAGGTTTTATAATCTGAGTTCAGTAAACTAAGGATTTTACAAGACCTGAATCATTGCGTCAGGTGCTGCTAAAAGTTTTTTTTAAAAGTGACTTTTTAGAGTGAAACTGCATGGGATGAATCATATAAACAGCACAATAAAGTAGACATGCCAAGAGAACAGTGAAGACAAAAACAACAGATTTAGCACATAAAAATTATAATTTTTTAAAACATTTAATAGCAGTGTTGAGTAGTAACAGGGCACCTGTATATTGATTACGTTATGTGACTAGAAAAATGCTTAATCAAAATCTTTCTATTGAATACTTGTTTTTTTTTTTTATTTATTAGCCAACATCAGTATATCACCCTATCACAAAAACAAATGTTAAGGGTGTGCTTATAAAACAGCATACTAGCTGTTTTACTATGGCAAAACAAAAATGACATAAGAGTTAAATATGGTGAAAGAACATTTATTGGAACTTTTAATTTTTGAATATTTGGAACCTTATGAAACAGGTTCAGCAATTGTTCAGCAATTTTAGTTTATCTAATTTAAAAGCTCGATTGGATCACATTTTTTAAATAATATACACACCACTTTTTACTAGAAATAAAGTTTACTAAACCTAGAGTTAATCTTCTGAGATCTTTGCTGTTTCTGATTTTGTTTCAAGGGAGAGAGAGAGAGAGAGAGAGTGAGAGAGAGAGAGAGAGAGAGAGAGAGAAGGAGAGAAAGAAAGAGAGAGCTACGTCCTTGCTATCTATGTGATTTTCATAATCAACTATGAGATCTATGAAATAATGGAAAGACAAGCTTTAGCTTTTAGCTTTAGTTTTCTGCTGCTCAGATACTTCTCCTAAGCAAAAGATGCAATCTCATGCATCTCCTCTTGAGTTTTAATAGAGATCTTAATAAAGTCACGGAATGTGCTTAAAATTGGCAATATAATAATGATCATGTGTATGTGTAAATAAAGAATTGAATCTCAATATAAGCTCAACAATTTTTCATCTAAAACTAAGATATGATTTATTTTTCCTCCAGGCTGCTAAAGAAACAACAAATTAGCAAAATAACACTCTCTGTATTTCTTATGCCAGTTTTGACAGTAAAATGCTTTCGCTGACGGTTGCTGACAGCTGCTTCTAAACTCTGATTTACCAGCGAACATCAGTGAGAAAACAATGTGGTGGAAACTAGAGACACTGTCTGGACAACTGCCGTCCTTTCATAATGTTTTATTGGTTCCCTCACGCTCGGTTGACCAGGGCATCTCCCACAAAGCTCCAGGGCATTTCCCTGTCCCCCAGACACCTTCCACAGGCTTCTCACTGGGCAAAAACGTCTGACCTCCTTCATTTCCTATCACTGCAGCCAAACACTCCATCTGCAGAGAATACTATCCAAAGCATTTCCTCTGCTCATTTTGGAATGCCACTCTGATGCCAGCCTTCTTACCACAGGTTTCCCTCTCCTCAGAGCTATGGACTCAATGCTTCCTCTTCAATCATGAGAACCAGACTGCACATGCATGATGGTTATTAGATGGGATGGTATAACTGCCAGTGAGGTGGCTCGGCAAAGCTGGTGGCCTCACTTAACCAACCCTACTAGAGTTACAATGGAGCCCAGTGTCAATATTTGGTGTTTTTAGTGACCTTTTCAACCCAACCTGATATGGTCATGCCATCTCTGAGTCTTTCACAGACCATCGTGGGAAAAACAATCTTGTCTGCATTTGTAAAGATGACAATTATGTCATCTTCAGGAAGTTAAATTCATTGGTAGTTCAGAAGACAATTGACTGTTCTGTCTTGAGCCTGGCAGTGCATGGTCAGAGAGCACAGTCCAGATCATATGTAACACATGCATATAAACACATAAATTAGGACCAGCCTGGAGATTCAGACATACGCCTTAACACGAATACTGCTGAAACCTAGAGCTACAGCAAATTATAAGTGGGTGGCCAGGCGCTAATTCTCGCTTTGACACAGATGCAGAAAAAGAGACCTTTATTTACCCAGTAATGTGACAATGTTATACTGCAGTAATGCATAAATGACAGTAGGTGAACAAACTAAGGTTAACAAACAAGCCAGGCTAAAAAAATAGCCTTCACTTGGCAGGGTTAGATTTAATGGCAGTAAGCTCCCCAAAGTAAAGCCACAATTAAAACCCTTATATTTTTAAATATGTTTTAAATGTGTTTGCCAGAGCTTGTTACAGTTTATTTTCACTAGTTATAATAATTATAATGCATATACTTTATCTTTTTTAAAGTTGCAAAGATCATCTGGTTTAGACAACACAGAACTGCACTGAAAATTGTTTGCATCAATTTACTAGACCTTTCAGCAGCCAAAACAGTTGAATGGAAACAAAGTCAACATTGCCATTTCAAGCACAGAAGCACGAGCTGTGTATAGAAATTTTATTATTAAGATGAATGTCTATATATTTTACTAAAATGTTTTAACTTGTGCCCTGCTTCCCCTACTTTAAAGGTGACCAAACAACCCTTTTTTCTGCAAAAATATTCTGAGAGTAATGCTTTTATCACTTAATGCCTCACTGTTTTTTCCCCTTCACTTTATTCAAAGAAACACTTGACTTGAAACATCATAGACCTTAAGAGAATTATTGTTCCTCTCTTTAGGATTCACCCCTCTGAGCATGGAATCCATGTACATACAGATAAATGATGGGCTTGGATTACAAAAAAAGCAAAGCACTTCCTTAATTATGTATTGGGTACGATATTATAGTGACACAGTGAAAATTCAAATTTAGACCAATTAAAATTTCTCAAGGAATTTAATGAACGTCATTACACCTACGATGTAAATGAAATCAGAGCATTAACTCTGCATGTGTAACTAGCAACAGAAATAAGCATAAATTCTTAAAAACATCAAAATCCCATTAGAAATACTATGATACTGGAAAAGAAGGCTTTCTACAAGTGTATTCCCTGCTGTGGGCCTCGGTAGCAAGACCTAATCTTGCTTTACATTCCTGAGGAGAATCATAACAAATGATGTGGTTCCCTGGGTGAAGCTAACTCAGTGTCCTTTGAACCTGAAGTTAGGTTATTTCCGTCACTCAATGATTTAACCTTGTTTAATATTATTCTGTCTAATCACCCCACAGACAATAATAAACTAAAAAGATGGGAAAAGGCTGCCATTAAGTTCCGAAGTTTTTTGGGATAGACTGTATATACACAAGGTTCTTTAGCAGACTTTTTCAGTTGAAAATGTAAAACTGTTAGTTATTAAATGTAAATGAGATGTAACAAATGCATCACAATTACTGCCACAGTTTAGCTCACATTTTTTTTCTTCACTTCATTCAGAGAATACCTGAAACTTAATAGACTCTAAGAGAGTCAGATTTCCTCTCTTTAGGATTCAACCAACTGAGAATGACATCCATATACATACAGATAAATGATGGGTTTGAAATAATGTCATAGGTAAGCAGTAACTGTGCCATGGATTATCCATTTTTACACATTTTTGCCTTTCAAAGAAATAAAATTAAGAAGCAGAATATATCAGAAAATAGCAAATATTTATATGTAGCTTTATTTATTGCTTTTTGACTGACACAGGTAGCATGATTCAAAAAAGGTGTCAGAGTCTGCTTGAATCTATGAAATAGCATCACAGACACAGCAACATTAAGGCACCTAAGCAGCCCACTGGCTAAGCACAAAGTAATCACTTTAAAGAGGGAAAACAAACAACGTAGAGCGTTATTCATTTTAAAATGTCAAATTGATTATTTGTGAAAGAAAAAAACCTCCTTAAGATAACTTATAATTTAAACTCATATACACAGAAAATGACCTCACTGTGGTTTGGTGGTAAGATGGAAAAACACAGAGAGAAAGAAAGAAAGAGTAAAAAATCAGTGGAAAGTGAGCCCAGTTAGCAGAGCAAGTAAAAATGAATCTTTAATTAAATGACGATGAGAGACAATTTGAAATGGTTCCCTTTAACAAATTGACCTACATGTTCATTCAGCACACTAAGTGGGCAGGGCTCGGAAAGCACTGAGGAGAAGCCATCCATTACTCTCTGGTGTGCATGAAGTGCTAACTGACTTATGTGAATATAATGTGAATTTAAACTTATGCACTGAATCACTCCTATACATAGACAGAGCAAAACGCTTATTGCGAAGTTACAGCGTTAAAGTTGCAATCAGTATGTTTTTGGAAATTGATGCCATGCGTTCAAATGTGAGGCGGAAAATTTTACACATTCACTTTTGTGGAATAATCACAACCCACTGGCAGTACACTGACTCGAGCAAATGAACAACTTGAACTAGAACTGCTGTACTCAGCCGTGCTGAGGGATGTGGTTCCTAAGGGGTGCAGTTAACCAAAGGGATGAGACTGTGTTAACACATGCACAACCAATTAGCAGTGTGTTGTGCTTTGAGGAAAACAAAACTGGTGACCTACATGTAATCTCTTACCATTGCAGCTAATTCCATCCTGTCAGACTAAATACGATAGAAACATGGATGAAAGGAAAAGGTTTGGACCATGGATAATCCAGGGCACAATTACTGCTTACCTATGACA
Source organism: Arnoldichthys spilopterus (assembly GCA_037974385.1). Taxonomy (NCBI): domain Eukaryota; kingdom Metazoa; phylum Chordata; class Actinopteri; order Characiformes; family Lepidarchidae; genus Arnoldichthys; species Arnoldichthys spilopterus. Next base: position 11,005,088 of record JBBPDA010000003.1, on the reverse strand, counting down.
TCTCAGCAAAAACACACAATTACAGAGTGAAGCCAAGGTTGAATAAACTTCACCGCTGCTATAAAGCCTGTTATTAGGAATCATTACACATAGCACACTGAGAACAAAACTGTATAGTTATACTTCAACTTCCAAAAATACTGAACTGAAGCAAACACATTTACTTACAACAGATTACGAATAATACGGCTTCTGGTGACTGATTATGTGAAGCATGTAAAAGTGACTATTTGTCATTGTGAACACACCCCAACACACAAAGTGCACCACACTGAAATGTGACCTCTGTATTTAATCCATTGACACATGGAGCAGCGGGCATCTATCAGCAGCACCCAGGGATCAGTGTAGCGGGAGGATACCTTGCTCAAGTGGTACCTGGGCAACCCATTGATCACAAGTCCCTAACCACAAGGCTACTAGTGCTTGCTTCTGAAAATTCCACAGCATGATCATGCTAAACATGGAACCCCTCAGAGGTCGAGCAAGCAACGGTGGTATTTTTTTGTTGTATGTCATGAAAGGACAGAATAATGAATTTCAAGTAAATTATTTTATGATGACAATTAAACAGGAAAGCTACTGTGCAAAAGTATTAAAGCAGTCGTGAAAATTGATCAAGCACATTTAGAAACAAAAGGACGCATGTATTGGTTAAAATTCATCAGCAGGACCTGACGTAATTTAACAAAGAGCTGATTAGCTAAGCTATGTACTGGGAGGCACCTGTAAATGATGTTTTTCTTCAGAAGAGATATAGAAACATTTAAGCTGAAACACTGACAAACATAAAAACACTACGGTGTTGAGGGTCATGGTCTCTGAAAACAGAACAGGAAAGGTATGAAAGTCATGATAAACTGGTGTCATAAATTACAGATGATAAGTATTTTTTTTCACTTGAAGTTCTAGATATACTTTACACTTGTTTTCCAAAATAATCTTAATCATTTCCTACTAATGTGAAAAAGTGAAGGCTAGCACACACATCCTCTGATGTGTACACAGCAGAGATTGGGATATAGCATAATACATTCTACTTTTATTATTATTATTATTATTATTATTATTATTATTATTATTAGAAGTAGTGGTAGTAGTAGTATTTACGCTTAATTATTTGATTCAAACGCCTACTATATGGGAACAATTCAGACAATTTCGAGAGTTGGAGAGGTTCAGGCAAACTGTAACACTGGGGGCTAAATGTAACACTCACTAAAATGTTTTTAATCCAAACACAATAAATTTAATACAGTTCTGTGTCTGACGCAAATGTGTTTTCCACAAAATATATGGCTACAATTCCAAATTACTCTCACCCTTTAAAAAAAATGGGTAAAAATAATCACGAAAAGGTGTTTGTGTTTCCCTCAATCTCACACAAAAAATATTAGGAAAATCTAATCATTATTTAAAAAAATTTGAAATACCTAATCTTTATCTTGAGTACAATTAGGTAAGAATGCAAAAACCTGACCATTCTTTAGCAAAAGTACACGTCACATAAATTGATATTGACACTTGTAACAAAATGTAACTGTAACGTTTTTGCGGGTTGTGTAGGCAGCAGATGCAGGCGGACTTGATGTTGAACGAAGGTTTATTTCACAAGACGACACTCGGGCTAGGGTAACTCTCTACAAACATGGATAACACGGTTGACATTCACTAGGAAACACACGGTACGTACAACACACGGCACATAGGTACGTTTGACAGTTGATCGACAACACAGGAGAAACACACAGGCTTTTAAAAGGCAACTTTATTACAAACAGCTGACGGAAGACGCGACACAGCTGACAGGGACAATGCTAAAACACAAGAACATGACGCAACACGGAAGCACATGGCTAGAGGACACGCGACACAACACACCGTTACAGTAACTAAAGATTTCCTTTGTCATTTCCTCCCATTCATCAGCAAGGGGGATTTACATGTGTTATTGTTATGAGAATTCAACATAGTGACCAGAAGCACATTCTACGTAAACCTTTTTTGAACATCATTCATTACTGCAACACATTTTTTAACTACCTGCTATGAACATCAGTATGTCACACTCAGAGAAGAGTCTGTGCTGTGTGATGCAATCATAAAGAAATGGATGTACACTGCATGTATAAGCAAAAAAGGAATGTTGCCAACCTTACCTCTGAAACATATTATTATTTATATTATTGTATGCAGGAACCCTTACTGAACTCAAATCCAATTTACAGCTGTAAGAAACAACTCTGCACTGCTAAACGGTGCCTTTACCTGGTGTACCCTCTAGGGAAAAGTTCCAATAAAAGTTGATGAAATACTATGAAAAAACAGGTTATGCCATATGTGCGGACTTGTGAATGCTCTGACTTGCTTTACCATACCTTTAAGTTATGGCATTGATATATGATTGGATAACAGCACTTTACTGTGGCTGGGCAGGGCCCCTCTTACACTGCTGCTAAGGGGTTTGATTGAAAAAAATTGTAAACTGAGTTTTAGTGTTTTTAGTGTTTTATAACATATTCTGTGTATAAATACATAGAATACAGCAGCATACTATTCATCTATGAGTAAATGTGTGTCGCTAAATGGTTCCAAGCTGTAACTTAAGTTAGTCAAAGTTGGTGTGTACCTATAGGCATCTAGAGCAGCACTTGTGAAGTAAAAGTGACTATTTGTCAATGTGAACACACTGAACCACCACAACGAAATGTGACCTCTGCATTTAACCCATCACATGTGCACATGTGGAGCAGCGGGCAGCTATCAACAGCGCCCGAGGAGTAGTGTAGTGGGTCAGTACCTTGCTCAAGAGTACCTCAGTGGTGCGCAGGACAGGACTCCAACCTGCGACCTTCAGGTCCCAAAGCCTAACCACTAGGTCACGAATGCCCAGAAAAATGACTTTGTGTCATTGTGAACACACTCAAGCACCACAAAGAAAAGTTACCTCTGCATTTAACCCATCACACATGCACATGTAAAGCAGCAGCAGCTATCAACAGCGCCCGGGGAGCAGTGCAGCAGGACAGTACCTTGCTCAAGGGTACCTCAGTAGTGCCCAGGCCGGGACTTGAACCTGCAAACTTCAGTTCACAAGAGCAATGTCCTAACCACTAGGCCACCACTGCCTACTTGCGAAGGGTAGCAAGAGTCTTCTCATCTATATCCCAAATGGCCCAAATGGTTGATGAATAGTCCTGGCTTTCAATTATTTTTGATAGAAGTGGTGGACAAAGAGTTATCCCATGTTGCTGTAACCGCAGATGAGTTAGGATATGAGAGAGATAGTGGCTCTGAGGATCAGGTTGGTGAAGAAAAGCACTCTTTAGCTTAGCTCAGTGGTTCTCAAATGGTTTTATCACAAGGCACACCATCAATGAAAACAAGTATTTGCAAGGCATGCCCATACATAGGATCATAGCTATGGATTATATGATTAATTCCAAGGGACACCGCAACAGCTCCCAAAGCACAGAATTGTGCCACTGCTCACAGTAAGAAAACTGCTAGTTTAGTTAGTTTGCACTCTGATATTAATATAGAACATGGGCTAAATACAGAAAGTGCCAGGAAAGTACTTTGCTTTTGTAGAATCCAGTTGACAAATCTTCAAGCCATAATTCATTTCTCCCAAAGTATATGTATAAAGCAAATGCATTTCTGCAACTGATTAATCAATTGAAGCATATATTCCACTAAGAAGGGTCACTAGCTAGGAGGCTACTAGGCTACCATAGCTTACCTTCAAAAGGAAGAAGAAATTACAAGTTAGTTATACATCATTACATGATTCCATTGCCAGCAGCAAGGTCTTCTGCTTATAATAACTTACTTTTATGATTATTATTATAACATTTGTTGTTATTCCTAACTAGTTATGAACAGTGGTGGTTTAACAGGGAGTGGTGACCTAGTGGTTTGGACCTTGCCCTTGTGAACAAAAGGCTGTGGGTTCCACTAAGATACCTTGAGCAAGGTACAGTCCCACTACACTGCTCCCCGGATGCTGTTGATAACTGCCCAAATTTATGTTCTTATGTTCTTCTTATAAGACTGCTAGTCTTATGACATTACTTTAGTGCACAGCACCATTACCCCTGCATGTGGAAATGTTCATCCTTTGTCACATTACCAATTGTGTGATTCACATTTTTTTTACATAGAGAGAACAAGTATAGGCCCACCATTGTGCTAACTAAAGAATACCACTTCACAGGTCTATAGTTAAACCGAGGAAAAAATCTTTCACAACATTCCAATGTGGGTTAAAAATTTTGTATTAAAATATTTTTGAATTAAACATGAATTACTTAAAATACTCGTGTCCTACTAATGTAACATTGCATTGCTTATTTTTATCAGATAACTGAAAATGACATCATTTTGAAAATATTTTTGTTGTTTTCATATTTTGGAAATCCTTGGGGGAATTGGGGGGAAAGTCATTTTATATGAAGCCTCGATGTGCAGCTCAAATACTTTCCCTACCCTGAGGTCAATTTAAAAATAATGAAATAATGTAAAACAATACTACGCAATACTATTAATAATTTACACCATATGACAACAGCAAACTCTTGTAAGACAAATTATTCGGTGGGAAAAAATCATTCAGTGAGAAAAGAGCATACAGACAGAGGAACAACTGGTGAACTGCACTGAAACAAGCATCTGTAATCAGCTGAAATACCATACAGTTTCTCATCATGATAAGATCAATATAAGATAAACTCCCACCATGAAACAAACAGGAATTGCTACGAGGCCAGATTGTGTTGATATGCTCTGCCACAAGAAAACCAAGTAATTGTCCAAGTCATTCAGACGTCTGTAGATCTCATTAACTTCTTAAAGTGAAATTAAAATTAAGAGTCTAATTTGAGAGTTCATCTCCACTGAGAATAATGTCACATTACAATTCATGCATTTGGCTAATGCTTACTGTTTTTCATATATATTCCTACTCAAAGAATCACTTAAATGAAGTTCACTGCATTTTTTGTACTGACTAAACACTGGCAAACAAATATTGAAGACTTTAAGACCAGCTATTTTGTGCAGAAAACCCAGGGAAATCTCACTTAAGCAATTAGTAAGCATTCTGTAATGATGCTCCTGATCCATGTCTTTAATTGCTGAGATAAGTTTCAGAAGCATGAGCCACAAGACCACTGGAAAAGAGAGACTAAATGGCTTGGCAATTTGAAGATGATGAGATTGTGGTGGTTCATACTGCTCCCCTATCCACAGACAAATTGTTTGCAGATGAAAATGTTAGTGATTAAATAAAGAAAAGGTCAAAAAAATAGGAGAGTGTGTAAAATCAAATAAAGGCATTGCAAATGCAAATATTACTAAACTGAAGTATGTGTAGTAAGCTGCATTGCTAACATGTAGAACTTTTTTGATTGTTGTACTTTCAAATAATATGACCTCAATATGTCTCTTTTCACAAAAACAATACAGACTCCCTCTTAAGACTTTGTCAAAGGGGAGATACCACCTGGTAATATGGACACAGTATACAGTAAAATCGATACCTTTCACTCATAGGAAGAAGTAAGTGAGATCTGCTGTGCCATGAACTCTGTGAACTTCCCTGAGCATAAAAGCAGTTTTTAAGCATAGGAAAATCCTGGCTTTTTATTATTCATAGCCAATAAAGATGTCATTTCTAATCATAACATGCACAAGCCATGAGCCTTATATTGTGCTGTGATAAGCTAGGGAAGCCACGGCGTGCTAATTTAGGTTTGTAACGGCAGATTTGCTTCTTGTTGGCAGTGTTCTGGAGTGCAGAGGAGGGATCAGACTGCAGGCAGAGATGGCAACAGCTTTGTTTGATCTCTCACAGGGTTTAGAGCTTTGAGAGTAAACATACAGTATATATGCCGTGAAACATTGCAACCTCCTCCAACACAAAGCAAACACACAAGAGATATAACAACAGATGCAACAGCCATTGTAAGTAACAGAAGCGGGACATCCAGACATCCATGTAGCAACGATAAAATGCTATCACGAGGACAAAATACCATAAGATAACAAGGCATTTTGGCTTTATGATTTTGTTGATTAAAAGAGCATATTACTGACAAATAGATGTGGAGCAAGTTTGGGTGTAAATAGAAGTCAGAGTTGTACATGACTTTCCATTCCTTCTTAATTGCTTCATAGAATGAGCACAAGCATGGGTCACAGACAGAGCTCTTCATTAAGTTGCAAAATTGTGGCTGCCCCAGGGGAAGAAAAAGTAGCTGAACCTCACAATGGAGGAATATAGCCTGTATATGGAGCTGTGTTGTGGTCTCATGGGCTTCATGCCTTACCCATGACACAAAACTCCAGAGATCCTCCTGAGCTCCCCCAGCTCTGTATGATAAGCCCTTGTTAGCAAATGTAATCCATATGGAAATATACGTTCATGGATTGAGAAATAAATGGTTCATAATGTTATTGGAAGTAGTAATATTCTTACTTTAACCACAGTAAAAACAGTACAGTTTCATATTACAGAGTAGAGTACAAAAATAAAATTAAGAATCACCTTCAGTTAATAAATAACAGCCCAAATGGGCCAAGTGTACCTTAACTTTTTCCACCTCTCAACACTACACTACAACTCTCTCTCTAAGATGTTCTTTGGGATATCTGTCCTGTATTACAAACAACCTTCATAATCACAATCTGATCTTTTGATTTAACATCCCATACAATGGCAAATTTCAAATTGTCTTCATAATAAGCACCTGGGTAAGAGAGCAAATAAGCAGTGGCAATGTTTTCAGCCTACACACTGTAGAGCAGGGAATAATGCAACGCAACTGAACAAACACAGCGTGTGTTGATCCAGTGTGTCAGAGATGGAAGGCTGTGGGACTGGCAAAACTTGCCTATAATTGAGGAAATTAGGAACTGCAATGGGGCCTGGCATGTAGTTACCAGAGTCAACATGACTATGGCTCAGTCCAGCTAATTGAGGTGTTTACGGTAACAGGGTAAAATCACTATTGACATTTCTAATGTGATTGAGATGGATGACCACAGCAGCTGAGCCAGAACTTAAATCTCTGTGATAAAAGATGACTTCAAATGGTTCTGAGAGGAGAAGCAGATGATCAAAAAGTGTAAAAACTGTGTATTTCTCCTCGTTGTCCCAGGTAGTACAAATGGGACAGGAAATTAGTGAACGTAAGTCGCTTTGAGCACATTTAGCTGCAGACCCTGAGGCTTCCAGCAGGGCCACATGCACCCACAGCTAGTCCTCAAAGGAATGCAAAGCTAGTAAAAGAGGAAGACTTGACAAATACTGAAGGCAAGTGCAAATTATATGCGAGGTGCAGAGGATTAATCACGCCCTGGGCATCTCCCTCTACTCTCTGTTGGTGGCCTGTGCTTACTTCTACAGCTAATTGGAACAAAATGTTCCCTTGTATCCTCTGCTCAGGTAATTGAATGGAAAAGCACTTTTACAGTGGCAGTGCCTGGAGTCACGACACCCCACTGCTGATCATGTGTTTCCCACTGTGACACATTAGCAAGGTTTTGTCTGCTGAATTTGAATGAACGAACAATGCAGGATTGGTATCATTTTACTAGTATAGCACATTGAGTACCATTTGCAGAGGTGGAAGCAAGTCACTAAGTGTCATTTAACAAATATAAACGCTCAAGTCGAGTGAAGTCTCAAACCAGTGTAGGCAAGTTTCAAGTGTAGTCTCAAGTTCTAAACTGTTTTGTAAACAAGTTTACATTTACATTTACATTTATTCATTTGGCTGACGCTTTTATCCAAAGCGACTTCCAGGACAGAGGAAACAAT
>JBBPDA010000003.1:10977971-10988034 GCA_037974385.1 Arnoldichthys spilopterus | reverse complement strand
TATATATATGATAAATACAATGCATACATATCTTAATATGATTAAATCAATCAGCAATAAATGTACTATTACTACTATAGTATACAAATATTATAATAAAGTAGCTATAGCAGCAGAATACTATAATAATAATAATTATAATAATAATAATAATAATTATTATTATTATTATTATTATTATTATAGGGGAAAACATAATAACAATAGCAGCAGAATACTATAATAATAATAATAATAATAATTATTATTATTATTATTATTATAGGGGAAAACATAATAACAATATGTTAGTGATTTGTTATACTTTACATGAATAGTAGTTATCATTATTATATTATTCTTTGTATCCTGACAGTTCACTTATTACAATAGGAAAACCCCTGGTAAAATCACTAATTTGGTTGATTTTCTAAGTGATAATATGATGCACATACACAGTACAGCATTGTCTGCTTATTTTAGAGCACAATTTATTAATAAGTATAACATATTGAAAAATACATAAAATCATAAAACATAAAATATAACATACAATGCTTTTTATTTCTATTATGCCAAATTCGGCAAATAAATGGAAACATTTACATTAAAACATGAAGACCTGTGTTCTCTAAGGGGTTGTACTTATTCAACCAGCCAACAAAATATATCATTTGATTAGGGGCCCCCAAATCTACTTGGGGACATTTTTACACTTTTAATGTAGGACATCAGTCCTGATTATTATTATTATTATTATTATTATTATTATTATTATTATTATCAGCATTTGCATTATTATTAGCATTATTGTTATTATTAATAAAAGTACTTGTATTAGTGGTAGTAGTATTTGTTATTAGTAGTATTATTATCGGCTTTTATTAGTATTTCTGTTATTAATGTTGTTCTTGCTGGTCTATGTGAAGTACATGTTTAGGAACACTCATCTTTTCCATAGGTTACAACAAGTATTTAAAGTTAAAGTATGTGATAAGCCAAGTACAGCTACAGTACTTGTTGCATGCATGAGTATTAACACATGGTCTTGTTCCTGCTGAAACTTTAGAAAGTGTCTTTGTGTGTGTGTGTCTGTGTGTGTGTGTGTGTGTGTGTGTGTGTGTGTGTGTGTGTGTGTGTGTGTGCGTGCATGCGTGTGTGTGTGTGTGTGTGTGTGCGGTGTACAAGCAGTGGCACGTAGTGCTGTTCTGTGTCCCGGCAGTGGAGTGTGAGCTGATGGTGGGCGTGGGTCTGGCTCACAGTGTTCCCGTATGTGGGATAGCAGTACCTTGCGTGATCAGAACAAAGCAAGAGAGCATGACAGAAAATCCCTCACTACCCAGCCTTTAAAAATGCAGGAGCCACATGCACGCAGAAGCAAGTAAGGTAGATGTATAAATCATGGACCAATAAAAAAAAGTCTGCCATTCAAAAGATAGGCGAGATCACCCACAAGAGGCAGCAAACTTTACTGCATGCAAGAAAGCAACAAAATCCTAATGACTATAACTTTAACAGTTGAGGAGCTTAGGCTGCTATAAATAGATTTATTTTATGTCATGACATTATACTGCAACATTTTAATTAGATTAAACTCCACCACTCAAAGATTGCAGCTGCATTACAAAACTGTATAAAACAGCAAATCGGAAGAGTAAGTTATCCCCCCAAAAAATTCACATTTTTACAGCACTCAGTAGCCCGGCACAACAATTTAAGGCTTAAAAGCTTGCCTATGCTTCTGACGTTCGTAAACAGAGTCATATTCTGGGTCATGTCAGGCTACATCAGATATATTTGCATGTTAAGCTTCAGAGTTCACTTGAGTAAGCAGGTAAAACGGTAAATGCTCTGATATGTTCATGTGTGCACACAGACACACCGAAAAATAAAGGTGTCTAAAAGTGTGTGTTTGTGTGTGTGTGTGTGGAAATAATTTTCCTCAAGTCCTTCTTAAATTGTGCAGCAAGGCATGAATAACATGAACACACACGTCACGGCCCAGTAAGGGGGGGGGGGGCAGAGGGAAAGACAGAGAGAGAGAGTGAGATGCAGAGAGAGTGTGAACGAGAGAGAAAAAGAGGGAAAGAGAGGGAGAGAGAACATGTGCATGTGGAATACAGAGAGAGAGAAAGAGAGAGAGAGAGAGCACGCCACAGAGAGAGAGAAAGAGGGGGGGGCAAAACAGAGATCGGGGAGGAGAGAGAAGGAGAGTGAGAGAAAGATAGAAAGAAACACTATAGTGCAGCTATAGATGATGTTTTTATGCCATGTAACAGCAGCATGCAGTGCTGCAGTCTCACTTTATCATCATAATAGAATGCAAGGCAGGTATGTAGGAGACACTTACATCATGCTGAACTGCTCTCTTTCCTCAGGGGGAAACCTCTGCTCAGTCACCATACTGCAGAAAGAGCAGGGAAAATAACAGCATTTAACTGGCTCTGCCTTTCCATAGGTCTGCAGTTTCTCGCTCCTATTTCATAGGTGCAAGTTGCAAAATATTTGTTTGATATGGAATGCTCTGAATAATGCACAGCCCATTTAATAATGCAGTAAAGCTGAGGGCACTTTGATTCAAAAACACGTTGCACACTGTCCAAACCGGGCACGCTTGCCCACTTTCTCTACCAGCCGTGCCCTTCCCTTCCCTGTGTGGAGCTTTCAAATGCCTGTTTTCTGGCTTAAAGGAATATATACCTCAAAGGGTCATGCATAGCAGGATTTTGCACTTAATGTATGGCCCTTTTCTAACGTTCGGTCCTTGAAGCGGCCACACCATTATGACATTTATCCATCGTACTTTTGCTTTTAAAGAAGAGAGAAAGGGGGGAAAAGCGAAAGTTCAAAAGGCAAAAACAGAGAGGCGTTGGCTGCATTACTGAGCCATAAGAAGCTTAATCTGCTGCTTGAGGTCCTGAAAGAAATATGTTTCATAACCAGTCAACAGTGAGCAACAAAGCCTGTGTATTTATAATAAGCTATGGGATCATGTTGATATATTTGTGACACTCTGCAGTATCGTCAGTGCACAGCTTGGATTGTCACATGAAGAGAAAGCCATGGAAAAGCACTCTTGAAGCAGTGAGTGATATAACCCAGCTTGGAGAGTGGCTCTGTTTACGTGACTCATCCACACTCTTAAAGCAGCAGTAGGTGGATTTGGCACAAACTATAAAGACAGCAGCTCTAAGTCTCTGAACCCGTTGCAGATTTGGAGTCGCTCTTCCTATACACACATATATCACATTCGTCATGGAGGATACGGTGAGGTCAATGAGAGGGCACAGAACTATGGCTCTGTAAAGTCCTAAAGTTTGAGTTGTGTGTGTGTGTTTGGAAGGCCACATGTCTCAAACTGTACCATCTCCACATCCACCTCTGATCAAATGTGCCCCAGAGCTCTTCATTAAGCAACATTTTATGCTTAATTTGAGTTCAACGTCCCATATAATTCAATGCCCCGTAAACTCAGAGAACCTCTGGATTCTGAACCTACTCCATCTGATTGGGGAAAAAAGTTGTTCTGGTTCCATTTTTGAGCTGTTTCTTACAGTGAGGCTGTTGTTTCTCCTGTGTGGTTTTCAGTCTCCTCCGCCTAGAGCTATTCTTCACTGAATATTCTATACATCAGCATTAGCCCAGCCTGTGGCTATTCCACTCTGAAGGAGAAACACAATTTCAGGCTGGCCTGAATTCAGCACAGCTATTATTACCACTCAGGAGTCCTACACTGTGTACATCTGTGAAGTAAGTTTGCCAGGTAACGCCAGAACTGCCAGAGCCAGTGGTGAAGAAATATGTCTACCTTTTTTATGAATTTAACATCCTTGACTTTATTTTGTATACACATCATTGACTTTTAATTTAATACACAGCACAGCACACCGTGCACCACAACGAAATGTGACCTCTGCATTTGACCCATCCGTGTAGAAGCAGTAGGCAGCTGACGTGGGCAGCAACCAGGGAGTAGTGCTTGAGGACGGTACTTTGCTCACGGGTTGTACTTGTACCAGTCTGGGATTTAAACCAGTGACCTTCAGGTCATGGGACAACTTCCTAACCATTACACCACCACTGCCCTTCACTACTTATAACCTCAATCCTTAAAATATGTGGCTCTGTAAAGGGACCTGAATGAACAAATCCTTTAGCTATATTGCTGATGCACTGGAGAAAAGATCAGTAAATGCATTAAATCATGGACTACATTACTTTGCTCTAGCTAGAGAGATCTGAAGGTACTGTATTAATTCCTGTAGCATTTTAAAGGAGTTCAGGCCTCTACTTGATTTTTAGGTTCTTCAGCACATTTTGTTCATTAGTTAATTATTAAGTAATTCATGTGATTATTATCAGGTACATCAAGTTAACCAGATGTGTTTGAGCAGGGAAAACCCTGAACTCAGCTTCGTAGTAATTCTGGCTTGATATATTGAAAGGAAGCAGTCAGCACTATATGTTATATAAGTTAATTACATAAACCACAATATCAGACTCAATGTTTCATTGAAAAATGACCATCACAAGCCTACAGCTGAAAAATGGGAAGACAAATATATGAGGTTTGATTGGTGTGGCTTGTACCACATCATGTGCAATGATTTTCCCCAAGCTATAAATATAGTATTCACTCTGTGCTTACTGACATGTTCTCCCTGGGGATCAGATCATGCAGTGGTGAGCACTGTCAGAGAAAACACACAGAGCAGACACCAGATACATATGCTCACCAGCAAGATATCATGACTAACTGAAGATAATTAAAGAGCTCAAATTACGAAAAACTTATTTTTTTCTCACTTTATTGAAATGAGTTTGATGTAATTTGTAAACATTTACCCATATTTGCCTGTTCACAGCCTACTGTTAGTTAACCCCACCCATTCACATGGAAGTTATAAAGAATGTTTCAGCTTGGAATGCTTTTTGAATAAGAGGTCAATTAAATACAAAATCTTAAAGGCATAAAAGCAACTTAAATCCTAATTAAACTTAGGTTAATTTGAGTTGAGTTAAAAAACATGAGATAAAGGTTTGAAAATAGGCATGGAAAATTAGTTAGTCTCAGTTTGTGGTATTCTAAAAGTGAGGAGGTTTTCAGCATGCTCTGTAAACACTCAGCATAGTTTTGACTATTTTAATCACTGACATATCAAATGTATTCTGTGATAAACGTGCAGTCATTGTGGCTCTGGAGTTGTTCAGCTAGCATTCGCTAGCTCATCATCTGATCCTGTGCCTTACTTTTGTGGCATTTCTTTCCAATGCAGATGCACACTGGAGCATGCAGGCTAGGCAGCATAGCAGGCCTAGAGGGGCTAAGGCTGTGTGCCTGTTCTTCTGCTCTCCTGCATGCACCTCCTGCTCACCAGGAGAGAGACTGGCAGAGGAAGCTTCCATTTCTTTCAGCTAAGTGAGGGTTGGTGGGGCTGGGGGGGTGGGGTGCAGCACTGCGAAGCATGGCTAATCTGAAAGGACAGTTCCTGCTTATTATAGAACCATTGCGGATAATAAAATCTGAATCAAACTGCCAGCTGAAAGCCACTGGAGAGTTTCCTTCTATTTAAATTTTAAAGTTATGGAAGCACTTGACACTGAAGGGGATCAAATATCACTAGTTTGCGTGCAAATACTTACTTAGCAGGAGAACGTGCCCAAATCTGTCCAGAAAAAAAGCCCATCAGGTGAGCAATGAAGATCAAGTCAACTAATTACTCTTTTCCATTTTCCCCCTCTCTCCCGTCACAATCACCCCCTAAGTGGTCATGGCCTATTTATTTCAATTAGCTTTCATGGGGGCCATGCACAATGACAAATTTATGTTTTGGCTGCAGGAAACTGGTACCGATCACGAAACCACCACAACATCAAAACAGACGGGAGTGCATCTGAGAGGACTCCTGACTGCTGGGACGTCTGAGCTAAGAGCATGGAGGAGCTATGAGGCTCTCTCAGCCAGAGAGGCAAAGAAAAGTATATAGGAGCTGTCTGGCACTCTCAGCCAGAGAGACAAATAAAGAGAGAATGAGAGAGAAAGGAAAAGGGAGAGAAAGAGAGTGAGCGTAACTGCTTGTGTTTTTTTGTCTGCCTGTCTACTGTCTTTTCCATCTAACGGTCCTTTTCACAAACCCTCTGTTCTGCCCTATTCTGTAAATAAATGCAAGTCACTTTCCTCATCTGCTCTCGCATAAACCATTAGGTCTTTGGCCTGTCTCGCACCTTGTCCCGCCTGAGCTGCTCAACAATTAAGGCTACAATTAGTATCACTCCAGCTTGAGAGCAACACTCAACTCTGCCCAGTTGCCTCCACTCTCCAAGCATACAGCACACTACTGCTCTCACACTCCACTCTCTCATTCTACAGCACCTGCTAAGTCATGAGGAAAGTACTTAGAGATCCAGCAATAATTTGACAGTGAAGGCATGAGTCAGTGAGTGATTTAGACCTTGCCACCGATCAGGGCAATGAAAGCAGTGGGTCTGAGGCGAGAGGCCTGTTCAAGATATGGGAAATGTGTCACTACATAAGACGTTAAACAATGTGTCATATGGGAGTCAAACACAAGGAAACACCTTATTGCACAGAAATAGATCCTGTCATTTTCAATCACCACACACAGCCAGGGTGAATTCAAACAAGGCTTGCTCTACTTCTATTTAATAATCCAATTCAGGGAAAAAACTAAACCCAACTGGCTTGGCGTTTGCATTACCTAATATATGCTGTAAGAAGCATCCCTGAAAAGTGTTTGTCATATCTAGGGGTAAAAATTTTAAAATGTTGCTCTAAATGACAATGAAGATTTCCAGAAAGCAACTGACTCAAAACAAAAGAAAAATGAGAAATGCTTTGTTGATTTTCTCAGTGAAATACATAGTGATACTTCACATTTTGTGAAACATTTAGAATTTTAAATATTTCTGCATAAATATGACTTAAAACATCATCAGATGTTTTAAAAGTAAACATAAAAAGATTATTTAGATAAAAAGAACCCAATAAAACAAATGAGACAATAAAATTACACTTGGCCATTTATTTATTGAGAAAAATAATCCACTACTACATATCTGTGGGTGGAACAAAATAGGTAAACCTTTGCTTTCAGTTTCTGGTGTAACCCCTTTATGCAATATCTATATTTTCCTTTAGATTTTGCTGGTATAATTCAGAATTAATTATTCCATCAGTGATGGCAGGTTATTCTGGCCCAAATACAGCAAAATAGACCTAAACTATGATAGTATTACTACTATGTTTTACAAACAGTATATTCCTATACTGGAATTCCTTTCTCCAACAATGCACTTCTCATTTAAACAAAAATATAGCTTTCTGGTTTGTCACATGATCTTTAGCAAACTGTAGATCAACAGAAATGTTCTTTTTGTGGAACAACAGCTTTCTCATTGCAACCCTTCCATGTTTTATTTGTTCACTGTTTTCCTGATGGTAGATTCATGAATATTAAATGTTAGCCAATGTGAGAGAGGCCTTTAGCTGCTTAAAAGTTACCCTGGGTTCCTTGCTGACCTTAAAGACTACTAAAAGTCATACCTTTGAAGTGATCTTTGTTGGTCAGGCACATTTCTTGCATGTGTACACAATGACTGAGGAGTCCAAACTCTTTAGAGATTTTTTGTAATCTTTTCCAGCCTGATGAGCAGCAACAATTCTTTTTCTACCTTGATACACTTCCACAACCTTGTTTTGAATTTCACCTTGTTTAGCATTCTTTTTTTTAAATCTATTTTTGTCTTTAATCTTTGATTTTTAAAAATGTTTTAGATTATATTTATGCATAAACATAGAACATTCCAAATAGTGCAAGTGCCAATGTAGGTTTACACATCCTCTGCAGAACATAAACTTAAATATGGCATCTTTCTGAAAATGTTTTGAACAATTTCAGTTTAGAATATTAGAAAAATATCAAAAATAAAAATATGTCAAAACATTTGCACAGGCCTCATTTTACTTTTTTTCCTCTCTTTTTTCCAATATATTTAGCAAATAAACAGAATTTTTGCATTTAACTGTGCAGAAGATTGCTCTATGTACAAAATGTTTTTTCTTTGCTTATTTATCCAAAATCCCCAAATGTTTGCAAAATCATATTCAGTAATAGGTCAAAACCTCAGTAAAAAGTCTAAACTAAAGGTATTTGAACTCATTTTGCTATAAAAAAAAAAGTAATGTTATGAAAAAAAGGATCTTTATACGATTTTTAAAAATACATGAAAGATTTTATGTAATTGAAAAATATTCATGTAACTAATTTACTAGTAAATAAATACATTTATATGCTTAATTTAAAATTTAGTAATTTCTATTTTACTACACTAGTATTCATGTTCATCCTTTTCACTGTGTATATAAAAATGTTGCTTAAATATTAAAATAAGAGGTGTAATGGTATAGGTATTTCATCCATCACTAGTCTTTTTAGGTGCTTGTGACAGAAGTTGCTTTCTGCTAGCTGAAGAATACATATAATAAGTTGAGATGCAGCAGAGGGTCTCTCAAGGCAAAGCGACTGGTGCATACTCACATACTCTCTAACAGTGGTAATGAGTGTTGCTGCTAGGTGCGAGAAGCCATTTGAAATATGCACCTTAATGAGTGTCCTTGCCAAGGCTGGTATGGATTTGGGGTCACCCTATGCAATCCGGCACATCCGTCCACAGCTATGATTTGGGCAGGAGTGGAAGAGCCTCAGCCGCTTAGCCTGACAGCAAAATTAATGACTTGACATGCATGAGTGGCAGAGGAGTTCAGCTCTAGAGTACCAGATCTACTTTTGCACTGATGGAGGGAGAAATGTACTGGTTAATTATAATAATATGGCATTTTGGCACATTCAATAAATCATAGCACAGGTGAGAGAGACAATAGCAGATGATGCAGCTGCAGGCTGTGATGGATAAATGATGGTAGAGGAAGAGGAAAGACAAGACAAGCTCCTCATTACGCAAAAAATGTCCAACTGCTAGATAATTACACATCAAAGATAAAAATATGCCTCTGACTGAGAATATGAAATGCTAAAGCAGGCTACCTGCAGTAATGACAGTCAACATAATTTTCAGCTTGGAACTGAGAAAACTCTCATTTTGCTTAGCATAAAGTATGTGAAGTATTCTTTTAGATGATTGTTGACAAAAGCTTTGCAAAAAAAAAAGCTAAAAAAAACCAAAAGCAGACGTGGGCAGTAAGTGGTTACATTTATTTGCTCAAGGATACTTGTGAAGAAAGTAATCTAAATTGGACTCATTTTTGTATTTAATTTCATTATATTACATTGGGTACAGCATCTGAACTCCCGTTGTGATCGTTATGACAATGATAGGTGCAGGGTGATTCAAAAGTCAGGAGCCGCTCATATTTGTAAAACGCTTAAGGTTAGATTGATTTTACCAGTATATGTTAGATCAGTGGATCTCAATTCTCAATTTTGGCCTTAAAAAAAACCCTGTGCTGTACATTTAGGTGTTCTCCATGCCACTCAAAAATCCCAATCCAACAAATCAGCACAATAGTAAATCCTTCCTGAGTATTAAACCAATGTTTAGGTAGGTATTTACTTTAAGCAGGTAAGAATGTATAATGTGCAATTAAATGTTCTGTTAAGAATCAAAAAAACATTACACTACTTCTCTGCCATCTAGAAATCTGTGTAAAAATTGTGCCTACCCTAATGAACCGTGAAGCAAACGTTATGATCAAAAACAGATATTTTGACTCCGTACTCTATTAGCCACTTATTTTTATTCCAGAGACCCCATTCTCAGTCACACTAACCATACTGAGGTGCACCTGATATGAGCAGAACCATTCATAATGCATTAATACAAATGCTCCACATTCTGGACATTGGCTATGAGAAGCATGCTCTTTTTTTTACCCTTAGGAGACAAAAAATCAATAGAGGTTAAATCTGGAGACTGAGATGGTCACTTAGGTGGACCACACTAGTACCCAGGAAACTTTTTGTGTACTTTATTGTGTACCATCCTGTTTGATAGAAACTGAAAAATACCATTCTTCTTTAATAACTGAGTCAAAATGGTCTAATAC
>JBBPDA010000003.1:10945886-10960878 GCA_037974385.1 Arnoldichthys spilopterus | reverse complement strand
TAGCAGATTTCGGTGGAACCAGTTTCAACCAGTTGTGACCTCAGTAGCAAAAAGTCTGGATTCAGACGGAAGTGTCCCTGATAGGAGATTAACGTAGAAATAAAGCAAAGTTGAGCTAATCGGGTACGTGCATGTGTAGAATCACTGTGTGTGTGTGTGCTAATCATCCCAGCCTACTCGTGCGTCAGAGGCGAATAGTAAATAGTAATAAAGCTCTGAATAGTCTGGCCTTAACTCATGATTAGGCGCGGAGAGACGTGTAATCTGAAATCATCTAAGTTTGTAATCGCTCAAAATGACTCCTAAAGTTTTAAGCGACCTTGGGCCTGGAGTGTCCGAATTCAGGCCGAACACAACAGAAAACCCTTTAGGATTTTCTGTATTTCTTTGTAAAAAAAAAAAAAAGTCCTAAAAGTAGATAAAGAGTAATCAATTGAAGGATTTAAAGTTTTATCATATTTAAAAAGTACAGCATACTGATCACAATAAAATTCCTATTTAAATGCCTCCTTCACAGACTAGACAATTAACATTTTACAGCATTACAGTAAATAAAATAAAAATAAAATAAAATTCAAACTAAACTGTACAAATATCAAGAGAAACATCTAGTGACTGTTGCCGAACAGTGCAGGTGTTAGCATAGAGTCTTTACATCCATAAGGATCAGATTGTGGATAGCAATATTGCACAGGAGTTTGTATAACAGTATTGCAGGAGTGAGTTAAATACTCTGTTAGACAACGTTACACTAATCAAACATTGCACAAAATTACATATTGTGTTGTACTTTGTGACATTTTTTTGCATGTTGAAAGCTCTACATATCGCACTGATGTGTGTTAAAGTCTAATAGCACTTGGGTAGAAGTCTTTAAGAATCTTTTGCCTGAGGGCAGGATAAAGAAAAGAGTCCATGCAGGGTGGCTAAAGTCATTTGGGATTTTCTTTGTCTTTCTGAGACATTACAACCTGGAATTACATCCAGGACAGAGGATGTAACTTCAGGATGTTATACACCCTGTGAGGATGGACCCCACAGCACACCTTTAGATACTACACTATGGTGGACACCCTAAATGTCTTTAGTCATCTGAGGAAGTGAAGGCATTGATGGGAATTTTGGTGCGGCTGCTGTTTGGTTACAAGACTTGAGGTTACAAGTTGAGCCACATCCTGTTTCCTGAAGTCCATGACCCGCTTAAATTTAGAGAAAGTGTTCTCCTGACACCACTCGGCCAGGGGACTCACCTCCTCCCTGTAGGCTGTCTCCCACAATGATGGTGGCATCAGTAAACTTAATGATGGTGTTGGAGCTGTGTCTGGCCACACAATCATGTGTGTATAGGGAATACAGAACCAGACTCGTGTGGGGAGGATCAAGGTGGAGGAAATGTCTTTGCCAATATGTACTTGCTGCAGTCTGTTAGTGAGGAAGTCCAGGATCCAGTTGCAAAGAGTAGCAAGGAGTCCCAGACCCAGAAGCTTCTGGATCAGCTTGAAGGAAATGACTGTTAAATGCTGGGCTGTAATCAACAAATAACAGCCTAGCATAGCTAATTTTATTGTCCCGATGGGCCAAGGTGGTATGAATTGTGTGTGAATTGGCATCGTCAGTGAATCTGTTGTGGCAATATGCGAATAGTCAAAGGTCCAGAATGTTTGGAATGCAGCTCTTGATGTACTGTAGCCTCTCTTCATTGCTGTGGGGGTTAGTGCAACAGGTTGATAGTCATTAAGGCAAATAACTCTGTTCTTTTTGAGGACGGGAACAGTGGTGGTTTTTAAAGCAGATAGGGACAGTTGAGCTCTGCAAAGAGGTGTTCAGACAGCTGTTCAATCCACGTTTTTTTTTTTTTATAAAATCCTATCTGGGCCAGCAGCTTTGTGGATGTTGACTCCGTAAAATTTCCTTTTAATGTTCACAACAGAGAAGATGAAACTAACATCATGCAGTACTGTGACAGCTCATTCTAGTGGGTTTGGATTTGCAAGTTCAAAGTGTACAAAAAAACTAATTCAGCTAATCAGGGAGTAATACACTGGCAGCAGTGAATGCATGTGGCTGCGGTTTGTAATCTGTAATCAGTAACCAAAAGGTCTATCAACTTTTATAAGGCAGATTTTTAAAACATTCTTAGGTGACTTCTGTTCTAAGAACCAATACAAAAAGAAAAAAAAAATTAATGTTAAATTAGTTTAAAAAAAACTTTATTTCTATTTCTAATGGGCCATTCCATAACAATTCGCATAGGCCTCCCACTTCATGTCATAGTTGGACCTTTTAGCCCAAATACTTTTAATTTGTATTTGGTGTAGAACTATAAAATTTTGCAAGGCCAGTGAATTAAGAACATTTTTATATGAATATAAATCTATGGTAACATGGTCTAGATGAGTTGGCTTGAAACATCCCTAAAATTGTAATATTAAAGACACACATATAAGTGCATAGGCATTAATAGTGTAAAAAAATATTTAATAAGTCTTCAAATAAACAGAAGCTTAACAAATTAAAATTAGAGACTGATACAGACCCTCATACATCCTAAATGCCAACAGCAAATGATAAGCATTATTCAAAGTAAAACCATTTTTCACAGAAAGCATGCATTAAAAGAACTGAGTAATTATTTAGCTGCCAATTCTGCTGTTCCTGGCCAGTTTTGCATATACGCTACAGTATGCACATAGTCACTGGTGAGAACCACTCCTGAGTTTATTCCAGAGACTGGAACAAAGACTGATATCGTAAAAATAATCGTAATAATAACCTGTTGTAAACTCTGATAAATACAGAGTTCCAAGCAGGTAACACTGCATATCAGCAGTGAAGAAAAAACTTAAAATAGATTCACCATCCATTTTAAATAAAATGCATATATAATGCATTGCATAAATGTCCCTACAAATGTCTGTGGTCACAGTCCTACTTTGTGAAAAGCTGAAGCAGATCAGTTGAATCATAGGTCACATCTGGCAGCTCCCTGCCAATCTGTCCTTTTATTTTCAAATGCACATACTTCATCTTCCAGCGCTTTTCATTCACTGGATCACGGATTAACCCAAAAACTTGCTCAAAAATTCCAAGGCATATCTTTTCCCGATGAATGGTTCCAGCGACTGCTACCAACACCAATCCATGAGGTGTAGATATGCACTTCAAACCTGAGTGCTCAAGGTTAGGGCAGAATATTAACTTCTCTTCCCACGCAAGAGCGGAAAGCCGATGGCACACCAGTTCTGCTCCACAGTATTCATCTCGTTGCTGTTCTCCAGTGTAAGAAACAAGGAGTAGTCTCACATCTTCCCAAAAGTGCTGGGGTCCCCAGTCCTGAACTGTCAGGCCTGCAGTGGTATTCAGGGAGTTGAAAAGGTGGAAAAACCACTGGCAAAACTCCTTTCCTAAAGCAGTTAGGTCTGCCAAACCATCTGGACCCTCTAAACAACTTGCACTGCTGTCACTCTTGTTCTGACAGTGAAGCATCTACAGAGAGAGAAAAAAATTAAGATTCCTCTAGTTAACAGCACCAAGTAAGCTAGGCTCTGAATTTATTACACATCTGTGCACTTACATTGCCAGACGACCATAATTCAACCGTCCTCTTGATCAGCTGCTGTTTCTCACTGTTTGGAGGAACCGCAACACCTTCTTTAGCGAGGTACTTAAAGATGATATCACGGTGAACTCTTCTTCTCTTCAGCAACTCCTCTGCGCTCTGGGAGTACGCCAGGATAGCGTCGACAGCCTCTGTTCACACAGGACAAATACAAATACAAGTCAAGTAACACGTTTATAAAAGATAAGCCTCCCCATCTGGAAAGTGTGTACACCCATTAACTAAACTTTAAACACTTTCAGCCACATAGCTAAGTGTCCATCTGCAGAGCTACTTAGCAAAACAGCTGGTCAGTAGCTTTCTCAGCCTCACCTCCCGTACTCTCTACACTGATCAACCGATTAGTTACGGTGTCATTTAGCGCCAACAAGTCGTCCGGTGACAGAAGTGTCAACAACTCTCTACAGCCATTTCGCTCTTTTTCCGACATATCAGACATGTTGATAACATTAATCGGGTAAACTCGTGACCAAATGTAAAAGATATGGAAACTTCTTCGGGTCCAGACAGATCCGCTGGCGCGAAGGGGACCAGCTCTTCATAATAAAAGCTGCACTTCATAATAAAAGATCCACTTTATAATAAAAGCTGCACTTCATAATAAAAGCTGCACTTCATAATGAAATGTATATTTCACTATACAAACCTATATGACAATAAAAGCTTTTCCAAGCTGATCTGAAAAATGGCCACTAATGAAACATCAATTTATGCAGCATGAATGCTTTTAGATAAGAAAAAATCTTGTAATTAGGAAATTAAGTCGTACTTGTTTCCCCCATATAGCGTAGACTTTTCTTACCTTTTAATTTGTATGTTTTATTTTATTGCTGGAGATAAGTGAAGGTCTTTACTGTTTAATGGAATTGTCCCATCGACATCCATACCTCTTTAAGATTGTAGTTTTAATCTCTCTGACCACTGGATAAAAAAAAACTAAAGGCGGGCGGTCTACTTTTGTAACAAACTACACGAAAAAAGAAAACAAATAGACAAACAAAAGAGTTTCTGACAATTGCAGATTGATTTTGCTTAAAATATTCATAACTTAGTTTAAAAGTAACAACGACTTTTTAAATGATTTTAGAAATGTCCTCCCTGGCATATGTATACTCATGACATTAACAATCAAAATCAATATTCTCCTAAAAATTAAATATACTTTATTTAAAAAAGAAACCCTTACTATTTTATGCAAGATGAGAAGCCATACTGTTTTGAAGGGGCGTGAGTTAAATGGCTGGAAAAAAAATTCAACCTCACTGGCTGGGAATAAGCATTTTTAAAAAATTGTAAACTTTCCAATAAATATGCTCAAAGTTGTAGAGTGGCTCGAGTTACATGTTGCTGTAATTTCACCAGACCGACACTTGAGGGCGGTGTTGTAGGAGGGATGATTCTCATCATGTGTTGCGACAGCTGACAGTTTTGTAGGCAGAGAGTTTGGGGAAAGATGGGCGTTTTTTACTCAGGGAAGGTAGATTAGCACTGTGGGATGACTCCCTCTCGGATCTAGAGCCACTCCCAGTGCCTGTGGACCCGTAGTCCCGACTGACCGCAGAGGCTCTGAGAGTTGGTTGTGAGACGAGTCCGGTCACTGAAGGGAGAAAAGCCGGGAAGAGGCAGAAGGGGCACAGTTCAGATTTACGCACTAAAGTGGATGTTGGCTTTTTCTGCAGGAGTGGACTGAAGATCACGTTTTTTTTCTGAATACGAGGCAAGTTGTACTTTCATTTAAACCGTGTGCTGCTTAAACGCTTTAACTTTAACTTGCCGAAAGTTTCACTGGAGTCTGTAGCCGCTGGGAGACAACATGAGAAAGAAACGCGCAGTTCATTCATTAGAAACACACAATGGGCTTCGTTTTAAAGCAGCCAGAAAGAATTAAGCGATCTGCAACTTTAGTCGCTGTTGTAGAATAATCCAAGATTGTATCGCGTTCGTGCAATCTTGTTAAAAAAAATATAATATATATATGTATATGTATATGTATAGTGTATATATAAAGTGCAGTGAGCGTGAAGGCTGTAGTTGGAAGTGGAGGTGGAGGCATGCCAGAGGTGGTGGCAGAGACAAAGGACCTCTCCAGCCTTTCCAGCCTCTCCTGCTCGTTTTCTTGTGGAGGAGGAATCTGCTTGGTTAAAGAGTTAAAGTTGAACGCTGAATGTGGTCCGTGTCTTTAATTTATGAGCGCAGTTTGATCTGCTACCAAGAGGAGCAGCACATTTTTTAACAGTCCGTTCTTAATTTAAGCTCGTTTGTGAACTTCTCTATTTTCTCAGTGTTTTTTTTTATTCTCTTAAATTTAGAGATCCCACTCTTCTTTTCAATGCTTTCTGACATTCATACCCAGTGTGTGCTATATAAGTTAGTGGTCTTGGCCAAAAACATTTGTTGGAAAAAGTACATTTTCCGCTGCTGGAACTGACTGAGCAACACATCTCATGGTTTTTTTCTAAGCCCTCATGTGTAAACCCTAAACTTCAGAGCAGAGTTCATCAGCTGTGTTGTCTTTGTGTAAACATGATGCACTGCTTTTGCCATCAACAGCAGAGTCCCTCCCCATGCTTCTTGGTACAGAATCTGGTGTCGTGTGTTATGAGCACACACAACAGTAAACAGTGGGTATCAGGTCTGATTGTTTTCCTTCAGGTGGTGCAGTGTCCTTTTCTGTTGCCTTCACAATTGACTTTTTTGCTGTTGTTGGTAACAGAGTAACACGCACATTTTTGCAAGAGAAGTGCATGCAAGTTATATATGCTGTTTGTTCTTACTCAGAATTGGTAAGCTTTCTTTAAAGGAAAGGACACACACTGTATGTTACCTGCCTGCAGAAGATGGTGTGCTTTTGTGCTGGTCACATTGCACTGCACTATCCTCACAAAAGATAGAAGTGTTAGTCCACCCACTCAGCGCCTACGGTATTGCGCTTCTCAGGAAAGGTGGATTGTAGATCACAGCAGTTGATAATAGAGCACTGTTCTGCCTAAGTGATGCTTATTGAAATGCAGCATGTTATGAAGGCTGGGAAAGTGATGTGGAGTTTAGCTAGGGATGAACAGATCCAATCCTGATATCAGACATCAGTCCGATACTGACTTAAATATTTGGGTTGGGCATCACCAACAGTAGACCAATCCATGTAGTTGATCAATTTAGGAGACAACTGTTTAAGTCAAAGCTGATGTTGCCTTACACATAAGATGATCTCAGTCTCTTCCACATGAGACATACGGCTTATTGAACACTGGTATTTGATTGGTACTCAGCATCAGCCCATACCCAAAGCCCAGGTATTTGTCAGATTGGTGCATCCCCAGTTTTAGAAACATGTATCTGAACAGAAATGCATCATTAGATTGATTAAACTTATTTTTGTATTTATTTATGTATTTATTTAATTTCTTATGTTTATCATCAGTCTGTATCAAACACCGAAAACCATGTACCCATGGAAGTGGTGTTTTGAAAAAAACATGTTAGTCAAACCCTGAACTGTAAGTGTTTGTAAAACCGCTCCATTCATCAATGCAAGTCACTGTAGTTGTGTTGGAGACTGATTTATAGCGAAGCTGCTGGCACTGTTTCAAAAGGTTGCAAGTGACAGACTAAGTTTAAGCCCTGTTTTTCAGAGACCCTTGGGAGGTGGCATTTGGTGGACTGGGTGTATAAGATTCACAGAAGGTGAAATTCATCAGTAATTGGCAAACACATGGCTGACTAAAAGCTGCTGTAAACATGGGCCCAATGCCAGGCAGGAGGAATGGGCCAAATGAAGAGACCCAGTATTCTAACCTCAGCACTCTATAAATATTGAGAAATGGTTTTATCATGACCTCAAAATATTGTCAAAATGAAAATAAATGTAGTTGATATAAAGATATGTGCTCCTAATCTAAAGTTGTTACCCAGCTTAGCACCCATTGAATATTAGGGGCTAATGGGCATCTCAGAAAAGTGAAGATAATGGTTCTACCCAGTTAGTCTAAGAATAATACTGATTGGAGTTCATATGTGTGAAGATTTGAATTAATCACAGCTAAAGCTGTGTTTAAAGAGGAGGTTTCTGTCCAACAAAGGTGCCAATAAAAATATGCCAAATCATCAGTTTTATTAGATTTATCATTTTTATAGCCAGGAATTTTCCACAGCAGTGTCTCATTCATTTTACATTGCATGGAAATTAGGTGGTCCACTATATGAAAATCATGTGCAAGAATGACCCATGATGCTGTCAAAGTTGGACTCCATGGTAAAATGCTTTAAAATGGTCACTTTATTTGGCAAGCATTAAAAACTAGGCCAGGAAATTTGATTGAGCGATGCATTTGTGTCTGTCAAATCAGGCACCCATGGGACAGTGGAAAAGTCAGTCTCTAAGAGTTTACCCTGGCAGTGGGAAGTGCTCATATAGCAGTGTTTCAGGTCACTGAGCAAGCTTGCCAGTCCTTGCAAATAGCCACAATAACTGCTGTGCCCTTCTAAAGCTCTGGCTCTGCTGCTCCATTTGGAGCCACTTGTAATCACCACAGTTGCCAGCAAGCTGGGATGCAGCCTGGCTGGCACTTCATTCTGGGGTTTGCACTCAATTAAGCTCCATTATGGCCAACGGTATCATTTATTTGTTTCATTTGCATCACCCACTGCACGGCAGGCATTTCTTTTCCATGAATCTGTCTAGGGCACAAGCCAGCTAAAATAACCTACTGTATATGGGTGGCTAATGTGGCAAAAAATACCATGATACTTAGATATTTTCATAATTTCATGTTTTTTTCTGACATATGTCAAATTGTAATGGATGAAAAACAGAAATGACTTATTTAAAAATGTAATAGCACAAACCAGCAGTATTTTATCTTTAGCATATCGTCATTGTCAACTTTACAGGAGAATGCAAATATTCTTAAATATAAGTTAATTTAAGGAGTTCTTACCCCAAGTAATTTTGTAGTATTGCTATTGGTTTATCCATCATACCTTTCACAAGTGTACAGAGCAGCTTCTGTGTTCAAATGATTTTAAAAAGTAATAAATATTAAAATGGAGATTAATTTATGACCGTATTGTTTTATATACTGCACTACATCCAGTTAAACAGGATGTATTATTCTCT
This sequence comes from Arnoldichthys spilopterus, assembly GCA_037974385.1. Classification (NCBI taxonomy): domain Eukaryota; kingdom Metazoa; phylum Chordata; class Actinopteri; order Characiformes; family Lepidarchidae; genus Arnoldichthys; species Arnoldichthys spilopterus. The sequence goes on along the minus strand of JBBPDA010000003.1, from coordinate 10,952,143 downwards.
CTCTGTAATGAAACATGCCCTTATTTAATGTTTTGGAAGTACTGAAAATATACATGATATGCTTAGAAAAGCACAGTGTGATATAATGTTACCTCATTTAACACAATAACAATAAATATTCTCATTTTGAGCCAGAACTGAAATTTGTGGTTCAACAGGCTGTGGTTCAGCTCATGGCTCATGTAATGTAATCCACATATTTAAATATTTTTGTCTCACTGAGCAAGCACTGCTCCATGTTCAGTTAAAGAGCTCCCAATCTACATGTCTAGCTCCATAAGTCTTAAATGTGTTCAAGTGATTGGAACCTTTTTAGAGTAAATGTGCTCAAGCCATGGTATATATTCCATGCAGACCAGATTGTACACACATACTGCAGAAGCTGAGTGAAGAAAGAAAAACAAACTTTGTTAAGAGCTGTGTAATGAACAGTTCGTTGTGAATGTGATGAATAGCTGGACTTCTTGAACAACAAAGGATTAAAATGGCGCATTTCATGATACATGGAAAATTATGTCTCCAGACACAACCAATCTTTGAAACACAAGTGAGCAATCTGCCCTTTTGAGCTGAAAGAAGCAATTGCTGAATGGAAGGAATCGAATCAGAAATTGTGATTTTACTCTCTTTTTGAAATTCTAAAGTTTTAGATCTTTAGGTTTCAAATACAAGGGCAGTACCAGTCCATGGTAAGTGTGAACTGTTACAACTCCCCCACCTCTTACAGACATGACTTAACCAGACTTGTAGCAAATTGGTTTAGGTGAACACTTCTTTTTTTTCTTTTTGGCTACTTACTTAAGATTTCCCCCTTACTTAAATATAGGTCATGCTATAGAGCGTCATGCAGTATTTGATTTCTGTTACATACTGAGAGAGAGAGAGAGCAGAGAGAGAGAAAGAGAGCAAAGAGCGAGCAAGAGAGCAAAGAGCGCGCGAGAGAGAGAGGAAAAGGAAATTTTGCTCAAGGGTGAGAATGGGGAACTTCTTCTTTTACCTTGTCCATAAGTGGAAAATCACACTTGGCTTAGCTCCAGGAATTCAAAATATATATATTATTGCACTAAAGAAATTAAGGGCAGCTGCTAAGTTTTGGATATAAGCCATTTAAAATCTCAAAGCTAGTGCAATCCACAAGTATAGCTTGAGTGCACTTTTCACATGGTGGCTTCATTTTTAGGTTTAAAGTAGCACTAGCTAAAAATAACTGTAAACAATTTGTCAGTAGGACATTGATTTCGACAATGAGCATTAGTTAATGCAATACAGCTATGTTCAGTTAGGACAAGTTTTGTATGACCTGAGGCAGTCTGTGTAAATCCTTTAAAACATGACATGTGCATGTGGCTTTTGAAACACACTGTTGGTGCCAGGGGCCAAGATAATGATTTAGCACCAGTAATTGCTGCATGCAGCAGAAAGGTTTGCAGTTTTGGGGAAATTTGAAAAATGACAAATTACTTGAAAACAGGAGTGGGCAATTTGACAATTTTGTATCATGATCAGCTCTGAACATGTTCACAATCTACTTTTCAATGGAATCATAGAGATCTGAACCTTTTTAATGTCCTTCTTCTAATGTTTCCAAGCTTCACATCAAACATCAGTGGTTGGTAATGATGGATCGTTGCTATGCTTGCAAACCAACAGAATGTTTGACTTAAATCTGCCTTTAGTGGTTATGTATTTAATGCTGATTACAACTTTAATAGTATTTCTTTTGTAAAATAAAGTTGTTTCTTCAAACTGTGTCTTTAGTGCAATGTTAAGTTTAAATTGGTTCAAATAGAGTCTATAGGCTTGTTTGTCTGGATTTTCTTAAAAAGTTTGTTAAAAAATTGAGAAGAAAGACTGCAATTCAGATTTTGTATTGTGATATAGTGTATATGTGATCTAGTGTTCTGTTCTATTTTTGTAGCAACAGCAGTTTTATCCACTAGTTCTAAAGATGTCTATTCCCTGCTACCCCACTTTCCAGGCCAAGCTGGGTAATCTCTCTCTACTTTATCCGTAGATCTCAGCTACTCTTCCTTTAATGGATTTGATAGCCAATGCACGTGCCCAGGCACTTTCTCTAGCATAGTTACTTCACTGGGTGCCTTTCAGTGCCAACAGTATCTGGGCTACTAGGCTACTGGAGCAGCATCAGCTTCTAGCAACAAGCATGACCATGGTGATTAAACCTAGTGCCAGCATCAACATATTACACTCTCTTGTACTTTTTAATTCCATTTTAAATTCTGTTTTTAATATTTCTCTCTGTCAAACCCTTTCTCTAAGTGTCTATCTAGTTTGCTATCAGCCTGTTCTGTCTGTTCAACATTAAAAAAAAAAAAGTAAAACCTCAGGCTTTCCCACATTATCACTGTCAAATGTACAATTGTGCTAAACTGTTCCACCAGTCATATTCAATACAGATTATTTTAATGAAAGCAATGTGCAAAATAAGGTGAAGTACTAAATACAAACAAAACACTGAAATCTCACCAATTAGTAAAATTAGACATCTGTTTAGACTAGCAATGTCCAAACACTGGAATATTTTTTTTTATTTGAAGCAGTCCACTGGTTCCCTACTTTGCACGTCTTGTATTGATCTTTGTACAGGATGTAAAGGAGATACTGTGTGAATGATTGAAACATTTAAGAGGAACCTTTTGATCAGTGTGTTTTTAAAGGGCCCATAATCGTTTTTTTGTTTTCTATGTTATATGACCCTTTTCCATCTTGTGTAAATCCCATAGTGTTAAACAAGCTGTTTTATTATTGTGCTTTTGAGACTCATATATGTAAATGCTTGTCTTTCCTGATTGGCTGCTATGTGTTGCAGCTCATTCAGTAGGCAGTATGGTGCTGAAACAGCCTGGATGGGTGGGACTAAACTTCTATAGGCTGAATAAGGAGAACTGTATAAATGTGATGGTTTTGAGACATCACAAAAACTGTGCTTTAAAAACTGGCTTCATATTCATATAGGATGCATCTAGATCACTCTCCTTGGTGTGTGTGTGATGTAAGAAGATGAGACCTGTTTCAGGGACTACTAGAATCATGTGGTGTGACTATGCATTAAAGGGTTAAATTTAGCATTTATGAAGTGCTTAAAAATATTCTAAAATGTTAAGGGTAATGTATTGCAATAGTAATTCTACACCATATCATTTAGCTTAAGCTGAAAAAGGAGCTCTGAGTTAGACCAAGTTAGAATACTCATGCAAACAAGCAGTGTTAAAAAAAAAAAAAGTTCAGTTGAGGTTCAGCACTACCCTGTTTCTGGACACCAGTGAAGTAAGGAAAGAAGTCTGTGGAAATGTTTTCTTTGCAAGACTGATGTTCACTGAAGCTAGAGGTTCAGTGTCTGAGCCGAGGATTTGTTTTTCCTTTTGTGCATATAGTGTTGAAATAGAGTTTTTTTTTTTTCTGGGGTCTGTGTTGGGGTCTGTTATTTTTGGGATCTGTTAACTTACCTTTCTTAAAACTAAACTCTGAAAGTGAGCAGACAGACTGTGTTGTATTGTGGATTGTGTCTCTTCACTTGTTTGCTGTGGTGCAGAGTAGTAGGCAGATATTAGACAGATTTTACTTCCACAATTTGCTTAAACACAGTAGAGTGGCTATGTGATGGAGCATGTTTCTCATTCATAAATCATTAACTGTAGATAAGGAGCAATAGTTAAAAGCGTACTAGGTGAAAAAAAGCAGTGTTATGTAAGGTTTCTTTTTCCACTTTGCATGATTTGTCTTGATCTTGACTAGGCGAGAAGTCTGAGGGTTGTGGGTGGTCATGGAGTAGCGTTCAACAGTTGAAATCATTACTGCTAGTTTGCTAGTAAAATTGAGAGCCCAGTGACCAACCCTGTGCCTAGCTGTCCCTAGTGAGCATGGCAGATTAAGGTAAGATATAATCTGGCATGCTGAAAACATGTCGTCTATGGTGGTTCAGCACCTTGGCAGCTGCAGCTGTTTGGAGTCTGGGGCAGTTGTGTCAATGACAGTGCCCAGCCCCCAATCCTAAGCCTTAGACTTGTTCTTAACAGGCCCCCTGCCGATGCTATCTGCTAATCCCCAGCAGTCACAGACGTGTTCCAAGTCCATGTGAGTTTTGCTTTTAGACCGATTTCACATGATGCACACAGAGAAGGGCTTGCTTTATGCTATTGGCTGCGTTTTTTTTTTTTTTTTTCCACTGTAGGTTTGTGATTTATCCTGTGTTATCACCTAGACTTGGAGGTGATGAGGTGCTTTTGGCTTAATATATTGGCTGCAGTCATATTAAAATCGTATAACTTCTTACAGTGTTTCAGAGATCTGTGTGCTTTTAGCATTGTATTTTTAGCAGTTTGTGTGTTAGTTCAGTATTTTCATTTAAAATCATTTAATAAATGCATGACCTGGGCAGTAGTGGCCTAGTGGTTGGGACCTTGCCCTTGTCAACAGAAGGTCGCAGGTTTAAGTCCCGCCCCGGATACTACTGAGGTACCCTTGAGCAATGTGCACGTGTGATGGGTTAAATGTAGAGATCACATTTTATGGTGGTGCCCTTTGTGTGATGGGGTTTGTTCACAATGACAGATACTTTCACTTTATTATCGCTTATTCTACAATACCATGTTTATGTGAATATTGAGTTATGTTTAAGCTGGTTCAGAACACTAAAGAAAAAGTATTATTGCAATGTTAATCTTTTATATACTGTACTTAACTGTAAAAATATATTTACAACATTGAGTTCAAGGACAAAGATGTATATAGGTGTCCAGTACAAAAACTTGTTATATTTTGGCAGTGACTTTGAATTAAAATTCATGTTATATTAATGCACTTTAATGTTTTTCGCTTTCCTCTGAAGTTACTATTTCTGAGATTTTATTAGCATAGCAAAAGTGTGAACTTTTACTGTGGTCTGTCAGTGCTAATTTAGAGGCTATAGACTGATGTCAAGCAAGTGATGAGCACGCCACCTTACCATGGCCCCTTGTTTCATTAGTGCATAAGCAGTTTGGTAAAGCTGGGTATGGAAGCAATGAATGGAGCCGGGCCTCCTTTTATCCCTTGTACATAGTACCAGGATTTGTGACCAAAGGTTACTAGTAAAGTGCCTGAAAAATCGACACCCCCAGCAGTGTCTTTGTGTCCATTTTTCACTATGGGATAAAGTTTAAGGTTTATGGTGAGATTATTGCTGGTTTTTCTTGTAAGAAATATGTTAGTTTTTTGTAAACCTCTACTTTCAAGTGAGAGTTAGTGCCCTTTGGTAAATTAAAATGTATTTTAAGAGCCTAAATGTCTAGAGAGTAGACTGGGATCAAGACTAGGGTTCCATGTTTTTCGTTATGTAATTCCCAGTGGAATTTCTGAAGTCCATGGCGCTCTGAGCTGAACTAAACAGACTGGTTGAATAAAATGGTCCCTGTGGCCCAAAACTACCACTGTGCAAATAAGGTCTGTGAGTTTATTTGCACAGGCCATGCTTAGAACTTGCACAGCTCTGGGGGCATTGCCTCTGGATTAATGCATTGCTGTGTTTGGAAGACATTTAAATGCAGTGAAAATGACATTGAATGTCTGGGCCTGGAGGTCTCGCTTGACATAAATAAAATATTTTTTTCTTCTTTTTTTTCCTGCAGGGGGCAATTATGTCCAAAATGGAGGTGAAGACGTCACTTCTCGACAACATGATCGGGGTGGGCGACATGGTTCTTCTTGAACCTCTGTCAGAAGAAACTTTCATAGGGAACCTACGCAAGCGTTTTGAGCACAATGAGATCTATGTGAGTTCTACGAAAAGTACAAACTGATTATCCTCAATATCGGCTGCTAGAGTTTTGGTATAACTTATCCACTTCCATTGTTAATGATGCATGCAACTTATTAGTCCTTTTGCAACAGCATATTTTATATCCTAAAGAGTAAATCTGGCCTCAAGAGTCTTTACTTGTAATCAAATGTCTACTTGTTCCTATGCTCTCTCCCCTCCTGTCTGCCACATCACATTGGTGCCTCTAAGTTTAGGCCCATTCACTGTGTGAGTATGTTTACGCTGGGCAGTGTAAAGTGAAATAGGAGAGTGGAGAGCAAGGGAACATAAATTAGCGTTCTTTCATTGTTCTGTCATCTTTCTCAGCATGTCCCATTCATTTAGGAATTTGTGTTGGAAGCAGAGACAGGAATACAGATGCTGATTTAAATGAAGCAGAGCATCTAGAGTGCACTAAGGGGGGGACCAAATGACAACCTTATCATTCTTTCTGGGATAT
>JBBPDA010000003.1:10897998-10934262 GCA_037974385.1 Arnoldichthys spilopterus | reverse complement strand
ATTTTGAGTTTTTCTTTCATTGACTGAAGGGTACCAACAATTTTGTCCATGTGTGTATATATATATATATATATATATGTGACTGATCTATACTTTATTTGCTAATAAGTGGTAAAATTGTTGTATTATATTGGAATTTCATATAACTACAATGAATAATTTGTCTTCCTCCTAAAATAATTTTTTTAACCAAGTAATCAATTTTATAAATGATTAGCAGCTCAGTGATGCATACCTAGAGATCAGTAATGCTGTAATTAAAAAAAACATTTTTTCTGATTATCCTTCATTAGCAGTGTGACATTTACTTTAGTAGAGACCAGTAGTTTTGGACTGTGTGTGTGATTTGTGGTACTTTGTGTTTCAGCTGTGTGTTATTATTCATGCCTAGCTTTAAGATATCTTTTAAGATTAGCATGTGAGACCTAACTTGACTTCATGGTAATTTATAATTACCTTTCATTTGACATACTTTTTATAGACTATTAAACACTAAAGGATAATGTAGCCAAACTGTGATTTTTGTGATTGCTTGGCTGGTTGGCTGTTATGGAAACTTTTTGTCATACCAGTGTAAAAAAAAAAAAAAAAAAAAAATGACCAAAGCTTTTTCACTGAGAATGTTCAGTAAGTACTTGTTTAAGCAAAAATGGCTAATTGCTCTGCTGTGTTCTACAGCCATGGCATTTCCTCATCCATCTTGTGTAATTCTGTGTGACACGGTGCTTTTCCCACTTTAATAATCTTGTCCTACCACAGGAATTTGGGCTTAAGCTTGGGTGTCATGCTAGTTTCATTTAATGACCCAGAACGAACGTGTAGCACTTCATTTTGGCAACCGCACATGGTGTACTTGTCGCCGTGTTTGCATTTCCAAAGCCCTTGCTCTCTCTGCTGCTCATCCTGAATGGTCTGGAGAGAGAGGCTGCTGTGCTGACTCTGGGCTTCTGTGGCCGTCTGTGTGTGGTGAGGTCAATGCAGCAGCAGGGTGTGAATGGGTTTGCTTACTTCTCTCTCACTGGTGAAACGGGGCAGTGCACAGACCAAAGACTGCCGATGATGAGTTTCCCAGCCAGGATGGTTTACCTTAGAGAAAAAAAGCATTGTGCTGTAACTGGATGCTCTTGCCAAGTGATCCCACGGGAAGCAAAACAGGAAGATTATGATGAGGTGGTTGATGCACATTTAAAAAGGCTGGCCAAAAGGTTTTTATATTTTATTTTTATATATATATATATATATATATATATATATACACACTTTTTTTTTTATTCTAAATCTTTTCATATGTCCTCACTGTTTATGGCTGGTTTGTTCACCCAATGAAATGGCGCACAAATATGAGTTAGGAGTTCATAGCTGCAGATGACCGTGTAGTAACCCATGTGTTTAGCACATTTACATTTTCAGTTTACCTACCAGAGCTTGTTTTTGTCCAGACTTTACACTGAAATATACAATTACTACTATACCAAATACCACAGGGTTTATAGTAGGGCCTGATAAGCATAACATTTTTTCACATTGTGGTGACTGGGACATCGATCTAATAGCATGAGGAGGACATTCTGGAATTAGGCAAGTGTTTGCTAAAGAAGGTCATTAACTGCTCTGGGGAGCTGACAGTTTATAGTTAGTTATATTAGATATAGTTCGATAGTTTCATCCCTCAGGCAATAAGACTCTTAAACACTCAGGGACTGTCCTCACTCACTCTCTCTCTCTCTCACTCACTCACTTCTTAACTTAACTTTATATTTATTACTGATATTTAACTTTATGCTGCTACAATCTTGCTGCTCTGTTTCATTGTTTACGTCACGTTATTGCATCTTTGCACAAGCTGCTACTTTGCACCTGGTAGTCCCATAACTGCACTGGTCACTGTCTTTGTTTGTACCTGTCTGTCTTTGGACTGTCCTGCACTGTTTGCACATTTTTGCACACAATGCACTTTATGTTGTCAGTTGTTTAGTTTTTATGGTAGGTCATGTAGCACTGTCAACTTACAGTTGAAATGATCAAATCAAGTCATCTTTTGTTGTCATTTCAACCATATACAGTGCACACAGTAAAACATGATTCATTCATCATTACTTCAGTGTTACACATGTGAAGCTGATGGTACATGTACCACCAACATGATGAACATGCTTATATAGATGACCATATAAAATGTAAACTTTTGTAAATAAGACTCTACAATGCACCACCTGAATACTAAGTTATACAATCCAAACGTGAATAAAGAATGCGGTCTTTAAATGACCTAATGGTCCATTATGAATGCCATAGACTAGTGTTACCTAAGCAGACTTACAGTGAATGTGTGCATCAACCTTATAGCTCACATGCAATCATGTCTCTCCCTTGTCCCACTGGGTTTTAGCTGTGTCTTCAGGGCCCACGCACACCTGCTACCCAATAAAGCAAGGCCTAGAAAGAATATACTGAAACTGTGCAGCTGCACTATGAGCTATTAAGTGTGTTTGGCCTCGGTGGTCATTACCATCATGATGTCATTTTTGCCCCTCAACAGGCCCTAGGACTGATCACAATATACACTTGAATCAGGTTCTTTACTAGTGGGCAACTGTTTGCTTATTAAAAATAATCTGAATGGAGAAGAAGGTGACAGGTGCATGCACCCACCTCCATTTGGAGATTGGAGTTTTTAAAATGTGGTGGACAAATGATGCAGATGGTGGGAGCTACTTGCATGCCCAGATTGTGCTGCTTACTGCAACGCTACAGGGTCTCTTGGGGTGGGATCTCGTTACAGTGTGGGTAATGAGGTAATTGGACCTGGGTGCACTCTCAGCCCCTCTCTCTCAGCATGCTGCTATTGAGCGTCACTGGGGCATTGTTTACAGGCTGAACACACCCTGCTAACAGACAAGCCAGGCCCACAAAATGGCAGCCTAGGGGGTTAGACTTTCAGTTAGCATTGGTCTTTTTTTACAAAGCATTGTACAACATCCATACCAGTCCTTAAAGATGACAAAATTACATATTATGTCTTTGAGATTAAAAAAATCGTATCCATAATTTCTAATAATCAAACGGGAATTCAGCTGTATGGTAGGACCATACTCAAAAAAATGTGCTGTGGCATAATTTAACAAGATAACAAATATATTTTTCCATATTCCCCACCCTTAATGTAAATTCTAAATTTAACCTACATTACAGAACATTATTGCCATATTGTCATAACATCTGCATTGCTTTTTATTGTTTAGCCATAGCTGTATTATAAACAGGAAAGTTTTACATAATTTCCCCTCACTGTTCCAGTCTCTTTTTAGTGGACACATCAGTGGAAGACATGTGTGTTTCTGTTTGAGCCTGGAAAAGTTTTAAAGTATAGCATCCAGCACCTGATCAAAGCAGGGTCAGGAGTTCATGCAGGAGGCTCTGACCACCTCTCGCTTTGGAGTTTAGTCTCTCTGAGCTGAGTTGGCTGTACACTGGGCATATGTCCTTTTCTCTGTGGAGACTAAGCTCTAAACACCTGGTGATTATTTTATTCACACACCGCCCACCCCATGGGCATGGACTTCTTTCCCTCCATTTGTCACATATTTAATGTTGACCAGACTCACTGCAGTATTTAATAGTTTTATTTTATTTACACTACTCCTATTCCATTACATGGCCATATGTTTTAGGAGTGCACAATCGAGTGTCCAGCCCAAAACTCTAACTGTCACCATGACATTCATCTGATGTTGTAAATGGCTCTGGACAGGAATGTCCAATAAATATTTAAATAAAAAAATGAAATCATTAATTTACATTAGTTATTAATATATTTCAGCCTCACAAAGTTTAACATTTATAATATATATTATATGTTTTTGAAGGAGGTTGGTCCTGATAAAGGTGAAATTCAGCTGCAAATACAGTCTAATGGAGACAGATGGGCCGTGGTTTACAGTGACGAGCGACTGGAGCATGGTTTAAACTGACTGGCGAGGATCTATTTTTTTTATGTCTGCTACACTCCTACATGCAGAGGAGTGTCCCCCATTACTCATTTAGTGCTACAGGGTGTGAGACATGAACCTTTGGCAACAATAACAACTGGTGATCTCCACTGACTTTAATGAAATAATTTCTGTACATATGCATAGTGTTCAGTGTTTGGAACTGGAGCTTTGTCCTCATCCTGGGTGTAGAGACGGATCCTTATCCCACCCTGCCAGAATTCTTAAAAAGATGAGTGTTTTTATGGTAATGCTTGGATGAACACTTTATATTTGACTTAGTTCCTCATTGCCGCATTTCACACATGTTAAACGGGCATGTTTCATGTAGGGTGTTTGGGCCAGATGTATGCTTCTCTGCTGCTTGGACCACTAGACCAGTCTAGAGCTGAAGAATGATCCAACCAATCTTTGCCTAGATGAGAGCCTGAAGAACAAGTCTGGCTCAATATGACTCAAAGTACAGTTTGACCAAAGCCAAGGCTTTGGACTGCTTTCTATTGGAAGAAGCTATAATTATCATTGCTTCATGTTTGCTCAGTCACGTTTGCATTTGCACACACAGTGGTAAAGCTGGTGTAATAACGTCATCTGTCCCCATACTGCAATTTTTCTTCAGATCATTAAACAGCCATTGGCTTGGACTGAACTGCTGAGTTTAATGATTGAAAGTGCAATGAGGAAGCAGCATTGATGGTCATTATGAAAGGACTTGGACCAAGACTGATAAGATATCAACATTAGAAATGGCATTTGACATGATCAGCTTACCTTAGCTAGTATGTTGCTTGTGAAAGTTTGCTGTGAACAAATGAAGCGATTTTTCCATTGCTTTTCTGTTTACACAGTTGGTGTGGTTACTGGCTTTCCCAGCATCTTTTGATCCATCAGGGCTTATGAAATCCTGGATGTTTTGTTCATTTTGTGACACATTAGGTGTCCCACTCATTCAATCAGAAGTAATGTTGCATAACAACTTTTAACGGTTTTAAATAGTTTTTCAGATTTCCAGGTTAAGTGCATCAATCTGAGCATTTAGTTATCTGAGCAGTTTGAGCAGGAAAGAGGTGATCTCTGGACCTTGTGCGTTGGCAGAAGCACTCTTGGCTGGCTAGATAGAGGGGGCGGCACCTCTCTACATGAAAGTATGGCCACCCACCCTCAATCACTCCTGCAAATGAAATGCAAATGAAACTGCCACCATCCCTATAGCAACCACTGACCACAGTCTACAGCTTGACATGAAGAGGTTAGGAGGCCAGCAGCTACTGAAAGACTGGCCTGGTCTGTACATGCATTACGAGTCCCAGGAGAAGCAGCTGGGGGAAAAGCTCGCAAACCTACTGGAAAGTATCTTACTGTACAATTCTTGGAAAATTAACATGTGTTAAATGCCTATCCTATTGGTTCTCAGAACCAGTGTTTTAAAAGCCAAATGACCTTAACAATGGCATTAGCTTTCTACATAAATTCATTTTACACTTTTTTAATGATAAAGTAATATAATTATTTTGTTAATTATTCTTATATACTACTAATATTAACAAAAAGCTTAAAAAAGAAAATTCCCCACACCTAGCAGCATTGCAAAACTTCCTACTGTTGTCTCTGTGCAATAAAGTCTCATCATCAGGGTTTTTGACTAAACTCCATTGATGTAATGATCCTATTTGACACTTTATTTTGGGTTTTGATGAAAAGTAAGGCTAAATAAGTGCTTTTTTGCACACAGCAGTATGGGCATTATTACTGGTTTGATTTTTACACCCATGTTTGGATTTATGATTGCAGAGTTCACATTCTTAAAGCTACAGTATTGAATGTCTTGAACTTGACCTTTTGTGTTTTGTTTTTCTCATTGATTACATTCCTGTCCATTGACTTTTCCTGGTTTCCCAGGGTTTCAGCACTTTCGAGATAGCATTGACACAGAGGCTATTAAAACAGTTTATCAATATTTTACTTTAATGACCATTATGTTCAATTACAAAGCTTAATTTAGTACTACATGGTAGACCATAAATGTCAGTGCAAGTACACTACACTATGCAAAAGTTGTACAACAGCATTATTGAAATGAAATCCATGAACCAGAGCTTCTTGCCAGTCGTGTAAATTTTCAACTACTAATTGTGTCATTGCTTTATTATCTACCCAGACACACAGTTTTGGGGCACCTAGTTGTACCCCTTTAGCAATGTTTATCTTTATTTTTGTCATGTAAATCCAGTGGTGACCCCTCTCCTAGAATGATGTCCCAATTTACTCACTTCCTGCTGAGGGGTTGGATAAACAAGACTTCCCTCATGTAGAGGCCTCTCTGTAGTCCTTCAGTTACTCTGAGCCACAATGGCACCAACTGTAGTCTAGAGGAGACTGGTTGCATGCCTGTCAGCATCAAATCCAATAAGTGTCACACACAAGTCACACCTCCCTCAGAAACAGGTCAAGTGAAGTGCTATTCTGAAGCATGTGCTTTTAAAAAACCTCTGAGCCTTTTTGTGTTTTCTTTATGTGTATGAAATGTGTTTATTGTATGAGTGTTGTTTCATCTCCATTACATTGAGTGTTGTAGTACTCATTCTCTGAGCCAATGTAGTCTGCTTTAAAGCCTAATTGAATTTTGGAAATCTCAGCTGTGTCCCTGAGGAGACAGCTGGATGAATGAAGGAGGATGTCCTCACCGTGGGGCACCAGGGCACTAGAACACACAGAGGTTTGTGCTGGGCCCCAGAGAGGGGTATATTTGAGTAGTGCACTGTGGTTAGAAAAGAGCCTCTAATGTTAGATTTGAAAGGCACAGTGTTCATTTAGCTCTTCCTTATGCCTTCTCCATCTTTACCTACACCGCCTAAAGTGATAGGCTTTTTCTTGAATACCCAGTTCTTTGTGAATAAAACCACAGCTACACACACAATTTTCTATTAAATCTAATTTCCTAATAACATCATGTAATACAGATCAGGAGATTTTGTTAAAAAGGCCCTTTGGCATCAGAGGAAACAACAAAGCACATCCAGATACAACCACATGACCTACTTCCATCTATTCAGAGCTAATATCATCCACATTTAGAGACGGATGTATGCTTCAAACCAGACAGAGTAGGCTGACCTGCCCACTACCATTTAGGGAACGGCTTCACAGCATTGACTAACTAAAAACTATCATGCCAAAAATCACCATTAATTACATCCCAAACCTATGCTCTACACATCAACACCTTTAATTTGGACAGGGTGTGTGGTCAGCCATCTCTAAAACGCATGGTGTGTGGTTCTATAATGGTCTCCTGGAGCAATTTGTGGAGCTCTGACACACTGTCAGTTTTCCAACACTGCATGTGCACACACACATGCGCACACATCAGCTACTCGCAGGCCTCCTGCCTCAGTCAGGAAAGCTGACCAGAAGAGGGAAACTCTAAAGCCATCCGCTGAGAAGAATCTTTAAACGGCCTTCTGCTGTCCTCTTCCTGATCTTTAAGTGTGTGGGTGGTTGCGGGGGTGTATGTGGAAGTGTGTATGTGCTTTGCAGGAGCTGGGGTAGGAAGGGGCTTTCCCAAATAATGTTTCGCAAACTACCATTTGGACAGCTGTAGAACAAAACAAATATTACATTTAACATGATTATTGCCTCACAGTTGCCAAACTGAAAACTTTTCTAGCTTTCTCTCAAGTTTTATTTGTGTAAAACTCAGCTAAGATGTAGGTGTCTGTGTAACTAAATTATAAAACTGTGGTGAAAGTCTTCATACATCTATTAGACACCTTGCAGTAAGCCTGATAAACAAATACTTTGTATTGGTTTCAGTCCGAAGCAGCTGAGCTGTTTTTTGACCACCTGGATGGATGCACCTGTGTGTTTGGACCTTTTAATCCCGTAAGGAACCCATGGCCCATTGTCTAATTACAAACAGTACTATGATCCCAATGCCACCTCATCTGTGCAGGAAAACCTCTATTTCCACTGTGGCTCATTCAGCACAAGATACGGATATCCTGTAGCATGCAGCAGATAAGGTAGACCTGGCCCATATTTACGGCCTCGCTCACGTTCACATGTTGTGCCCTTATTTTCTTACCAAACAATGAAACTGTGTAGTGGCTTGTATAAGCTAAATGCTTATACTTTTTTTAGTTTACTTCTTAATTTAAAATGTAACAAAAAGCAAGCTTCCTGAATTTGTCTTGCCTTGGATGTGCAGTTCCAGGCAAAAATCTTTTAACTAGTGTGGAGTCTTTACTTTATTTGGAAGTTGTTTGTTTTGTTCACATCAGCAGGGGTGAAGACATGTTTTTAAACAATGATTCTGTAAGCAGTCATTTATTGAAAAGTTCAGAACCAAAAATTATCCTTCTGTTCTTGTTCCATACATGGATCAGTGGAATAATAAATGTGCCACTTCTTTTTCTAGACTGTGCACAGATCAGCAATAACATTTTAAAACCACCTGCCTAATATGTCCCCTCCCACTGCCAAAACAACTCCGCCTGCAATGCACTGTGTGTCCTTTTTATTATAGCCAGCTTTCAATTATTCAGCAATTAGTGCTACAGTAGCTCTTCTGTGGGATCGGACCAAGTAGGCTAACCTTCAATCCTTATGCACGTCAGTGAGCCTTGGGAGCCAAGTCACTTGTTGTCCTTCCTTGGATCACTAGGTACTAACCACTGCATATCAGTACCCCTCCATAAGACATGCCGTTTTAGAGATGCTCTAGTCATGTCATTTAGATCCTTATGCTTTCCCATTTTTCCAGCTTACAACTGATCATCTTCAAAAACTCCTATTTGCTTGATGCTTAATATATCCCACCTCTTGACAGGTGCCTTTGTAATGAGATATTTAAAGTTCTTCATTTAACTGTTATTGGTTTTAATATTGTGGCTGATTGATGTCAAAATTATAGCCTCATTGCATTGCTCCAGTAAAACACTGATCATCGACTAAACTGGAATTCTAGTGGACATTGACTATTTCAGTCGGAATTAGTCTGGACTTTCAGTCATGTTTTAAAAAAAAAAAAAAACCTCAATCCCATGAGCTCTGCATATTATGGTCCATTTTATGTCTTTTCCCTCCATTTCCAAGTTTATCTTGGGTGATCCTGCTTTTTTGATGTGACTAGTCTTCACATTTCTCAGGACTTCTAGTGGCAGGAGCAGGCTATTTCTTGATGTTGCCTCTTTCTGTGGTTTTGGGCTACACGGCTGCCACAGGGATGCTAAATTATAGCTCATTCTTTTGCAAGCTGTGTGCTAGAGGGACGTACCAGGGATCCCTCCATTCTCCACATCCACTCTTCTTCATCTTCTGGTCAGATGTGGAGGACTCTGGTGGAGGACAAAAATGGCATTCATACATTCAGCTCAGGTCTTCTCACTTTTAATGATTCTTATGAGGCTGAAGTAGTCTCACTTTATTTCACATCTCTTTCTAGTTTCCGTGAAAGTTTAGGGGTAGAGCACTGAATTACTTTCTCTCTTTCCCCCTCTCTTGCTCACAAACTGAAGTATATGTCATAATTTTCTACACGTTGTGTTGACCAAAACTGACTGTTTGTTTAGGGAGGCCCTTGGCAAATGCTAAACACATCATCTCCCTTCTGCTGCCTGGAAAGTGTTTCACAGAGGTGTGTGATTTGTGTTTGGAGAACCGACGCTCCACTGAAAGACCCCAGCACTCATGCACCCGCCGATAGGGTCTTTTCATATTAAGATCTAAATCATTCATATTCATGGAGAGCTTCCTTTTATATAAAGACTTTTCAAAAGGCACACTGTTCTGTTGAACCAATACTGCTAATGTGGCACATTTCCATGCATTGGTTCTGCTGCCCCACCCATCTCCCCTCTTCTGTTAGCCCATTCAGGGTTGGAGTAATTGTGTTATGGTTCTCTTTTGTTTGGCTCACGTTGAGCGGCTACGCTGCCTCACAAAGCGCAGACATCTGTTCTCTACACCCCTGCACATTTGTCTAGTGATGTAATGTCCCATGCCCGATTTTTCTCTGTACTGCTCTACCTCTCTTTCCACATATCCCAGGCCTCCACCCAGCCCAGATCTCTTATGGCCTTGCCAGTTTTTGAGTTCACGTTTCTGTACAGTGTGTGGAGCTTAAGTGGATATCCACTTGGAGACAGTCAGGCAGTTTGCCTGGGTCAGCTCACGTTCAACTTCCAATTAAGTCTCATCAAGATTTTGTGTAGAGCCGCACAGTGAATAACTGATGATTAAGATTAATAGTGTGGCAGTGGTTGATTCTTTTCCCATGGCGGGATCATTTGTTACTGCTGTATATTTTGTCAGTTTAACAGGACAAGAAGTCACCCAGTTGACAGTGATCCAGAATCTTGCCAGCCTGATCCAAGTACCTGGAGAACTGAAATTGCAGTTATAATTTGATGCCAGTTCAGAATCAGCAACATGACATGCTGTGGATTTTTTGAAGAGCTCCTGCTTAATTACAAAAACCTAAAAAGGAGAGTCCCTATCAATGAGTTGCTATGCTACGTTAATGAAGACACAATTTGGATGATTTTGACTTTCTCCTGCTTATCTTCTTTTTGATGTTATTTTCTCTGAAAGCACCTTATGTGATGCATGCTCATGCCTGCTGAAAAGATAGTTTAGTGCATGTGCTAAGATCATTTTAAAAGGAACAAAGTTCTCAGCAGCTATCAGTTATAATAAAAGCTGCTTTAGATTTAATCGTTAGCATTGCTTTGGACTGAACTTTTTTCAGCCACTTACTTTCCCTTAACATGCATACAAAAATCACAAAATACCCTGTAGATCTCTAGATTAATTTTTAAAGCATTTATAAAGATGGGGGTGGGGTGTTCTAAATGTCTTACAGGAGGGAAAACTACATGCAACATTTCCCTCACAATCAGAGCTATTATTAGTGGTGGTTCTGGAACATTCCTGGGTAATGATTGTAGAAAAGTACAGACAGAGGGGGAAAACTGTGAGACGGAGTGAGCTGGCAGAGTGTCTAAAGACTTAAAGACTTGTGGCCTGATGGAAGCAATATAAAATGGGATAGATGCAATACTAGGACTGGTTTAGTCTAAAAGTGATCCTTAGGGCCAACATCATCACAACTTGCATGCCCTCTCCTCCCTTTCTCGGCTCTCCCACACTGCTGGTGCTTTGTGTGTACAATCACACGCAAGCAAATCAATTACAATCATTTCATTGTTGTAGAGCCCCCTGAGTTTAGGACAGTGTGACCCACTTTCCTATTGTGGATGTGTACTGGAATTTATGTAAAGTGAAGCTTATTTAATATGCACTGTATTAAAAATATTCTACCTCCTCTACAAACTGCATCTGACCTTTTGAGAGTGGTTATGCTGCCTATAAATGTAATGAACTCACATAATATCAGGAGGTTACTGCTTTCTAATCTGTGCATTGTGTAGTGGGAATTCGCCCAGTAAAACACTGAATTTCCTCAATTTTGTACTTACAGTAGATGTTGTCAATCAGGCAAGATATCCTAGGTGTCCAGATTTTGCTACTTTAGTTCAGAACTGGAGCTACAAGAATAACATTAGGCTAAAGTGTGAAATCTAAAAGTTTTAAATCTTAAAGGTGAAATCTAAAGTTTGTTAGAAAATGTAATCTTGCAGTTCCAGTGTTAAACTATAAAAGCAAAATTTGGACTCAAAACATGTTTTGGCTGGTTTTGTTTTTTTAAATATCTTTTCTTCTAAAAGTGAACAGACTGTTCAACTGACTGTATATTCTGTTCTCCTTAATGCTATGTTAGTTACATTTACAATGTTGCTGTCATGTTTTACAATGATGACTATCTGGATTCAAAAATTTTGTCAAGGATGCGTATTGGATGGTCATTTAAGAGCTTATGCCCATCAGCCACAAGAAAACCCACAGCAAAGCAAAATGAATCCTCATGGTTCGTCACATTGTCCAAACATTTGTCAACTGTTGCACAGATGCGACCTAGTTTTATCCAGGATTACAACATACTGTTGATTAGCTGACATGTGGCCTGCACACATGGATTCCCCACTACTAAGCATGCATTTTCTCATCCCTCACCTTTTCAGTGAGGCAGACACAGAAAGGACTGTACCATCAGCCACTGCACTGAGGCTAGGAAGCTTGATGACAGTAAAGTTGACTAGAGGTCCACAAAGAGTGTCCGTGTTAAAGAGAAGAGATTTAAGAAAAATTGAAATTATGTCAAGTTACGTTTATCATATTTATAACAAGACAAGTCTGAATGTGTGGTCTTTTTTCCCAGTTATGCTCTGGCAGATGAGGCCTACAGATCTCTTCGGGATCAAGATAAAGACCAGTGTATCCTTATTACAGGAGAAAGTGGGGCAGGAAAGACTGGTAAGAATGCTATAAATATGTGCTTGATTTTGTTGGAAAGTGGCAGTAACCAACAGAACAGTATTTCAGAACTTGTCATCAAAAAAAGTAATTGTATGTACCAAGTCTCAAACCTCATCTGAATGCTGTCCTTTGGTCAGGACTACTTTAGGCAAATTCAAGTGTTATTTCTACCTGAAAAAGACTGTAAAAAAATGCAACATTACTTTCTAGTAATTCTGTCAGTAAGAAAGACCCATAGATGAATATTAATTTCATATTCTAAAGATGTTAACTAAAGTGGATAAATTAGTGTCTAATATTTTCATTTCAGAATGCTCCATGTCCATTATCCATGTGTAATCAATTTGGATATAGGTTTTCATAAAAGAAGCTTCGGGTTTAAATTCCTAACAACAAAAGAACGTTGATGATTGTTGTTGTTGTTTTTAGCTGTTGGTCTATGTTTTGAAGAGGATGCAGGAATTTTGTAGAAGTTTTTGTTTAAAAAATAATGATTTAAAAAAAAATTATCATATCTTATCTGGAGTCTTGGCGGCAGATAAAGATCTACAAATGTATGCCAGGTGAAGGCTAACATCAAACAGAAAGATTTATGGGTCATGCGTCAGTGCAAGCAATGCTTACATTTGGCCTCCATCTAATGTCTACACATGGAGGCCATCCTATTCTTTCACAAGTGCCAGAGGTTATATTTGTTTGTGTTTACAGTGCAGCTTTTTTTTTACTAGTCAGAAATTTTCCACATTAAATTACATTTATCTATACTAATGATGATGATGTCCTGCAGAAATGTGGATTCTGCCTGCCTTTCTTAAGAAGTAGCGTGCTTGTTTGACCACAGTGAAATGATCTCAGGCAGCATGTGATGTAGCACTCTGCCAGGTTTGGAGCACAGTTTTAAAAAGCATGGATGAGGTTGTGCTGGCTTAAGACTTTCCCTCAGTGTGAACCGGGGAAAAGCTCTGTGTTTTAGTTTTAGCCTGTTACTCCAGCTCTGGCTCAGCTATCTGCTTTGGCTTTCTGGTGACCACTTGCACTGCTATGTTCCTCTGACCAGCAAAAACTAGTGATGGATATCTTTCTGGAGTAGTCTAGATTTAATATCCAAACATGGAGCAACCATAACCTAGAAGTCTGCTGTAAGTTCTAAGTTAGATTTATTTCCAGCATAATTTTGCTTACTGCAGTGACTGTGCAGGTGATTATACACCCAGGTCTGATTTAAGAAGTACAACTTTCAAAGTGAACTTTTAATGGCATAGTCTAGAGTCTATTTTTTACAGTGGTCTTTTTTCATTCTCTTACATCTAACACAACTTAACCACAACAATTTACAACCTCGTTCCCCTCATCATTAGTTTTCTGTTGCCTTGAACACTGGCATCTTTCTGTGCCAACTACTCATTGGTTTAGAAGTCAAATCCAGGAAGTCCAGCAGTCAAGGCAATAAGATAAATTGGGATTTTGGTAATCCCCTCATCATTTTTGTGGTTTACAGAGAAAGGGGCTGATGAAAATGTTTGAGTGTTTGTCTAGGTCAAAGAGTTAATTTAAAGTGCTTCTTTCTGATTATCAAAATCTTTCCTAGGTCAACAATTAATTATTGTATTTTTTTTCTTTTTAAAAGTCTTATCAGTTGTCAGAACATATACCATTCTATAGCACATTAGAAGCTTTACGTTTACACAAAAAAATATACTGACCAGTTTAAACTGTGTTAAATGATCTGTTGCCTTTATTGTGTTCAGTCTTTGAAGCCAAATGGAATGCAGAATTATAACAAAAAGGACAAAAGGTGTTACTGGACACTACAGTGGCAGCTTCCACTTTTCTTATCCTAGGAGTGATTTGACACTTCTATTGTGTTAATGGATTTTCTGTGAATAGACTAGACATAGACATAAAGTGCATGGTCATCCTCCATTGACAATTTTTGGAAGGGAGGTAACATGATGGTATTTGTTATACTGATGAATGTCGACCTTTTGTTGTCTGTACTAAAAGAACGCTCAAAAATGCATATTTTATTGAAATGTTTTCTGTTTAAGATTCATTTCATTTCATTATGTGAAACAGCTAAAATCATTGTAGTTTTAGTATTTTTTTCTGTTATTTGTTCAAACATATCAATCTAAATATTGTGAATCTCTGTGTATCGAGAATGTTTTAAAGTGCTGTAACATATTAATGTTGCCATTATTGCTCACACCTACTTTTTACTCAAGAACTAGACTAAATCTGTAATAAATTTGCATCAACAGACAATTTAATGTTTTTCTTATTTCTGTTGCAGGCTTATTTTTGTGCAAGTAATGACTCTCAGTTCTGGAAAATAAACAAATTAGTCATTGGTTTAGTCCACAGTAGGCTATATTGAATTTCCTTTGTTTCATTTAAATGTTTCTTCATAGATCAAGTCTTTCCTGAAGTCCTGCTGCCCCAGTTTAATATCTATGGTGTATAAAAAGCTGACCGAAATGCCAGTCTAGGAGGTCCAAGTCAGGTTGGCATGACTGTCATTACCAGTCAGTCACTAAACCAAGGAAAGGGGTTTTCATCTTGCTTTATATCCAGGAAGCTTGTCAAATCAGGCCTTGTACAGGCAGTGATTTACAAAAGTCCCCATAAGCTTGAGCACTGCCCAATCCAGACATGGAAAAAGTAATTTAGTCTATTCTGGATTAATCACATGGGTGTGCTGTTTTGAAAGCTGGTTCTGGTCTTGGCCTATCTGCTATCTCCATGTTTCTTAACTGTCATGTCATTGTCATTACACATACAAACAGTTCAGAGCGATGTTGCACGGGGTCTGTACTGGCTTGGGTGTGCCTGTTGACCAGGGTGGGGTGGGAAAGCTAGACAGACAGGGCTGATATAAAGGGGATTTTGGGATGCAGCCTTGCCTCATCTGGTCGAGTGTGACCTCTAACCTCCCTCCTGTTCTGCGTTCCAGAGGCCAGCAAGCTGGTGATGTCATATGTGGCTGCAGTGTGTGGGAAGGGCCAGGAGGTGAACAAAGTGAAGGAGCAGCTGCTGCAGTCCAATCCCGTGCTAGAGGGTAGGTGTTAAAGTCTGGACCCTCCACACTCACTTTGTACTGCATGTCATACCTCTGCCTCTTTGCGCTGAAGAGGCAGAAACCTGTATAGATTTTATAACAACACCAAAATCAAAGTGGTGTCATACCTAACTTTAACTCTTTAATGTCTATATCTGAAATATATTCATACATTTTTAGGGTTTTGCTTGTATGAGCTTGTATGAACTTGTCTGAATACAAATCTGAATACATTTTTCAAGTCAAATCAAACCGTTATGAAGGTTTAGTTACGCACCCATGGACTGTTGAGTTGCTGAAATCTTGGAAGAATGGACAAAGATGTTACTTGCAAAACTGCATCAATTAGTATCCCCAGTTCCCAAATGATTAAAAAGAATAAAAAGTAAAGATGACATAACAGTAATAATGCTTCTGTCCCAATTGTGGTATCCATCTGTCACATCTTTCTTCAAGTGCATCATTTTCTAATTTGTTTGTGTTTGAAAAAAATACTTTTAAATTGTACTGGAAATCTTTGTACTTTAGTCAGTTAAACAAAAGTTCAGGAGAGTTAACAAACCACAGATTCTTGATTTTATAGCATTTTACATAATGTCTCAACTTTTTTGTTTTTGTATTTAATATAACACAGATGGGATTCATAATGATTATAAAAGGAAACCAGTTGTAAATTACAGTGAACAGTATGATGAGGCTATACAAAATCATTGTATATTGTTTAGGATTATTCTCTCTTAGTGCACACAACCATGCACAAATGCCTGGGCCCTTGGTTTTTTTTAATTTTCCTTTTTTTGGAGTTGCTTAAAAAATGACAAGTGTGTTTTTTTTGTTTGTTTTTGTTTTTATTTGTTTTTTTATTTGGACATTATAACGTTATTGCATGGCAAACTCTGAAAAAGTTCTGTTTTGAGAACATTTATCTAAGCCATGCTAATTTATGTAGTGTATATGATTAGTATGTAATAGTATTATTGTACCTCTAGAATCAATACATCTTAACCCCTTCATTATGCAAAATGGTATCCATTGTATAACTCAGAATAGAAAATTAAATCAGTACACCCTTCTTGCTTCTCCTTTGTGAGCAGACGGCAGCAGGGCTTTGCTTCTCTTTTTCTTATAATTTTACCCCACCCTCAGTCTTTTGCTGTTAATGAAGCACAATTTCTCTGCTCTCATGCCCTGTTGGCATGCAGACAGCTGTGTTTTTAACATGGGGTCACACACAGGAAATGCCCATGAGTGATGAGGTGGATAGAAGTGTCCAGTCAGGCTCCACATCTGCGAGAGCTTAGCTGCTGGCTGTAATGATCCCCAATGCCTTGGGCACAAAGTGCTTCCTGTCATGTGCTCTTGCTACCATTCATACTGTGTGCAACTACGACTGATGCGGCGGACTGCACCAATGATAAACAAATTAACACGGTTTTCTCGTGTGATGCCTCCTAATTTCCATTTCACAGTTATAATGTTTTGAAGCCTCTTGTCTGAAGACACTGGGGCACAAATTTCTAAGGCTCCATAGGTTGGCAAAGTAATATAGTGCATTTGAGGTTTTATGTGCATGAAAGCACATAGCTTTGTGATCTTTCTTTTAAGGTGAGATTATTTTAGTGCAAATTAACAAAGTACCAGTTTTAATCATTCTAAAAGCCATGTTGAAGCATTTGTGAAGTGGTTTAACACCTGAATGAAAGCATATTGAGAGGACTCCCACAATGGGTTTCCTCTAAGCTGGGCAAATGTTTGATGAAAAGAAAATGACAGG
This sequence comes from Arnoldichthys spilopterus, assembly GCA_037974385.1. Taxonomy (NCBI): domain Eukaryota; kingdom Metazoa; phylum Chordata; class Actinopteri; order Characiformes; family Lepidarchidae; genus Arnoldichthys; species Arnoldichthys spilopterus. The sequence goes on along the minus strand of JBBPDA010000003.1, from coordinate 10,917,065 downwards.
ATGTAACTCACCTGATTATAATAATTTTTTATCCTGCAGTTGCTCATCACCATTAAAGTGTACCACTCTCTAGATCGCTAACTCTATCTTTATCCCCTTTTACAGCCTTTGGCAACGCTAAAACTGTGAGGAATGACAACTCATCTCGATTTGTAAGTATGTGTTTTCAAACAGGGTCATCTATGGTTCCATTGATCACTCAGACAAGTGTGTTTGCATAAGATTAAGTCCATGCAAACCTTTGATCCTAGCATGATGGTAAAAATGGTTAAAGGCCAATGAAACGTTTGGTTTGCGTACCCACCCTCAACAGCTCTGTTACCTCATTTCTTCCTAAATGTGTTTTTTTTTGTTTGTTTTTTTGCTCCTCTGTATATTTAATTGGGGAAATCCTCACTGGCAGTCCATAACCATATAGACAGGGATCATCACTCTTTTTTTTGTGTGTGTTCTGCTACCTGTTGATCAACATCTGGACATATTTGGTCCTGCTGCTCTTGACATAGCAGCGACAGAGCAATTATGGTTACAGCACAAAGCAAGGCTCACATGAAACATTAGTTGTAACCTCCCTGGCAACTACATCCAGATGTGCATGTGTGTACCTCTGCCAGGAGGCCTGCATTCAGGAAGTGAGTCTGCAGGCACTACTCTCTCATTTCCATCTTTGTGCTCCTTATGAGCACAGCTTTCCACAGTGCTGTTCAGAAGCACTTTCATGAGTCACGATTACCATGAAGGTAAAGTGGTATGTATTCGTTATTGTTATACTGCTTTATGTGTGCAGTATAGAATTTCTTAATAGTTACCGCATTGGATTCTGCAATAAAAAAACTGCTCTTTTCAGGGTACTTACACATTTTAGGTTGCATTGACTCCATGGACCATGTCTTGACTCCAAATATATTTTTTACATTTTATATTTCATGATAAGGTGCAAATATGTATGTGGGTGGAATTTTGATGAAAGGTGTTAGGTACAGCCCTGTAGCCTCTAACTCTACTATTTGGCTGTTAAGCTGTTGATCGGAATTGTTATCCAGTTATCATTAGACTAACATTACTGAACTGTAGTGTGCATACTGACAGAGCAGAGAACACCTTGCAGCTTGTGCAAAAGACTTGTTTCAGTGGATGTCCATTACGAAATGGATTACCACATTGCTAGAAGTGGGCTGCAGCAATAAGGATTTATTCTTAATATATTTTGCAGAAATGTCGATCTATATAATAATATATTTAATTTATTCATTTTTACAGGAATATCGAAATATTGAAAATACAGTGTTTTATATTTTGGACTATACTGACAGCAGAAGGCTTTTTAACCCTTTAGCATTGTCTAAATTTCTGCATAAATATCACCTAAAATCTCAGATTTCCTAAAAGAAGAGAAAGAGAATCCACTTAGACAAAAGAGAAAAATATAATTTTAATAATAATTTTTTGGTTTGTTTCTTTTAATAAAATAGGGTGCTCACTCACCTCATCTTTATACCTTTGATTGAAAACACTTGAGTCAAATTTTACTCATAATTTTAACATCTGATTTTAGAGATTAATAGAAGTTTACCAGTATTTGTTCAATTAGGTTCCCCTCATCTGCTTTCTGGAAAATAGGATAATGGTTTGTTTTATAGAAAATTCTTAAGGGTTCACAAACTTTCAGGCACCACTGTGGAGCAGTATATTTCATTTGGTTAGGGGTGTTACTATTGAATGTTGCATTGGCTAATGAATAAACATGCTGTGCAAGTATGTAAATGTATTTAAAGAGCCATTTAAAAGGGGGAAAAACATTTGATTCTTATGTGCAAATCTGAGGAGACATAACTCCAATGGGTAGGAATAGTGCAGGAGTGTTCTCACGCTCGCTGTGTGTTTTTAAGGGAGTGGGGGCTACTGGCTGTTTCAGATTCTTTCTTGATGTCATCGCACAACTCCAGGCTTCTCCAATTAAGCCTGAACTTAAAGGCTTTCTGTTCTGCACAAGAACTCCACAAGCCCATTAGCTTATAGACAGATTGGTACATTGCTAAGATGTGTTGACACCTAGATGGTTAAAGTTTTTGCTTTGTTTTGGGTGTGGTGGAGTCATTGAAGAGCAATTCAGGAACCACTGTCAGACGTTTAAATCTCTTTCCAACTCTAATGTGTCAGCTCATCTCTAGCGCACTGAAAAAGTTGATCTGTTACTTCCCTTGGCTGGGGAGACGTTTTGTTGAATTTGGCTGCAGCTATTGGGCCGGTAGCTTTGAAGAGTTGGTAAATGAAAAAATGGCTCCAGAGACAGGGGGCTTACTGTTTTTTCTCTCAGTTTTGAGCTTGTATAAAGGTTTCTTTCACCTTTACAACACAGAAAAAAAGTATTTTCCTTTATGGTAGTCCATTAATGCATTACAGATTTATGTGTGATTGGCAGTTTACTTTATTATAATAGTCTTGCACTTTACTAAGTTACAGAACTTGAAGAGAAAGCCTTTCGTTTTCCTGCTTTTTCATACATGGATCATGTTTCACTCAGTTGTGCAGCAATTGCTACCTCTGAGCCTTGTACACCGTCCTGCCATTAAATGCCACAGCAGAGGCATGCGGTTCTGCCTATGTGTTTAAACCAGTATTAAGGCCTTGGTGCAATCTCATCACCGGGGTGGAACACTCTAGCCCATCATATCTTGTTTTGACTGTGTAGAAAAAAAGCAAAAAAAAAAAGAATGCTTTAATTTATTGCACATTATTAACATTCTGTTAATGCCTGCTCTGTCAGTTTGAGATGTGCTAAATTGTTTCTCCTCTCACTACAGGGGAAGTACATGGACATTGAGTTTGACTTCAAAGGCGACCCATTGGGTGGGGTCATCAGTAACTGTGAGTATAATTACAAGATCGATATTGGGTCAGCCCAATGAGCAGTGCCTTAGTTAGGCTTGGTGTCTTTTTTATAGATATTTAGTCTCTTTTTATAGTTCTCTTTCCACAAGCTCCTCAGATCCAGCTGTGTGGTCAAAGAGATGGTTTCAGGAAGCTGTGGTTGAGCTCTGCCCAGTGCAAACCACCCTGTGTGCATCCTCCGCCTGCAGCTAAGCAGGATGGTTAGAACAGTACGACGAATGCAGGTTGTGCTGGAAAGCGCTCTAGCTCAATTAAGCCTTTCATCTATACGTCCAATAACAAATCCTGAAAATGCTTCTTGAGTACTACGAGCATTCTGTTACTTATTTTGTTCAAAATAATGTAGACCAATCTCTAACTTAGTCTCATTAAATGTACACAAATGATTTTTATTCCAGACATACCACAATTACAGTTTGCAGCAATGCAGCTGCGATGTGGTGTTTTATTGTAGTTATGTGCTTGTCTGTAGGAGTGGTAGGAGGTCCTGCTGGTGGAGCTCTGTTACAGTGTCCTCCTTGAGCAGCTATGCAAGAGTGTTCGGGCAGTCATCCTTATGCAGGGTGTGTTGAAAAGAGTGCTATCTCAGTTTAGTCTGTCCATGTTAGTCATGCTTTGTTTGAAAGTTACACATACCCAAATAGTCTACTGCTCATCCAGTATCCACCCATTGTGCCTGTTGTTTTTATTGTTGAGTATACCAATGGCACAGATACCAGGTCTATCTGTGATCTCACATTGTTAGCTGTGCATTTCTTTTTGTGAGGTGGTGAATTATTTTAGTAGTTTGAGCATAATGGTCTGCTTTAAATGGTCTAAATTAGAACTAAATTAGTTTAGTTCACTTAAAAACAGCTCATTTTAAAACGAACGATCTTTTTAATAAGAATTATCTGACATCCGTTTCATATCAGTATTGGAAAAGAAAAAAGTTCCCTGTGATTATCTCTTGAAATAGTTTTCTCCATCTACATTTTGTTGTAGTCCACAAACACTATTGACAAATTTCACTTATATGCCCTTTATGTAGCAGATTGCTTATAATCCTATATTGTGTTAAAGAGTATATTGGGGTCAAAGAGTGACAGAGCTGTTGATTATTTAGTGTTACATCATCTGTGTGAGGTCTACAGAGAGAGTAAGATCAATATCACACTATTTGTGTTTCCAGTGAAAGTTCAGGGGCATACCACTTAGCAATTCTGCTGCACTCTCTCTGTCTCGCTTGTTCGTGCTGTTACTGTCTCTCTCTTTCTCTCTCTCTCTCTTTCTCTCTCTCTCTCTTTCTCTCTCTCTCTCTTTCTCTTTCTCTCTTTCTCTTTCTCTCTTTCTTTCTCTTTCTCTCTCTCTTTCTCTTTCTCTCTCTCTTTCTTTCTCTCTCTCTCTTTCTTTCTCTCTCTCTCTCTCTCTCTCTTTCTCTCTCTCTCTCTCTCTCTCTCTTCAGCTTCAGAGGCATGCTGTAGATGATCATGAGGCCTAAGGGGTTTCCTCTAAAGTCAGAGGCAATAAAGGCCTTTGCTCTTTATTCATGCCCCAGAGCTAGCCCATTCCACATCAGTTTCTCTGTTCTTGTTAACCACGTTTCATTTAATCTATGTGGAAAATACAGACAAGAGGGGGAAAAAACAAGAACAAATACAATTGTCTTATTGTAAAAGGGGGTGTCACCCAAGACAGCACAAACTAAGCACTTGTGAGGAAACTCTTGAATGTATCATTTGCTTATGGGATGTAAACTGCCTGGAAAAAGTCATATCCTCAGTGTCACCAGTATGCTTTTCTGTATGTTCGAAAAGTTATAGCAGCCTTAGGAAAGTGTGACTGCAAAATCAACTACAAACAAGATTTTTTCTAAATGAACAAAAGGTGAAAGTTCAGAGAGGAGTCGCCTCAGGGAGAACACATTTCTGAACATTCCCCAGCTTCAAACCACCCTTGCCTCTTCTCTCTCATATCAGACCAGATAATTTGAAGAAAACTGAGGGGAATACTGTAGGTTAAATGATAAGCCAGCGAGAAGGAGGAAGGGACAGAGATTTCAATGGGAAAGACAGGTAAAATTAAACCGTGAAAAGGCTCGTATTGAGTGTTGAATTTGTTGCAACAGACCCCTTTAATAGTCCCTTGCAGGACTAATGAGATCTTGGACTTAAAGCACTGAATTACAGTAAAGTGAGCAAAAACCTTCCTTTCAACCATTAGCTTTAAGAGTTAATGTTATTACCATCTTACCTTGGGGACTACTTAAGTCCCAGGGGTACTAGTGTAAAGAGGGGTTAGAATGAATAGCATAGTCTAGTTTTAAAGTTAAAAAGTTAATGGAGATTTTTTTTTTTTTTTGTTTTTAAAAATATTTGGAGAGCTGATGCTCAGCTTCTGAAGATGCTATATAGCATGGTCTGTATGCTGCTGCATTAATAAAATTTGGGCTGTGGCAACACTTAGCATGAGGTATTCTTCCTATCCTACCAGTGAAATCTCTCCTGTGAGACTTCCTCTTCCTGCTTTAACACAATGGACAAAGAGAGGCTCAATCCACTACAGTCACCTTGAATACTCAAATATTTGGCCTACCATAAACAGGCAACTCTTCAGACTTTAAGTACTCTTTGTAGGGGTTTGACTTGCTGAGCTGAATGTCCCAGCAAGCCATTTATTAAATAATCAGTTCTGGAATAGTATGTAGCATGGTTTCTTGATTTGATTTGTTTAAGAAATGAGAAAATATGGTATAGTCCAACATAAACAAAATTAGCATTACAATGTTTTTAGATGAAGAGTTCCTGACCCTTTTCCTGGAGTACCCCATGCACAATGCATTATAATGTTTTCCCTGCCCTGGCACACTTTATCCAGCCAATCAGCTCATTCTTAAGTCTTTCCTGAGATTAAATGTTCAAGCAGGAAAACAAAAGGGTGAGCTATGCATGATGTGATGTTTGTCTTCCTTCAGATCTTCTGGAGAAATCCCGTGTTGTGAAGCAGCCAAGAGGAGAGAGGAACTTTCATATATTTTACCAGCTGTTATCTGGAGCATCAGAGGACACACTCAGTAAGGGACTGCATACGTATACACGCTGTACTCTTATACATGTGAAATACAGCTGTAGGTGTCACATGCTTGAAATGGGTTCGTAGAGGTCTGTGCTAAGATATTTATTTTCTCTTTAAACTGAAGGGAAAGCCCATGGCACCTGAGCCAACAGTTACTGCTCTCCCATGCTTTATTTGCACTTTACTGGATCTTGGCCATTGTTTGACATGCTCAGTGAAAGAGAACAATGAAATGGGCTTTAATTTCAGCCATAAAAAGGGGAACTAAGCTGTAAGCAATGGGACCTGTAACCCTATCCAACCATAAAGGTGCTTGTGGTCTACCTAATCCCTAGCTGATCCACAGCTGAATGGTACTCATATATGTCACCCAAGTAGAAATGTTCTTAGTGTGAAAATGGAGAATGTATGATTCAGTTTGCTTTGTGACTCATTCTGTCATTCTGTGTTCCTCCTACAGAAAAACTAAAGCTAGACCGGGACTTCAGCAAATATAATTATCTTAGTCTTGATTCAGCCACAGTAAATGGACTTGATGATTCAGCAAATTTTAGAACAGTCAGGGTGAGTCTAACCACTTTTTTATATGTATATATATGAGTATATATGTTATAAATGTAAATGTAATTTGCTTTCAGAAAAGGCGTCATTGTGTCCGTCCGTCCGTCTGTATGTGTCCGTCCGTCCGTGTCCGTCTGTATGTGTGCGTCCCTCTGTGTGTGTTGGTCACCCTATCCTTGCTTTAATTCGGACCTTTATCACCTCTACAAGATAAGACTTGAACTAAGCTTCTTATCTCTAATTGACTGTATTTAATTGAATGATTGGATTAGATCAGCCCTTGTCCATGCTCTCTAATGAGATGGAGTTTGATCTCTTCAAGGTAGCATTATGTAGTGGTGTTATGCAATACCAGCTTTGCAGCTGGCCTGGAAAGTATATTCATTGGGGGCTGACTTAAAACGGTTGTTGTGAAGAGCTTCCCAATCCAGTCCTATCCTCCCTTGCTGGTATGTATTCTCACCACTGAGAAAACAAAATGTATAATGTGGTATGATGTGATGTCTTATCCTAATATGACAGTATTTGTCCACATAGCCTCTGTTTATTGTCTAGACTGAGCTAGTATGAATGCAGTGCTACAGTGGACAATGCTGTGCAGTTCTCCTGAATAATAGCTCTGAGCCAAGCTCTGTTCTGTGTTTAGAAAACCATAGCTCAGCTAGTTCTACCCTCTGGCTCTGTCTCTACCCCCTGTGACTGAGAGATCATATCCAAATAATTTGGGAATATTCACCATTGTGCTTTGTCCAGACTGGTGCACTTTCTGGAATTAGTCTCGAGTCATGCTTTTTGTCTGAATTTCTGTAAACACAGCCAATTATGCAGTTTAGTTATAGTGGGATGTATAGAATACAGCAGTCAGCATGCAGAGCAATCACTTTAGGAAGGCCTCTGCCTTGCTTCACATTCCTACGTGCCTACGAGTCACAGAACAAGAATGGACATTATTTATTGAAGGACTATTCTATGATAAGTCACGCAATATAAATACCTTGTGGCTTAGGATAAAGGAATGGGAGGATATTTTATGTTTTTTTTGTTTGTTTTTTTTTTAAGAAAAAGGCCAGATTCAGAAAGTCTTATTCATTGTGCTTGTTTTTTTTTCTTTTTTTTTTTACTCAAGAAAAATTGGTATTCTTAAAATTTTAAGTATATGTAGAATTATTTGTATAATATTTGCTATAAGAAGTTTTATATTAGATCAGTGATACACTTGTCTTTGATTGTAAGAGTTTATCAAGTAAGCTACTAAAACTAACTTATAAAATGTTTCTTAAAATAATATTTAAAAACCTGTTGGCATTACCCTCCACAAGCGCTTTTTGTTCTTTCATGTTTTTTAATGTTTTCTTCCATGTAATGTTCTTTAATTTAAGAACATTCTTATTAATATCTTATTGTCTTCTTTAGGATCCTGTTTAGTATTTTTGGGGGGGAATCCATCAGGTCTTTTAGAGTAAAAAGCTCCGTTTTAGTGAGAAAGGTTTCACCCCTAGAAGTCTTTTTTAACTAGACTCTATTGATTTTACTGTCTTGATGTACAAGAAACTTAGTACTTCCTATATGCCATTTGTTTTGTTTTATTTTCTTTGGAAAAAAAAGAAAAACATCATCCCTCAGTTGCACTACTGATCCCTTATCTAGATTTCTCTCTGTCACATTTTACTCTAAAAGCCAACCAAAGCTTTCCTCAGTACTATTTGTTTGTTCTGGAAGGTGTGGTATGTTAGCTCAAGCTTTCTTTAGCCACACCGTGGTTTGTTATGATTATCTTTCATTGTCTTTTTTTCACGAATTGTCCTCTGGCACTAGCTATCAACGTTAGGGTCACCTCTACCACAGCTTCTACAGTAGCATGTGGAATGTCCATCATTAGAACTGTATTGACTAGTGAGCTTTTCCTCTGTGTTCATCAGAATGCCATGCAGATTGTGGGCTTTATGGAGGATGAGGTGCAGTCAGTGCTGGAGCTGGTGGCTGCTGTTCTCAAGCTGGGCAACATAGAGTTCAAGCCTGAGTCACGCGTCAATGGCTTTGATGAAAGCCGGGTCAAAGACAAGAATGGTAAATATTTTTTGCACAGTTTAAGGCTGAACCCAAAAGGTGCATACAGGCACTTTTAAGAAATAAGTCATTCTTTCATGGGCCTTCTGTAAAATATATATTTTTTAAATAAAAGGAAAAGAGATAATCCAGGGAAACTCTGATTATCAATATTTGCTGATAAATATTAGATTTGATTGTAGAGGAGAATCATAAATAATGAATGAAAAAAATGGAGCTATGTCTTGTGCATGTCGGTGTCTTAGCACACCTGATTGAACTCTACTGCCATCTATTGATATTTGTGTTGAACCTTAAAGCAAGTAAACAAGACATTGAGTACATGCAGTTTTTTGCAGCTGGGGAAATGTGTCATGGATTGCAACTCTATGTCCCTACACACCACTGAACACAAATTTTAACTTGTGTTAACATTAAATCTATGTGATTAACGGTGTGATGGCATTTGTAAGGAATGTTATCATTCCTGAGTCACTTAAGTATTTGCTGTTATTCTGGTAGTTTCCTGTATAGAGTGTGGCTGCAAGTACAGACTAAACACTGCAATGTGTGTCAACACCTACATTTGTACTTCTGGAGGTTTACTTGGAAAGGACTGATTTGCCTCTGGTTTGTAAGCGTGTTGGCATTTAATGTGTTTTCCTGTGCCCTTTTATCATACCTGCTTTAGGCAAGTCTGAGGCAGATTGCCTTAGTATTTTGGATGTTGGGGAGAGAAGTAAGTTGTAGGGGCAGATGGGGAGCGGGTCCTTTAAAAACCCAGCAGAATAGCAGCTTAAATTGTGTCTGGCTTAATCTTCCCCTCAACATGCAGAAATCTCACATTACGGGCACTAGTTTGTGACTACAGATTGTAAAAAAAATGTATGACCAGTCACAAACTAAAGATGAGGAGCCATTTTTAAAAAATATTGGGCTATATTGAGTTAATGTTCAAGAATGTTTTACATTTACAAAACATTTATGCTTATCAATTGTACTGCATTAAATATAGTTAGGCTTTCTATTCCAAAGCCATATACTTTTTTTGAGTGTCTGTCTGCTGTCCATTTCCTATTCCAGATCTAAAGGAGATGTGTGAGCTGTTGGGTATTGAGCAGTCCGTGCTGGAGAGAGCTTTCAGTTTCCGCACTGTAGAGGCAAAGATGGAGAAGGTGTCTACAACACTCAATGTTGCTCAGGTAGACCTTCTCCATCCCTTATCCCTACACTTTTCTCCTTATTCCTCTTTCATCTCCATTAACAGTCTCTCTTTCTCATGCTCCACACCTTTGGGCAAATCTCTTTGTCTCCACCTCTTCTCAGATGAACAACCTTACAACATTAAACAGGCTACTGTAGGAATGCATCTTAAAATATTTATACAAAGCTCCATCGTGAATGCACAAAAAAGAATTCCAGAGCCACTTTTGCACCTAGTAAAAGTAAAATTCTTTTACATAGTAAAAGAATATTCAGCTCCCCCCATGCCCTTTTTGCCCCGACATAGACTTATCAATTATGAAATGGGAAATGTCTGCTGCAGCTGTGAAAGTAGGTCAGAATTTGGACCTCTTAGAGTCCCACACTTCCAATGGCACGACTGTCACTGTCAGTTTCACTTGGTGGGAAAGAACATGATTATGATTGATGTCTCTTAGCTGCTTGTTTGAAACATCCTAATTGCAAATTTTGGTTTCACTGTGAGCTATTCCAAAGAGCTTTGGCATCGCCAAGCCCTCCTGTCACAAACATCCGACCAGATGAAACAAACACAGCAGCAGAGAGAAAAAGTCTGAAAAAGGCCCCAACCTTACTAAGGACCAGATCAGTGTCAAACGAAGCAGGTTCACCTAAGCATTCATAATGTTCTGTCAGTCTGCCTTGTAAATTGCTTAAGTGACAGTTTTTTTTGACTTGGTGTCTCCAGCATAATGTCAGCTAGAGTTCAGCATAAAACTCCAATTGACTCTGTTTCTCTGCCAAGTTGACTTGATAGATGACAGCATTTACTCACTTATGGATCACTGCCAGCTCATAAGACTTTGCGTTGATTATATAAACATTGTTTATGCTCGATGCACTTTAACTGAATATGTAAATGTTAATTAAAAGGTTATTTTTTAGAGGATGACGACTAAGCAAATAATTTAAAAATTCTGTTTATTATAGGCCTATTATGCTCGTGATGCACTTGCCAAAAACCTATACAGCCGCATGTTCAGTTGGTTGGTGACTCGAATCAATGAAAGCATCAAGGTATGTTTCTCCAATTTTTCTTTTATTATTTTCACATTTTTAAAGTGAAATGTTGTTTAATAGTGGCACGATATAACAATTTATAGTTACTTTTCCACTGTTTATGTTCAGGCTCAAACCAAATCCAGGAAGAAAGTTATGGGGGTCCTGGATATTTATGGTTTTGAGATATTTGAGGTAAGATGTGTATTCATTCTGCCTAACCGTGTCAGACCCAAGTTTAACAGTTTAACTTTTGCTGGTTTTTTTAGGCTTGTTGACTTATGGTTGAGGTATTGTTAGCAGCAAGAACCTCCTTAGAGGTGTGGTTAATTACATGTAATGTAAAAACCATTGAAACATCTTAAATGTCTCTTGAATGCATTCTTTCATATCATATATAATCAAGTCATTTACAGTAAAGGTATAATATCAGTAGTATTTAAAATCTGGTTTTGGATCTTTAATTCATTAGACCTTCTTCCTTCATATTACATCATATTGTATTATTATTGTCATTGGTATATTTTGCATCATGCTGCCTGATTTAACAGAAACAGCAGGAACAGCATAGAACATTGTCCCCAAATGTACTAATCCACAGATTCATCCACATGCCACCTATGGCACTGTGCTTCCAATAACTCTGTATAAACTTTAACACTCACTCATCTGTTCACCATTGTTTATTTGCATTTGTTCATTGCATTTGCTCTGCTGTCTGACTGTCTTCCTCTCTCCCTAATGTCATTGTTGTTTGTGTTAATGTGTCTTGGGCAACAGGATGGAGTAAGTACTCCTCTGAGGATGTGATGTGGCAGAGCGCATGCTGCAATTGTAGCCTTTAATTCTAGTCCTAATTTACCCCTTTAGCTCTACAATCTAAGACAGCAATTGTGAACTGGACTGACCTTGATGAGCACCATTACACCCAGCAGTAGCAACATCAGTGTAGTTAATGTAACTGATCACTGCATCACTGACTTAAGTGAGGTTGTGCTTCAGGCTCTGAAACATTAGCCTAGGATTTCCAGTGTGTTCCACCGTGTTAGGCTACAGGGATTGACTGATGTAGCTATGGAGTCATTTTACTGGTTTACAGTTGTTAAAGGTGACTGAATATGGCTTCAGCTTTCTCAGTTTGTCCTCATTAGTCACAAAACAATGCAGCTTCAGGCTAAGGTGCCAGTTTGCCATCTTTGTGCAGATGCCAGGTTAAAACTGGCAGTGCCAAGTTCAACAATGAGATGGCTGGTTCTTTCCAGTGCCATATGCTGTCTTTTGGATGTGTATTAGGGCCAAGGGGACATCAGGGGGTCCTGGCGTTTGCAGTGGCTTTTTTTCAAAGGGACTAATGTAAAGAGAATGGAGGTAAACACACAAAAGCCTATCTTGGGGCAAAAGGGAGCAGCTGAAAGAGAGAGCAAGAGAGAAAAGATTCTGCTTTGTGTTTATACTTGTATTTTTTAACATATCCTGTAGAAAAGTCCCTCATACCTCATGCTGTATTAACATTCAAATTAATTCTAACCAGAACATAAGCAAATTAAAGTTCACTAACCTAACCTTGCTTTGAGCCTTATTACATGCTTTTAATTCATAGATCTTGAGCTGTTCATATAGTTAATTTCTGTATAACCATCTGAATTGAAGAATGCATTAGAATTTGATGGAAAAACAGCTACCCTTATGGAAATCTAACACGTTAGCATGGATTATTATAGTTAAGTGATTGTCTTTCTACCAAAATTATATTCATATATAGAATCATAAAGTAAATGTTTCTTTCAAGAATATTGTGCCATTTTCTATGTAAACTCCCTGAGAAAATACTTTATTACTAAGGTACAATCATTGAAAGAATAGTTCTTCATAAACAAAGGTCAAAAGTAGATTGAAGGACTGCAGTGCTTTGTAGCCCTAGGCAGTTTGCTGTGTTTAGTGTATTGGCTGGTGTGTACATGAGAATTATCACAGTAAACCTGCAATTTAGACAATGGCCCTAACTGTGTGTCTGATTGTTTCCACAGGACAACAGCTTTGAGCAATTCATCATCAACTACTGCAATGAGAAGCTTCAGCAGATCTTTATTGAGCTCACCCTGCGTGAGGAGCAGGAGGAGTATGTGCGTGAGGTAAGATGCCTTTTGTTACATATATAAGTTTGTTTTTCTCTGCTTACTGTATTGACAAGCTAATGCTGTGTGAGAGAGCATTAAATGAGCTTGCTTTGTAAACATTATATCTATATAACCCCCCTGCATGAAATAGCTTTAATCTGTCAGGATTTTAATTTTAGATGAAAGTAATTAAAAAATAATGTCATCCTCCTGTCTGCTTTCTGCTCTGTCCACAACACTCCACCCCCAACCCCCACTCTTTTCTACTTTACAAGTTTGGGGACGGAAGTGATCCCTCACTGCAGTAAGGGTAAACATGCTTGTCCCCTAGGGCTCACGGCTCTGTTTGCTTTCAGAGCTCTGAGTATGTGCCCTAACGCAGCCGTGACCTCCACGCTGTGATATTCCACTCTCTGGCCCAGCTCCAGCCCAGTGCATGGGAAAATACCACTGTTCTGGTGGCTGGGGAAGAACACAAGGATCTGGGGAGCAGTCTACAGAGTTCATAGTGTAGATTCCTCTACCACCACATGGATTCCCACTCGCACCCATCCCCTCGTCCTAATGCTGTTCACATAGCCCAATTAGCCTACAGCAATTTTCCAGCTCATTACATTCGCTGTGGACCCATGTTGTGGGTTGTACTTGTTACTGAAGCCTGGCAGATGAGACCCCTCTTTGGTTTAATAAACCAAAACATCTCAGCTGTTTCTTGGCCCACAACTATTGGCAACTGTGTGGATGCCAAGTGTGTAGTGTAGTACCCTATCTGGCCAAGTATAAGTATCGTAAATACATTTACGTAATCCCTTATACCTCTCAGGTTTGTAAGCGAACTCTTTGGGTTACAGACTGGGATTAAGCCTAGTCGTAGAATATTTTGCCCTCAGTGGACAGTTTCACTTTATGAATGCTGTGTAGTTCATAAAAAGGCTTAATCCCTGTCTGTCTGGGGAAATTAGGCTCAGAAGCATACAGCATGTGCATGTAACATCACTGTGATTATACTAAAGGAGTGACAGACTCATTTTTACTGTGTGGGAGCATTACCATTTAGGTTGAATGTGGTAAAAACACAAAGTACAAATGTAACACTGGAAAGGGCTGTTGTGATATCTTTTTACAGATTTCTAAAAGCTAAAGAGAAGTGATTCTCAAATGAATTACAGCAATTAAAAGAAAGCTTTTAGAGTAGAGGAGAAACTAAAACTGGGAAGGAAAAAAAAAGTCATTGGACTCCACAGTGATCCTTACAAACTTCCAAAGAACCATGTGGTCAAGAATCAGGTTTCCTGTATGTCTTCAGGCTTTCTTTGTGTGTTTTTCCAGTGCCAAAATTAATTAAGTGTTAGGAAACCTGATTTCTTGTCACATGACAATGTCCATAAACTACTGCTTTGTAAGTTGTAAGGATTCCTGTTGAGTCTAATTGCCTTAAGTTTAAGCAGATAATCATTTTCTACTGAAGACAGCCATAGTGCAGAATGTTTTGCCACTCAGTCCAACAGAAGGAGAATGTTTTGGGTGAAAGTGATAACAGTACATACCCTCTAGTCAGTGAATGCTCACAATCACAGCAAAGCGCCGAGACACCAAAAAGAAAACTTCTCCTGCCTCTGTGTTTTTACAGGGCATTGAATGGACCAACATTGAGTATTTCAACAATGCCATCATCTGTGACCTCATAGAAAATGTAAGTCCTGTTCGTTTTAGTAATGCTGTATTAATGCTTGGTCTGTTTCACAAAGTCATTTCATTGTATAAAGTCAGCTGTATTTAATACTCATGTCTTTTCTTCAGAACCAGAATGGTATCTTGGCCATGCTTGATGAAGAGTGTCTGCGGCCAGGTACAGTGACGGATGAGACATTCCTGGACAAGCTGAACACCATCTGTGCTGAACACCAGCACTTTGAGAGCCGGCTGAGCAAAAACTCAAAGTTCCTCACTGACCACAGCCTGCCTCACAGCTGCTTCCGCATTCAGCACTATGCTGGCAAGGTTGTATCATCTGTGTATAACACACACACACACACACCAATAGGCATCAACTGTCACATAATACAAATAGTACAAACAGCCTAGTTTGACTCATGTTTTTTTATGACAAATTGCTGAATCAAAAGCTCATGCTGCGCTGCCTAGCTTGGGAAATAATTTGAGTTGGATGAATAACAGCAGCTTACTACCTCCTTAGAGAACATTTGCACAACTGTAATTTTATAGAGTGCAACATCAGAGATGCATTGTGTGCCTTGCCATTACAGTAATGACAGCAATTACAATAACACAACAGATTTATTTATAGTGTGCAGCCTAGAATCCCTATGAATCAGCTTTAGGTCTTTAATCTCTCTAGGGAACTGGAAACACTGAACATAATTCAGTTCATCCAAAACCACAAACGTGTTCATAGATAAAAACCAAAGCATGGGAAAGGGTGCAGCTGACTATAATTTCCTCCCTGTGTAGGTGCTGTATCGAGTTGAGGGCTTTGTGGACAAAAACAATGACCTGCTATACAGGGACCTGTCTCAGGCTATGTACAAGGCCAACCACAGCCTCATGAAACTACTGTTCCCAGAAGGTAACCCTGCCAAGGTCAACCTGAAAAGGCCTCCTACAGCTGGCTTTCAGTTCAGAGCCTCAGTAGGAACGCTTATGAAAAACCTACAGACCAAGAACCCCAACTACATAAGGTGAGGATGTCAAACCTATAACACATAGCAGCAGACTGAACAAAGTGTAGTGGAAGGTAGTTTTTTTTTTTTTTTTTTTTTTTTTTTTTTTTTCAGCCGTTTTTCCTCAACTTACACATTATCTGCTGTTTCTGAAGCATACTGCTGATTAACAAACACATAGTAATTTTATTTTATGTACACTTTCCCCTTAATCTTTTAAGTACATGTAAATGTATTAAAATCATATGCGATACAGATCAGTGTACTAGAGATGCGACAAGTACAGATGCTAGAAATATTTCATTAATAAGCAAAGCATTCCACTTGTTCATTGATTAAAATAATAAGAAAAATGAATAATAATCAGTAATCCAAATTATAATAAATTTTGTTCTTACATTTGTGATTTTTCCAGATGTATTAAGCCTAATGACAAGAAGGCAGCCCAAGTGTTCACAGATTCGCTAGTGTGCCATCAAGTGCGCTACCTGGGGCTGATGGAGAATGTGCGTGTGAGACGAGCAGGATATGCCTTCCGCCAGGCATACGAGCCTTGTCTGGAGCGCTATAAGATGCTCTGCAAGCAGACCTGGCCCCACTGGAAGGGTCCTGCAAGGTTGGACTATGAGCTATGTGAACCCAGTAAACTTGCCTTGTCTTGTTCAGAGAAAACTCTTACAATATTCTGCAGGTAGACAGTTATGTCAACATGTCTGGTTTGATTATGCTGCTTATCTAGGGCAACTATTTTACAGACCATATCCACAGGCTAGGCTCTTTAGAATACAGCTGTATTCGATAACGAACATGTTAGAACAAAATTCACTGAAGTGCACTGTGTCACCACTGGATAGTGACTTTTTTAAAAATGGGATGTGGATCATATTAAGCATTAGCATTGGTTAAGCTGTTATCTATGATAGGTAGATAGATTTTGCTGCAGTATGAATCAGACACTGATTGCTATCTTCTGTCTGCCAAATCATGCTAAATACCTTTACTGAATGTTTTGCTTTGTCTGTTGCTGATATAATATTCTTGTTGGAGTCTAAGTAATTTCATATTCTCTTATAAGTTTGTAGGTTTTTTGTAGCATAAAGCAGTTAATGTGCACTGTGTGCTGCTAATAGCATGTTGGCTTGTACAAATGCAGGGCAGGTGTAGAGGTTCTCCTGAAAGACTTGGATGTGCCAGAAGAGGAATTTGCCTACGGACGCTCCAAAATCTTCATCAGGAATCCCAGAACTGTGAGTAATCTGTATAAAATGTTCAACAGATATGGACCTCTAAATCTTAATTAATGAGAGTGATCTCAACTAGTAAAAATTTAAATACATTAAAGCACAAAGATGGTTGTGGAGTGTAGAGCTGAAAAGAGATCTAAAAACAGAGATTAGAACTGACCTGAATAAAGTGAAAGTGACTATTTGTCATTGTGAACACACTCAAGCACCAAAGCGAAACCTCTGCATTAAACTCATCACACGTGCACATGTGGAGCAATGGGCAGATTTTTTAACAGCGCCCGGGGAGCAGTGTAGTGGGACGGTACCTTGCTCAAGGGTACCTCATTAGTGCCCAGGCCGGGACTCGAACCTGCGACCTTCAGGTCTCAAAGGCAGCGCCCTAACCACTAAGGGTATGTTTTATATGACCGCATGTAAAAGGCTATTATAAGAATTAGGCTCATAATTATATTTATTTAGTTCAGATGAATGTAAAGACCTGCATGAGCTTTTCAAGTAGGAAGCTGCAAAAAAAAAGTCAAGCACATGGTTTTACTTATACATTCCTCTGTTTGTCAGTTTGCATGGGAATACAGATTGTAGCTGAGAAGCTCCAGAGGAGTGATGGAGAAAAGGTCCCTCTTACAAGGACTTGTAAGAGGGAAGCTTTAACTCCTGGAGCTTTAACATCATGGATGGCTAAAATTGTCTTGGGTGTTTCATCTTATCCATGCACATTCCACCTCTATAATCTCCATCTCCAGCTGTCCAATCAAAGCTCTATCAGCGTGGGATCTTATTCAGGCTCTCTTGGCTCCCGATGGAGTCCTGATCCTGGCCCCCAGCTCAGGCTCTGTCTGAGAAAGCAGTTTTATTTAGCTAGACATGGTTGCTATGGCAGACTTGGCAGCTTTTGTCAATAGTGGCCCAATCATAGAGGATGTTCATTCCAGTAAGGCTAAATTTATTATGTTTGTTGTTGGTCTTGGCAGTTGTAACCAACAATATCCTTCAGCACATATGATATGAAAAGGATGTAACTATGGAGTCATTGATATATCCAGTCTATTCTGTATTCTACTTTTCTTTAATAATGATGAATGGTATTTCATGTTGTATTGTTTCTTGAGATTAAGAGGCTCTACCATTAAAAATCATTTTACTTTTGCTAAATACTCCTGTCATATTTATCATACATAATACATCTTTCTTTAGTATAAACAAGACCTTAGTGATTGTGGTTCATACTGTGGTTCTGGTTTCTTTCAGCTCTTTTTCCTGGAGGAGAGGAGAAGGCAGTGCCTGGAGGACTTGGCCACACTTATCCAGAAGATCTACCGTGGATGGAAGTGCCGCACCCATTTCCTGCTGTTAAAGAAGAGCCAGGTGGTGGTGGCTGCCTGGTACCGAAGATATGCTGTAAGTTCAGCTTCCTTCTGTTATTTTATTTTGTCTGAGCTGTAAACAAATCAATAGATATGTTTCTTAAACAGCATTTCAAATTTCATTTTTTTCTTCATGTTACTTTGTAAGTGCATCTATAGAAATCAGTTTTAGCTTTGGTGTCTTTCTTTTTATTTCAGCAACAACGAAAGTACCAGAAGATTAAGAGCTCCTCTATCGTGGTTCAGTCATTCATTAGAGGATGGAAGGCAAGACTAAGACTGGAACAGCATTCTTTACTCTTTATTTATTCTTGGGCACTGTAAAGTTGCTCTTAAATGTTTGTTAGTCATTTATGGCCAATGTGTTTCTAAAGATGATTGCACTATATAATTTTCAACCCCATTTTACATCTGAATACATGGAAAGTAAAGTGAAAGTGACCATAGGCTGGTTGACTTTAGTCTGCAGATTTTAAGGCAATTAGTCAGCTGTTTGGCGAAAAGAAATTTGTAGTGTGCAAAGGACGCTAACTCAATTTGGAGTCTTATTTATTTATTTATTTATTTATTTATTTATTTATTTATTTATTTATTGACCCACCCACCCACCCAGTCCTGGAGGTAATGTAGTACTGTATACTGGTCAACAACCAGTTTGTGAAAAATTAAGTAAAAGAAATTATGACAAGTAAGCAAACATTTATATGTGTGCATTGAAGCTCCACATTTGGTTTAATTGCATTTTCCCAGTAATGGGAGTGTTTTCTGACTTGTTTTGGTTCAGCAACAACTCTGTGTGTGTGTGTGTGTGTGTGTGTGTGTGTGTGTGTGTGTGTGTGTGTGTGTGTGTGTGTGTGTGTGTGT
>JBBPDA010000003.1:10885470-10897898 GCA_037974385.1 Arnoldichthys spilopterus | reverse complement strand
GTGTGTGTGTGTGTGTGTGTGTGTGTGTGTGTGTGTGTGTGTGTGTGTGTGTGTGTGTGTGTGTGTGTGTGTGTCCCAATTTCAGTCAGATAGTGAGAGATAACCAATCTTTTAGTAATCATCTTGGTCATGTAGTGTATCAATAGCTCCTTCCTTCCTTTGTTCTTATCTTTCTTCAGGCCCGCAAGATCTTGCGTGAACTGAAATACCAAAAGAGATGCAAAGAGGCTGTCACCACTATTTCAGCTTACTGGCATGGAACACAGGTACTAGCTCTTTCTTCCTCCCATTTGCAATATGATTAATCACAACAGAAAACAAATGGCTGGTGCCATTTCAGGTTGGAGTGTAACTTTTCAGGTCAAGGTGCCCAAACTTCCCTGGATTTTCCCTAGGCTTCACACAGTTGGTTTATACAACAGCCTCACTCTTTTGCTTCTTGTTCACACTCTATTGCTTGTCCTAGTGCTGCTGTTGTTACTGTTACTTTCATTCTGTCCTTTCTATACTTTCTTCTTCTGTATCTGCTGCTGCCTGATCTCCTCGGCTAACCTCCGCAGGCTCGCTGGGAACTGCGGCGTCTAAAGGAGGAGGCTCGGAATAAACATGCAGTGTCTGTCATTTGGGCAGCCTGGCAGGGAACTAAGGTATTTAACCAGCCTGCCACCATGTTTTCCCCAGCTAGTCAGCCCCTCTGTCTCCCTGGCACTGAACCAGTGAAAAACTGTTGTCCAGTTATCCACTAACTTCCTGTAGTTGAATGCGTGACTAATTTTGTCTTGCTTGCTCATAGGTAGCATTTGTGGGAGGATTCTGGGAACATACTAACACATTATTCCATTTTGTATTGTTTACTTGTTGGTTTGTTTTTAACCTTTTTGGTTCATTTCCTTATGAGGGCTGTGAAATGTCAATATGTGACTTAATTCTTAATATATGACATCAAATCATTAAGTATCTTTTCTAAAAACAAATCTCCTTATTCTCAGGTAATACTTTATATATATATATAACTCTAAACACACAACTGGTGCCTGCATTCAAGTCATAGTCAAAACAAAATGAAAGTCCAAAACCTCCCCCACAGCCAAGGGCTTTATTGTTGTTATCTGACTTTGTAACCTACCCTTTCATCTCTGCAACATGTCTCTGTGCTCTACAACTACTATTTCCAGATAAGCATCAAAAATGTTTTGGGGTAGACTGGACTTGCAGTGTAATGCAAGGACAGTTGTCTATTGCTGTTATCATCTAAGAAGCTGAAGCTTGTATTAAAGATTCAGTGACTCCTCCAGTTAACATTCAAAGCTTCTTGATGATGCTAGATAAATGCTCTGACGTGGCCCTTTGCATGATCAGTCCTTTTGATCTGTCTCCTTAAACCTTCTTTCTCTTATCAGTCTTGTCTGACCTGTGCCTCTAACTTCTGTTCTTAATGCTTCTTTACCTCCTCTGAAATGCACTAAATACCCTCTAAACAAGGCTCGGAGAGAACTGCGACGTTTAAAGCATGAGGCACGGAGTAAACATGCCGTGTCCATCATATGGGCCGGCTGGCAAGGAACCAAGGTATTCATAATGTGTGGGTGGCCTCCATGACTTCCTTTGACCTTTACCCAGACTCGCACCTCAGCATACACCAGATTTTGTCAGGCCCATGTCCCTCACATTATCCTGAAACTCCTCCCATCTTCCATATATACTGATATAGTACGTTTAAAACCTCAGAGAAGGAACATCACCTGCATGTACACATTACCTCAGATGAAGTTATACAAGTGAGGTAGCTCACAGTGGTGGGTCTGTGAGGATGGTGGGGGCAGGGCAGGATCCAGTCTTTTAAGCCTCTTTCCTCTGACCGCTGATGGATTAAAGCTCATCCAGACGGGCTTCCAGGCAGCGGACCAATTCCCACGCAGCAGGCTGGCACCACTGCAAGCACCTCTCCCTGGTCAAAGTGGCCTATTTTGAAGAGGTAGTTCACTGGGTCAAGGCCAAAGCATCAGGTGTATGAGAATGTAGATAATTGTAGCATATGCTGCCATCATTCTCTTCCATACAGTCCACAGTTTCTGTTTGCATGATCTGCTTGAATCATTTTTTTAGGTAGCCTTGAATTTTGTTCTGTTACGTGCCTTTTCGATTTTGAGGTGGTTTGTTTTGCTGTGTGTGTGTATTTGTATGATGTGCAGCTTAAGCCTCTGCAACTGAATAATCTTTTTCTTCGTTAATATCAGTCTACTGAAAAAGTGTGCCTCAAAGGATTTTTTCAATGTGTGTTCTAGTGCTGCACGACATGGACAGAATGCCCTGTTGCAATTATAATGCCAAGTATTGCCATTGTATCAGGTCCTACAATAAGTTAAAATCCGTGGTGAACTCTTTATTAATTATATGTTTGATCAATTATGATTAAAGTAATAATATGTATATGTTTATACCAATTTTTATTACTGTGCTTGATCACCTAAATTTCTTAATTCTGTAGGTGGCAAGGATGCCTATAACATTTTTTTTAATTATAATTGATTATAACTGCTTATTTGCAAATTGTAGTCTTACATTATGTTTGACATGGCAAAAGTCAGTATTACATCAATGGTGGACAGACTATATGTTGTGCAGCCCTAGTGTGCACCCAGTTATATATAAATGCATTCAAACCCAACAGCAAACCAACGTACCACTGACTTTTCCCCCACCTGCCTGACCTTACCGGTAATGGGAAACCTAGCGTATCTTTGTGTTATGTGCCCGCCTGTGTGCTCTTGCTCTAGGCTGGTTATGTGCCTCCTCTCTGTACTGCTTAACTTTGTTTTCACCAGCTTCACTCTTCTGCATTCCTTGCCCTTTTCCCTCCCTCTCTCACAGGCACGCAGAGAACTAAAACGGCTGAAGGAGGAAGCCAGGCGTAAGCACGCCGTCGCTGTCATTTGGGCCTACTGGTTGGGACTCAAGGTACATGCCTTCTAGTACATTGGCCCTGTCCCATCCTGAGCCTCATTTTCAAAGAGAAAGAAGAAAAGGAAGCACACTAACAGCCAGTCTCAATGTGATCACTGTCAGGTGATGGTTGACCAGCATCTAGACCAGAACCAGTGCTTTAGTAAGGCTGCAGACAGTCTTTGTCACAGGTCTGCTCAGTAACATTTGTCTTTGTGTGAATGCTACCCAGTTTGGTAAAAAAAAAAATCTCACTAAATGTCCACTCTTTTAAAAAAACAAATTGAGGTGCAATAGTACCTAATACTGATGCTCACTGATGAAAGTTCACTGAGAAGTTTTAATTGTTAAGATAAATCTCATATTGGAATTGTAGCTCAATAAACTTGATCATATTTAGATGTGTAGTCTTCTATTCTCATAACTCAACTGAATAATATTCACCCCAAACACCGAGCACTGAAGATTTTAATTTTCTGTCCAGACAGCAGAGCAATGCCTATAGCAAGAAGAGTCTTTGGGCAAGATATTTTTATAATATGTTTATAATAATTGTTATGCTGTAACTGTGTAAAACTTGTCAACTTCTCTTCATCTTACACTCACTACACTTATATTCACTTGGATTATAGCATGAACTGATTATTTGCCACAACATATACATTTATAGAGATGGGCCCCAGGGATAACAAACACTAGCATTTGAGAGCCAAGGCAAGATTTTAGATATGCATCAGAAGAGTGGATGATCAGCCACGCTCTAGAAAGCAGAATTAAATCTGCTCTCATAATCCAGGGCTTTAGATAAGCTACCTCTGGGTAATTGAAAGGCAGATGCTTTTTGCTCCCACTTTTTTCCTTAAGACTATAGTTTCTATGCTGAAAGTTCAAAAACTCTGACGCTTACAGACACCACAGAGACTGCCTGAAGATTTTACTGTTTTTTCGTCTGCCTCTCTGCCTGCTTTTATGTCCCTATATACTTTTCCTGCCTGGGTGATGTATGCATGCTGTGCCAACTAACTCTCCCCACATTTTACTTTTTAGCATTTATTTGTTGGCTTTGCATGTTTCTGACTCCTGTTTTATATTGTTTGTTTGGTGACATTTTGCTTTAACAGCACCATCAGTCATTTCAAGTGACGAAGATATCAGATGCTTTACTCAGAGATCACTGACTTTTTGTGTTTACAGTTTACTCACTAATTGCTGATTTTAACAAGATCATTTCTGAGTTAAAATAGTTTTCCTTTAATTCTACTGGTGATGTACCCAGTAATAACTGTGATTTATTTATTTATAATGTGTGTGTGTGTGTGTATACTTTGATTTTGTAAATATACGTCCCTGTTTGCTACTAACCGTCTGTCTTCCTTTATAATGTTGTGTATATTTGTTAGGGTGCATGTTTCCTGAAAGGATAATGGTACATGAAAGATGTACTTTAGCATATTGTATACAACCTAATCTCTGCTGCATTGTAACATATGGCAGATTACAATGAAAAACTATTATTTAACTATAACTATTATTTACTTATAATAAAGGTCAATGGACATGTCCAAACTGCAGGGAAATTTTAGTGTGTGATAATCGCCATTTGTATGACATGTGATAGACAGAGACTAGGTCTAAAACTGTTGTAGTATTGCTATACTAAAGAGCAAATATCAGCATGTTTTCTTTACCAGTGAGATGGTTTTAACACTGTTTTCAAGAAACTGCACCCAAATTGTCATGCTTTCACATAATGGACCAGCTTCACTTACTTTTCAGGTTCGTAGGGAATATAGGAAGTTCTTCAGAGCAAATGCTGGCAAGAAGATTTATGACTTCACCATTCAGAGGATCGTAAGTCACTTAATAAATAATTGTGTGACAATGTAGTGACTGACTTATGAACATGTTGCAGGATTTGTCATTAGTTTTAAACCAGGGTTAACCAATTTTATCTGCAGGGATGGGTAAGATTTGACACCACTGGTCTAGATCACTGATCACTAACCATTATATACAACCATGGTTCATAAAACATAGGTTTAGAAGTTATAGAGTGTTAATAATAACCAGTGCAATAAAAAAAAAGATCACCAGTGGCTGACTGGGTATTACATTATTACACCATTAACTTATGTACAACCCCAATTCCAAAAAAAGTTGGGACACTGTAAAGTGTAAATAAAACAAAATGCAATCATTTCATCTCATAATTCCATATTTAATTCACAAAAGAACATGGAAAACATATCAAATGTTGAAAGTGAGGCATATTACTAATACATTAAATATATTCACTCATGTTGAATTTGATGGCAGCAACATGTCTCATTCAAATGCCATAAGTCAAAATGACCTTATTTTTTTCTTAATACTACATTTATTCAGTTTAAACATTTGATATGTTTTCTATGTTCTATTGTAAATAAAATGTGGGTTTATGAGATTTGCATTTTGTTTTTATTTGCACTTTAAACAGCATCCCAACTTTCTTTTGGAATTAAATGTTTATTTTACATTTTACTTTTCCTCTGCTATTAGTATTAGTTTATTATTCAACTGTTTAGCTTACTTCTAAAAAAATTATCATGGTACGTATGCATTGTGAAAATGTCTTTTAAACATGAATATAAGTTGTTTACAATATGGCTAACCTTTGAGGTATGAGGAAAAGTATTTGGTGATGTAGAAATATTTCTTGATGAGAAAGGAAGTATGTAATTGTTGTATATCGTTGTTGTCATAAAAACCTTGCTTTGTTTGTGTGTTTTTATGAAGTGCACTTCTTGTTTCACGTTACAGACTGTAGTTCATCTGATTCTCTGGATTAATTGTTATCCCTCTTTTATCTCTTAATTTACCATTAATGGTCATGACCACAAGTAAACTGGTATTACACATGTTTTTATAGATGCAGAAATACTTTTATGGTTTGAAGAACACTATGCCTTCCATGTCACCCATTGATAAGAGCTGGCCAGCAAGGCCTTACCTTTTCCTAGAAGGCACACATCAAGAGCTCAGGCGGATCTTTCATCTATGGAGGGTCAGTTTTTTTGGTTTTTTTTAAAAATACATTTAAATAAATCTTTAATTCCCCACACTTAAATGTTTGTCTAACTATTTATGCATGCTGCCCACTAAAACAGTGCAAGAAATACAGAAGCCAGTTCACAGAAGAAAAGAAGGCCATCTATGAGGAAAAACTGGAAGCAAGTGAGATCTTCAAAGACAAGAAGGCTCTGTATCCCAGCAGGTATAATTTACCTGTCTTTAGTCTAAAATACTTGCACAACATATTTATACAGATATTGGACTATATAGTGCATCTCCTTCACTCCACAGTGTGGGTCAGCCATTCAAAGGAGATTATCTGGAGATTAACAAAAATCCAAAGTACCAGAAGCTGAACAGTGTGATGGATGAAAAGGTGCTTCTAGCAGATGTGGTCAATAAAATTAACCGGGCCAATGGCAAGGTGAGCACTACACAGAACTGAGATGTCTCTTTTTAAAATTGAATGTTTATAAGAAATCATACACTGTTGCTTTCATTTTCAGGGGGCTTCTAGAATCTTCCTCCTTACCAAGAAAAACTTTGTTCTGGCTGATCAGAAGACTGGACAAGTAAAGGCCAGTGTACCACTGCCTGATCTTAAGAGCGTCTCTGTCAGCACGCAGAGTGATGGCTTCTTTGCTCTCAAACTCAAAGAGGCAAGCCCTTGACTAATCTTTCTGTCTCACAAGGCTGACACAGCAATATTTGGTTTAATTACTTAAACCATAGTAAACCATAAGCCGACAAGAATGCATTGTGTAGTTTTTCTGACATTCATAGTACATTTCAAAGCATGACCTATAACTGTGTCTTACTATTAGTACTGTAATACTCTCTGTAGGGGACTCCATCAGCAGCCAAAGGTGACTTCTTGCTGAGCAGCGACCGCTTAATAGAGATCATCACCAAACTTCATTGCACAGGGTCAGCTTCAGCTGAGAGAGAACCAATCAGTATAGACATCTCAGATGAGTAAGTGTCCATCATTCTAGCTTTTGTTTATCAGAACAAGCAGGAGATGCTGATTTTTTATTATTCTTTTTTAAATTTTACACTCTTTTTTTTTCATGCAGATTCCTTGTACAGTTCAAGCAGGACAAAGTGTGTGTCAAATTCATCCAAGCTGGGCCCAAGAACGGCAACAGCGTTGCGTGCAAGCGTAAAAATAACCGGCTTCTGGAGGTGTCTGTTCCTTCGCCATAGTGACCAGTCATCTTCACTCCCTATTGGGGTGCCATTTTTGAGACTCTATACCATCAGACCTATTTTTCACCTAAGCCCCAAAATCACTGTGCAATTAAATTGTTCTTGTCATTGTCATTTTTTGTGTTATCAGAATGAAAGCATTATTAAGATCCCAAAATACTACATACATACAGTGTTTTGGCACCTTGTGGAAGGCCCTAACTTTAGGAGGATATGGATAGAAGTTAACCATGTGTACCTCCCAGTGTTGGGGTGCTTTAGACTTGTATTTTATTCAAGATGATAAACAGTAGTAACGGTTGTGATAATGGTGACAGATGTTTGATGACACTGGCAAGACCTTGTGATTAATCCCTTGGCAGGAGAAACACTGTCAAGCAACAGAGTAGATGCCACTCTGAATCAGTTTATATTTGTTTTTTGTGGGTTTCTGAGTGGGTGAGATAAAAACGGCAAGGTAATGTTATATTCAGCTTCTGAGTTACTGCTGAAAAGCTAGAAACTGAGATTACCCCCCCCACACACACACACACACACACAGGGGCCTGGGTAAGTCGATATGTTTTAATTAGTTTTTTTTGTCTTTCCTCCACTTTCGAGCAGCACAGTCGTATGGTTAAATCAAAACAGGCTCACCAAAGTTTGCCAAATTATGTAATGTACTTTGATGTCCAGAAGTTTGCACCAGCTGTTTCTTTCTAATAAACATTATTTTAAACACATTATTATCAGAGCAAGCCAAACGACACACAATCTCCAGAGAATATGCCAAAAAATACAAATTTGAAACTTGCTTTGCTTTTCTTCTTCCTTCTACTTTTCACAGATCAAAAAGTATATTTTTAAAATGAAAAATCATTTTGTACATGCAAAACTACACACAGCACAACAATGACAGCCTACATTTCAAAATACTGAATTTCATGGCTTGGAGGATTGGAGTCCTCATAATTCTGTGCTACAGGAGTTTTTGGAATTGGTATAGTAACCAAAAAGTTAGACATAACAGAATGACTGAGTGCCACCACACTTCCTACAACATGTTTAATGATGTTTTTGGGTGTCTGTATGGTGGTAGTAATGACTGGTAAGTTCTGAAGCCTCCACAAGGGAAAAAGTGATCACTGCCAGCAAACAGCTCTCGCATAGAACAATCTGCAGCTCCAGGAATCAAGACAGAGAGGACCACATGTGCACAGGGGACTGAACTCTCTTTAACGGCTGCAGAATGGGGTTGTTCCATTATGCCTAGTTACGCCAGCATAACTGCATGTATATAAGCCAAGCCATAGAACGTGTGAGTTTATGTGTAGAAGGTAAACAGTAGAAGTTGACATTTATTTACTGTGTAGAGGCAATAGAACTCTATATAAGCTTTATCATCATTTGTATATGTGCTGTATGACTAGCTGGCCAACAGCCCAAAGTATGTGGAGTGTTCTTTTCTGGGCTTATCTAGATACTTTTAAGTGCAAAGCACTACACCTTTAAATGTAAAGAATGCAAATATAGCATTGCTACTATACACATGAGACCACAGGCATTTATGTTCTGCTAAAGCCTTTTTCACTGCTACAGAAAGCAAGTGCTTTGTTTTGAAGTATATTTACCATTTTTTCTCTATGTTTTAGGAGATTTATTGTACTGCAAAATTTGTAATAAGGTCTTGCCAGCTATTCTGAAGACCCTGGGAGATGATTTGACCAAAGTTCTTTGCTTCTGCAGGTGTTTCACATTCTTCAGACTTTTGAAGTTACACAATAAAATTAGCTGAACTTGGGTTAAAGGGTTATCGTTCCCTCCTGTGAGGGAAGCGTTGTGCGGAATTGCTTACTCTTTTGCTCCTTGGTTGTGTACAGTTTCCGTCTTCAATGCAGTATGCTTTAATTAATCTGCTCCTTTGTCAGTAGCTAAAAAGAATTGTGGAATGCATTTTGTGTGCCTCGGTGTAACTTGGTCTGATGACAAAAAATGTAGATGTGTTTCAGTAAAATACTAATTGTAACAAGTCATCTTCCTTCTTTTTTTTTTTAAATTAAAGCAAGAAATAAATAACTTTGGCAAATCAGTGTGCTTTAGGTCTGTTATCTTGTGTAAGCAGTATTTTATTATCCGAGAACATATAGAGGGTCACAGTGAAAATGCACATAAGCGTCTCCGTAAAAACATCTGGAATAGATCCATGTGTATCTTGACTGTATCATTCATGAGCTGAATGGTTTCTAAGGCCTTTGGGGAATGGGTAAGAGGGATCATAGAGACTACACTTCTCCTCTGATCTTTAATATGTAAAGGGAATGTAGCAGCATTTATTATACAAACTTTATTTGTACATCCACAAGACCCAGAGAGAACACTGAGCAGTAGAACCTTCTCCATGAGTGGCTTAAACCAGATGTTTTCCATCACATCTGGAGAGTTGTCCTGGGTTAAATTCCGCGGCTTGAGGAGGCTGCTGGTGGCAGGTCCCCGAGGAGCAGGCCTTGACAGATTGTGCATGCTGAATTTAAAAATAGCACCCAATTACAGCGCTACCCTCACTAAGTTCCCACCATCCTGCAGTCTGGGAACAGTGGAGAGGCCAAACCTCCTGCAGGGTGTGCAGGCCTGCCTTACAGGGGAGGGACAGAGAAAGACACACCCAACTGGATGGAAGGATCTTATCTTGACAGGCAGCTGCAAGGACAGCCCACCAAAATTTGGGCTTGGGACAGGGTTCATAAAAAAAGAAAAACAAAGGGCTGTGCTTTAGTGTATTATACATGAATTAAAAAGCCTTTATCATTGAAATTCTATACTTAAGCTGTATGAATGTTACACGTTTGTCAACTTTATCTCATGGTGATCAGGGTCATTTTTTTCCTAAAGGTCATTTTCATTGACTTGTCCTGGATTTAATGTGAAGAGTCAATCCTCTGGCGCCATCTAGCGAGCACACTTTTCATTTAGAAGCGTATTCATGCATTTCCTTTTAATATGGCCAAGGTGTAAAGAAAGTGAAAAGTTAAAGAAAAGTGTTAATTAAAAATATGTGTTACCTAAAGAGTTAAAACCATGAAATTGTTGGCTGCTTAAAAACAACACTTTATGTGATGGTATTGACTGCTGCCTTTCCTCCATTTTTATTTCGGACTAGGGCAAGCTAAGAAAATTAAACAAAACAAAAACCAGAGCCACACCAGCAGTTTCAGGTCAGGCCCATGTCATTCAGTGAGTGTGCAGACACCTTTATCTTAACTACTGTTCGGCAAATCATACTTAAGTACAGTAATGAATATTATTACTTAGCTACTATACAACACTGCAAATACCCCAGCACAAACACACAAGATCAAGCTATCTCCTACTCTGCATGATTTTTTTTATATATGTAACCGCCCTGAAGATTGAATATATACACAGAGAATATGTAAATGACCACCTCTTGTACATGGCGATTAACTAGCTGCTCTGTTCACTGTGAGGCTGTATATTGCATTTCCTTTCAGCTGTTGCAGTAGCAGCCTGCAGTCTGATACTGGCACAGGAGTTTGTTGAATAGCACAGCATTCCTTATAGTCTATGGAAGTTATGAAGAGCTGGTAAATGATACTGAAATAGGTGCTTTTCCCTGAGGTGTTTCAGTCATTGGTTGTTTAGGCCAGATTCTCATTAGAATAATAATGTCTGAATAAGGCATATGATGATGTTACCTGCACAGAAATCATGCTTTACATTAAGAAAATTGTTTTTAAATTTGTCATGTCAGTAAAAAAATATATATGATGTTTCCTGCTAACACATTACAACAGAGCATGTAACAAGGGCTCTAATTGCCCTAGAATGGCTTTATGTAACAATTCCATAAAAAAGCGGCATACAAGTCAGAGCGTTTCCAGAACAGCAGCATAAGGGGACCTACTCAGTTAAAATGATAAAAAAAGAACTTAAAAACTTAAAAAATGAAAATGCTTCTGGCAGACAATTCATTAAGTCTATCAATCATGGGAAATGAGAACCATGCAAGGTTCCCGTTGGTAACAAGCAGGAAGTGTGCACAATGTGTTTGATATAATTTGCCTGACTGTACATTCCACATCCTGTTTGTGCAGCCCAAATGCTATAATAATTTGCACCAAGGGCATGATTAAGGTGAGTGTGTATGTGTGTATGAGCCATTATTTTGAACTGCGTCTGATTTTGGTTTCCATAAACAATTCTTATTGACAAAACAAATATATTAAGTCTGCGTTGGTTTCTCTTACGCATTATGTCCAAAAGTATGTAGATACCTCCTCTAATCTGTGAATTCAGCTTCTTTAAGGTGCACTAATTGATGAAAGAGGTGTTTAATATTCAGCACAGGTACATAAACAGAACTGCATTATCAGCAGTATAGAACAACTAGATGCTAAGCCCCTCAACACTGATCTATCAGTAAAATTCCATTATCTGGAGTTCTTGTGGTGAAATGTACAAATTTGGTGTTAAAAACAGAAACATTGGATGAGCAAATCTCTACCATTGTTTTGACTTACGCTCTTTTAAAAGTGTCACAAAAGCTTCTCTTTGATATGATGCAGAATTCATAAGTGAATTAATAACTTCAAGCTGCCCAGTCCCTGATGCAGCAAAGCAACTCCAACCATAACATTTCTACAAAATCTCATAAAAGATCTGTTTTTGCATTGTTTGCAGATAAATATCATCCATAAGGGCATATGGAAGGTCTGTTATAATAATAGCATAGCAATTGGTGGAGTTTTGTGCTTCACTTACACTAGGATTCAAAACAGGAACTATTCACTTATGAGAACATAGCCCTTTTTAAAGCTTTAGTCATTAGAAAGAATGTAACACTATTGAAGTATGAACAATCTTAAACCGTAAACATTTGATTTTTTTCACTCAGCTATTGTGTTTATTATCCAGAACAAAAGGAGAGCTCTGTAACATCCCTGTCAAATTTCAATTTAGCAGAGATAATGGATGAATCCAGAAGACAAGTCGGTGTTTAGGCATTTATTAACAGATTTGAAATTTTTATTTGCATATACGTTTATTTTTAGGGTTATACATACACAAATTAACCATGACATTAATACCCGTGACAAGCACAGTAAATAACACTGCCTATCTGTTATTTGACTGCAATGGCAACTGGGTTGGATATACAGTGGTGTGAAAAACTATGTGCCCCCTTCCTGATTTCTTATTCTTTTGCATGTTTGTCACACAAAATGTTT
>JBBPDA010000003.1:10872823-10885370 GCA_037974385.1 Arnoldichthys spilopterus | reverse complement strand
CTGGAGGAACGTTGTTTCGTTTTTACTGTGTACTGTGTATACTGTGAAAATGACAATAAACCTACTACTACTACTACAATTTTTTGTGCTTCCCTTGCAAAACTGACTGCTAAAAGTAAACTGAAAGACAAAGCTGTGTTGGTGTATTTTATTCATATTTCATATATGGATATGAGTTCTTCGGTTGTACCTGATTTGTCCAGCTTGGGAGTTTGTCCCATATCAACACCTTTGTTTACCTGGTTGCTGGTTATTTTGAGTCTATGAAAGGTTTCAGATGTTTTCATCACAAAGAATGTGAATATTTAATAACACAGGGACTGATGTAATTATTTGTCTTGTGTTCCAAGCCAGAAGTTAGCTTTTTATTCCCCAGCTCTTCAAAAGTTCCCTTCCACATTAAATGATGTAGCAGTTATGTTCTCGCACCTGTAGATGGCGCTTCTCAACCCTGATATTCCACTCACCCATACAAGATGCTCTGGATCAGTTCTGAATGAAAGGGATAAAACAAATACACAATTACTGTCCAAGTTACCTGTTTTATCCTAAACTCAGTACACAGTTAACAAACACTATGTTGTCTTCTTGAGACAATGGCAGGTGACACTACTGAATGCAGAATCAGAAGCCTTACATCTTGATTGTCAAAACGCTCAAATAACAATCAGTAAGACATACAATAAGACACAGTGTGAAATTATACATTTTGCAAAGACTACAGATTGTAAGTTATTGGTTTTTTTTTCTGCAACTGTTATAACTTTATTTTGACTTAATTTACAAAATGTCTATAATCTGGCAATTATATTTACATTTATAGCATTTGGCAGATGCTCTTACCCAGAGCAACATACACAGTGCTTTCTAGTCTACAAAGAATACCTCTTACACCAGTGAACCTAGACTTGGATTAAGAGCTGCTAGTTAACCAAGATTATAACTGAGCTGATGCAAAACTTTGACAACCTTTTTTGTAAGTTTGTTAGTTCTGTAGTTATTGTCCTATGTACTCTGTGAAGAGGTGAGTCTTCAGTCATCGTTGAAAGACAGTGAGGGACTCTGCAGTTCTGACAGTTAGGGGAAGGTGGTGTTCTGAGAAGATGAGCTGTTATCTCTGGTTTGATCATTGCAGATAGGTAAACAGGAGCTGAACTATTTTTGGCTTTGTAAGCAAGCATCAGTGTTTTGAATCTGATGCGTGCAGTCACAGGAAGCCAGTAAAGGGTTTCTCAGCAGTGCGGTGGTTGAACACCTGGTGTGCTGCTGCATTCTGAAATAGCTGTTAAGCTCTTGTGGCCTTCAGAGGAAGACCAGCCAGGAGAGAGTTGCAGTAGTCCAGTCTTGACATGACAAGTGACTGGATGAGAATCTGAGTAGTATCCATTGTGAGGAAAAGATGGATTTTCCTGATGCTGTGTAGGAGAAACCAGCATTTTTGGGAAAGGTCATTAATGTGAGATGAGAATGCAAGACCCTCATCCAAAGTAATTCCCAGATTCCATGCTTCCATTGTGGGAGTGATGACTGCGTTCTTTAATTAATTTTATAAAATTGATATTTAACAGAAAAGACAAATCAAACTTTTAAACCAACCTCAAATAAGACAAAAGACTAGACTTTTTAAAAGTTGTGACCCTGTTGACTTTGCCTGTGAGATTTTTCTAAATGTCTCAGATATGTGACATTCAAACTAAAGACACAAAATATACCATTACACTCCTGAAGAGGAAGACACTGAGGGCATGGGTGGACCATTGTATTAGGCCCTGCTGAGGTTAACCCACACTTAGTTCATGAAACCATGTCCAGAAGTGGGGAATCCTTTAAGGGCCCAATACAGATGGCCCATGCCAATTGTCAAGTCAAAGTGAACTTTATTGTTATCTCCGCCATATACAAGTATACAGAGCTGGGCTATGGGACCTTAGGGCTTGAACATGGGGCTCACACATGCCCTCTGTTTTCACAGCTGACTAAAGCTCATCTGTGTGCAGCCCACAGTGGCCCTACATGTTTGCTGTGTGGTTAAAAAGATGGCAGCAGTGACCTTATGTGCATGTCTGTGTGTTTTAAGTCATATTAAATTATTAAAATCTCACACAGAGAATGGATGTTTGTGGCTTCTTTATACAATAGTGAAGAAAGATCTACGTGTGCTTGTGCTAACTGAGACACACTGAGTTTATTTGTTTATACTGAGTGTGTTTTAGTGTAACTGGGCAGGGCAGACATGATCAACAGCTGAGGCAGGCTCCTTTTTTGTGATTGCAAGCCTTGTGGGTGCGTCATGTTTGTTCTGACTGTAATAATTCAGGGAGGAGCGGTAGCCTACATAATGGACTATGAGAATGGCACTCAGACAGAAAGACATATCACATGACGTCAAATCTGCAGAGCAAACACCAGCTTGTTAACAAGTGACTGTGCGCACAAAAGCTAAAACTGTCCGTGCTGTAGCGCCGAGTATGGACCCTTGGCCCTCAACCCCACTCGAAGCTGTAGCTTTTCCACATAATTTTACTAACAGCGTCAGGGCTTGTGGGTAACCTAATTTCCCAGTGGTGGTCTTTTCTGGTGCAACACCATATTACAGTGTGCTCATTTGGTGAAAAGATAAAAAGACGAACTAACCGGCGCTTTGAGTTTTTTCCCTTGACATAAATGAGTCACAGCATGACGTTCAGCCGAGAAACGAGGATGAAAGTTGGACTTGCGCTAAAAAGAGCAAAGAGTCTCTAGACGTCCAGAGTTATTCTGGGAGAGATAATTAGTGCCTCTTTTTGTGCGCGCTGTCACACTCCGTCGCTCTTGCGTGGTGGGGGTGGGCGGTAGTTGTAGTTCACCTGGGGCAGTAGGAAGGACAGTGGTTTTTTAACACACCCATATTGCGACAAGCTCCGCCTCCTGTTGACTGATTAAACGGAGAATACGTTCATACTCACAGTTGGTATTCCCGTGTGCTTTTTTGCTGGACAAATGTTTATTTAGCACACAGTAGCGTGGAGTGAAACTCACACATGATCTAGGGCCCTAGTTTGGGACACTGAGGGAATACTGAAAGCTTTACTGACAAAGGAAACGGTCCTCCATAAAAACCAATAGGCTACTAGTACTACCAGCATAACTAACT
This sequence comes from Arnoldichthys spilopterus, assembly GCA_037974385.1. Classification (NCBI taxonomy): domain Eukaryota; kingdom Metazoa; phylum Chordata; class Actinopteri; order Characiformes; family Lepidarchidae; genus Arnoldichthys; species Arnoldichthys spilopterus. The sequence goes on along the minus strand of JBBPDA010000003.1, from coordinate 10,882,237 downwards.
CTTAGCCAATCCTTGCGGCAATCGGGACGCCATTAGCCAATCAGAGATAGCATTACACTCACGGGGGCAGAACTTGTCGCAATGCGGGTGGGGAAATTAAAATTGTTCCGAGTCTCCTCCAATAAGGCAAGAATAAGACTCCCACGCTTCCGGACACGGCGGCGGCGGTCCTGGTCCCACACTCCCCTTGTAGGTGATCATCATGAAACATGCTGGCAGTCACCTCTTGTGCTGCACTTTTGGATCGCTCCTGCTGTAAAAGGATTCTCACCTTAAGAATTGCAATCCGCAGAAAACCCGAGAGACGCCCACAGCACGGAGAGGGAGTCTGTGTTCGTTTGAACACTCGGAAATCTCGGACTGGGAAACACGGGTCTTTACTTGGTTTGTTGGTTTGACAAAAGGCGACCCCGTGGGAAAGAAATCCGCGCCTTCCCAACATGCAAAAAGAAAGAGAAGTCTTCGGTCTGTTCACCGTGTTCATGGGTCTTGGTAAGTGGTATCGCCAACATTACACACATAACAGGTTTGATGTGCGATACAGAGAGGTCTCAAATGTGAAATTTATGTTTTAACTTGTAAATTGTAAAATCGTCGCGTTTCTTGGCCTTACCGCGGTGTATTTGCTGACTGACTGTCTAGAAAATACTAACAAATTATGGCTTTTGCTGATCATTCTTTGCTTCTTTTTTTCTTTTTTATACTTCTTTATATGATCTAGTTCGTTGTCGGACAGTAGATCAGAGGAAAAACAATCATTTGTTAGTATTGGCTATTTTGACACTATTTTGGGCCGTTTTTCACTACTCAAAAGGCTCCAGTATACCCAAAAAGGACTTCTAGAGTTATAACAATAGTGTTTTTCCGTGAGGTAGTTGCTCCTATAACAGATTTTCCATCACAGAGAAGAACAACGAACAGCACCAAGCTCCACTTAAACTCTTCGGAGGTCCGTTGAGGTGTAATGGCTATGTAACCACTGCCTGCACCAAAGACCCTGTAAATACAGGATTTGTAAGAGCTTACTTGAAAGTGACAGTAAATAAACAAACTACATAAAAACCACCCACTGATGTGCCTGCATGTGCAAGCGAGTTTGTAGTAGCCACTATGAGCTGTGCACGACGGGTTATTCTGGTTGCTGCTCTTTACACGCTTGGCTAGGGAAAAGGCACTGGAGCGTGACTCTGCATTCTGGTGGACAAACAAGCTTTTCCCTCTGCACAGGTGGTACTTTTTCGTCACTTTAAAATCTTGTTTTAGAAAATGTCACGTTCTTTACTTTTTTGGCTTTGTCTTTATCTTCTGCTCTCTGTGTCAAAACATGCTGCCACCACATGCCCATCTGTTCATGTAAAGGCAAGCCCTTGCATGTCTGTTTTTCCCGTCTCTTCTAGTTTCTGTCCTTCTGTCTTCCTTTCTCACTGAGCAATAACAGTTCTCTATGTCCTGGCTGTGGCTGCCATGTTGCCAGCACATGTTTTAGAGCACTTAACTCACAGAGCAATTAAATCTAAACATTTATCACCAGCAGTCACCGCAGCTTTTTCATTCAGCCCCCAGGACAGAATAGTGGCCAAACAAGGATATTTACAATGAACATGTCCATAAATAGAGGAAGTTCTGGAGAGATAAAGTGATTCCTATTGGTTGATGCCCCTAGTTAATAAAGAATGGAGTCAGCTGGAGTTAGAACAACTAGAAAATACACAAAATGTCACTATCTCTCAATGTCCAGTTATCTTTCTCTACAGTTAATTTATTTGATAAGATGGAATTAAAATTTAAGCTTTTGTAAAAGTTGACAGACATCAAACATGGGCCAAGATGGTTTCTGACTGGCTGGACAACTTGATCAAGCAGTCGCGTTAGTAGATACCACAACCGTCAGTAGTGTGGAACTGGTGAGCACACTGGTTTATTGGTTGGCGGTAATTTTAGTTCTTCCCTTCTGTCAGTCTGCAGTGGTGCTGGCTAGAAAGAAACTATGTCCAAGTTTTAGACCTTTTACTGTGTCTCTGTGTGTTCATGTATACCGCACTGAGATATTTGTGCTCTTCCTTGTGTGTCGGTCCAGTGCCACAGTAATTTTTCTCAGATACAGACTTGAAGTTGTCATGTGAGCAAAACGCTGTGCTGGTATTTAGTCAATTTTTTTTTTATTTTTTTTTTAAAGTTTGTGTATATAGTCAAAGGAGCATCTTAATTTTCACTATTGTAACTGTGACCTGAATTAAAAGAACTGTTTGAGCTTTAAAGAGACAGTTAAGTATTACATAGTTTTGCACTTTGTCATTGTTGAAACTTTATGTACTATTGGCTTGTGATGTCTTTAACATAGCAAAAAAATGCATGCTATTGTTAATGAAATTAGTAAAAAAAAAAGATACAAAATGCCTACAGTACCCAATCACCTTCTGTTTCACCCCTTACAACGAAAGAAGTGCATTTTTCTCAAATTGAATGTTTAGCTAATCATGTTACATGTATTCAGACATTATCTTCATTTCATAGTTCAAGAAAGCAAGAGATGAATCAGTAAGACTACCTGGAAGATGACATGTAAACACTTTGTTCCTCTGTTTCAGCTGTGCTGTGTGAGAGCCGGGTGGTAAGGGTACCCACTGGTCCATTGGTGCGCGTAGAGGGACAGTCTGTGACTATCCCCTGTAACGTCTCGGATTATCAGGGACCCAGAGATCAAGACTTCGAATGGTCCATGATTCTGGATAGTGGAAAGGATGTCCAACTCATCTCCACCTTTGATCCATCATATCCAGACACCACTGTAATGGACCGGGTCAACAGTGGGGACATCAGTATTAAGAAACTGTCAGATGCTTCTGCAGAGCTGATTATTAGAAAGGTCAGGGCCTCAGACAGCGCCACCTATCGCTGTAGTACACCCAGCACAGACTCCATCACGAAAGGAAACTATTTTGCAGATGTGGAGCTCAGAGGTGGGTATTATTCTGTTTTGTGTATGATATATAATAAACATGCCTTTTTTATTCTGTTCACTTACAGAATAAAAATGTTATCAAGGACATATCATGACACAAAGTTTCATTTTCAGTCCTTAATTTTGGAGTGGTTTGCTTATTGAGTTGATAGGACCTGTGGGTCTCTATGCATCGTAGGAATTACTATAAAGGTCCTAAGTGGTGAGGGTCAGTTGAAATTCCCTCAGAACTTTTGATTATCCATTTTAAGTCTGAGGCATCCTGAGGGAATATACCTTCTCAGATCTTCAGCAGTCTAAACCATTCACAGTGCAGCTTATTTGCAGTGAAAGAGCTACCTTTTTTACTTCGATGTGGTGCATAGTTGTTCTCTAATGTTACAGGATTAAGAGTATGAGTTGGTTTGCACCTTTGGGAGTAAATTATACTGGGATGTTGGAGGAATGTTGACAAAAATTAGTGACTTTTGAGAATTCTGTTTAAACTTGGGTTGAAGTAATTGGTTGTGTGTGAGTGAGATGGGAAACAAGGGGGTTGTGTTTGCACTTTGACCCATGGTCCAGGGGAGCGCAGCCTTTTGGTCTCTACATATTGATTATGAAACCACCATACACCCATTACAGACCCTGATGTCTATGTATCTCCTTTGTTTTCATATAAGGCTTCTTGGCGAGTGGCTTATCAGAGCTAAATATAAACCATACATAGTGAAATTGAAATAAGGAGTCCAAGTTAAACATTTAGAATAATGCTAGATTATAGCATAACTGAAGTGAGTAATGTAGTACATTACATTTTTTTCTTTTAACAAAAAAGGCTTATTTGTATGGCGGTGGGCATTAAATTGTTTTTGCACTAGGGCCCTTGCAAAAGATCCTAGTTATCCCACTTTCTTCACTGAAGGAATGTAAGGAAACAATGTTTTTTGCAGACACATACATGTAAAATAAGTGCTTTGTCAGCTTTATAATACATTATATTTTATTTGGGTATGGACATTTTGTTTTTGCTTTGCAAGATGCTGATCTACTAGTGGGAATTTTCAATGAGGAGCCTTTTAGCCACAACAGGAACTTATGAAATGAGTCATTCTGCTTCATTTAAGTATCTCTACTTCTTATGTCTGAAGTACAGGAAAAGTGATGATTGTTGATTAGTTATACCATATAATCCTGTTACTTATGTATCTGATGAAGATTGTGGCTGAAAGAGATGCCATGAAAAATGTTTGGCCTACTTGAGATTCTTTTGTGTTTTTGTATATTTTATCTTGTATCTTTTTATACATTTGGTTTGAAGATCTCAAAATTTAACACACAGGTAACTTGGCTTTGATTACCACCAGCCCTGTTGAAACTAAACTTCACTTAAACCTTTTTCAGCAATGTGAAGTAAATTCTAAACAAAGTATGCCATGATAAAAATCCACAATAGATAAAGAAATATATAAAAAAAATCTGGAAAGAGTTATAAAGACATTTCTAAGGCACTTAGACTTCAGTGAACCACAGTGAAAGTCATTTCTCCAAATGGAGAAAACTTGTAACAGCAGTGAATCTTCACAGAAGCGGCCAGCCTACCCAAATTCTTCCAGTGACTATTCATCCGGGAAGTCACAAAAGAACCCAGGCGAATGTCTAAGGGATTGCAGGCCTTGCTTCCCTCAGACAAGGTTCAGAGAAGAATCCTCACGCCTTTGCCAGAAACACCTTGATGACCCCCAAGCTTTTTCAAGCTTTTTTTGATCTGTGGACCTATGAGTTAAAAGTGGAACTGAGGTCCTGTTACATATGGCTTAAACCTAAAGCTGCATTCTAAAAAAATGAACATGTCAACAGTGAAACATGGGGATGGTAGGGTCATGGTGTGGGGATTGCTGCAGGATCTTAATTGATGAAACTCTAAATTGTGCCGTCTACCAGAAAATCCTGTAAAACAATATCCAGTCACTAGTCTGTTATCTGAAAGTCAAGCCCAGTTGTATGTGGCAAGACAACAATCAAAGACACAAGAGAATTGATTCAAAAGAAACAAAATTTAAGATTCTGGAGTAACCTAGTCGAAGTCCTAGATTAGGGTTAAACATTTGGTGCTGTGGCAGGACTTAAAATAAATCCCTGAATTAAAGCAACTCTGAAATAAAGGTTATGCCAACATTTCCCCACAGTGATGTGAAAGATTACTCTCTGATCTTTCTCTGATTTATAAATACTGAATTATAAGAAGTGTGAGGTTGTTGTTGAAGTAACACAACCAAGTTCAGGGGAGCAATTTTTTTGTATGGGTGGTCTAGATAAATTAAATGATAATTTAGACAGTTTTTGTATTACCTCAGGGTCTGCTTGATGCATATTACCTTTTGTATGAGAATTTGAAGTCATTTAGTATGAATAAAATGCACAAAAATAGGAAAGTAAGAGAGAAGTGTATTATAATGGGAAACTGCTCTGATTAGTGTACATGTACTAATTATAATATATATTTAAGTCATTACTGCATTTTAAACAATGAAGTAATTGTAATTTGTGTGCAGTGATTGGAGACACACTAAGAGTGGTTCCAGCCATTCCTCAACCGTCTGTGCTGGAGGGTGATTCATTGGACCTACATTGCAACGCAAGCCGGGCCTACACAGCACACACCTTCCTGTCTGTCACCTGGTCCATTAGAAAGGAGACCAACTCCCTGGAAGAGATCTTGACCTTTGGGCCGGATGGTGGCATGATGGTTGGCCAAAACTTTGTCCAGCGCTATGCAGATGGTGGACTTATTTTGGACCTACCTGGGGGTGGCTTTTATGGATTGCTTGTAAAGGGTGTCAAGCCTTCGGATCAGGGTGCATATGTATGTACAGCTAGGGAGTGGACGAGGCAACCTGGAGGAGGGAAGGGCTGGCACAAGATCCTAGAAAGGAGTGAAGAAATGGGGACTGTTACAATCACACCCTTAGGTGAGTAACACTTTTTTTTTTTTTTGCCAGTTTGCACTTGAGGCATACCACTGGTATAGGTCACACTCAACGAATGAGTCATTGTAACTGAAATCAGTAGAACTGTGTTAACTGTAAGAGTTCTGGCCGTAACTGCATTAGAGGAATAACATTGCTAGCAAAACATGGCTAGCAAAGCCTAATTATCATGCACATTATATTTTAACAGCTGTAGGTAGATTTCAGTTAGAAAGGTTTGGGTAAAAAGCTGACTTTCTTTAATAGTATTATCCTTCTCATTGTCTTGTCATATAGGCAGCATAAGGAGAGTTCTCTTTAACTTTTTGGTGTCTATGCTACAGTACCTATTGGAGAAAAATCTTGTAATAGAATCAGTGATTCAGTGAAAAAGTGCTTATAAGATGACCAAGTCTCCTGTAGGTTTCAGACAGGAGGTCTTTTAAATTGCCTCTGTAATAATGGAGCACCATGAACAATGATATCAAAGTGTGGGGAATGCTGTGCTTATTCTTTGACCTTTTAATGGCATTTGAATACCCCCACCCCACCCCTGCACATGATGTATCCTTACTGCTCTCAGTCAGCAAAGTTAATAGCTGCTTCTTATTTCAGGTTTAAAAACGTAGTGTTCTCTGTTTAATAACAGGAGCTCAGGCTTTAGCTCCCATTCATGCTGTCTTTTCAATTTCACTGTTTTGTAATGACACCCCTTCTTTTCCACATTTTAGCCCAGTCTCTGGTGGTTACTTTGGAGAAGAATGTTAACCTCAATGTAGAAGACACTCTAAATCTGACCTGCCGGCTAACTGCTCGTGGCCTGCTCTCCCTGGAAATGGAACTGACATGGCTGGTCAGGGAAGTTAACTCGTCAGTTGGCCAGCGAGTGCTGCTCCATGTAGGCCGAGATGGACAAGTGCTCAATGGCTCAGAGCTGGTGAGCATGAGCAGAGTTAAGCCAGATGCTTTTAGGCTAATCTTGCCTAAAGTGCAGCGCTCAGACTCTGGCCTATACTTCTGCAAGGTCAAGGCCTATTTGCCACAGGGCAGCGGGAGGTGGTACCAGTCTGCAGAGAAAACCTCTGACTCTGTCCAGGTTCTCGTAACTCAGCTAGGTAAGGGAGAGAGTTTTTTTTCCTTGCTTATGTCCAACTTTGAACTTCCTTAAACAAAGAAAAGGTAGCTTTTTCAATCATTTATTCAACCTAAAATTAATAGATGTAATCCTGGCTTACATGTTTTCTGTAGTCCTGTTCAAATGTTCCTAGCACATTTCATATGTTTCTCATTGTAAGCATATGAACACTAACAGTTGTAAGAGTTCAATTTTTCTTCTCACTGAAAGGCCTGCTGTAGGGCTAAGTTTGCTGTGGTGGCCAGTCCTGGAAAAATTAAGTCATTTAAAATCTACTCCAGTTACAAATGATTTTCTCTTCATTGAAATGACCCCTAATTTGGAGCATCTGGATCTAACTTTAATCCATTGAAAATGTAAGAGTACTTAAGGTTAAGTACGTTTTACATTTGTTCATGTGACCGATCTGTTTTGTGTTTAATTAAATCAACAATTTCCATTGGATGTATTTTTTCCATTGTATGTATTCTACACGACCCCTTTTTCCATTCCAACTGCTCTGATTCTTCATCTCCATCGCCACATAATTGCTTCAGCCTATTTTCTGCAGCACAGTTGAATGGGGTGTTTTCCTCCTCCCCCTATGCTGTATCAAAGGCAGCTCTACCTTCTGTAGATTAAACATTAAAAGCACAGTGTGCAGGCAGTGGGAGGTGTCAAGACGAGCTTGATTCATGAGCTGGATTTATTTGAGCCTCATAGGATTAGCTCTAGCCCCTGCTAAGAATTACAAAAACTTACTTGTATTTCCTCCAAGGTGTATATTGACGCTTGAAAATGCAGTGTTCATTTATGTCATCAGTCCTTTCATGTCAAACATTTGGTGGCATTCAACAAGTGTCAAAATTCCTTTCAGACACAGAGTCCTAGACACTCCCGCTGGATCAAAAATATGGTCTAAAGTAAAATATAGCATATTAATCTTTTTCATCTTCCTTTGTTTTATGAGTGAAGGGCAAATAAGGATTTTCTTGCATGTTTGGAAGAAGCATCATATGAATCTTTTGAGGGTGCTTGAGCTTTGATCAGATCCATCCACCATTAATATTTTTATCCATTTACTTCACACCTCACATAACTCACATTCATAAAAGTCATGCATTTTCTGTCCAAAATTCCATTCATTTTGTATGGAAAATATTAAACATGTGCTGGTGTACATACGTGAACTAGCATTCACATATCGTGTAGACCATAAATCATGCCTGACTTCATCAGGCTGGAAATTGCCTGGGGACACAGGAAAACATGCAAGTTTGTCCACAAGCAGATATTTCTCCTTGATCCAGACACAATGCTTGCACAATTGCACATGTGCTTCTTTCATAGTGTAGGTTTGACACCACAATGCTTTTGATGTATCACAATAATATTTTTCAGGGTTTGGAGGATATTAAAGTAGTGTGACTGATAACCATACTGATCTTAGTGGTGTAAAAATTCTGATAACTGAAATCTGACAGGAATTCATTTTTATAGGTAAGTCCCTAACCACTGGGCTACCACTGCCACTGCAGTTTTAGTTTCTTTTTTAAATTCAGTATTTAATATTCGTATCAGTTCTTTTCCCAAAAACGTGGTTTTGTGTAATGTTGCCAACTGTAAGATTTGAACACATTTTATGTTTTCATTATAATAAACTACTAGTGGGGCACCTGCCTGTGTATCAGAAGATCAGAAGGCCATTGCAGGACCAAAAATGCATATACATACATATCAGCAGTAATTTTGCCAATTACCAGTAAAGTAGTGGGTAGTCAATTTCAGTTTAATTTCATGTTATTTGGCCAACCAATAAATATCAGTTGTGTCTTAACATTTTTCAGGCTTTCCACTGGTCCTTAAACATATTAAGTCTAAAATCCAGTCAATTTCAGGCCTTAAAATGCCCTTAATTTTTGACAGGTCTTTCAAATAAATATTTATGTTCACAAACACATACATGTGTACTGAACCAACCAAACGAACAAACTACAAAACCAAACCAACATGGAACCAATAATTATTAATGTGAATTTCGGTCCAATATGGAAAAGTGGATAAGTTCAATGATAATTGAAACATATTGATGACTAAGTGAGGCTCTGAAGCACACATGTATTAATTGGGGGGTGTGGTTGGATGAAGGTGCTCTTTATGACATGTATTGTTTACCAGAAAACCAGAAAATGACAAATGAGGCCTTGGGTATGATTCACTACAAGGTTTAATACTCAAAGTCTCATATAACGAGTTCATTAGCGACACCTATTGCCATCACATCAATGTTCTGATAATAATATTGCAATGTTCCATTTTAGAACAACTTATGTAGTGAGTTTGGGAGGGGGGGGGGGAGGGGGGGGGGGGGGGGGGGGGGGGGGGGGGGG
>JBBPDA010000003.1:10839625-10872813 GCA_037974385.1 Arnoldichthys spilopterus | reverse complement strand
CTGAGAAGAATATTGCAGTTTTCCATTTTAGAAAAATTTCTTTAGGAGTTTTGACCCCCCCCCCCCCCCAAAAAAAAAAAAAAAGAAAAAAACAGAAGAAGCGATTTACAAAATGGATGCAAGGATAAGTTTATACCTTTTGTTCTATTTGGCATCTACTCTCCAACTGTACCACCCACAAAGTACTGGCTGTTTTACCCACTCTTATCCAGGAAGTGATCATTGTCATGATATAACTGCTGTGAACCAAACCAAGGCCTTGTTTGTCAGTGGCCACATAGTTTTCTGCTGAACGAAAAAAAAAAACCCCACAAACATTACTCTTACTTACACACAGTTCTGTTTAGTCATGATTGGATAAATATGAATAAATTAATTACGTTGAAAGTATTTCACCAGTCAGCCATTTTTCCTTCATAAACTCAATTGCATTTCATAATGATTACAGTCTAAAGTTTGAAACCTGCAGAAAAAATAATTAGGCTCTCCCACTGAATGTTTTGAATGATTGGAACAAATGAAAGTAACTTTTAAAAACAGACACTACAGTTAAACCAAATGGTTTCCTTAGCTTTCCAAGTCTGGATAAAAGTCTGTGGCGTTGGGCCTGATATTATTTCTGGCAGATGGTCAGAAAGCAAAGCAGTGGAGTGAGCATTGTTTCTACAAAATGGCACAGCATTTATTTATTTTTTGTGTTTATTTAACCTTTAGCTTATGAGGAAGTATCTTGAGGTTTGTGTACATATTATTTTATGTAGATTAAACTTCTTTTTAATAAACCTAGCTTGTAAATTTTCATTTAAGGGTCATATCTGAGATTTTATTTTGTGAATTAATTTAAGTTATAAGTAGAATCATTTTATTGACCATTTGTATTGCTACATTAGATTAGAATTTGTTTTTGCACATTCGAATGAGAGTAGAGTTAAGTCAAATTTGTATGAAATCCTCTGAGTTAATTGGAGTAAGGGCTCAACAGTGGTGCGACAGGACAGCGGTGTTCCCCTATAATGCTGTATGCTCTAGTGATTGGAACTGATTTTTCAGGTTTTCAACGGCAGTGAGCTATTTTCCTGTTCTTGCTTGTTTGATTTAAAGACGACGTGTGATCTCTGTGCCTTTATGGCTTTATTATTGCAACTATGAATTTCTTCCACTTATGTGTTCTTATCATGGAGGATAAAAACATCTGCAGTTTCTAATGGTTAGTGTGTGTTTCCTTCTGCTGCTGGAAGTACATCGTAGCCTAGAGCCTTATTGAATTACTTATTGTACAAGACCAAGGGTTAGATTTTTGCATGCCCTAACGTTCATTATATTTATAATGTTCTTTATAGCTCTTCTTTAGATATAGGGCAGCATTGTGCACTGTCCCAATTGTGCTTCAGCTTTAGCAGCAGATCTTTTTTCTTTTCATTCTTATACAAGCTGATTCAGTTTATGGGCTAATAATATAGTTGCTGCGTAAAGATTGAATTTACCTGTAATATAGCGCTGGCATTCAGAACAAGCATATAAATTTCAAAACCATTTTGATCTGTTGTCTTTCTAAATCATGTAAAATCATATTTAACTGATATTAGTAGAAATGATCACATTCTAGTTTTTAGATTTTACACAGAATCCCAAGTTATTTGAAACAATGTTGTAGTAAAAATCAAATCTCTGTATTGTAATCTAATCAAAAGAAGTCTCTTTTTCTAACTACACAAACAGGTGTGTCTGCTCCAACCACACAACAACTGGGTATATTCTGTGACTCGGATAATCAAAGTCTGTAAAGCAGTCTAACACACACATACAGGGCTAGCTGTGAGCGTGTGTCAGAGACTGAACAGTGACAGCTGAAACTGGAAAGAATGTAAATCCTTTGCTCAGGCTGTCCACCATAAGACTAATGTTTAATCAGAGGCCAAGTGGCTGGCATCAGCTGTCGTTCCTATTCCAACAGCGAAATAAACACAAAGCTAGTAAGACTGCCAGCTAAAAGCTGTGCTTCCACGTAGTAGCTAAATTGTGGATTAATTCAACCTAATTTTTTTTTTTTTTTTTTTTTAAAGACTTACTTTCTTTTTTTAATGGAATGGCCCATGAAAAGACTTAGACCCCCTAAGAGCAAACCTCCAGTTTTAGCCTCTGAGCCCCCTAACAAGTGCTAGACATCTACATATATAAATCATGAGGTGCAGACATTGGTGAAAAGCTTATCTGCCTGTTTGTATAGATAAATGAAGGGATAAGTTTTCAATGTTTAAGTATGTTGTGGCTGTGAGCACATTGCCTATTTTTTGGAAATAGGAACCTAAGCGTCAACTGATTTCATGTTCTCATATGGAATCAAACTTTGTGGAAAAGTTTCTTTGCTGTTGTAATCTTAACACACTATTAACTATCAACGTGCTGTGATTACAAATCACTTCTCCTTGGTTGACAGTTTTATTGATCTGCAATATGCAAAAACATCTTGAGATTTGCCATATAATGAGTTGTAAAAATCTGTGTTTTTTTTGTCTATTTAAATGTTTAGCCTTTTTCCTCTTTATGTAGAAAATAACACGAGGATAGGATGTAGTCTAACTACTGTCTAAATATTTGTAACTGTTTTTGATGCATGTTAAATTATAGTACATGAAAACTTGAAGCTTGATTTAAAATGTGTTGAAATGACTGCAGTATGATTATGCAGTTCTGAACTGTATGATCTGATGTCTCTTGCTCCATTGTAATGGCCTTTTTACTCCCTTCCTGACACAGATCCGGTATTTAAAGTGAACCTGACCTCCCCTCTGACCCCCCAGTTCACGTCGGACCCCACAGAGCTACACTGCCAGGTGTCTGACCTACTCAATGTGCGAGATGGTCGTCTGAGTGTGGCCTGGACCTACACTCTAAACACACCAGGGGATGCATCTTCCAGCATAGTCACTATAGCCTCTATAAATGAACATGGGGTGCTGGTACCAGGAGAGAAATATCAGCAGCGATTGGACAGAGGGGATATAGCAGTGACTCGCAGCGAACAGAACAGCTTCAGACTCAGGATGCTCCACACTCAAGACCAAGACATGGGCTTTTATACCTGCGGTGTGTCTGCATGGACCCGCAGCCGCCAGGGAAGATGGGATAAGGCCACAGAGATTAAGTCCAATCCGGTCTCTGTGCAGTGGACACCTAAAAGTAAGCAGTAGTTTCCCTTTGTCTCTCAACCCTTGATTTCAAAGAACAAATAATTTCCGTTAAGATGAAAAGGAAGCCTGAATCACAGTTAGTCATGTTGGTCATACATACAAGTTCAAACAAGAAGCCAACTGAAAAGATTTTGCTACATGCAGTCTTTGCCTGCATTTTGCAATGCTTATTTCATCATTGTTCTTAATCTTTCTTTCATATGGGACGAATAGCCTCATTCCTCCCTGCAGCAGTATCAGTTAGATCACCAAGACTACCATAGCTGAAGACAGGCATGCATGTAGATGATACACGAGTGTCCTCAGTGACTGCCGTTTTCCATAGCCTAATCAAGAATGAGGATAAATGGGTTTAATTGTTCCTGTGATGAGAGCTCTCAAGACCGAATGCGCTTACAATGATCTCTCTATCAGAGACTAGACAGTAGTTCATTCAGCTAAGTTTCAGTGTGCTGAAACATTTAAATGTTGTTGCTGAACACTGTGGTAGTAATTTACAGTGGTTAATTGGTTACTTTATGTTTATATGGTTACTGTTGATTCAAGCTATTTTCAGTGCAGTTGAGTACAATAGGAAAACACTCATGGAATGTTTTGGATGTGACCTTCATACTGGTGTTCTGCTCTTGTTCCTGCAGTTCAGATGCTTAAAGTGGTAGCTCATCTGGTGAGAGAGGCCTCTACAGGCGGCTCTACTTTTGAAATGAGCTGTCAAGTGACTGGTCAGAACCTGCAGAACCCTGGGTACTCGGTGCTCATTCGTTTTGAGGACGCACAAGGAGGGAACCCTCGGAAAATTCTGTCTCTGAATCAAGACTCTGTGCTTCAACTAGAGGAGGGAATGGCGCTGAGCCGCACAGATAGTGTGGCCCTGGAGAAGACGGGCCAACTGGAGTACCGCTTCCGCCTGTATGGGGCACAGACATCGGACCGAGGATTTTACTACTGTGAGGTGGTGGCCTGGACACGCGATCAGGGCAGCGACTGGACCCGGGGTGTCAGTGCCGAGTCAAATAAAATACAGATCACTTTTGCTGACACAGGTATCAGTGCACAAAAGAGATTCACATTCAGACTAGCTGAGATGTTCCCTGACTGTTAATGATGAGCACTGAGGTGCAGTTAGATGGTAGGTCAGTGTTGTTCCTCTCACTCACACTGCCCCTCTATAAGAATACCCTCAGGGCACATTCCTTCTCTCTCTCTCTCTCTCTCTCTCTCTCTCTCTCTCTGTCTGTCTCTCTGTCTTTCTCTCTCTCTGTTTCTCTGCGCATTTCCTCTCTTTTCTATCTTTTTTTCCTGTTTTTTTCTCTGCTTTTTTCTGTTTTTCTTAGTATTTTCATTCTTTTCCCCTCTATCCCTATCCTGTTTTTCTGTCTGTCTACTGTCTTCCCTTACCTCTTTTCTCTCTTTTGCAAATATTTTCTTTTATTTCTTTTCCATCCTTCCTCTCTCACTAGCTCTCTCTTTTGAGGGAGAGATATGGCCTAAAATGGTCTGTGGAGAGGCTGTGATGTTTAAAGACTTCTGTGCTCAGTTCATCTTGACTTTGCTCTTAACCTTCTCAGCTGGGAAGGGCATACAGACCTCACACTTTTCCAGGTCGTTATCCCAGCATCAGTGTTAACCTGCTAATTAAGGTTAGCTTGTAAATGAAGCAGCCTGGATGAGAGCGTTCAAACCATTCAGGAACAGAATTACTTAAAAGATTTGTCAGACTAAAGCAGGACATTCAGCAGACCTTGGACAGGCAGGAGACATACCACAACTGTTACCAGCAGTGGTGGGCCTGCTTCACTGCCTTAGGGGGAGTCCAAATGAAAGCCTGCTTTGACCTTAAAACCTCTTTTTGTGTGTTCCTCCCCCTCACAGGTCCAGTATTCAACGTGTCTATTCACTCAGACAGACTCAGGGTCTTCCCTGGAGACACAGCCAAAATGGAGTGTGCTTTGTCCATACTTGGGGCCACTCCCAACACAGGCAAGTACCCTGTCCTTCAATTGTATTGCTCACGAACATTTGACGTCTATCATACATGGCATCCGGTCATATCTTGGTTGCTTCTCTAAGCAAACATTAAAAGAAGACAAAACATGGAGTCTTGACTGTCCCACTTCCGTATCCCTTAAAAATGTATAGGTGGTGGGAGGTGTGATATACATTTGTGTCATTTAGAAGCCAAACATGAATTTGGCTGTGTGTGTATGTTGAGCATTTTTCTGTTTGATTGTACTGACAAACCGGTTTCTTGGAACACAATGTAAAGATGTTCATGTAACCCAGTTTACAAAACTAGAATTTATGACTGGTTAATATTCATGGTAGGAATAATGTTTTAAAAGACATCTTTTAAAGAAATTCTACTGAATTCTGTTTAAAAATTGAGACTTTACAAAACACATTACATAAACATCATTTAAAAAAAAATTACAGCATTAACTTGGTTTGAAGAAGCCATAATGTTTTCTATAGGGTTTTCTCCCCTTTGCCCCTTTTGATTCTGCATATTTGAGGAAAAAAAAACCGCAATAATAAATGTTAAACAATTGCATTGTTCTGTAGCAGTGTACAGGAATGTCACAGCCATGGATTGTAGGAAAATGAAAGCGTATGTTCTGGGAAGAGGTGAAAAACAGCCTAATTCTTATGGGCATGTTTCAAAATGTTTTAACTTGTTTAGGGGCCTTGTGGTGCGTTCTTGCTGCTCTTTGTTCACCCAGCTTGTGTCATCATGCAGTTCTGGAAAATTGCCGTCTTTCATTGTTTAATGCTAGTGTTGAGTAATGCATTCCAATACAAGATAATACAGTTTGTCTTTTGTTGCGTGATTTTTATCTTTTATGATTGACAGGTTCTTTTAATGCTTTGAACTACCCTTACAACAATGTCATGACCTCTTTATAGTCTTTGACTTGTGAGGTATAATGAGTAGGATGATTAAGAATATATGTGATATGTCCGTGTTAATAGTAAGATCCAAATTTAGTCATTATTCATATTAAAGCCAGTTTCATCAAGTTTTCTCTCTGTTCTCTGTAACTTGACTCTTCAGTAATATTATAGTTTATAGTTAATGCCTGGGTTTTGAAGTGTCAGGTTATGTGCCTCTTGTTTTGCAAAAGCTATATGCAAAATTGGCACTCTTGTTTCAGGGCTAATTTTGGCCTAGTTGTTATTCACAGAGTTTGAGAATAAGGGCCATTGTGCTCCCTAAGGCTCTGAAATTATCTCAGGTTCATAGAAAGCGCCTGCTGTTCCCTGCTGAGAGTGCTCTGCTTCTGCTGCACTCTCTGCACATACAGTCCATTAGTAGGGCTGTGTACTGTAACAGAAACAATGCTAACCAAACCTTAAAAAGCGAATCGTGTTCTGCTGTAAAATGTTATGTTTACTGGGGCATCTTGGAAAAATCGTTGCCAGCATTGTCTATACTATTACTCAATTTTTATTTTGAGTAATTTTGGCCATGTTTAATTCCACATTATACTTATTGGGTGTAATGTAAACTGTATGACTGTTAGGAAGTAACTCTCTTTGGTTCCTCATCCACTCAAGCGAGAAGATCTGTGGCCCAGCTCTATTTTACAATAATATCAGGAAGTCACTGATTTTATCTGACTGCATTCAAAGTGATCTGACATCCAATTAGCTGTTCAGATAGGGAATGATCCATTTGGGCTGCGTGAGTTTATCTGTGTCGTGAATCTCCGGAACCGAGTAGGAGTTAAGGCCTGTCATTTCTTATCTTCCGATGTGAGGGAATATTAGTGCAAATGAGGCTGCCTTAGGCCTCTGTCCAGTTCCCTTGGTCCTTTTAAGTTCATGTGGTAAGTCTGTCCTCCTCATCATCACATGCTTCATGATCATTTATAATCATTGATCTTAACTGGACAATGTTTGACTTTTTATATGTGCAGTAGATTTGTGCATTAATATGCACATTGCCAGAATGTTTTGGTGATGAATCAAACCTTGCCCTTTTTTTCATACTTTTATTTTAAGTAGTAAATGAAATGCCCACAAATATATAGTTTTAAGTAGGTTCTCTTTATTAACGTAAGTGTGATCTTTAAACAGTACAAATCATTGGACTTTTACAGGTCTGACAGATCACCCTTAATGGTTCTAAGCCATAGTTCAGTTTATAACCTGGTTTAACTCCTTCTGGTTGGAATAATGTTTAAGCTTGGCTAATGCACAATTTAAAAAACGCAAACCTAAAGTATTTTCAAAAGTATAATGAAAAATGAATGACCTTTCAATTTACCAACATCCACTTTCAGGAAATTGGCCAAAGGGTCACTTGTGTGTGCTTTAGATTATTGTTTGTGTTTAGAGAACTAGATTCTTTCCTCTTTCATGTATCAGTCATATTGTGTGCTGTTACTGTGAAAGGCTTTTCTTTTATTCAATTTCTGTCATAATCACAATAATTTGAGCCTCTTCACAAAGTTTTATATTTCTTTCCTAGTTCATCCTTCCCAAAATGTGAATGGGAGCACATTTATGTGTGTAGCTACACTGAGCGCCATGAGATATATATATGTCTCATGGCGCTCAGTGTAGCTACACACATAAATTCATTCATTTTTATATATTGTGTGTGTGTGTCTGTGTCTGTCAATAATATTTATATGTGGTGGTGGTGGTCGTCTATCGTCCATCTCGACCCAGTGTTGCTGGTCTCTTTCTCCAGAAAGAAAACTGAAATGAGTTTTGTCCATAGAACTCTTCTGTGTTTCCATATAGAATATACAAATAGAAGTTTGGCTTTCTCTTTGTGCATTTCTTGATGCAACACCAGGCTGTGTTCAGTGACTGCGGTTTTCCGAGGTGCCCTCAAATTTGTGTTGAAATTTATAACATTAACATGATGGTTTCTTATGCATTCTCATACCTTTGGGCTTGAAGGTTTCTGGTGTTGTCCTACAGGGACTGAAATTTCTGAATCTTCTTTTTACTATATTATTTACTGTAGATGATAAAAGACCTCATGTTTGACACACAGTTGTGTGAGTTTTTTTTCATTCTTATTGCTTTCTATTTTCTCAAAATGGAGTTTGTATTAAAACATTTTTAAAGGCTTGGTGTCTCCAGTTTTTCATAGGCAGCGTACATCTATATCTCTGAACGGATTTGGTCAGGTTTCCATTTAGTGACAGCATGACTTTGCAGGGGTAAAATGTGCACAGAGGCATGTCTACACTCAGTTTTGCTTAGAACTCTTGGTGCAGCATTTTATTTTCGCCATTGTGGAGATTCCTCACATAGCAGTGGGAGTGCATGCAGGGGCCTGCATCTGTCCTGCCTGACTGTCAGTGTTTTTCTTTCAGGCTAGTTAAAGCATTTATATCTCTTCTCTTTACAGTAGGGTAAAATTGTTACGAGACACTTGAAGAGAGGGTTGTTGTTTATCATTATTGTTGTTATTGTTTTTCTGTGTCATTCTTATTCTCTCTGTCTGTCTCTCAGGTGACGTGGCCTTTGATGTCCGCTGGTTCCAGAGTCCAGCGCGTGCTATGGAGAATGGTGGTGCAGTGCCCTTGATCAGTGTGGACCGCTGGGGAGTGGTGAAGAAGAATGGGGGGAACGAGAGCACAGAGTGTAGTCTGGAGCGCACAGACAGGAACATTTTTGCACTCAATGTGCACCACATTCAGGACCGAGATGTGGGGGAATATTACTGCACTGCCAAGCCCTGGTACCTCTCCCCTGCTACTGGTTTCTGGAGTGAAGGAAATGAGGTCACTTCTAACCCAATCGCTCTCTCCGTCAAACTAGCATGTAAGGATTTCCTATTTCTACAAAGTACCATAGACCTGAGCTGTCCAATGCACCATAATATTACCATAATTCCACTGAGTAAACGTTCAGTTATGTGATTACATTGTCCTCTTACTAAAACAAAAATAAGTTATTAATGTTACATAATGAAAAACATTTCTAGGTTCTTTATATGTATATTGTCTCTGATCACCTCAAACATTGCACTTTGGCTGCTTTAAGTCAAAGCATTCTTATACTTTTTCTAATATATCCACATTTTGCCTTGGTTACTGATGATGCAACAGTCGTGAATTTGAATGTACCACATTAATGGGGAAAGTGACAAGAGATGGTCAGCCAGTGACAAGTTTGGTCAGCCTTGCAGTAGACATTTATAAATGTATACAAATATGACAATGAAGACATCCCTACCTGGAAATGCTGAGCTAAGCCAGAGATTCTGCACCGTTAATACCGTAGTTGATTAAGAAGTGAACCTAGATACGGAAAGGAAAATGTTCACATTGTGCATCAAGATCTCACAGTGATAACCTCTTATTTTTCAAATACATTCAACATTCATTTTCATAGCAGTTACCCAACCAGTCATATAATTCTTAAGTGTTCAGGTAAATAAATGAATTACAGTCCTGCAGTTTAAGGGTATTTAATTGTCCATATCAGTGATCTGTTGGTCAGGTGATTTGTTTTTGTTTGTTTTTTTTCCCCTCCTCTTTTGAATGACCTGTAATTTTTGTTTTCTCAGTGTGGGACTCTCTGAAGATGCCGGTGTTGTATGGCATTTTTGCAGCCCTGGGTGTTGGCGTCCTGTCAGTTCTTCTTGGACTTTTAGTCTCCAACTGCTGCCTCTCCAGAAACCCCATGCACACGCCTCGCAGCAAGCTCATGGACCTAGAGATTGACTGAAAACTTTCTGGGTGACCCAGAACCAGTCCATTCTCTCCTGCTAATGTGACCACTTTTACCTTATCCCCTTTTAATTCAGCATGGCTACTGATGACCTAACAATTTAATTGAGCCACAAGTGTTCTGATATGTCTGAATGCACCACTTCAAGGGAGAAAGTGAGAATCTAGAGAATCTTGACTGTGTGCACTTAATGGGATGCGACCATTCTGGTAAGGAGAATGAAAGCTGGCATTGCACAACTGGCGTGCTTATGGTATCTCAGGAATAATATGCTGGCAAAGGCCCCACTGGTTTTAATTACTACTTTTAGCAGTGGAGAGCCTTTCTCATATGTCAAAATGCTGACCAGTTTTCTGCAGAGCTTCATCGGGAATAACATCTTAGCATTCCATACAAGGTTGTGACTGCATTTTGCCTTAGCCAGCAATGCTATGGTATATGGAGCTTTTTTTTTTATTTTTTATTCCAGGATGACGGACTCTAGTGAAAGAGCCATGTATACATCAGGCACGTTGACAGAAACTCCTGGCATTAACTTTGATTCTGATCTCACTCCATACTCCCACCCCTGATCTTGTGCCTGTCATGTCATTGATGGTCCTCCTGCATCTACCAAGTCTCCTTGTCAGTCAGGGGCATGCTCATGACAGCATGGAGCTCCAAGGGGCTGACCCTTCCCTTCCCGTTCTTCGGAGTCCTCTGCTAATCAGCACTCCAGCTGACCGTGACTGAAGGATACACTGGGGCTGCCTGCACTGTTCCCTGACCCCTCCAGGGTTCAGAGCTGACGCCCACAGTGCACAGTTCCCCTTAGCTCACCCTGTCTGTCTGTTGGTATAAGGGGGGCCTTCTTTTAGGGGTTTGTTTACCCAGAGGCAACATTGTTCTGGAGTCTGAGTCTGGCAATATCAGTTACAGGGGCACTTGGAAAAACTGTACCTTGCTCACTTCAACAGTGTTCACACTGGCCTTTAAAAGGTCCTGATATATGATATCCTCCACTTAATGTTCACTCCCTTATGCTTAATTCCTTTCCTTACTCTTCACAATACACATACAAACTATGGAGTTACATACTGCTTTCAAAATGCATTAATGCTTTTCCATAGAACAACTTAAGTCATTGCCCTCAAACTAGACACACACACACACACACACATCTTTACAACAGCATCATTGTTTTTATGCTCTAAATTTAATTCTTCTTTTTTTTTTTTTTTTTACAATCCCCTCAGCCTAGTCTTCTTTGAAGACAGCTGCTGCTGGCAAAAAAACTAAAACCTTTTGCAGTGTTGATGTTAATGCAGTATTTTAACCCCTTAAACTTGAGTTCAGTTATTAGTTTTAGTTCTTATTACTCCGTAAATGTTAATAATAATTCATTAAATGCTAGGAAACTGATACATAATGTATTAAGGTATAAGTGTGAAGAGAAGAAGCCAGATTCTGGAAGTTTAAGGGGTTAAAGTAAGTGCTCTGCTGGTAGATAGTTCCTAATGCAAAGCTGAGCTAAAAATAGTGGTGCTCTCTTTACAACAGTGGTTTCCAACCCTGGTCTTGGAGTACATGACCTTTTTTTTTTTTTTTTTTTGGCTTGAATACCCCTGATCCAACTAAATTGTCTAAAGACACATTTAAAGGGCACCACTGTTCTACAAGATGCACAGTCTTTATTGATCCATGGTGGGGCATTTTTTAAAACTCCATTTTACAGTTGCTATTTTATTGTTTTTGTGTTTTGGGGAGCATTTTGTAAATATGAATAAATGGAAAGAGAGTTGAATTTTATGTGCTTTCTCTGTGTGTGTATGTAAGGCAGGTGAATGTTGTGGGGGGGGGGGGGGGGAGGGGGGGGGGGGGGGGGGGGGGGGGGGGGGGGGGGGGGGGGGTGGGGGGTGGAAGGAGGGGCAGGGTTTCCCCCCCCCCCCCCCCCCCCAAGATTCACAACCTCTTCTGCTCTCATAAAGCAAAAAAAAGCAGGCAAGAACCCTGCCGAAAATTGATACCATAATAAAAGTTTTATAAGCACAAGTTGGCTTGAGTTCTCTCTGTGTCCTGAATCTTTGTAAAGCCCCAGAGAATCACCCCTGCATCGTCTCATTAAATTATTAATGCTGATTTGTTTTATGTGCATAATGCTGCAGAATGACACATTTCTGTCTTTGGTGACCGTCCTTCTGTCTCACTACCTTATTGTCACATTCTCTTCACCTTCATCTTTACAATTTCTTTTTCCTTCTTCACAGCCAGCTTGACACCTCCTTTTAAGTTTGTATCCCTTAGTTTTCGCTTCATTAGTTATTCTCTTATCCTTCTTTGCTCTCATTTTTGCTTTCACTCTTCCACTATTGGTCTTTCTGTCTCAGAACAGCACTCTGTTTTTTCAGGGGATTAATTAGATGAACTTGTAGTATTTGCAGCATGTTCCCTCAGAAGACCGCCTTGATGCGTTCCTTTTTTTTTTTTTTTTTTTTTGCATCCACTGTATTTTTTCAGAGGCAGGAACAAGACACTGAGTTGTAAGTAAATAAGTCTTGAGTTAGTACAGGCAAGTCCCAGACTTGAATCCTAAGTCAGTGCAAGGCAAGACTCCAGCTGAGACAGCAGGCATGCACTGACAAATTTAATGCCTTTTCAATACTAAATGACACAAATGATGGTAAATTAACCCAAGTGTTGTAAATATGTCCTCCCGACTCTTCCTCAATGACTATGGTAAGTGAAGTAAAGAGACTGTTTGTCATTGTGAACACTAAAGCACCACAATGAAATGTGACCTCTGCTTTTATCCAATCACACATGCACACATGGCGCAATAAAACGGGATGGTACCGCAATGGTGTCCGGTCCAGGGCTTGAACCTGTGACTTTCACAAGGTCAAAGTCCTAACCCCTTGGCCACCACTGCCCAATGAGTGCTATCTGTATAGTGACATACAATGTAAACAGAGGAACATGGTGCAACACATGAAATAATAAGTTAACCATTGTTAAAGTACTACTGAACTTATTAAAACTTTATTTTTGAAGATGACGAAGTAATTAATTGAATGATTTTTGGCGAATGTTTGGGGCTCTCGGTAGTATGCAATATTCATTTTTAGTTATATTTTTAAGTTAAATTGCTGTCTGTTTATGGATTGTGCACATTTTAGCTTTATCTCTAACCCCTTTTCAGGAAGTTTGTTTAACTGCTTCAATTGTCTGCTTTTCTTTCCTTTCCACTGTTTACTTCTTAATGATTAAGGTGTTGATGGTTTTAACTGCCTTTTGGTTGTTTTGTTCTGATTGTAATATGAACACTGGACCTCTCTTAAATATACAATCTGGTGTTTAGAGCTGTTGCTGGTTATTTTCCAGAGGAAGTACATTCTGGGTATTTGCCTTGTAAATGAACAGAGTGCTTGCACGGTGGCCTTCAGAATGATTCTATAATAAATATTAGGCATGATTATCCAGTAATAGATGGGGGGTATGGGTTTGCATAAAAAGGTCATTAGCGAAGACACAAGAACACAAAAAGTTTAATGTAAAGTTTGAAGTTTGTTAATCAAAGGCACATGCATTTTCCTTTGATGTGCACATTGCACTGATCGTCTACAGTAAATGTTAATCTTCTGAGTGGGACATGAGAAAGAGGGGCTGAGGAATGCTCCAGCAACCCAGCAACACTCCGCTGTCTACATGGCAACCAAGTAAACAGTTCATATGCACTGGCAGGGGGTGGGGAAGTGCAAAATGGGTTTCAGTCAATATGCCCTGTGCTGTGGCACATTCAGCTTTTTACACAATCATACAATGGCAGAGCTGGGCAAAATACTCTGAACTAGTAACAGCTGCACATTGTTCTAAATATGTTCAGTTATGTATTTGGCTACAATACATTTTCAGAGTACATTCAGAATTTATTTAGAATAAGTCTTGATAAAGTATATGGGGTAACTTTTTTACTTAAGTTACAGGGCTCCAGGTTGTATCAATGCCCAATAAGCACTAGTCAAGTACAACACAGAGCCAAAACTTATTGCTCTTGACTATGCCCAATAGTGAAGAAGCAGTTCAGTTCAATCATTTGTTAAAAGAACACTAATAAACAACTGTCTCATGATATTAATTTATCATCCATTCAGACTTGTGGGTGAAAACTGTAAAAGTATTCTCCTAAAATGTAAAAGTATTAAAAAAACTGCCATTTGAAAATATGTAGACTGAATACAGATATTTCATTTCTCTGTTCTGAATATATAGTAATATACTAACACACTGTAACATCCTAACTCTGTTTATTTGTAGTAATGCTCCATTCCATTTTATCCAGTCATATTCATAATCCCCTTTACCATATTTCAGTTTGTCATTTTTAAGCTCATCAGGCAAAACAGAACCTGCTTTACCTCAAACACTACAGTGTTAAAGTCTGATACTTTAGTTCACGATACATTAGTATAACATCAAACTTAAGAATGCTATGGTCAGATCTTAAAATCGGAACCTCAGCTGTGACTTACTGAAACCCTAAATCCCAGCTCTCATCAATACATGACCATTGTGTTAAATTTGATTCCCAATAGTCCATTTCCTTAGTTTCAGCCTTACTTTTAACAATATTATGTGAGGGTTCCTGTTTTAAAGAGAAAATGGAACAAAACAGTTTTATATAAAACAAGCTGACAAGTCTGTGAAATATTCTGGTAGTATAAAGTAGCAACACTCAGAAAGCAAAGGTTGATTAACTTTATTAATGCAAATGTAAATATGTCCAAATACCATAATGTGTTTAGAAATATCTGCTGAGAAGATCTCAGAGCTGGAACATCCAATGCTGTTTCTCGAGACTGCTGATTTGGTTTGCAAATAAGCAAGTCTTTACAGTAATAGTTCTCTTATGCCATTCTGTGGTCAACAGTTGGGTGAATTCAACGCTAGAAACATGAAATAAACAATCTGTCAGCTCTTCCCACTTTTTCCATGAGCATGGAACTTGATGGACGCTAAGAAGTGTCATCTATTAAGGTACATTGTTAATTAATCATACATTGATATATTACTCCTCCACAAGGGGGCTCCTTCTAGCTACATTTGATTAGTTTCATTTTATGCTGTGGGGAATAAACAAACTAATAGTATAAGATAAGCATTTTTCCTTCATTGTGTGTAATGTAAAAAAGAAAGTGGGCTGGAGCAGTATGATTAGGCTGGCTAGATCTCATTAAGTTTAGTCTTGGCCAGGCACTGGTGGTGCACTGCTGTCTAACCTGGAAATTATTAGTTTATCCACAATGGGCCTCATTCATAAACACTGTCTCAACTCTTTAATGCTGGAAGAACAAAGCAAGATATGGTGTGTACTGTGACTTTGGCTTGCTTCATAGTCAAGTTAAGCACACCTTTTTTCTCCTTTCCTCTTTTTCCTGCTAAACTGCTGTACCATCATCACATGCTGTCTGTGTTTTCTTTAGAGCTTACAGAGCATGAGTGAGGCTGTGGTTGTAATGTTTTCTCAGGCTTTTACAGGGGCCAAGAACCCCAGTTTCAGAAATTCCACAGGAATTCATGAATGCCTTGTATGAACACTTACCAAAGAGGAATCGTTAGTTCATGTTTCTGTATTAGGCTCCGATGACATGATAAATTGCAATGGCAAAATAACAGAGTAGCTAAACCACAGCAGGATGGTTTGACATTCGGGAAAAGCTGACTCTTCACTTTTGGGTTCCATTAAGTAATTTTTTGATTGCAGTGCATATTATTGGGGAATTTTTTGTTTTAGCTGTTATCCATGCTGTGGAAGACAGTTCAGGCCAATGTGGTCCCTGCCTGAAAAGGCTGTTGCTGCATTTTTAGCTATATTCCAGATGCTGGTCAACAAGCGGATTAAATAGCTGCAGACAGTCAGACGCCTGCAAACCTCTGTTTCTCTGTTCTTTACATGACTGGCCTCAGAAATCAAAGACAAGAGAGATTTCTGCCCTTGAGTGGATTTTAAACGTCCTTGTTTGGTCCTTGGGCCCAATTCTATACTGATTTTAAAAATCAGGTGGTCTTTTCATAATACATGACCAGTCTGTTTAGTTTTAGAGTCATTACTCTTTGGCTCTTGAGCTGAGTTTTGTGGTTCTTGTGGTTCAGGTTCAGTCATACATGTTATAAACTTTTTCATTATTTTGTTAGTTCAGTCTTTGTTAATGTCATAACTTATTTAATAGATTCTTAATAGTAGTTTTTGCCATCAAGACAGTGGTTCCATTTAAGGAAGCAAATGAGGCCTCACCACTAAAAGGCACTGAATCATTCTCCACCTACATAGTCACAAAGAACCAATATAATAAACAAATCCAGCATAGCAAATGGCTTCCATTTTAACACTTACTTAAATGTTTCTTAGCATTTTCTAACAGTCTTGTTACCCTCACTGAAATTGTTTACAATATTTTCACAAATTTGCTTATATAAGACATGTTAGATTCTAATATCAAGTGTTTTCTGCTAACTGGGGAATGGGTGCTCACTGGCCTGAAGTATTTTAATTATTTCCTCAATATCAAGCTTATGAAAGGCTGTATAATCAGCTGATAAGCTGGGTTAGGTACACTGGGGTGGGTATTAGTTGAAACTATGCTGGGCACGGTGTTCCCAGAAGTGAAATTCAGAACCCCTCACTGTAGAATTTTTCTAAAAAAAAAATTTTAATTTAAAAATCACAGCATCAAAAAGACTTCTCCCAGATGAGGTGCAAAAATGTAAGTTGTGTATCAAAAGATTTTGTTTTCTGATGAGTAGAAAATAATTTGAACTTGAAAGGGTTAAGTCATGAAGTCATGCGGAAGTGACATGTCTGCAGCAAAAACCACTAGATGGCGAAATTGGCTGCCATTTCCTGAAACAGTACTTGATGTGCTCTAAGGGATTTATACACCTGTAGGGCCATAAGGACATGTTATATGGTACTTCACTGTTGACGTTAAGTGCAGTCTCTTTGTTCTAATAGTTTGTTGTTTAAACATGGGGATTATATCTGTATAGCATTATGACAAGCACAAACCGCAGTCTGAATCTTATAAACTTGTCTTGCTAGACTAGATAACGATGTGTGTTGTACAGTTTATTGAAAAATGGCTTAGAGGTATAAAATGACAGCAACCATGCAGTTTTCTCAACTTCTTTGTCTTGATTTAAGTTTTTGATGCTCTGTTACAGCAGTTGGCTTTACAGCATGTGCAATGAGACATAAATGCGTGAGACAACAGGAAATCCACATGCCTTTCTCATTTCCGCTTAGTCTGCATAAACTGTCACTGTTCTAATTTGCAATGTGTGTCTTCATTTACACCAGTCTGAGGACACTGTGTTGCATTTAGCAGAGACCTTGAGGTAACAGCCTTGTGCAGTGGAGGCCAACTGACCATGTGCAGGTCAGTCAAGATTAGGATGCTTGTACAGTTCCAGTTGTGGCAGTGTCTTGCAGGGCTCCTGCTGAGTGGTGAGATCATATTTAATTTAACATTCCCTTTGCAGAGTAGTTAAAGTCTCTTATCAGCATGGTTTATGTGATTTATGGAAAAATCTTTAATTTTGTTCGGATCCCTATTTACTGCTACAAATTAATCACGGTTATACAACATAACAAACAGAAAAAAACCCTCTATAGTAGTTTTACAGTTCCTTAAATCAAGTTCTCTTCAACTGATTAAGCAGCTAAACAGCAGTTACAGCTAAAGTTGTTTAAAATAGAAAACAACTTTCTTACATATTGTTTGTACACCTTGTATCTCCACAATGGCAAATTGTACTCGTACAATGTACTTTTTAAAAGTTTTCTTTGCTCCAGCAAAATTTTGACAGAATGTATATGTCAGCAGTTGTTTTCAAATTCAGTAAAAATAAAAAATGACAAAAAATGATAAGCCACAATACAGTATTTTAGAAATATTGTTTAGAAATAACTGCTTTGTAAACCTAATACGTTCCTGTAACTGACTTCTTCTGCATATTTGAAATAGAATCACAAAATAGGTGGTTGTCACAAGCAATGTTTTTTTGAAAGCTAGCAAATATTCTGTGGTCTACTTAGAAAGCTGAACTGGTTGCAATGGTGCAGTTCAGAGTTTCTTTGGTTAACATGAGGTTTTGAGGTTATTTCAAATATGCATGAGGTTACCAGGAGCGTGATTAGGTCTGGGCTACTGAGGTATTGCTCTGCTTAGTTTTTAAAAAGCTGGATCTTTTCTGTGATAAAACATCTCTTCATATTCAGTATGCCCTTTATGGGTACATAAACAATGTATGAGAGGCTACCAGCCCCCTACTGAAAATACAGCTATGCAGCTATGGATGGGCTCAACTTGCGGTGTTGGCAGACTTCTTATAAACGCTTTAAAGAAAAAATATTCAAATTCTTAAATTCTTTTGCTGATGTCTATTACACCTGTGAATTTTCTTGTTTTTATTTTATTTTACTTTACAAATTTACACCTGTAGGGCCATAAGGACATGTTATATGGTACTTCACTGTTGGCATATTAAGTGCAGTCTCTTTGTTCTAATAGAAATAGAAATTTAGAGATTTAGAGCAGTACCTCAGTAGCCCAGACCTAATCACGCTCCTGGTAACCTTTCAGTCACAGTCTGCAAAACAAGTCTCAAAGTTCAGTACTCAGCCTCAAAACCTCATATTAACCAATCAAACTCTGAACTGCACCATTGCAACCAGTTCAGCTTTCTATTAGAACAAATTTTAATGTAGTTAGCATGCAGCAAAAAATAGGACATATTAAATATTTAGTTTTTTATAAAGAAATATCAACATACTGATATTAGATCTTCTCTCAAATTATATTTATAAATAAAGGTAAAGACAGTGCATCACCTATGTAGAAATAACAAAAAAATCTTTATTTAATAAAAGAAACAGATGCCAAATGTCTATTGAGCAAAAAGTTAGAACACCCTATGCCCTATGCACTTTGGCTGATATAATCTCAATGAGATGTTTCCTATAACCACTTACCAATCCTCTTCAGTGCAAAAGTCTCACAACTGTATATAGTTTGAAGGTTGTCTTGCATTCACAGCCCATTTTAAATCACCCTGTAGCACCCAGATTTGGCCATTCCAGAACTCTCAGTTTCTTCCTTCAGAGTCTTTCCTTGGTGGATTTACTGGAATGTTTTGGGTCATTGTCATGTTGCATGGTCCACCCCGCTTCAGCTTTAGTTTCTGGACAGATGGTCTTACATTGTTTTTAAGCATACTCTGGTACATTCATGAATTCAAAATGCATTCTAAAATTGTGAGTTGGCCAGTACCCGCTGAAGCAAAGAAGCCCCAAACCATGATGTTTTCGCTCCCTTGGTTCACAGCTGGTATGACTTTCTTTTGCTCAAATGTTGTCTTTTGTTTATGCCATGTCGTCTGTTACTGTATCCAAATAATTAAATTTTAGATTCATGTGTCTAAATTGAAATAGTTCCAAATGTCCTTATCTTTGTCTAGGTGGTCTCTGGGAAACTTTAGTCTTGCCTTGATGTTTTTTTTAATGCCAAGGGTTTTCTCCTTGCACACCTCCCGTGCAAACCAAATTTGTGCAGCCTCTTTCTGATGGTAGATGCATGTATTTGACATCAACTGTGGCAAGGACTGTTGCTATTGTAGGATTGTTGGAAACCTCTTCAAGCATCTTGTGATCTGCTCTTGGGCTTAACTTGCTTGAATGTTGGCAGTTGTTTTAAATGTCTTACACTTGTAAATAATTTTCTAGACAGTGAAATTGCTCATGTAAAATCATTTTGAGATTTTTCCAAGATTCATATGCATCTACAATCTACCACTAACTTCAATAATCCACATCAAACAAACTAGCAATGTCTGTGCAAGACATTAAAAGCTCCTCTAAAATGCTAACCTGATGTGGTACACATGAATCTAATTCTAGGCATTTTAAGTAATAATGAATGAACTTTTTCCTCAGTGGGAATTGGCATCTTTGTTAATTTCTTTTGTTAAAAAAGTAATTTTTGTTGTTGTTACTGCATATGTTATACAATTACACCCCCTTTATCTATAGATATAATTTGAGAAATTATCTTATAGCAATATGTTGATATTACCTAATAAAAAACAACATTTTATTTATTAATATTTTCACATAGCTGTAGATACTAAATAGATACGATAAACTGTTATTGCACAAAAAGCCTCTTGTAAACATGGAGGAGAGACTAGTTTTTGCAGATAACTGATAATGGCATATGGCATATAGTTAGCTAGCTACACTAGGCAGAATTTACCAAATAGCTTTTAGTGTGCTAAATACACAGATTGGCATAGTGAAGAAGTAAAATGCTGTCAAAGAACTGTAGAAGACAGTTGTATTGTTTTATTACATATTTTATTATACATACTGTTATTCAAAACTTCATGCTTGGCCTATGGGTTCTCTGTTATTTTCAAAATTAAGCATTAGAGTTTTGAATGGGCTCAGCCTCTGATGTTGGTAGACCTCAGTCATGCCCCTGAAGACTCACTCATTTAAAATATTAACAGTAGGACTTTACACAGGAGATTAGGGACATTATTACTTTTACGTAAAAATGATTCTTTAGAGTTGCAAAAATGTAACAAATATTAATAGTATGACTAGTGGAACCCTTTTGGTGCTATGTAGAACCTTATTGTAATGTTTTTTTTAGAGGACTGTTGAATATCGGTTTTCCATCACAGCCATTTTTGTATTCAAATGGTTATTTGACCTGTCATGGTTCTGTATACATTCTCTTTACTAAAGAGTACTTATTTTAAAGTTTATTTATTTCAGAAGTATTTTTATATTTCTTGATATTCTTTTTACATGCCTTTAGACAAAATTACATTTTCTGACAGGAAAAAAAGTATCTGTCATCTGTGGTAGCTGTGGGGCTGTAAAAATCCTGTCTAATTATTACATTCATCCTGAACATCTGTGTGACTGATGATGACTATGATGACAACAACTAGAGTGGCCCAAGGAGTGGCTCTGGAGAGGTCTGACATGGGAGGAGGGTGGGATTTTGCATAATTTTTTTACTCCTGATTTTTCCAAAATCACCAACTCTTCCCTTCATTATCACAGTTGACTGAATCACTGTTTATTCAAAATAAAGTGCAGATTTTCATTTTGCTTTTCTAAGGTGGAACCGCTTAACACATTTCTTTACTCAGCATAACTCAGTATGGCATAAAATAAAATTAACCTAAAACACTATCTTAGTAATTAACCAAAAAGTAATCTGTCAGTGTGCTGATCAAAGGTTTTTCCAAGAGTTGAGAAACTCAGACCACTATTTAATATGGTTATTATTAGCTGTAACAGTGTAATAATTATTGATAAAAGGATAGCAATATTCAGCTCTGGAGATAAGTGAATGCATTTTTATTGTTTAAAAAATTCATCTTTTCTTTGCAGATTTTTGCAGAGGTGAACATCTGGTAGGGATCCAGGAAGGTCCATTGTATCGTGTGAAAGGATATCCGATATCCATTTCCTGCAATGTAACTGGCTTTAGTGGTCAGGGTAACCAGGACTTTGCATTTTCAATGTATACAACTGATAATCCACATACAGAAATAAAAATTATTAGTACATTTGACACAAATTATGCATATGCAATGTTCAGTCAGAGAGTGATGAGAAATGAAATTGTGATTGAGAGGCTCTCCAAGACTTCAGCTGTCCTCCATTTGACACTTCTGCAAGCAGAAGATGCAGGAACTTTTGAATGTTACACTCCAAACAAATTTTCCACTTATGAGGGAACCTACAACGCAAAAACAACAGTGAATGGTAAGGAATTTTAATGTTTTCATTCTATTTCTGATGATTTTGTAGGATAACAGCTTATCAAATAATACACAGTTTTTTTATAGACAATATATTTTCCAGATGTATCAACTGAATTAACAAAACATGAGCTGACTTATCTTTCTGCTTCATGAACAAGATGTTATACAAGATGTCTGATATACTGATTCAAAATGTAAAGATTCCAGACAAAATAAGAAAGAAATGTCAAAGATGCCTATGTTATCTCCAACAGTAATAGAAGATACTCTGGAGGCATTCTACTTTGGCCCTGCCTCTCATAGAATCTCTGAGGGTGAATCTCTTCAGCTTGAATGCAAAGTCTCTAGCCACACCATGCAGCACACTCATTTATCTGTGACATGGTATCTCCGTAATAGCACTGAGACCCTCCCCATCATCACTCTGGATCGAGATTTGACTGTGAGGCCTGGCAGATGTTTTGAAAACCAGTATCGCTCAGGACACATCAGTATGGAGAAAGTAGAAGACACCACCTACAGACTGAAGATGAGTCAGGTGCGGCATTCAGCCAGTGGGGAGATGTACTGCCAGGCTGAGGAATGGATCCAAGACCCAGACCGCTCCTGGATACGGATTGCTCACAAGAATACCACAGGCTCCAATGTGGAGATCAAAACTATAGGTAAGATCATCAAGTTCAGGGATATGATTCCCAGATACTGATGAATCTTCAAAGAGGTGATACTTTTGTCAGTGTTCCTTAATCATAATTGCTAATCTTACCAGCAATATGAATGTTCTTCCTTCTTAAATCAAAACACAAAATACATCCATTCATCCATCTATCTATTTTCTAAACCGCTTCTTTCATTTCCGGGTTGCTAACTACGGGCCCAAGGCGGGGTTTACCAGGACAGTAGGGCAACCCGTTGCAGGGCAACACATAGACACACAACCATTCACACACACACACACACGCACATGGAAAGTCTCCGGTCAACCTGTCACAAGGCTTTGGGGAGAGCTTGCAAACTCCGCACAGAAAGGCACCTGTGCCAACCCAGAGATCGAACCCAGGACCGTCTTGCTGTGTTGCAACATCGCTAACCACTGCACCACCGTGCTGCCCACCAAAACACATGGTCTATAAAACTCATAACAACTGCAACAACACTGCAAATTGACTAGCAAATCCATGTACAATCAACATAAACAGTAATAATACTAAGTCTGAGTATATAGTGCACTGAGGACTTGAATCTTTCAAGAAACACAAACTCAGTTTGACTAAGACTGATATGTTTATGAAACAGTTATGTGCTCATATTATGCCCTAAATATATTAACAACTTAAAAATTATTTAATTAATTATTTCCTCTTTGAAACTATATATACTTTTGAGAAAACATGTTTTTATCCAAGTTCTGCATCTCAATGTTTTCTTTCTGACAGAAGTAGCTGAAGTGGGCTCCTTCATCACTGTCATTAATGTCATCAGCGGGACTCTTCAGGAGGGAGGGAAGATGGAGATCCACTGCAGCATACAGGCTCAAAATCTTTTAGGGCACTTTTTCTCCATCAAATGGCTGAAAAACAACCTGGAAGTGGCCAAAATTGGGCCCTCTGGTGTGTTGACAGTAGCTGAGGACTACAGTGGAAAAGAGAATGAGCATAAATTGAGAGCCATAAAGACCAGTGATAAAGCCTATGTGCTCACGATCCAACCAGTTAGGGTTGAAGACCAAGGCCAGTACCAATGCAGAGCTACACAACAGGAGTGGTCGGACACAGGAATATTTAAGGAAGGACAAAGCCAACTGTCTAGTAAAGAGACTGTGCATGTCACAGCCAAAGGTGAGACGTTTTCCTTGTTCATTTGTTTAAATGGACTATATACAATTTAAACAAAGAAGTTATAGTATGAAAACCTCATATCTCTTTTATTACATCTTTAGATAAATTCTAGTACCACTTGCACCAATCAGTGACATTTTTGTCACTATTTGAAAACACCAGTTGCCCTTCAAATGTCATGAATATTTCATGACAAATAGCTATAGAAATGATCCAAAATAAGCACAAAGCTTCAAAATGGAATAAATGTCCTATACATTAAAGATAATAAAAACTTAAATTAAAGAAAGAATGACTTTCCTTTTTTGTGGGCAGCGGTGGCCTAGATGTTAGGACCTTATTCTTGTGAACAGAAGGTCACAGGTCCGAGCCCGGGTACCACTGAGGTAACCTTGAGCAATGTATCATCCTGTTTTTGAGAATGGAGGTTGTTTTGAGTTCTGATATTCTGAAAAGCCCCTGGGTGGTTTGCTAACTACATGCTAACAAAAACAACACAGACAATGATGTACTTGAAGGAAATATACTGTACAATCAAACATTTCCTTGTATTTTGACTTTCTCCTAAAAAGCGAGTGGTTTGGCTGTGGTTGTGGCAAAGGAGCATGTTAACGTGGTTGAAGGAGAAACACTGAAGCTCACCTGCAATGTGTCTGGAGCCAGTGGACCATTATCTGTAACCTGGCAGCATAAGAAATCCTCAGGCAGCTCTTTCAGGGATGTCATCAGCCTGAGTCATGAAGGGGAAATGCTGAGGGGTGAGGGGGCTCAGTATCAGGACAGAATTGTTCGTACATTTCGCTACACTGCTGCTGATTTCACTTTGGAGATCAGTGGCGCTGTCCTGTCTGACAGCGGTGAATACAAGTGCTCAGTGTCTGAGTGGAACATGGATGGCAGTGGCAGCATGAAGGAAGCACACAGCCAGTCAAAGCAAGCCTCTGTTTCTGTTCAGTCTATTGGTAAGACCATTCTTTCTTCATATATTTATTTTGGATGGAAAGATTAAAGAAAGAAACTCATATAACTGAAAGTACACAGAAAATCAGTCAGCATGCTTCCATTACTACATATTGTATTATATTATAAATAATGTAAGTTCAGAAGAATATTTAAGGTATACATACACTCAAGCTTGCTCAATCATTATAGCTGACTATAATTTACCCTGTAGCATTTTTACTGCAAAATACCATAATACTGGTTAAAATCTTCCCTTATGTGATCCACATACAGTACAATGCATAAAACAATAATAATACAATACCGAATGTAGAAATTAATTTAATAGTTTTTATTATAATGAAATAAAAAGCCTATTAGCTGTTATTAGCTTATATTCTTTAAGCAAAATTAAGAAGACCACCATTCACTCAACTGTTTGCTCAACAATGTAGCCTATCACAGAGAGATACACTGATTGTTTTCTTATAGCTGATTGGTAACCTCCCTAATGGCAAATGGACTTACAAAGGGTACAGACATACCTGCTTTATTGAGGCCTCAGTTTGCATTACAAGGGTAGTCAAAAGGGTAATCATGGTTGGCTACCCTTAACTGCTCCTTGCCTACACCCCTACATTCTTTAAAAGTAAAATAAGAGTAAAGTAAAGGTATAATATAATATAACATAATAGCATCATATGGAGTGTCATGAATCAGCATCATCAATCAATTGTTTGTGTGGGCACCTCAAAAAATATTTTTGCTCTGTTTTTTTGTCTTTCTTTTTCAGACTCTCTTTTAAATGTGGTCTTGAGAAGTCGTGATACAAATGTAACTGAGAATTCAGTAATAAGCATGTATTGCACAGTAAGTGGAGCTAAAGTTCCCCTAGATGTACACTGGAAGTTTCAACCATTTGGTTCAGATTATCAAAAAGACATTATATGTAGGAGCCGCAATGGGGCCATATCTTGTGGAAAGGAGCAGAAGGATTATCAAATTGAAGCTCAGGTGCAGGAATTACGCACAGAATTTACTCTCCGGCTGTTGAGGGCAAGCAAAAGACAGCAGGGCATTTACCTGTGCCAGATCACAGCTTATCAAGGAAGGGTTCAGAAAACCCAGAAACGCTCCAATCAACTGGCAGTTAGTGTACACAGTCCTGGTAAGGGTGACAAACCTAAAACTTTTTTTTTATTTTTTATTAGTTGGTAATTTTGAGTAGTCTATCTACAATTTCCACAGTCAAAGAAATAATCCTGTTATTCATTCCTGTTTCCCAATGCAGTTAGAAATTTATTACTCGCCATAAGCCCTGAGTCTCATTTGGAAGTCCCAATTAAGAGTGATACAAAAATCGATTGCTTGATCAAGGGAACTGTCTCTAATTCTTCCCGTTTTGCGGTAACATGGATGTCTGACAACAAGCCTTTGGTGAGAATGGATAAAACAGGGGTGACCAAACAGGACACAGACCAGAGGATCAACATGCAAATGACTGAGAGGCAAACCTTCCAACTGACCATTCAACAGGTCAGGTCAACTGACAGTGGCCAGTATCGCTGTTCAGTAGAGGAATGGATTCAAGATCCTGATGGCATCTGGTATATGCTTAATGCAAAGTCTGTTTTCACTGAACTTGTTGTGAATGAGAAAGGTATGTTGCTTATAGCACTGATTTTTGCAATGTTTTTGTCTGGTTATTTGATAATCATGCATTCAGTCCAAAGCTGGTGTACAATGTTTTAATGATATGGTTACCTAATTAATATAAAATAATAGCTTTAGTTAAACAGGGCTGACTGGATACTGGCACAAAAGCCATTAATCTCCATTTTTTCAGGGCTTTATTTTCCTGCATCATACAAGCATGAGCAAGAGTTGAACTTTATGAGAAGACCAAAAGAAATAGTCCAAAATTAGTTAAAATCTTGTTACATAAACTTACATAAAAGTTTAAGACCATTTTATTGCTTTCTTTTTAAACTTAATCTTTATTTATTT
This sequence comes from Arnoldichthys spilopterus, assembly GCA_037974385.1. Lineage (NCBI taxonomy): Eukaryota > Metazoa > Chordata > Actinopteri > Characiformes > Lepidarchidae > Arnoldichthys > Arnoldichthys spilopterus. The sequence continues at coordinate 10,846,322 of JBBPDA010000003.1, read as the reverse complement.
ATGTTTTTATTTATGTATTTATTTAGACAGATATATATATATATATATGGTGCTGAGTTAAGGTATAATAATACTTCCCAAACTGTTTGCCAGTGCTCTTGCCACAGGGCCTATGTGCCATTTTAGATCACATTAGAATATACACCCATAACACAAAGCTTTGAGAATGACACAAATGCTTATTTTCACAAAGTTTGCTGCTTCAGTTTTTATGATGGCAATTTACATATACTCCAGAATGTTATGAAAAGTGATCAGATGTATTGCAATTGCATTTCAGTGATCCTCTCATTAACAAAGGTGAAAGGACAAGTCTGGAGATCACTCTCCTTGCTAAATGAGTTAGAATAGCAGACTGGATGCTTTAAAAGGAGGGTGGTTCTATAAATCATTGTTCTTTCTCTGTTAACCATGGTTACCTGCAAGGAAACACATGCAGTCATCATTGCTTTGCACAAAAAGGGCTTCACAGGCAGGGATATTGCTGGTAGTAAGATCACCTGAGAAAATCTAGCAACTGCCAGGACCATCTCCTAAGGTTGATTTAGCTGGGGGATCAGGGCGCCACCAGTGCAGAGCTTGCTCAAGAATGGTAGCTGGGAGGTGTGAGTGCGTCTGCATGCACAGTGAAGCAAAGAATTTAGGATATCCTGGGGACAGCAAAGAAGCATCTGAAAAAAAGATTGTCCAGAGAAGAAAAGGTGAGCACTACCATCAGTCCTATGTCATGCCAACAGTAATGCATTCTGAAACCATTCATGTGGGGCTGCTTCTCTGCCAAGGGAGTGGGCTCACTCACAATTTTGCCTAAGAACACAGCCATGAATAAAGAATGGTATCAAAACAACATTCAAAAGCAACTTCTCCCTACCATCCAAGAACTGTTTGGTAAGGAACAATGCCTTTTCCAGCATGATGGACCAGTGTGCCATAAGGCAAAAGTGATAACTAGGTAGCTTGGGAACAAAGCCTCAAAATTTTGGGTCCATGGCCAAGAAACCCCCCCAGACCTTAATTCCATTGAGAACTTGTGGTCAGTTGTCAAGAACCGTGTGGACAAACAAAAACCCACAAATTCTGACAAACTCCAAGCATTGATTATGCAAGAATAGGCTGCCATTAGTCAGGATTTGGCCCGGAAGTTGACTGACATGAACTGAATTGCAGAGGTCTTGAAAAAGAAGGGCTAATAATGCATATTTGCATAAACAATGTAGTTGTCAATAAAAGTCTTTGGAATGCAACCACAAAAACATCTGACAAAAAGATCTAAAAACACTGTAGCAGCAAACTTTGTGAAAAAAAACAATATTTGTATCATTCTCGAAACTTTTAGCCATGACTGGAAATAAAGCATTAAATAAAAATACATATAGTTGCCAGTTTATTAGGGATGCTCACCACCTTTAAATAAATCATAAACCTTTTCAAGAAATGTGAATTATGTGATTCAAAGAATAAGTAATTGCACAAACAAACAAATCAGTGTAATACTAACCCTAATAAACTGATGTGCCAGACATGTTTCTTACACTGAGTGACAAAAAGTAAACCTCACACTGATTGGTATAAGTATGCATGTGATTTAGTAAATACTGCAATTAATTGTAGGGACTGTGAAATTAACAAGCATATCTCCCTGTTATCTGTCAGAATGGACTATTTTGCAATGTCTGTGCAGGTCAAAATGTGTGTACTTTAGAATTGCATCTTGTTTATCAGAATTGTTTATGTAAAGGGAAGTGTCAGGTCCTTGTGCCATGTGTCAGTCTGTTTTTGTTTTGGTCTGCCATATGCTTCTGTTATCATATGTTCTTTCCTAGCCCGCCCTTGTCCTGCCCCTTGTTTCTTGTCTCCGCCTATCCCAGGTGTTCCTTGTTCTATCCCTCTATTTTAGCCCTCTTGCCTCCTTAGTCAGTGTCGGTTATCTGTGATACTTCTGTTTCATTTCTGTGGAATTTCTGTTTTCATTCGTCGGTATCTGTAGTGTCTCTGTGTCTAGTTTGTGTTTGGGTGTTGTGTTCATTAAATATTGCCTTTAAGCTCATTTAACTCGAGCCTACCTCCAACCATCAAAACCTCACAGGACATTTTGATCTATCAGCAGTTTTGAGCTCATAGGGCTAAATATTTTCTGCATATTATCTTGCATCTCACGCCATACTTGTTCTGTTTATTGACATGCCATCATTTATTCCTCAGCTAGTGACTTCCGATTAGAGAAGCCTGATCCTCAGCTGGTAGTCACAGAGGGAGAACGTGTGGATTTGAAATGCTCTCTGCTTTCTTATGGACTGGACTCCACTTTTCGCTACTCTGTGACCTGGTTATTTGAGAAACGAGATCAGGAAGTGACTGCAGTACAGCTTCTGCATTACAGCCAAGATGGTCAGCTGAAATTCCAGGAGGATGACCCAGAGCTTCAACATAGACTTTATTTCTCCCGGCCTAAAGTTAGTACTTTCCGTCTTTCCATCCTGAGTTCCATTTCATCTGACAGTGGACGTTACCGCTGTCAGGTAGATCAGTATCATCTTGACTGCATGGGAAAATTGGAATGGAAGGCAGGGAATTACTCTGAATTTACCAAAGTCAGTGTAAGCCCTATAGGTAGGTTCCATTTTCATGCTTGATTAAGAGTACTGTAAAGTATATGTTCATGATGTAAATGAAAGATCCATACTTATCTTATTTTTCTTGTGCTTTTAAAACAGACAGCAAACTACAAGTACAGAAAGTGAATCACAGTCTCAGTGTTAGAGATCGTCATGCTGGCTTTACAGTTGAGTGTGCAATTAGCTCTCAATCCAGCGACAAGTCTCATTTTGAAGTCACATGGTTTAAGAGTGGGAAAGATGGACAACCCATGACCATTTTCACAGCTAAACGGGACGGAACTCTACACAGTGCAATCAGTGATAGAGGCTTGTGTTATAGCCACCCACTTGCCTCCCTATATAGTCTTACTGTGCCTGATGTTGATCCCTTTGACAATGGCCAGTACCAATGTCAAGTTTCAGAATGGCTGCAAGTAGCTACTAAAGTTTGGAGGAAGGTAGCTGAAGACAAATCAGGAGAACTTACTGTCCATATACAGTCAGAAGAAAACCCCCGTAATGAGACTTTAATTCTTGAAAATCCTTATAGGACTCTAAATTCCACAGGGGGTGAGCAGTTTGACCTTAACTGCTTCATTGTAGGTAATAAAGAGGACCCCACTGTCTGCTACACTCTCAGTTGGTTGCTGGTGAGGAAGGCCACCTTGGTAAGCACTGTTTTACTGACACATACCTGTAATGGACGTCTGCTGTACATATCTGAGGATCAACAGCTTAGGAGCAGACTACAGTTCTCCAGGTCTACTGCCACAACTTTCCATCTCACTGTCTTTAACTCACTTCCAACTGACAGTGGAGACTACCAGTGCAAGGTGGACCAGTACCATCTTGGTTGTGAGGGCACATGGGAAAAGAAAGCAACGGCACATTCACTTTCAACCAAAGTCACTGTTCACAATATCGGTAATGTAGGCTTTTTCTTCCTATGATCTTATTTTTACATTACATTTATACATCTCTCCACCTACTAATTCTCATGCACATGCTTATCACATTGATTCACATCTACTTATTTTAATTAACTCTAAAGATGGATCTGTAAGGGCTAGTGCCCAGATGGACCAGCAGGGGGTGGTTGGGAGCCTTGCCTTCATGACCATGCCATGCTGGGCAAGCTGGGGGCATTGGCGTCACATTGCCATGATTACATGTGTTTCACCTGGGCCAAAGCCCTTATATGCATGGTTGTCTAACCTGGTGGCGTGGAGCCCTAGTTCCTGGTGGTCAGATGTGGCTGGCATGTTGCTTAGGCCACACTGGGCTCCCACCAGTAAATTGGTCAAGGCTCTTTGAGTTTTAACTCAGGGTCATATTCCTGGTCTCCCCAGCAGACAGGGAGTGAGCAGTGCTTGTGTTGCCATCTGATGGGTATATTTCCTTCTACCTGAACTGAAGTCTGCCTCTGGCTGTGTAGTCAGTATGGGTAGGCAGAGAACCCCCTTTCCCTGGTCCTCTGATGAGCACACCAGTTGCAAAAAGGCCAGTGGAGGCATGAATTGCTTGTGCTCACTCCTCGAGTTGGGTTCCTGTAAAATGAGCAACAGGCATGCTGATTGTATGCCTGGAGCAGGTGATCAGTTTCAGAGTCCCAGAGTGTGGCATGGGAGGTTCACAATGGTTTGGGCTAGCTCCTGCATACAGCTGGGTGCAGCTAGTGGAGCTCATGCCTGCTTCTAGGGGTCCCTTCCCTTTACCCTTAAACCCAGGACCCTTTTCCCATACCGGCAGTGCCACAGGGCTGCGCCACCTAGCTACCTGCTAACACCTAGCGAGCTAGGCTAAGTGATGTATGTTAGCATCCACTGCACCATGTTTACATATTGTGCCAGGAGAAAATGAGGGGGCTTACAAAGTTTTCCGCTGACACAATAAACCCCCCATATTCTGGGTGGGCCCTTTCAGTTTCGCAAAGCACCCCTCCCCTTTTCGTGGTGATACAATTGCTGCCATTCAGTAAAGTGTTACCACAAAATTCATGTTCTAAGTTCTGTCTATTTGACAGAGAATTATAATTTTCTACTACTTCTTTACAGAGCGTAAACTACAAGTGCAGAAAAGGTTCCACAGTCTAAATCTTACTGATCACACTGGCTATACAATTGAGTGTGAAATCAGCTCTTACTCCAGCGATAAGTTTGCATTTGAAGTGACCTGGTTCAAGAGTCCAATAGATGGATATACTCTGAACATTTTCAGAGTCGGTTGTTATGGTATTTTACACAGCTCTATGAATAATAAAAGTCTGGTTTATCAGCATCCAAGTGCCACCCTCTAAAAAGATGTTATGTTGTTCATGTTAAAGATAATATTGCATTCTCACAAAGTATTATTCATATATGTACTATATTTAAATAGTTGAAATTGTTTCTATTATACAACTAATTAAATGTATTATTCCTTTTTGTTTTAAAACAGATGAACCTGAACCTGAAAAAAGATCAAACTGCTCATCTAAAGTAACCCTCGGCATCCTCATCCCTCTGCTTTGCTTCTTGCTTGTGGTCAATGTACTGCTCTTAATAAAGGTTCAGAAGACACATTCTGCTTCTAAAAAGCAGAAAGCCTGTCTGTGGGCTGAGAGCAATCCACTCAAGCTTGTTCCAGAATCAACAACAGGTGAAGGGGACAATGCCTAGCTGATCACATCCCCAGCTTCTGGCAGTTCTCCTCCACAGTAACTACCAGTGTCCTGAACAAAGTTACTTATGTGTCAGTTTTGAAAACCATCCATGTATACCGCTATGCTTAATAATCTTGTCAGTATAATGCATTGATATAGATGGTTTTGGGGCTTTAAAAAGTAATCAATTAAAAATGACTTATTACTTATTATATTTAAATAGGAATTGTGTGACTGTTCATGAAAAAAAATAATATCATTATTGCTTACTTTAGTTCTAGGCTACTGCCTAAAACCTACTTGTACAAGTCTCATTATAAAGAACTACTTGTCATTGTGAACACACCAAATCATACAAAGTGCACCACAATTAAATATGACCTCTGCATCTAACCCATCCACACATGGAGCAACGGGCAGTTATCAACCACACCCAGTCTCCCAAGAATTCAGAGTTGTTATGTGTATGTCATTTTAAGAAAGATTTGCAAATACTCGATAATAAGATCCAAAATTACCTTAAACAACTAGTCTGTGCTTCAAATAGCACATCTTAAAAAGCACCTTTACTATTATTGCAATAGCAGCATCTATACTTGTGTGGGTTTGTCTTGTCCAGTTCCAGGTTCTCTTTTGTTTTCCTTAGTCATGCTCTTCTGTCCATGTTTTGTTTTGGTTTCCTGGTCTTGTGTCTATGTTTGGCCGCACCCCTATCCCCGTCTAGTTATCTTTCCCTCATTTTAAGTCCCCTCATTTGTGTTACTATTTAGTATCTTGTGTTTGCCTCAGTTCCTTGTAGTGTTTTTGTCGTATTGTCATTTGTTATGCCTTAGCTTCATCGTGTTTTTCCTAGCTCTGTCCATGTCACCCTGCCGTCATGTTTGTTTTTGTGCCTTAGTGCCGTTTGTTTCTCAGTTTATGTTTCCTTTTATGTTTCTTAGTTGTCTCCCTCTTGTTTTATTAAAAACTTTAAAAAATACTCAGCGCTGCAGTTGCTAATCTTAAACACCCTACGTTCGAAAAGTAGTACAAACTTTATAGAACCAAGTTACTTAATCACTTGGAAAAGTTTTTATTTTCATAAGTGCCATGCCCATTACTGTTATACAGAACACATAGCTTCAGTTTGTAATAATAATAATAATATTTAATAATATGATAAAATAATATTGATTTGTTAAGTTATTATATTTATCACATTGCCCTCATAATGTAAACATTTGTTTTTTGATTAATGCATTTGGATTCGTGGGTACGGAAAGTATTCAGACCCCTTTCAATTTTTCACTTTTGTCATATTTCAGCCATTTGCTAAAATCATTTAAATTAATTTTTCCCCTCATTAATGTACACACCGCACCCCATATTGACAGACAAACATTTTTTTTTAAATTGTTGCAGATTTATTAAAAAAGAAAAACTGAAATATCACATGGTCCTAAGTATTCAGACCCTTTGC
>JBBPDA010000003.1:10803698-10835107 GCA_037974385.1 Arnoldichthys spilopterus | reverse complement strand
TGCCTTATTTTCTGCTTGGGATCCCAAATCTTTGGGGGACACTTTGTTTCTAGATAAACACCTCTCTCTCTCTCTGTAAAATAAAACTTTTAAAATTACTTTACTGTGTAATTCTGACCTCTCCTTGAAGACACATCGACACTCGCCAACACCACCAGTGATGGACCTTGCCCTTGTGAACAGAAGGTACCACGTAGCAAGGTACCATCCCACTACTCTTCTCCCCGGGAGCTTTATGCAGCTGGTTGCTGCTCAAGGTGATAGGTAAAATGCTGAGGTCATATTTTATTGTTATGCACTTTGTGTGTGATTGAGTGTGTTTACAATGACAAATTAATTCTTTTTTATAGTGTTCTATTTCTACTAGAAGAACATCTAAGATACCTCACCTCATGCATATATTATTTGATTTAATTACTATTTTTTGAACAGTTAATGGAAACGAAAACACAGTATTGTATCAGTAGGTTTATTTTAATTTTAAAATATTTTGTCATTATATCTGTATTTCAATTGATATAAATAAAGTAAAAATAAAAACACTTCACCCCATTCTTATTGTTTTTTACTGACAAATATTTTCACAACAATACATTACAATCAGACCAGATGACAACAAGAAGAAGAGTACAATGTTCAAAATGCATCTTAAAAAGAAAACAATAAAGGAAAAGATGAGAAAAAGCCATAAGCAATTAACCATTAAAGAGATAATAACATAAATGTAAAGATAAGAAATTAAATAAATAATTTATCTGAAGAACAATAATACCAAGATTACTACAAATGGTCTGTTTAAACAGCTTTTCTGTTCTCAGATAAACGTATCTAATTCATATTATGCTCATTTTTTAACACATATGGTCTTAGATATTAAAACATTTTGTTTCTGTATATGGAACAAGATCAAGTTTATTGTATAATAATGTGGATCACTGACTTTGTCATAATAATAAAAAATACTATTTTTTTTACAATAAAGGACCATCCTACTGCAACTGATCTTGTAGTCACAATTCCAAAAAAAATGTGACACTGAAATGGTAAAAAAAAAACAGAATGCAATGATTTGCAAATCTCAAAAAAGAATATTTTATTCGCAATACAACACAGAAATCACATCAAATGTTGAAAATGAGACATATTACTATTACAGGAAAAATAACCACTTTTTAATTTGATAGCAGCAACACATCTCAAAAAATTTGGGGAAGCTGGAAACAGCTGGAGGAACATTTTGCAACTCATTGGGTTAATTGGCAACAGATTAATAACATGACTGGGTATAAAAACAGCATCATAGAGAGGAAGAGTCTTTCAGAAGTAAAGATTAGTAGAGGTTCACTGATCTGCAAAAAATATAAATCTACAAATTGTGAAACAATGTCAGAATAATGTACCTTAATGTAAAATTGTAAAATCGACTTTTTTTCAAGTCCTGAAAAAAAAGGTAAAGTGAAAAACTGTAAAAATCTTTTTGGAAAATATGGAACACTGGATCCTACATACTACAGAGGAGAGAAACCATTTAGCTTTTTATCAGCACTCAAAAGGCTGCATCTCTGATGGTATAGGGGTGCATTAGCACTTATGGAAATAGCAACTTACACATCTGGAAAGGCACCATCAATGCTGAAAGGTATATACAAGTTTTAGAGCAACTAATGCTTATGCTTTATGCTTCTATCCAGATGAGGTCTGTCATATTTAAGACAGTGCTAAACTGCATATCGCATCCATCACAACAGCATGGCTTCATAGTAGAAGAGTCTGAGTGCTAATCATATCAAGCAACATCATGTCAAATGATTAAGTATCTCATTACAATGGCACCTTTCAAGGGGGGGGGGGGTGTATATTAGGCAGCACATGAACAGCCAGTTCTCAAAGCTGATGTGTTGAAAGAAAAATAACCTGAGCAACTTTGACATGGGCCAAATCATGATGGCTTAATTACAAAGAGCAACTCCAATGAGCATGTAAGTATCAGAAATGGACTGTGGAGCTATGAAAGAAGGTCGTCTGAATCATGTGAACAGTTGAATGTGTGTGAAAGAATACCTAAGTTCTGGATGTGTTGTTTTTGGTTGCAATTTGGTTGCTAAGTGGTGTTGCTAAGCTCCTACAGCTAAATATGCACAATGTTTCTCTTTGTTTGGCTGAGATGTTTGTACATAACATCAGATTCCTTGAAATTTTGAATTTGAAGATTTCCCTAAATATTAAAGTTAGTAGGAAAACAGTATTATCGGACGCCACAACTTAGCAACTGAATTGCTAACCAACAACACATCCAGAATTTAGATGTCCTTTCAAAACACTAGCTGAACACTTGGTCACAAAGGCCAAGTAACAAAGTAGCCTAGCTATAAACACTTTCTTTTCTGTTCTCATGCAGATTCACTGGAAAGGTTCCATCATGGAAGTAGTTATGATTAGTTCCTGTTCTTTTCTACATGGAAAACACAGATATTTTCTTTCTGTCACTGGTGAATATCAAAAGAAGAAGCTACGACACTATATTGCTTGTAAAATGAAAAAAACACCAACGGGCATGTAAACAAGAAAACTCTATTTTTGCTGGAGAGGTCTTTAAAAGATCTGCACATCTTGGTGTTAGATACCACAGCTTAGCTCCAAAGGTCTTAAGAGCTGTTTTGGCTGCATGAGGGGGATCAGCAATAACAATACAATCACCTGCCTAATATGTAGATCCATTTGTGCCACTAAAACAGATCTGACTCACTGTGGCTTTGATCCCACAAGACATCTGTGTGTGCTGTAGTATCTGGCACCAGGACTAAAGCAACAGATCCTTTTAGTTCTGTAAGTTTCAACTTGGGGCTTCCATGAATAGGACTCTTTTGTCCAGCACATGCCAAAGGTGCTTTTGGAGATTTGGCTGCTAATACCAGTCCAAAATTAGCACCCACCACTCATCAAATAGGATTAGAAATCTACATTAGCAAAGAAAATAACTGAGGTCATTCACCACTGGCGATTTGACTACAAACTTTTTTTACAACACATATTTTCTCAAATTGCATTATTCTCTATTTTGCAATTCTTTAACTGACCCTTACTGGCCACCATCACTATAGTTTAAGGCAAAACACATGGTGACATCTAAACCTTGCTTAACTGTGATGGGGTAAAAAACATACAGTAGCTATCAAGATATCTGTCTGCATGCATGTGCCACCTTCTTTAGAAGTCAGAGTACAGAGTGTGATCACTTTCTTTTATATATAAAGTACAGACACAAGTTGTCATTGTTTTTGCTTAGTTTCCTTAATTTTTGTTTTGTCTGTTTTGATCAGTTTAATCTCATATCTGCACTGGCATAAAGAAAAACAATACCAAAAAATTAACTCTGGACCCTGACTACACCTACTGAATCTGAGGCTACAACACAGATCAATAAACAATAATGAAACCTCATCAATGTGTGTCATCTCTCTGCACTGCAATAGTGGTAAACAAAGAAGCTATGCAACTGTTGAGTCCTCGATTTGATCAGCGTGAGATTTCTTGATACATTTTTTTTTGTTGGTTAGTTGATGTCATAGCTGAAGTCATAGCTGAAGTTGCACTGTGAGATAGTCTTCCTATATTTTGGACACTGTCAGAATTTAGTCCCAGGCTGTCTTTGGTGTCAACATCCATCTTTAATCGTCTCTCACAGTGCAAAGTAGAACCACTTTTATGGAGGTAAGATCAAATATACTTGGATTTTTTATTTTTGCATGTTGGTCATCTTTCGTTTGAAACAGCAAAAAATTGCACAGTATATACCTATCATGAGACAGGTCATTTCTTGGGCATAAACAAACTAATTTAAATGTTTAAATGTTGTTCCAGTCTTATTTTCTGAAAGCTTGCACATTGAGAATTTCAACCTCTGTCTGACATTCTGCGTTTCAGAGTATTCACTTCTCAGGCTGTGTGATCAAACAGGAGCTTGTGATACGGCCCAAACTAATACCCATCATGCCACTGGGAAGACTTCTAATGAGTGTGCTCAGAGAGGAAGCATTTCCTAAGGCTGAGAGCTGGGCAAGATTTCTCATCCTTTACTCACTCCAAAGAGCTGCAGTCACACGCATCAGTCATGCTATCTGCTGGGGCTATTACCATGCTTTTCATCTAAACGCTGCGCAAAAGACTCGGCTTGTTTATTATGTGTGTTGCGTGAGCAGATTAAAACCCTTGCCTTTCCGTGTGAAGGCTGCCATAGTGAGCATTAGACTTAAGGCCTGATGTTATTTTTCGCTTCTCAGCAGGGGTCTGCTGTGATTTTTTGACTGGGCTTAAGAAAATTCCACTTCTATGTGCTTTGAGTGGGTGTGATTGAAGCTAAAGCAGGTTGAGCTTGTGCTCTGTAGATCTTGACTATATTTAGTGGTTTGATGTGTGCTGTCTCTTAGCTTTGATGGTATTTGAGGGAGTTATTGTAACTTCTTTTAAGGCTTTGGTGCTGTTATTAGACAGTGACTATTTTTAATTTGGCTAACATCTCTTGTGTTAATGAGGAATATGGCAAAATTTACGGTAATGGTAGCATGGTCCAAATCCATAACTTAATTTTGTGCTTTTCTTTTTAAAAGTATTGGTTTAAGCATTGTTTAAATACCAGCACCTTTTCAAAGTATTGTTTAAGAACTGATAAAACCCAAATGATACCCAATGCTATTCATACATGTTCTTAACATGTCTACTTGTGATCACACAAGAAGTGTGTTAATGTCAGGTTTGAGCAGGGCTCATACACAGTAAAAAAAAAAACATTTTCTGCTGGTGTTTAAAATTTTGATATACACTATACATTTAATACTAGAGTAATAAAACAAGAGCATGTGTGGGGTTTTTTTGCTTAAAACATCAGTTTTTACAAGGTAGAAATAAAATTTTAGGGGCTATTTTTGGTGAAAAATAAAAAAATAATCCTCAAAAAAAAGTGTTGTTCCACCTTGAGTTTTCAGTGATTGTCTCACATTCAAATTTAATTTGACTGCATGTACAGACAGGTGTATACACACTTGGGATGCACTGTGATTGAACTATGACTGAATAACTTGAACCACATTGGAGAGCTGGTCAGAGATGAATCTTGAACATAAACATGGTGGAACATCTGACAGCTAATTAGATTAGTTGGCACCAGGTCAGTATCATAATTGGATATAAAACAGCTTGCCACTCTGTGAAATATTTCTCTCTGATAATGAAGCATTATTAGCCGAGCCTTATGCTGGGTGAGGGGCAACCCCTCTGAGATGGGGGGGTGGGTAAGGGGTCCAGGGTCGGCTCAAGAGAGTGACCCAGAGTGTGTCCCCTCCAGTGTGTGGCTCCGACCAGCACCGGCTCAGCTCTGTGCGGCGGCAGGACAAGTCCGCCGCAGAGCAAACCCGCCCCTGCGGCTCCACCCCTCGGCAAGCCTGACAACGTGCTCACAGGAGGCTCCCTCGGCAACATCACTGCAGGGGAAGCGAGAGGAGAGGGCGGCCTCTACCCATACTTCAGCTAGGGCTCTGGGGACCAGCCGCAACGCAAGCACGCAAACGCCAGCAAGGCGACAGCTCGTGGATCAAGGCTGCAGCTCCGAGTCGCTGACACCACTGATGACCTCAGAGATCCTCACCTCCAAGTCAGGTCCCAGCTCCACCGCTGCACCACGGCAGGCGGCGCCTGAAAGCCACTTGGTCATGCCGCTGCAGGAGGCGACCGAGGACTCCCCTGGCACGCTTCTGCAGGCGGCGCTTGCAAGCTCCCTCACCGCCACAAGCCTACAGGTGGCACGAGGGAGTCCCAGCCCAGCTGTCTCCGGGTCGGCGAGGTTGTCGCTGGGGGATCACCGTCACTCCCGGGTCGCTGCGGACGACGTCAGAAACTCCTGCCCTCCCCGGGTCGACGAGGTTGCTGCTGGAGAACACCATCACTTCCGAGTCACTGCGGCTGACGCTGGAAGCCCCTGCCCTCTCTGGGTCGACGAGGTCAACACCGGAGAGCAACGTCACTTCCGGGTCACCGAGGCCGCTGCTGGAGGCCCTTGCCCGCTCCGGGTCACCGAGGCCGACGCCAGAGGTCCTTGCCCCAAGATTACCGTCACTTCCGGGTCACCGAGGCCGACATCGGAAACCCCTGTCCCCTCCGGGTTGACAAAGTCGATGCCGGAGAACCCTGCTCTCCCCAGAGCAAAGAGGTTGCCACTGGGGAGAACCACAGTCTCTGGGTCAAATGCGAAAACAACATCCTGTGGAAGCCGGGCTGCTTCAGCGATACCCTTTGTGCAGTCTCCGGTGTTGTTTTCGTGCCCCGGGCTACCGTTTCCACAGCCTGAGTCATTGTTTATATGTCTGTGGACTTTGCACCCCCTGTTGTGGACTTTGTTTTTGCCCCCAGCACTGTTTCCCCTTGTGTCTCATAGTATGTTGTGTAACATGTTTGGTGCCTTCTCCATGTTTTCCAAGTTTCCCTACTCTAAATTCTCATGTTTCTTAGTTTAGAAGCATTCATGTTTCCCGTAGTTCCCATGTGTATGTATCATTAGTTCTTAGTCCTGTCGTGTTCCTAAGTTTCATGTTTTCCTAGTTTCGTAGTAGTCATCTTTTCGTAGTTTCCTAAGTTCTCTAAGTTGTCCCGTGTTTCCCCTCCGCCCCTCCCCTAGGGACATCGCCCGGTTGCTGTGTCTATTGTCACACCGGGGCGGTGTTCCTTGGAGGAGGGGAATGTCAGGAACGGCATCATAGCCCCGCCCCACAGCTGAGCCGGGTTCGTGCTGTGGGTCATTATCGATGTTTAAAAGTCCCCGCGTGCCACCCTTCCGGGTCGATCAACTGTCTAACGTACTGTGTTTGCCCTGCCGTGTTTTATGTTGGTGAAACCTAGCCCTGTTTATCGAGTCCTTGTCTTCGTTTGTCGAATAAACGTCGTCAAACTCCAAGTCCGTCTGCGCCTACTGCCTACATTCTCCAAAATCGTTACAGATGCTGAGGATTGCAATAACTAAACTGACCAAAAACATATAAAGTAAATCTGACAACTGACTATATTTCACACAACACAACTGACTCAAGTGTTCATTACACATAAGTTAGGTAACATCAAGAGAAAAATCAAACACACAATTAAAACCAACACTGTAGTGTTTAGAGTGTAGCAGGGTTTTTTTTTTTCATTAATTCTGGTTGCCTTTATTTCATCAAGTTATGGCCAAAGATAAAACAAATCTCCTGATGCTGAGCAGAGTGGCAGGTAATTTCATAGAAAGACAGGGAGAGAGTACAAAAGAGAGAGGGAGGGAGTTTGATTTGTGTAGAAGGAGCTTAGGGAGAGGCCCCTTTCTGAAGGCGCTCCCCTGGCACTGTGCTCCCTCAGTCTCTATCTCCAAAGAGACAGCACGCTCCTAGCAGCGTAAAATCAAAGCTCCCCCTCTGTCTCTTTTCTCAGGGCCCTGATCCCTCAGCTATTCAGTTTCTCCCTCACACACTGCCTTGCTTTCTTCACCCTTTCCAATTCCTGCGTTCTCTCTCTCTCTCTCTTTCTCACTCTCAAACTCTCCTGTTTCCTTATTCAGTTTCTCCTTCACTGTAGAGAGATGCTGTATATTGTCCCATTACTTGCTGTGGTATATTTCCAGAGCCTTCATAGGTATTTATATGTAGAAAGATATATCTGGCATTCAACACACTTCACATATATTCACACCTGTATGTTCACACCCCTAACACTTGTCATTATCACCTCTCAATACCTCTCTCCCTTTCTTCATCTTGTTTTCGCTTCTCTCACCATTTACACATTCACACACATTTTTTTTTCTCTCTCATGGTTTTTGTACTTTTTATTCAACTTTCTCAGCCATTTTATACATATATAAGTCATCATCTCACAGAAGACAGACCACCGTCTCCTTAGACACAGCACACTAGTGAAGCAAAACACTCGAACTGGTGCAACACGGAGAAAAAGAATCTTTTGACTATGAAGGAACCTCCGGAGGTTCTTTAACATGCTCTTGCCTTCCAGTGGCAACCCTTTTATAAACCAGCTCCATATGGTTTAGAATAGGATTTGAATAGTAAATAAAGAATTAAGTCTCTGTATGAATTTGCTTATTGTTCCATTTATTCAGATACTAAGTCTAGATTCTTTGCCACATATTTGTAAGGATCCGGTCTAGAGTTCCCACCAGTTTACTGCATAGCAAACTGTATCCTAATCCAGTAGTCCATCTCAGCTCTTAAAGAAGCCAGATCACGCTCACCTATATTTTACACTATTTAACAGAAAGCAAACAGAGTAGCCATGCGAAGTATTGTTTTGCCTGGCATTGCATACCAAGCGTTATTCTTGGATGTTTGTTCTGATTTTTTGACTTTTTGTTTTTGGGTTTTCAACTTGAATTTTTTGAAATTGCGGATTAAACTTTAAAACACTGCATTTGAGCCTAGTGAGAACATTACATTATCTGGTTAAAAGGCAGCTGACAATGGTGACCATCTGTGTCCTTTGGAAATTTTAGCAAATGTAGCATATCTGATCAGCCACGTTAGAAATGTAATACCAAATAAGACCTACCTTCCCCAGATCAGTCCAGCATACACAACACAAAATGTACAAATGTTTATTTCACTATGTAATTGTGAATAGCACTGGGTAAACACCTGCTCTGATCCTACATACATTGATCAGCCCTAACATTTATACCACCTGCCTAATACTGTGTCTGCTAAAACAACTCTGACTGTGGTGCACTGTGTGCTCCTACCCCTTTCTATCAGACTCAGCATTCACTTTTTAAACCACAATAGCTCTTCTGTGGTATTGGATCAGACAGGCTAGCCTTCACTGCTCACATGCATGCATTAATGAACCTTGGGTGATCATGACCCTGTTGCCAGTTCACCAGTTGTCCTTTCTTGGATCACTTTTTTGATAAATACTAACTACTGAACACCTGGAACACTCCATATGACTTGCTGTTTATGGACATGATCTTACCCTTGTCAAAGTGGCTTAGATCCTTCCTCTCACTCCATATTGTCACCAATGACATACTAACTTACTAAGGCAAAGGAACAAAATAACAATGTGTGACCACAACTAAGTAAAGTGTGGCCATGACCTAATTAACTTCTTTTGACTGTCAAATATGCAATGATCATATTCCCACATCGCACAGTCCATAGCTTAATTATCTAATACCCACATACTAAAAAACTTAAACATGGAATTACCAGTTGTTAGTGAGTCATGGCCATAAATGTGTGTTTATTTGTATTATTTATTTTATATATTTGTATTCTGTAATGTTAATTTGAGCATGTGTCAATCCACCCAGACAAATTTTTTGTTTAAGCAATTAGTAATTAGCTAATAAAGTAATTCTGATTCAGATCACTTCTGTAAGACAACTCTAGTTATATTCCCAATTATGTCCTCATAGCTACACATTGTGTGTGCATGTGTGTGAGTGTGTGTGTTAGAGTCTATGCACAGTACTTCATTGAAGTTTCTCTCAGGGTGTGATTGGGTGGATAAGAGCCTAATCTTCCATGAAGCTGCAGGAATAGTGAAGGACGCCAGCGTGACGATCCACATCAAAGTACCACTGAACCACCACGGTTTTTACACTGAAATTCAAATTAGACCGATATCTATATATCTCCATTCTCTCCCTCTCTTGTCCTTCTTTCTTTCTTTTGCTAAATGCAAAATGGGTATACTAAATAACAAATTAATTTTTAAGCTTATATTTATGCCTTGTTTTTAGACTATATTCTCCTTCAGACACTTATGTAGGTAAGAATACAGCTGAAAAAAACATATTACTAACTGTCTGATCAAGACACAGAAACAGAGCCAGGCAATTTAACTTCACACCTTTGGGAAGCAGGAGCCCTTTAAAAAAATATGTATGTGCACACATGCATGAGAAGGTATATAGCAATGGCGCGTGCATTGACTAGAAATAAGTAAATAAATCAGTTTGTATCATTCCTTTCAATTAACTGTCATCTAAGTTGAGCAGAGGTGCAGGACAGAATGCTAAAGGTAAAAAAAACAGTGGAGTCACTAACCTTTATTTTTACAGCCTCACATATTGGTGCAATGAATTCCCAGTTACATACCTTGCACATGTATGGAGGGTGTGGTGAGACTTAAATAAGAGTAAATAAATAAATAGTTTAAGCAGACATTATTTATTTTCTGTCATGCACTATGAAATAATTAAATATGCTAAAGGCAAGGCAAGTTTATTTATATAACACATTATCATATACAACGGTCATTCAATGTGCTTTACAGAGAAGGGGATTAAAAAAAGGCAAGAAAAGCATGAAAAGTACAAGATGAAAATAAAAATTTCAAGCAATAAAAATTAAGCAATAAGGTGCATGATAAAAGTTAACTATAAGAACAAATAAAATAATAAATCAAAATAAAAAAATAAAAGAAAGTGCATGATAAAAGTAAAATATAAAACAAATACAAAGACAAATAGATAAAATAGAATACTAATTAAAGGATTTGGCAAATAAGGCTGTTTTTAGTTTCTCAAACTAGCCACAGTTGGAGCAGATCTGATCACCATGGGTAGCTTGGTCACTTGTCAAAGGGCAATGGGCAGTTCGGATGATGATCTATTTAAATCTATGGCTTTTCCCAAATATGATGGATCTAATTGTTAAAATGTGTAACAACGTTGTGGGTGAAATGTTGATATCCTCAATACATTTTTTGATTTTACTCTATAGTTGTTGGGTCTGTAGCAACTATATCACTGGAAACATCTTGAATTTCTGCAATTAGATCCATCATGTTCTCTATAATCCTCTACACCTTAAAGCTATGCAATTTCACAATAATATAACCCACAGAAAACATGGTGCTGAGAAAAAGCTGGCTGTCTTTGGTGTAGCCCAGCATTATAACTGTAACAACAGTATGAGGTGTGTCTTCGCCAGAGAGTGCTGAAGTAAGCCCAACATCCTCAATAAATGGACAAGCTGCTCTTGGACTTAGCCATGCTCTTCAAGGCTACCACTTACATATGCACCAGCTGGTCTCTGGGCTATTCAAATTTACAGATTTTTTTCAGTAAATGATGTCTATGCCTCTGCTAAGTGTACAATAAGTCTAACTAAGTCCTTGGAAACATTTAGAATTTGTGCAGTTGGAGCCACAATGTTTGGGAAAACCAGAAGAGCAGCCCAAAGCATTGACTTAGATCAGCATCAGTGAGAACTGCTCACTGACTTTGATAGATTTAATAATTTCATAATTCCTGCCAGACCAGTGACCCATAAATAAATGAATGAATAAATAAATAAATAACTGTAATAAAAATAAATAGCATTTATTTCATTCTTTATTTTTGCACTGGGGTGTAGAGCAGTGAAACAGTGTTCACTGGAGACATAAAACTCTATCCAATACCTTCTGGGATAAATTAAAGTGTTGTTTGTGAGCTAGAACTAATATTTAACATTAGTACTTGACCTCACCAATGCTCTTGTGGCTGAATGCAAGCAAATCTTCACAGCAGAAGTTCCAACACCTGGTATAAAGCATTCCAAACAGAGTAGAGGATTAGTGTTAGGGTTAGGGTTAGCAAAAAGGGGGAAAACTCTCTATTTATACCCTTGATTTTGGAGAGTATTGTGGAATAAATCAGTACCTGCAAATGTTTGGATGTTAGACTTGTTTTCTCAGATATGGACAAATCCTTTGTAAGGACTAGGTTTAATGCCCATCCAGGAAACCAGTCAGAACAAAATCTTGGCATGTTTACAGAAGAAGGAGAACATATTCCTAAATTTCTGTTTTTTTATTGATCATCAAATGTTCACACAACAGCAGTGAAAAACAGTTCAGTGAACATGGCAGGGAATTACAATAAAGTGGTGTAAACTTAAATAAAAAAACTGGGCACCAGTGTGAGCCACCTAGACAGAAAATTGTAAAAAATATTCATACATATCTTTATATCATGACTATGTGGTATCATTTTACATACTTCTAAGATTACCCTTATGCATGTTGTGGCTGTTGTCCCACAGCATGCATGAGTACACATTCACTGAGGAGGGTGACTCTGTTGCGTGTAATTGAACCATGCAATCGGAAGAGCCCTAGGTTTGCTGTGGGGAAAAGTAAGTCAGTGGACATGATACATTCAAATCAGCCCGTAAGAAAAGACAGAGGACAGAGATGTCTGTGCAAGCAAACTCAAATGAACTGGTGAATCTTTTATTCATGGTCTGCCCCGTGTGTATGCAGGGAGGAACAGCATGCTGAACTAATGAATAACTTACATCGACAAATTCAGCCTATTTCTCCCCGCTTCCCACTTCTTAATAATGCAGCATTGCTGGTAGAATTAGGGGCCGAGGCACAATCCACTGGGCATGTCTTCATCTTCACCAACTCACACGCACTAACACTCACAGAGCAGATGAGCAAATGGGCTATTCAGGTAACCACTTTATCTGTTGTAGCCCTCTTTCATCTCATGGGTGCCACTTTTGTTTTATGTGAGTTAAAATAACTGTAATCTAGAGCCCCTGAGAAATATTAAAATATTGCCCACAAGCCTTTTCTTTTCTATTCAGGCCTATGAAAGTAATTTGTAATTTTGTGGATTTAGCTGTCAATTAATTTTGTGTTATTCAGTGTGACAGCACACTATTGTTGTGGTCTCCACCAGTATTGTGCTCTGTGCTGCTGCATTAGAGTGTGTAATTGCTTTGGAGCTATGCTGTCAGCATATGGAAAACATAATCTATAGATTTTTAATAAAAAAATTCCAACTTCAGGTGTCATTTGTCCTGACAGCTTTATAAAAGAAATATTGATGGACACCAATGAATAAAATTATCTTTTAATGGTATATACTAAAACAGCAGTATGATTGGACTTCTTCACATTTCCCAAAGTGTAAAAAAGAATTACAGGGAGCTATTGTCATCTGATGTACTTTGTATTTCTTCTGTTCAAACGTGGGCCTTTCCACACAAGTACAGACACATTTGGAATTTTTTTTCATCCACAATAGTATTTACAGCATTTCATATCCAAGATGAAATAATAATAATAATAAGGAAAATGATAAGATAGAGCAGCTTCTTTACTGTGCATTTGCATCCAGAGGTGACTTAATTCCTGCCAAGCAATCAGCTGTGGTGCCCACAAAATAGTCAAGTAACAATGGCTAAGTGACAATACATATTCTGTAGACAGCATACAAAATGCTTTGCCTTGTTAGCAGAAGTGCCTTGTGTGTCAACAATGTTCTTTTCCAAAACTGTGACTAAAACAGATACAACGCAAGTACCACCCATTTTTACTCATGCTCCAATTTGAAGATGCTGCAGCTGGGATCACATGACAATAAGAGAACTATCAGGGTGACATTAGTGCTTTTGAAAATCTCCAGTTTCCCCCCATCCTCCCAACAGCCTAAAAACATGGTTTCATTTTTTTCAAAATAATGCATTATAGTGCAACTGTCTAAGTGTCAGTTTTCTATTAAGTTAAAGTAATTCCTGGTGATGCTACGGCATAATTGACCCCGCTTTCTGGGCAGGTAGGATAGTCCTCCCTCTGTCATCTGTTGGCTTATGTAACAGAATTAGAAGTAAGCAATCTTCTCCAAATTTGCATTAGCCGTAGTTTGAGAAGATGTGGTGGCTGGTGCATTTTTAATATAATTTCAAATGTATGCAAATTTGAATGTAGGAGACAAACTCCAGACTGTCTCCTGGATTTTAGTTGGTTTTGGTGTCTGGCATAATGTGTGGATTTGGTCCAAAATTCAAAATTTTTTATCTTCTATTAAGGTCTCTTCAGCCATTAGATCAGTTATGAATACACAAGACAGAACCACATAAATAGTCAAACTCAAATATGGAGTGCAATGGCTGTTTGTAACGTGACACATTGTGTTATTCCTTAAGAAAGTGAACTACCAATCTCCATTTATAGGCAATGGCTCTTGTGAAAAGAGAAGAAAGCAAGTGTCACTACAGGGTGCCTTTAATGGTAGGGTAGCTCACATAACACACGTTACAGTTATCTGGCTCTGTTTCAGACAAAGAGCTTTGCATTCTTAGGCTGAAGCAGTCTGCTACTCCGCTGGGTGTAAGACTCTGTATGTACTTCACTGTCCCTTCTAAATTGCTGCCATATAGAGGCTCTTTCTTCTAAACATAACATTGTATCTGCAGTGATCATTTGAACCATCTGAACCAGCAAAAACAGTGAAACCAATGTGAACCCTGTTTTAAATGAGTGAAAACAGTGATCCTATCCACTGTTTTCTTTGTTATTATTATTGTGATAAATCATTAAGGAACTGTTCTGGATATAACTTAAATAAATCATTTTAGATCCCTATCCAACAAATAACAGTGGCAACTGAACAGGCAAAAGATGAATTAGTGATGAGGAGGCATACGGTACAAATGCTTTGGGACTTTCTACCGTCTCATTTTTTGCAGCATCAAGTGAGAGAGTGGGAGAGAGGAACACATCAGATGTTGTGGATAGGCAGCATAGATATTGTTTATGCCACCATGTGGCATCAGTAACCATCTTTAAAGTGCTTCACAGGACTGTGGGGTACATTGTCAAGAGACTAGAGAGGGTTATCTCTCAGAGAATGAAGGTTAAAAGAATAGATAATACATTATTCTCCATTTGTTTGGCACTTTACCTTTAATACACCTTAACAATCGCATCAAATCAACTGTATTTATTGAGCACTGAAATGAAAATGCACAAAATGTCAAATAGTAAAAAAAAAAAAAAAAAAGTTTTCACTATATAATCATCCAATTCCCAAAAAAGTGCCTATCTCACAATGCATCACTTTATCCTCGGACAAGGCGAGCCGTTATCCGCTGTTGCATCTGTTGATTCAAACTGACTCTAAACTGTTATCTGACAACAGCTCTCCATCTGATGGTGCCAAATCACTCCGTGTTTTGAGAGGAGGCTGGATTTGGACAGAAAAGAGAAATGCCACAGCTGATGTGACATTTTGTGGCTCATCCCCTGCGGCGGCTCCTGAGTGGAGAGTGCAGAGTGGGCCGAGACATTCTGTCTGCTGCTATAACACTGCTAATGGGAGAACATTTGGGCCACTATCAGCAAAGTGTCTTTCGTCCAAACACATTTATCCTTCTGTCTACCTAGCAGTTTTATCTTCCTTGTCTTTTCCCCAGGTCATTATATGATGTCCAGCCAGTCTGACTTTTGTGTGATATGTATTTGTCAAAAGTTTTTCTTGCAGTATATTGCAACATATTGCTGTCTGTCCACTACACTGTCACTGCCATAACAAGTTTCCCAAAACAAAATAGTCATTTTGAAGGAAAGGCAGAAGCAAATTAAAGTAACAACTTTGCTGTACTATTACACCACTTTCTTTTAGGACCCCTGTAAACAGCATCCTATATTTTATCTGAAGCTTGTGAAACTTATATTTAACACCGCATTTCTGCTTCAGTAAAGAGTACAGCCATGAACTGCTGCTGTAACCACTCAGTAATGTACAGTAATGAACTTCCAAAAGATATACAGTGACATTTTATCCCACAGAATGTGGTCTAACCCATTGGAAATCAATATCCGATTGGCTGATTCCTCTGTCAGTGCCTAATTATGCTGGCCATTGCAAGAGATGCACACTGTTATCAGAACCTTTTCAATACTTGCAGGTATTTGCTTGAAAAAAATAACATTGGCCTTGAAAATATTAGATTTGCTCTGGAACAAAAGAATGTTTAGGCATCTCTGGAAAACTGGGCAATTTTTTTCATTTGACCTTATTTAATCTTAGTTAAAGTTAATCTAAGTTAAAAATGTAAGTTATGTGCAAGTTACCTTTTACTCCATGATGTAATCCCAATTTTTGCATTTCTTGATTCTTCAATGTTTTAATATTGATGTTTGCATCCTTAATCTGTCAGAAGGTCTTGAGTATCCCCTCTGTTGTCATGAAATGTTTGCAGTGTTTTCAACAAAAAATGGAGCCATGAGGTTTTTATATGCTGATGATTATATTTTGGCTTAAGAGAAATGTTTGCTACTGCTTTTGCACCATGAGAGCCTGAATCAATGGAACACAAATCAATCTATTTGACCATATCTCTCTGCGACCTTTCAAATATCTGAGGTTGTGCTGCAAATATTGAACATCTTTAGGGTTAAACTGAATCTTGCTAAGAAATGACTTGAGGTGGACATGCTATACAAACAGCCTCATTTCATTAAAAACAGTTAAACCCCACCAGTAATGTGCTCCGTTGCCTGCCACAAATTCTTATGTTGTCAATTAGTTTCCCTCTGTTAGCATGTCTTTTTAAGCATGCATCCCTTATTTGGCACTCTGTAATTAGCCAACAAACAAGCTAGAACTCACAGTCCTCTGACAGATGTCTGCAGTTTATAATCTGTCTGTAAAATGGTATTTGAGTTAGCTGATGAGTGGCTTATGACATAAAAACAAAGGAAAAGTACTGAAGATTGATCAGAGAAGATTGATATACACCAAAAATAACAGTATTTTGTATTTTTGACCACAAAAAGTTTCAAGCTCATGCTTTATTTGCATGACTGTCCAAGGCTGTTTTCTAGTCGGTTGTTGGCCTTGGCCCTATATGGCCATCATTTAATTCTGGCTAATGAGTGCAGAGAGGGGACATCTGTTCTTCATATTGCTGCATTCACTCACATCTGGTTGACTTTCGCTTGGGTGGCTCTGATTCGCTGTCACACACCATCAAAGAGCTGTGGACAGTGACAGCTTGTGATGGACTGAGGAGCAAACAGAGAGACTGCTAACTGCCCATGTCTCACACAGTCAAGCTCTGTGTTCGCAGGATGGCTAAGGAGAGCAGAGCCTGGCAATTTCTCTAACCATTGCAGTTCAGATTATGTTTGACAGCGTTGGTTAAGGCCATAACAAAGTTTATTTTATGGGCACAGGTTTTGTTTTTAGCCAGAGAGTTAAAAAGTAGTCTGTTGTGCTTGTAAAGTGAGCTATGTATGATGTTGATGCAGGTTAAACAGCTTTTCTAAAGGTTGATATCAGTAGTATTTGATGTCTAAAATGCAAGTGACAGATATTATTAGAATTATTATTTCAAAGATGCTGATATCTGCAGTTACATTTAAAAAAATCATTTTAACAGTGTACAAGACAGATCAAAGTTATAATGAGAATAAAAACAATACATTAATATAACATAACATAATTTAAAAGTAACTATACATTTAAAAGGTAAATATAAGCAACTATAATTATATGCATTAAATTATATTCAAATAATCCATCCATCCATTTTCTAAACTGCTTCTTCCGTTTCCGAGTCGCAAGGAAGCTGGAGCCAATCCCGGCTGACTGCAGGCCTAAGGCGGGGTACACCCAGGACAGGAC
This sequence comes from Arnoldichthys spilopterus, assembly GCA_037974385.1. Taxonomy (NCBI): domain Eukaryota; kingdom Metazoa; phylum Chordata; class Actinopteri; order Characiformes; family Lepidarchidae; genus Arnoldichthys; species Arnoldichthys spilopterus. The sequence goes on along the minus strand of JBBPDA010000003.1, from coordinate 10,817,661 downwards.
GCCAACCCATCGCAGGGCAACACATAGACAAACATACGCAAACTCACACCTATGGGCAAATCTTATCAACCTACTACAAGCCTTTGGACTGTGGGAAGAAACTGGAGCACCCGAAGGAAACCCACGCAAACATGGGGAGAGCCTGCACACTCTGCACATAAAGGCACCTGTGGCCGACCTGGGGACCTTTATGCTGTAAGGCGACAGCACTAACCACTGCACCACCTTGCCGCCCTATATTTAAATAATGAAAATACAAATAGAGGAATGCAGAGATATTTATATTGTTCTTCATATCCAGAGGCTGTATGTTTGCACTGCAGACTCATTCAATTCTGAGACTGATTGGTATAGAACTGTGGAATATGAATTGTCAGTATGAATGTTTAGGTTTCAAAGGCTTTTCCTTTATGCTTTTTAAGTGCGTTGCCATGATCAACTGAGCTATTCCTGTTTTTCCTTCTTACAGTCAAAATTTGCTTTACATCTGTAAAATTCGTCTAAAAGTATGATTGTAAATGATTGAACTTTAAGGTATTGCAGACAGGTGTTCAACTGCACACACAGCTCCACCAAAAAGTATTGCTACAATAGAGATGCTCTAAAGCAGCCATACATGAGCCTAAAGTCACCATGTCTAATGTAATGTCGGCTAGAGAGATATAAATCCTGCCAGAATTGGCCTATGGAGCAGCAGGACTATGTTCACCGGAGTGATGGAACTCCACTAGGGTGAGTTGGAGGGGTGTTTTTGACCTCACCCATGAGGCTGAATGCGATCACATCTTCACAGCAATGTCCCAATATCTAGTGTAAAGCTTTCCCAAAAAAGAAGTAAGAGAGTTACCTCAGCGAAGAATGGATAAAGTCTCTATGAACACTCTTGAGTTCAGAAGAAATGTTCGAGAGGTGGTGTTTACAAATCTTCAGACCTATAGTATAGCGCAGTGCTCAAAAGAGTTATATGACAAGAGTGCACAAAGAAAGCTCAGAAGGCAGCTGGTAGAGTTAGCAAAACTCTATTAAATCTATTAAGCCATAATGAGAGCAGGGAGATAGTGGATATGACAACACGCATGTGGTTCATTAATCCCGGTGACATTTTTACTTTGCACTGTGGAGGCTGCCTCTGTCTCCTGGGGGCAGCACCAGGGAAGACTTCATCATCGCTTGTGCTGGGTACTCATGGGAGACATGCTGTCTACTGTCTGAGTGAATCTGATCTCCAGCTGGGATGCCAACCTGCAGAGCACACACTACAAGCACAGCACACCCAAGCTTTGCATTCTGGGAAAAAATTGCATCACTGTAATCCACCTGTCTGAAACAAGGTCAGAATAGCAGCACAACCCACACTTCCTTCATGCGCTCAAAAACTGTGCTTGCAAAAATAATCGCTAAATCAAGAAACCTATTAAAGGAGAAACCTTTAATAATAGTATAGGACCAGCAGTTTCTCACAGGTTTCACACTCACGGGTGTGTGTGTGGTGTGTGTGGGGAGGGTGTGTGTCAGTTTTTCATTAATTTGTAATTTTGTCCTCTATATTAAGTAAAATTAAATATACCCTGCATACTTGCTTCAGGCTAAGCCATTAGGGCCCTTCACATCAAAAATTGTAAATGTGAATTCTTTTCTACTGACATGATGCAGGGGGTTGTGCTGAGAACACAGATAAAAGGTTAGTAAGTTAAATGAAAACAGCAGCTTTAATTCTGTAACATCCTGGAACTACTTTACCCCTGAGAAAACCCTTCTAGAGAACTTACACAAAGGCTTTAAACACTTTTCATTTAAATCTCTATTCAAAGGCAAGATTAATATAATGATATCGCTACTTTTGTTAACAGGTTTTCTTCATATATATATATATATATATGTTTATATATATGTTTATTTTAATAGTATTAAAATAACATGAACACTGGCTTGTTCAAGTAATTGATCTCCTTGACAGAGTTGTCATCTTCTGGTGTCATAGTAACTGCAGCATCGTTTGCTTGTGCAGCACTTTTGTTGGCAATAAGACACATTTTTTTTATTCTCCAGGCCAAGGTCTTCCCACTTCCCACTTCACAATGCTGTTCACAGCTTCACATTGCTGAGATTCAAATGGATGTTGACATTTTTCTGGCTGTGTTCTGGTAGTCATTATGTTCAGGTTGGGCTTTTAGAATGTAATTTACACACAAACACTGTGATGAGCTGTGAAACATTTTTAAATTCAGTGCAATCGCAGATTTGTGTCTAAAGATTCTACATGAATAAGAGCGTTGCTTTAATGTGGCCATATGCAGTATCATGGTTCTTGTGTGGATTATATATAAAATAATTGTGTTTTTAAACAAATGATGGACTTAATATTTCAATGTATAATTTTTTGTTTGTTAAAAATTTTGAGACCCCATTTACAGAAAAGTTTGGATATTTTCCTATGTGCAGTAAAAACAAAAAATATATGACATTTCAATTCACATGAAGCTTTATTTAACTGACAGAAATACGAAGAAAAGATGATCTTATTTTTACATTTAGAATTTGATAGCTGCAACACACTCAGCAAAGATTGGAGAGAGATAAGACACCAGTTTCAGAGTCCACATTAAGCAGGCTAAATGATAGCAGGTGAGATATCAAGACTGGATATAAAAGTAGCAGCCATCAAAGGAACATTTCTCAAAATTGCAGAAGATTTTTGTCTTTCAACACATACAGTGTATAGTACTGTGAAAACAGTTGGATAATTCATGTAAGTGCATGAGTGGGAAGGTAAAAAAACACTGTTGAATGCATATAATCTTCTAGCCCTCAGGCAGCACTGTTCATGTTATAAATAAAAATGGACCCTCAGATTGTTATTAGTGAAAGGTGCATCAGTGCCAATGGCATGAGTGAGTTGGTAAAATGTGAAGGTACTTATTAACTTTCAGGCCTATATTAGGTTTTTAGAGTTGCCATCAAGGTGACGTCTCTTTTTGGGACATACATGCTTATTTCAACAGGACAATGGGAGACCACATTCTCCATGTGCTACAACAGCAATGCTTCACAAACACAGAATTTATTTGCTTGACAGTCTTGCTCCCAGTCTAGATCTATCTCCAGCTGAAACTGTATAGTACATTACGAAGAGTTTATTATAAAGAAATAAGAGGAACATGCACAGTTTAGCAAGTGAAGACTATATATCAAGTAAGAACAGACAAAAATTCAATTTCCAAAACTATTACAATTAGTGTCTTCAGTTCCGAAATACTCAGAAAGTGTAATTGAAAGGAAAGGTGGTGTAACATAATGTTAAACATGATTCTGTCTCCGTTTCTTTGAATGTATTGCAGCCATCAAATTTTAAATTTGTGTATATTTACAAAATACAGTTAATTTGGTCTGTAAAACTATTGAAAATCTTTTGTATTCCGTTTGGGAAAATATCTAAACTTATAATGTTTATAATGTTATAATGAAATAATGTTAGTAAATCTCATTTGCTGTCTTTTATTTAACCATAGCTCATTCCTTCCTATTGTGTTTTTAAATACAAAGCACCTCATGGAACTGGCTTGTAATGCTTGCTCACTCGCTTACTAACTCACTCACTCACTCATTCACAAATCTGATAAGGGAGTTTTAGATTGTGCTTTTAAGAGCTGTCATTTAAGTAAATTGTTGTTAAAATATTGTGATTATATTGTGAATATGTGCACATATTCTTCAATTTTACACTGGATAACATTGCTTTGCAGTAATGCGTACAGATTTCCATTCCTTTTTGTTCCCTCCTTTCCTTACACACTTCCTGTCCAATTTCTCCTGACAGAATCCTGGGTATAAGTGCATCAGTAACAGCAGTGATAGAGTTACTGGGTCAAGGTAGATAACACACTCTTTAACCCTAGCCACAACACTGACTTTTTCCCTGGACCTGATAATTCACACCCAGAGTCTTATTATTCAAGTTTCTTTTATCCCCAGATCATTGCTTACTTCCACAAACTATGCAGACAGCATCTGGTAGACATATCCACCCTTATGAACAACAGCATGATGCAGCCTTATCACCTGTCACAGGCTTCCTGCACCGACTGCTGCACAGTTCACATTATTTACTACTTGGCTTTGATCACTGCAGAAACTTTGCTTCATCTCTGGAAAAAGACAGAGCTTCCTCTCTTTACTATGTACTTTAAAAAGTGATTCACTGAATCCACTTGATAGAAAATATGCGAATGTGAATAATTGTGAATAATTATTTTAAATAAACTTAGCTACAACCAAAATTAAGGAAACCAAAAGTCATTTTTTGGTCATTAATTTTATTCATGTGGACATTTAAATCTGATTAGTTTAATGTTTTACTTTCTTCAGAGCATATCTTTATGTTCTTTGTTTTTTATGCTTCTGATTATGTACATCAAGGCTGCAAAATTCAACATACAGGCGAGACCAATATTAGCCTACCTCTATCTATTTTTTAAAAGTAAAACTGAACAAATTTGAATACAGATTTTCCTGGTTTCCAAGTTCAAAGAGCTGATAATATGGAGTAGCCAGTATGAATCATATTAGTACCATTCAGTTAGCTTATTACTTATAAATGTTCACAAATAGCAAATTTTATTTTATTTTTACAATGCCCTCACTAGAACCCAATAGCACTGAAATATCATTTTATATTCACATGTACAATTCCTTGTAAGACTTCTCTTAAAATCAAGTATATTATAATTCACAAATGAATCACATATGCAAACAGCAAACCATTCAAGTTCTCCATGGACTTCTGAAGCCATGAAATAAACAGCCTGCATTTTTAACACTTTAAGACATGACCTTCATACATGAGCAAAGAGCAAGGGAGACTGCGGTACATATTTTCATTTTGTTTTTAATTGCACTCATAATCTTATTTAAACAATGACACCAGAAAGATCCATCCATCCATCTATTTTCTAAACCGCTTCTTCCGTTTCCAGGTCACGGGGAAGCTGGAGCCAATCCTAGCTGACTACGGGCCTAAGGCAGGGTACACCCAGTAAGTTTTAGGTTAAAAGATCATAAAGTGTTTCCAGTGAAGTAAGGCTTTTTGCTTTATACTGTAATATTAGTTTTTATGGATTTTACATCATATATAGACACATTAAATCCAGCTTGTGGGTGAGAAATAAAACCATTATTAATGGTTGAAATGAATGTAACATAACATTTGTTGCTTTCATTTATATTAAATGTGAAGAAGGTTTTTATTTCATGTAATTCCTTTTATCCATTGTGTTATTAAGGCGTGAGGAGTTTCAGGCATGATCTTTGTCTCAAATGTCACTTTTTGCAGAACTCATGAAAAAGAATGCATTTTATCAGGTGCAGAGAGGAAGAGGAAGTTTCTAGGTTCCTGACTGGTAGTTTCCCCAGACTGATAAGATTAAACCTGTTCTGCTTTTCTGAGACTCATTTGTCTCTTTTTACACAGCACACATGCTGTTGTGTTGCTCCGCACATATGCTCATGAGTCTTTCTGTTTGTAAGAGCACAGTGAGAGCACATACACATGAATAAAGAGATCAAAGACATGAATTCTTGCTACATACCTGACACAGTCAGTTAACCTAATGTGGAATTCCCTGATATTGATTTCTGGTGTAGCACATTTTTAATGCAAGAATGACGTTACAGATTTGCCTTATGGGCGGCACGGTGGTGCAGTGGTTAGTGCTGTCGCCACACAGCAAGAAGGTCCTGAGTTCAATCCCCAGGTTGGCCACGGATGCCTTTCTGCGGAGTTTGCAAGCACTTACCATGTTCGCATGGGTTTTCTCCGGGCGCTCTGGTTTCCTCCCACTGTCCAAAGGCTGCAGTAGGTTGATTGGATGCTCTAAATTCCCTGTAGGTGTGAATGTGTGTATGAATGGTTGTCTGTCTATGTGTTGCCTTGTGCTGGGTTGGCCTCCTGTCCTGGGTGTACCCTGCCTTAGGCCTGCAGTCAGCTGGGAATGGCTCCAGCTTCCCCGCGACCTGGAAACAGAAGAAGCGGTTTAGAAAATGGATGCATGGATGGATTTGCCTTATACATCGTAGCAGGTGAGGAGAAGGCTTAATATTCAGGATTCCTTTAAGAAATACTGAATATGAAATGGAATGTGCATACATTGTATAAATTCATGCTATGGCAGGTGGGGAGAAGGTTTACAGATGTTTAAGCCATTCCGTTTTGGAGTACAGCTGCATCACACATGCGTCTGCACTGGAAAACCTCTCAAGCCTCTAGTGAATGCATTCTGTAACCTGAAATATTAAATGCACATCACAAAAAGATCCTCCTGCACACTTTATTGCCTGTATTCAGAGCGCAGAGTCCAAAATCCCATGCAGATATAGAGACAGTAGTGCAGAGGTGGGAATGAGGGATTGAAGGAAAGGGCATAGGTAGAGTGATAGTAAGTCTCTCTCTCTCTCTCTCTCTCTCTCTCTCTCGCTCTCTCTCTCTCTCTCTCTGCTTTTAGTGACCTGTAGAACTTGACCAGTTAGCAAGAAGACCTGTTGACCAGGTTGTTTGCTAGATTTAGCTTAGTGCAAAACAGACTAGCTACTTTGTTTCCACAGTAATGTTTACATAAAGTAAAATCAGATTTTGGCCATGTGCCAGGGTGCATGTCTCCATGGTAACAGATACTGTACAGGCTGCTGTTTCTCGCCTCTTTTGTGAGAGCAGCGTGAGTCCTTAAACACTGTGAGTCACGAACTGAGTCAGAGCTAAATCTGATCACACAGAGGCCTTTAAGTTAACCCACAATGTCCATCTCTCTCTCTCTCTCTCCCTCTCTCTCCTGCTTTAGCATGTGCCCCACCTTACTCATCAGCCACAGTAGTACACAGGAAATGCAATACCTACCTCCCACAGGACAAAACGCACATAGCTAATGACTCATTCTGAGCTTGACTGAATGTGCTTCAATACTTAATGCTCTGCCCACAGCTCTGTCATTTAACGCATGAGTGGTGAAATTCAATTTTGGGTTGTATTCGAACATGTCAGAAAGAGAGCTGTAACGATAAATCGACAAAGCTCATTAGCCAGTCGTCTGACTCACGTCTCATGACTTTGGACTCACTGGAGGCAGTGAGAAGACAGTAATAAAATAACAGTACATTTTGAATATTTCTGCCTAGCCTCTCCATGGCATGACACCCAGAGCAAATTTATCCACCAATTACTTCTGCCAAGGAGGCCAACAGAACAGAATTTTTCTCACACGCAATAATACACACCAGTGAAATTTTGCACATTTTGTTTGTTGCACATGTCAAAGTGTTCATACTGGTCATAACAGCCTACATCTCACACACCAATGAATGTAGATATTTTAAGCAATGTTGTCTTCTACACTTTCTTTTTTGTGTGCACATATTTCACTTTGCTGTGTGTATGTTTGGATCACACCAGTCGAGTAACATATTTTGTTGGTTTTGAGGGGAAAATTAGTTACACATCCTCTACCAAGAACACACAACTGCACACTCAATACACAATTACTGTTTTTATGCCAAATGTAAAATACTGGGGAGAAAGAAACATGAAATGTGCTATGTGCGAGTATTACTAGTTATGGCACATTTAATATCTTATGCTTTTGGTTCGCAATATGTCTGAAACAGTGTGCATCTCTGCAGAGGATCAAGAACACAGGAAGAATCAAGAAAAATTTAAGAAAACACAACAATTTTACCAGAGGTGGTCCAACTCTTCCATATCACTGTATTGTGTAGTTTGTGTAAATTATGTATTTATTATGTTCCATTTTCTTTGGTTACTATAGCACCCAATTTTCCTGTCCATCCATCCATCCATAATGTTGACATGGTACATGTGATTGTTCCAGAAAATTGCAATATGCTACAGAAAGTGTTGGGAGTTATATGGCATGTACTGTTCACTGTGCCTTAAAAAAAGAAATTGCTTGTTACCCTGACAAAATATTGAATGATGCTTAACAAAGTGACAAGAAACCACAAAACATAATGGCTTGATTAGTTCATTTATAAAGTCAAATAATAATCTTTATATATACAGATAATAGAAATGACTGCTGAAGTCAAATCAAGTGGACAAGAAAATGTCACAAAATGCCACAAACATCTTGACATATGTCTTACTACATGTCAAGAAGTACACTGGATGCACCTCAGACTCTGTTTACAGAGGAAGTCAGGAGATTCAGCATTATTGTATGAATCAGGTGCTGCTGTCTTGCTGCAGTCATTGTGTGTGATTAGTGTTATGGATGGTTAGATTGACAGCTTGCTTGCTTCCCAGAGTTTTACTTTAGACTGTGCTGCTGTCACACTCACACAGTCTCTTGCTTTCTCTCTTCCCAACAGAGCTTAGGTACAGGAGGGTGGGTTCATCTGCCTCACTCACACACACACACACACACACACACACACACACACACACACACACACACACACACACCATTCTAGTCAAGCTGAAGCACTTACTTCAAAGAAAGTCTGTAGGTCTGAGGTACACTTAAAGTAAAAGTAATAAATGTAAAAGTAAAGTATGCCTCCAAGAAACTTTGCTGTTATCAATAAATGGAATTTCATGTGTCATGAAATATGAATGAACACTGAATCTATTTGCAAATGGTTTTGGACTTGCAAACTGACAGGGTGGGGAACTTGATAAATAGGTATCATGAGCATAGTATAGATCTTCCTGTAAGACTTAAATTTATCCATATGTGACATAAAGTTATGAAGTAGTAGTTTGAAATTATACATTAGTTCAGTATAGGATCAGTATATAATTTTTTGTCTCCAAAAGTTCAGGGGAAAAAACATGTTGATGTCTTAAGACACATGGATGAATCTGCATCACCTCAATGAAGAGCAGAATGCTGACTGAACAGGTTGAGAGTATTTACAGAAAGGATTTGGGTTGTTATTGACTTTTCTTTTGTTTACAAGCAATATAAGAGTCACAGCTTCGGTTCTCAACTAAAGAAGCAAAATCGGGATACCAAACATGTCTTTGGTGGTTGATGAAGTCTGGGGTAAATGGCTGAGTAAAACTGATTAAAATTGATTTTTCACAAAAGAAAGAAAAATCCCTTTCTTTAATCCAGTGCATTTTCTTTTATGCACATAGCATGAATTGCTAGGCTAAATGGTGGTATGACTCTTTGGTCTGACTAACAAGCTAGTGGGAGCAAGTAGGCCCAGCTCCATTAAACAGGCTCGCTGAATTGGATCCTCCTGGATAGAACAGAGGGAGATGGGACAATTAGCCTTTGAGAATGCAAAGGCCTGCCTTAGAGGGATGCAAATAAGAAATTGGCTCTGGTGCCATTAGGGCATTGCCATTTGACAGTTGAGGTTGCCTTGTTTTTAGTAATCATATCAGAAGCACATGAAGCCAGAAAATGAAACATTATAAAACATGAGAAAGGGTCAATGTCTGTTCAGTAAAGTATATTTACAGTAGATTAATCAATTTTTGTGCATTGCTATGCTTTGATAAATAACACCATGTATTAGTTACACACAAATTTAGACCTGTAAGCTTTTGGTACTCTGTCAGATGCATGTCTGCCAGAGGCTAATGAAAGCTTATAGTGTTTATGAAGACAGCTGGCTAGCTTTGTCTTTTAACAGCTGTGTGTTTGTATATAATTCAGAAGAGCACTGAAAGAAAGTTAAGCCTTCATTATAAACATGTCTTGTTATCCATGGCTGAGTGTTTATGGAGTAAAAACGTCATAGTGATGAAGACTTTATACACTCCAGATTAAGCCAATCATAACATTCTGAGAGCCCCGATTGTTTAACATTCCTCAAGTGCCAGCAGTACATCCAGCACTTTACTCTGACCCACATCACTACTTATATCACTACTTCTTTTTGTGCATTACATTATTGTGTTTTCTCACAAGGGACAGTTTTTGAGGGTGATGTAAGAGTGCATATATGTCATTGTGAACAAATCATACAAAGTTCACCACAATGAAATTTGACCTCTGCATTTAACCCTTCCACATGTAGAGCAGCAGGTAGCTATGAACAGCACCGCAGGAGCAGTGTAGTGGGATGGTACCTTGCTCAATGGTATCTCAGTGGTGCCTAGGCCAGGACCTGAGCATGTGACCTTCCGATCACAAGTGCAAGTGCTTAACCACAGGGCTACCACTGCCCATAGGCTACCACTGCCTCAAGGAGGGATGTTTTAGTATTCCACAGGTACAAACACACAAAAAAGCCACAAGTATTGCAAGCAGTGGCACTCCAGGAGCAGGATTAAAAACCACTGATTTAACACATACAGGGCTTTCCTGGACAGGGATTAAATCATTTCCTGGAATACATAGGGCTTGGAATGGAGACTTCCCATTGAAACTGAAATATAGTCCATGACTAGGCTTAATCCCTGTCTGGGAACCTGGCCCATGTCTCAGCATACATATTATGACGTTTTCATATTTATATCTCATTTACTCTCTAAAGCATCATTAAATAAAAGGCTCTTTAGGGCTTTAGAGAACAAAGAAGGTTATTGTATGGCATTGTGCAAAAAAGCCTTATTGGCAGCTTTGATTTAAGGATCTACCCTGTAAATAGTATGAGTGAGTGTGTGTGTGTATGTGTGTGTGTGTGTGTGGGGGGGGGGTAAACACAGTGGAACAACCTGCACAGCAACATTATTTGTAAGAGTTAATATACTTTCTCTGAATTCAAAAAGCTCCACAACAGCTTATGGTTATGCACACACAAGCTGCTCTGCTTAGTCACTACATATTTCCTACTGCCAAAAAAGGTGGTAACTTCATAGCAGAACATCATTACATTTAATTGTAAAACACATTATCAGTGTTGCCCTAATTCATGCATTGTGCTGTTAGTGGCACAGATACAGGCCCTTACAGAATCAGTATTGGCTATAGAGAATGCCAGTACCATGACTCACAAGCACGCTACTGGGGCCTAGCCCACATATGCACAGGTGTTTTTTGAATCAAGGCTTTTCCTCATTCAGTCCTAAAAATAAATCCTGCCCACACAAGCACTGTTTTTAAACAGTCAATGTCCACGTGAAAAAGCAAAACCACACTGTGGAGGGCACTGAGAGCATGCCAGATTAACAGGCAGTGATATATCCCTAACCATAAAGCAATGTTGGCCAATCAGAAGCCTGAAAAAAAGGTTACTATCAGCTCTGGCAGACTAACCCTAAACAGTTAATGTTGGCAGTGAGGTCACTGAATAGTTGAATAAAACCTTCTTTCCTATAAAATGTCCTTTATTTCGAATGATTTGGTAGACAGATCAGGTTGTATTTGTTTTATATCTTACTTTTATCATGCACTTTCTTTTATTTTTTATTTTCATTTATTATTTTTATTTGTTCTTATATTGAACTTTTATCATGCACTTTGTTTTATTTTTTATTTTCATTTATTATTTTTATTTGTTCTTATATTGAACTTTTATCATGTACTTTTTTGCTTAATATTATTGCAATAAATTGTATTGCTTTTTATTACTTTTCACGTTTTTCTTGCCTTTTATTTTAATCCCCATCTCTGTAAAGCACATTGAATGACCGTTGTGTATGATAATGTGCTATATAAATAAACTTGCCTTGCCTTGCCTTGCCTCCTGTAAAATGACATTTATTTCAAATTATTTGGTAGACAGATCAGGTGAAACCAGAGTAAATTAAGACCATGTTGTACCTGTATACCACCCACATGGAACTTGCTGGGACCAAGATGGGTTTGTGTTCTGTAATACTGTATAAAACCCAGATGGGCAATTCTCTTAGGGCCATGGGACCCATTGGATAATCTTACATGGGGCCCAAGACCACTTTGAACCCACATGGGCCCCACATACAAATGTTGGTTGAGCAGATAAAAAAATAAGCTTTATTTTAGTATTTGAATGCAGCCCATGTCATTGGAATACTGGATGTAGCAGTGACCTCTGTACTGCATTCTGAAACCTCTGTTCCTCAATATAGGGTACATGCAAAAAGTCCTGTCAGCAGGCTTAAAACAGAACTATCTCAGTTACATCCGCCACCGTACCATATCTCTTGCAGACTAAGGAGAACAATGGAGCACTCTCTGACAATAAACAAAGGATTCTCTTACAGCACACACTCTGAAGATAAACACAGGGTATAATGTTATGAGCCAAAAACTCAACTTTCCCTGTGTACACATCAACACTCAGAACAGAGTTTCCACCTTGAAAGGAGTTTTCCAAGAGGTCAATTTTCTGTGACCTAAAATTCCATTTACATGTGAACTAAAAGCCAAAAGGCATAGAAAAATATGCTATGTTTTTAAAAAATATCCATGTATGTGTGGACAAGGCCTTAGTGATGCATGCACTCTAGGCGGACTGTAACTGAATCAGCAACATGTCATTTGTGTGGGATTTTTTCCATTTAAGTAGTGACAATGCTCTTTGCAAAATCTAGTGTGATACAAATTCTTCCTAATGTAACCTTTACACTGGCATGCCACAAATATGACAACTCAGTATGACTACTTAACTTAGTTAAAAAAATATATATATAAAAAAGGTCTTCTTCAAACATTGTACTTTTTATTTACAATGAAAAGGTTTATTTTGGTCTCCTCCATCCACAGAACAATTTTCAAATAGCCTTCAAATTAACTGATAATCCTAGAGGTTTACATACTTTTGCTACTCACAGACATATATAACAATAGATCATTTTTCTCAATAAATTAATGATACATTCGAAACACACAAAAAACACACATATGTACACACAGCCATCAGTATGACTTGTGTAAATAAAACTAGGAGAATATCTATTGTCTGTGTGTGTGTATGTGTGTGTGTGTGTGTTTTAGATAGGTCTGCAGTCTGGAGTGACACGTTTGTTGACCAGGACACCACTGTTGCATTATAAATGAGCTGTGTGTGCCCAGAAAATAACACACTATATAATTTTTCTATCAGCGTGTCTCACTATATCATTCTCCTATCTTCAGTTTGTTTGCTGTTAAGAGTGGTGTTCAGCTCAGGAGAGAAGGAATTGCAGGGAGATGAAAGAAAGAGCGCAGGGAAAGGACACAGTGGGGCCAGAGAAATGGGAAAGGTAGAGAATGGGACAAAGCCAGAGAAAGCCTGGGAAGGGAAAGTATCTGTTTTTTGTGACTAACACACACATGCACACAGTGAGCAAGGACACTGGCTCAGTGTGAACCAAAATCCACTCCAAATAAATTGTGAATGTGAAATTTGCCAAAACATCTCAGTAAGTCAATGAAAGTCAATACCAGTTGACAAAGTCAGCACTTAATGTTAAAAACATAACTATTTCTCACATATACTTTAAAACACTTACAGTTATAAAACACATGTCTCATTCAGTTGTATTGGTATGCCAACAACATTTCTAGCACTGTATGCTCTCTAGCACCTCTATGATGAACAGCAATTTTTAATTAAATTTTTTTATTCCTATTAAAAGTATGCATGTTTCTGATGTCAAGCCAGAGGGATTTTGTTTGATTAAAGTGTCTCAGTATCTGTATCGGTTAAGGTTTCTGTAAAGGTCAGTGCTACCATAAGAAAGCATTTGGATTCAGTGCTACACTTGCCCTCTCATATTAGAGAATATAGTTTAATACAGTCATTATCCACAGATGAGATCTCTCGTTCAGCTCTGTCCATATCAGACTGCATCAGACAGAAGTGTGACAGGATTCAATCTCCCTCAAGGAGAAAGAGGACATGATAACCCTTCATATTACAGCTGCTCCATTCACCATTCAGCTAATGGAATACAATCTCTCATTCTATCTATGTACCTATCTATCTATCTATCTATCTATCTATCTATCTATCTATCCATCTATCCATCTATCCATCCATCTATCTATCTATCTATCTATCTATCTATCTATCTATCTATCTATCTATCTATCTA
>JBBPDA010000003.1:10786341-10798394 GCA_037974385.1 Arnoldichthys spilopterus | reverse complement strand
CTATCTATCTATCTATCTATCTATCTATCTATCTATCTATCTATCTATCTATCTATCTATCTATCTATCTATTTAACTGTCTGTCTGTCTGTCTGTCTGTCTATTTATCTATAACCCCCTACCCCACCCCCACCCCTGATTCCCTCTGTGTGCTACATTGAATATCTGTGCTCTGGCTGTATGCAGCTGCAAGTTATCTGCTGTGAAGTGAATGTCATTGTGCTCCAGCAGGTGTGGGCAGCATGCAGCTGGCCTGTGTGTACACATGCTGCTATGAGTGTATGGAATTAGTCTGCTGCTGATGTGCCAAAGCTCATTCTATTCCCAGCCCACTAATGCTGATGCTAATGATGCTCAATGAAAAAGTTAACAGATCATAACAGGAAGATAACATTACCACTAATCAAATTTTCCTCACATGCATCTCTCAGCAGCACACTTTTTTAAACATTTCACCACAAGGGTGTGTGTGTGTGTGTGTGTGTGTGTGTGTGGATTTTGACTAATATTCTTTACTTTTTTTTTACAATTTCTGAGGGGGGCACAAAACATACTGACAAAAATAGGCTACTCTTGTACTTGTGTTAAGTGTTTTTAGAGAAGACCATTATTGATATTATATAAAGACTATAGAATTGTTTTGTTTGTAAATAATGATACCAATTAAACTACTGAAATAAATTTACCTATGACTGAAAAAAAAATGTTTTGGCAGCAGCTTTCTAAAGTGTCCCTTCTAGATAGTCACCCTCCACAAAAGCACTGATAAACAATGTATGACATCATTATGTTAACATTTCCATAAGAACCTCATTCCCATCTCATGAAGATTTAATCAAATTGCCTTTGATATTACTGGGGACTTGTTTTTACTCTCATAGCATTTGAGTGCACTAAAAATGACTGGATTTCCTTTTCTTTGTTTTCTTGGCCTACAAAAAACACACACAAAGCACAGGTATATTAAAATTTTTAGCAGTGCTTGAAAAAAAATACATAGACGTTATTAGGTCAATATAGACAGTAATTCAGATAGTAATACTAAATGAAGACCAAATGCCCTCAAATGATAGGAATAATGGAAAATCTGCAAAAGCGGGGGCGTATTGCTAGTCTTCACAGAAAACATTTCACTGCAAACTTTTTGGGAAAAACTTAAAGAGCTGAAAGATTGCCTTTTGGGTACTGGGGTTTATGGGCTGATGTTTGTGTGTGTGCGTGTGTGTGTGCGTGTGTGTGTGTGTGTGTGTGCGACAGTTAAAGAGATAATAATGTACTTATGAAACAGCTTGTCACAAAAAGCCACCTCTAATAAATGAGTAAACAGCTCAGTTCTTCCAGCAGAGAGGAAGAAAGATGAAAGAAACTGGAGAAATGTTTGATTACAGTGCTGTGATCAGAGACAGGAATTAAAGTTATATTCTAAAAGGGCAGAAAAGGGCGTGCTATTTGAATAGACATTTTCTTTTATATAATGTCCACTGTGTGCATTTCCTCAAGCATGTTCAAAGGCAATTACCTACTGCTTTCCATATTTGACAGCTAACACTATTGCTCCTAATGCCAATGATCATTCAAAGCAAGATGTAAAGGGCTCATTTTCTCTGGATTAATATGCCACACATTGATTTTGGCTGTGGCTCATTCAGCTTGCTACCTGTTTGAGTTTTGATAAATTGCAGACACCTGATGAAACAAAGGCAGAAGCTCTAACAGTCCTCTAGCCAACACACTTGATAGAATAATCATCTGTACACTTATTTCATGCTATTTTGGCACTGAATTGAGAAATACACATAGCGTACACATAATGCTGTGTAAATGTATGTGTGTTTGCACATGCCTGTGTAGGAAGACAGAATTAGTCAGAGATGAGACAGAAAAGCAGAAGTTATGGTGTGACAGAAAAAAAGAGGCTAAAAGAGGCTGTGCTTAGATAGTCATTTCATATTAATACGTTGCATTAAAAGTCTCTCTAATGAATAATTGATGTACATGGAAATGTAGTGATTTGCAGTCCCCTTGGGCTAATGAAATGTTAAATCAACCTGCTCAGTGTTTCCAGCACAGCCTCCAGGCAGCGAGTATGAGTCCGTCTGCAGGGAGCACTGCTTTACGCTCAGGGCTGTGCGGTTGAAACAGGGATAGAAACATTTTCACACTACTCATAGCTGTCAAAGATCTTGAGTCTTTCAAGTCTCAAGTGCAGCTCAAATTATTACTCTTTACTTGAGGAGCAGTGAAGACAAGCATTCAGACCAGAGGTGTCCAGTCATAAGCCCCTTTAATGCACTGAAACTACTTCTGAAACCTCTAGACATTACCGGAAGGAGTTGTACGTGTGAACGTAAAACTGTCTGAATTTTTCAGACTGGACATTAAACAGACTTTACATGGAGTTTGTACTATGGGACTGGAAAAGTAATGTCTGATCATATCCATGTGTGAATAGAGCAGGTCATTTTCCAGAGAATTCATGTTGAGTGAGTGAATTTGGTAAGGGCTGATCGTCAGGGAAATTCAAGAAGAGGCTAAACTACAAACAGCATTTCCAGCATGTGTATACACCCAACATGAAAAATCTCTTGCAATGTGCTACATGTGTGAAAGGGAGACTCAGATCTGGAGTTCACAGAGTTCATGGGTGAAAACAGCCTCATCCACAAAGAGCCTGTCTAGCTTCAGGTTTTTCTTTAAGCAAAGTAGGAGCACATTTGATCAATTGAAGACAGAGACCAACTGATTAAACAGGCAGAACAAGGCTCTCGAGGCTCTTTACTCTCTTTTCTGTCATTATCCTCATGGGCAGATTAATGGTGCTTTCACCATTTGAATAAAACCGAACTGCTTATTGACCCCTGAATCTGGTTTGTTTAGGTAGATGTGAACACATTAAATGCACTTGGGTATGGACTTGAATAACCACAGTGAAACACTTTAGAGGATGTGCTCTTGGTCCAGTTCCAAATGAACTTTGGAGCATGTCATTTGTGGTTTAAACATGTTCCAACCCATCTAGAAGGTGTGTTGAGCTAAACATATGGTGAGACAAGACAGAACATTTCAGTTTTACATATAAACAATTAGCATATCATTATATATATTCAGTATTAGCTCCCTTGTTCTGCTCAGTCATCTAAAGGCATGATTCTTTTCAAGAGTGATGCAGTGCAGTTATTTTAAGTAGTTTCCTTGACATGAACTTCACTGGTATAGACCCCAGATAATTACCAAGATTAAAAGCAAATGCCAGTTTTGTCTTTAAATTACACGACGCTTCTCCGACAAAAACAACCACTAGTCTTGAACACTGCCTGTATCCTGTCACAGACACATCTGACCAATAAGCAGAGAGATTTTTATCATGTGGTTTGTAGTGAAGCATTTTGGTTCACTTGGATTCTTCTTTGATATCAAAAGAAACCAAATGATGGGAAAATGCTCAGAGTTTACAAACCTTTCATTTGATTTGGACCAGAACAAACAAATTGTAGGGGTGAAAATGCTTGAAAGATGCTTATACTTGAAAACCATTTTAATGTACACTAGTTTTACAATAAAATGTCTTCCTGTAGTCTCAGTGTGTTGCATCTTTGCATCTAGGTATTAGCACTAGCAATGTCCTTGCTCAATGATATATTTAAACTCTGGCCTATTTACATTACCTAAAAAATAAGGCCCACACTGACAACAAAATACTGTACTTATGCTTTGGATAAAACCAAATGATATCAAACTTCATATAAATACTCATGTAAATGTATAATGATGTGAGGTGTTAGCTATAAGAACTCCCTCTACCCAAGTGGCTAGAGCTGCTGTTCAGGAACATAAGAAACAAAGACTTCTCAACTCACATAACATACTAAACTCTGTTAATATCCTGCTTCCTCTCACTCCAGATTTAGCCACGAGAGACTGCCAAGTGATCTTACCCTGAATTGTCTCCACTGTTGAGAGAATGAGGCAACAGGAGTGGAATGAAATAAAGCAATAAGAAAGGTGCCTTTATCCTGTTCCTGTAAAGGTGCTTTCAACAAGCTGATTATTTTGGTAGAGTCACTCCCCACTCCCACTTTACATTTTTTTCAAATAACTTTTCCAGAAACTGTATCTGAAGTCTAGGCAATGGAATATTGAAGTTGTTATTCATTTGTTATTTTGTCTTCTATCTCCTTTGCTACTCCTTTGTTTGTTTTAACATAGCTGACTAGTCTGGGACATACATGCAGAGTTTGTAACATAAATAAAAAAGAAGGATACCAGTCGGTTACACACATAAAGACCCACTCTCCCGTTCATTTGAGATACCAGCCTGGTTGAGGTATGCACATTGCAATGCAGTGATTTAAAATGCCATATGCAGCATCTACTGTTGACTAAACACTGAGTACTCGCTAGATTCAAATTAAGATTAGCCAGCAATAATTATCTGGTGCCCAATCACCATTTTCATTTGGCATCTGAGATTTGTATTAGATAAATGCTGTGTAATGGAGCCTGCTTAAACTGAAAACTCCATTCAGGGCACTGCTGCAAACACGATAATACTTTTAACTTTTCATTCAACACAACTGAGACGGCTTGCTTTTCAATGGCAGTATAATTCTCATCGCAAAGTTTTCTAGCAGGATTTTACAATGAGCCTGAGTGTTGGCACAGCAGGCGATTTAGTGCAGACCTGTTTCTGATCTGTGTGTGTGCGTAGACACTACACTCAGATTTCAAGCTCCATATCCATTATGATTTGCCCTGAAGTGCCCAAGAGACATGGCAAAGGAAAGTGATGAATGATTTATTTACTTTTTGGATGCACCGTGAAATTATGCAAACTTTAGATGAAATGCACAAACAAATATCTCCTTGCCTCGCCAGTGTACAAAGTTGCTCCTTGAATTCTTAATAAAGTATACTGACCACGAGAGAAGGCATCCTGGTATGTTCCCTAAACAGCTCAAGTGTCAGATGTTTTTTAGGATTGTTTTATGGGAAGATGAGAAAATAAAATAAAGTAAAAATCAAATTTAGTAGAAATAAATCATCAGAACTGGGACAAACACCTATTCAGTTCAATTCAGCAAAGCTTTTGGAACAGGTCTGTCTGTGATTAGACCACCTGAATGTATTTTCTTTATCTCAAGTAAAAACATCAAGACTTTATATTGAGTGAAAGACAGAACTGCAGTGTGTCCTGTGCCACATGTGCTTTGGAGTGTATATTGACAATTTAGAAACCAATCTGTTCTGTATTTCTGTGAATAATGGGTTGTGGTCTGAGGGCTTGGAGGTGTGGCAACAGATTCCTCTAACATTGGCTAGTCTAGTTGGGGTTCTCCTTTCCTAATACAACATCAGCAGACAGGGGTGAATCAATATTTTAAAAAGTACCTGCAAGGTGATTAATTGTGACTAAAATTACCAAAATTGCTATAATTAACTTTTTGCATTTCTACATCTGCTTTATATTAATAGTATGTAAATATTACTCTTTGCACATTAGACCATGAGCATGAACATAAAAAATGCATAGAAATAAGCATCAAAAACAGATTTGCTATGTCAATACAATATGTAACTAATATTAAGTTTTATGGTGTCACACCATAACATACTAAATTCATCAGCATGTGTTACACTTCTATGATAGGAAAATGCCCTAGTGTAAGAGATAATGAACAGGGATCAGAAAGAGAATGTGGGAGAGTTCCAGGGTTTGGGGAAGCGTTGCTCTGAAGGATACCTCCTGTGGGGGAAAGTGTAGACTAGCATTAACTTTAGCTAGCTATCTGGTTTGTTGAGTTGGGGAGAAGGGGTACATAAAAACAAAGACAAACTGTATGTGTAATAACAGAGCTTAAGAAAATAATCCTACTGACCTGCTTGGCATTGTAATCCACATCGTCCTGTTCTGATCGCTCCCCAGTGGAATATCTTCAATGGCAAAAACAAATCATAGGATCAATGTCAAATCCTTTATCTGTAACATTAACATACTACTCCAGTATCATCAGTTAAATCTGCATTGCTCTAGTTTCTTACCCATAAACTGGTCAATAAAGTACATTTAGACATAAAAAATTAAATAAATGTAGTACTTTACTAAATGATGTTGCCATATGATAACCATTCATTTCTTTTTGATTTTTGCCTGACCACAATAGGCTATAAAAAATGTTTTTTTAATATCTGTTTTGGTTAACGTAAGTTTTTTGTGACATTTTATTGGTCTCAGACTTTTCTGTTGTAGTCTGAACTGTTTTTTTTAGTGGTCACCAAAATTGAAGCAATTCAACATTAATACACTGAATTATACAACAGATAAGTATGATATGTTTTATAAAAATATTAATATATTATATTAATATAAAAATAAAAGTATAATATATTAATATAAAAATAAAAGTATAATATATTAATATAAAAATAATATTATGAAATATATTTTATCCATCAACAAAGTTATTTTCATAGCTTCAAAATGTATTACATTTCTGCATGGCTGTTAGACTGGGAGATAAATGTGCTCATGTCCAGTAGCTGTGTATTAATTTACTCCCATAGTGTGTATGCAGTCTAGAGTTATATGCTGTATGCTGTTGTCTTATGGCAACATATTTTTAAATGTTTACTATTTAATTATTTATTTATTCATATGATTATGCCATTTTATAGAGAAAAATCTTTAGAAATGTCCTTCATTTCGATTTATTATTATTTATTTATTAATATTCATTTATTTATTAGCTCTTTCAACGAGTCAGTTTCTCCTGTCACATTTGTTAGCTCGATGTATTCTTTATAATAATTCGGAATTGAACTAAAATAACCGAATTTATTAGGGGTGAGTGCAGATATTTCCGCACCTACTTCGAAAAGTGTGGCGCTAGGGGGCAGGGTGGGAGAGACGCTTTAGCGGTGTTTGGGCTTTCAGTCCCGCCCCCCGTACCGGTGAACTACACCGGTGGGCGGAGTTTATAGTTTTGAAATTTGAGGAATGGGCAACAAACGCTCGGGAGAATCACAAAAACGAGGAGAAAATTAAGTGAATTTCTTTTTCACCCGTGACCTTTTGAAGGACAGTCGAGTACTAGTTAAGAGGAGAGCTAAACTGTTTTACTGCGCGCGGGTTAATTTAACAAGGCCCAAAAGGCTCCAGGGGCTTAATATATAGAGCCGAACGCCGCCGGCCGGACCTTTTCATTACATCGCGCCCAGAAACTGGGACGCGTCCGATTTACAATCGCGGAGCTGTTTTTAGCGACACTACGGATATACAAACACCCAGAGGCTGGATGTTTCCTAGAGAATCTCTGACTGAGTGGATTTTTGTGGTGGTGGAGAAGGAGGAGGAGGAGGAAGGCAGTCTCTCCCCTGAACAGTGAAGTGAAGACACCCCCCTCGAGCGCCCTGGAAGTCGATGCTCCGGCTTGGATAGATCCAGACACTGCGGATCCACAACACCCCTCCGACAGCGAAAAACACCGTTCTCGTCCTTCAGTGGCCAGAAACGAGGTGGTTTTTCCTTCTCCGGCAACTGACAGCAGATGGAGAGTAAATAATGGGCTGGACCACCTAGCTTTATCTTTGTGGGCGCTCGTGGCTGGTGACAATAGGAGAGAGAGAGAGAGAGACATATAGCTAGAGAGGAGAGAGAGCGAGCTCCACACGCGCACACCGAACTAGACCACAGTCTGGGGTCCACAGTCACAGCGGCTCTGGTGGGCAGCGCAGGTTCGTGCATATTAAACAGCAGCAGTGTGTGTGAGGCAGCTGCCCTCACTTTTTCTCCACTAACTGGCATTCGTTCCTTACCGCGCGCATGTGGGTGGGTGTGTGTGTGGGTGGGGGCAGCTGTAGCACTCAGGGGCGCTGAGATTCATATACAGATCAACGCGGAGCACTAGACACGTACCGGGGCAGCACCGAGATCGGGATTTGTTCGCGCGGAAGAAAGGGAGGAAGGAGGGGGGTCTGCTGGACACGGGAGTGGAAGGGTGTGTGGGCTTTTAGCGTTTGGGGTTGAGAAACGGATGTTCCTCTCTTGTAGGGAGGGATACACCCCGCTCTGAGCGCAGGCAGTCGGTACTCAAGGAGGTGGCGAAGGTGCAGCCCTGGATTAGACCCCAGTGTCCTCAGTGCGAACTGACCCCTGGAGCGCGCGCCTTGGCGTAAGGAAGTTTCATTTCCTCCCGTTTTGGAACGATATCGGGAAAACGTGACAGCGGCGATGGATCTGCGATGGCTGCTTCTGGCATGTGCTCTTTTAGGTAAGTCATGCTTTGCTTTACTGTGGGTCTCCCAAAACCAGGCTTATGGCATCCATGCACCCCAGTGACTTCAGTGACTTGTTGCTGTTTTTTCTACTAATAACCGAAATGTCTATTTAAATATCATGCTGTTGTAGTGTCTGTATGGTGCTATGGGCTCTTGCCTCATGCCTGTTTGTAGGATCACTTTGAATGTGATGGTTCTCTCTGGAGAATGAGCCATTTGCTCAATTCTAATGCTTCTGAGCAAAGATTGTAGGCTGTTGTCTGCCTACTACAGTGCAGGGTAGTGTAGGATGTCATCTGTGCCTACTATAAGGCTGTGGGCTGTTATCTCAGGCAAGCCAACTCTGCCCACAATAGTAAAGGGGAAAGCTTATGGGCTGTTATCCAATCACATAGCTGCAATTTGGGCTCCCTTCTTTCTTAGCCTGACTGAGACAGACAGGATAGGTGCCTTGATTACTTTATGTAAAGGTAGCAAGAACTTCAGCCAATACCCTATAGTTTCTATTTTGAAATCGAGGACAAGAAATGTAGTGATGGTCTTTGTTGACTTTAAATAACATTCCTTGCCTGGAACATCAGCATTAGGCACGGTGGTGGGATTAGCCAGTCAAACACTCCTCCGTGTTTTACATGGATGCAAGCAGCAAGTGACGGATTGGGCTGACTCGCTTTCACGCTGTCTCCTCCGCCTTAATTTCGCCCAAACATTAGCCAGCTGGGTCTCATCAGCTCTGCATACTCCATCTGGGGCTTGGACTGGGGTTAAATTGGGTTTAGAGAGCACTGGAGGAGATTAATATTCTTTATGGGAAAGTAAATCAAGTAATGATTGGGAGCTATGATCAGTGAGGCCACTGACTCTGTGTAAGGTCACAACCTCTGATCAAGAGGTCAGGTCAGAAAAGCTCTTGTGCTCCAAGAGATGGATTGTTAATGCACACACCTGGATTTGGACACACCTGGATGACTTCATATGTTCTAGTGTGTAATTATGGCTGGTTTGTTTATAGAGGCATTTGGCAGTTCCAGATCCCAGATGACAGGCAGGTCATACAGGATGCAACTCTGTGCTACAGGAAAATGATACAAAGCCAAAAGTAACTTGTTTTGAATGGAATGTTTTGTTCCTATGTCTAAAAATTACACATAAGGCAAACTTACAGTATTTTAATTGTTAACTAGCCAGAAATGACATTTCCACAGAAGGAATTTTATACATTTTTTATGAATTTTCAGTTCTTTCAAAACAGCACCCAGCAAGTGGCATGCTTTCCAGCTAATTGTCAGATTGCACAAGAAAAGTGCACAAAATAGAATAAAAAACTAATACACTGCTGGGCAACAGGAAGACCACTTTTATGGGCATTATGTGGAATATCTATTAAATGTCGTGCTAAAATCATCACTAAAACTGATATATCATATCATGGTATGCCACTATAGGGACCCAGTCCTAGACTCTGGTCTGGCCAGTATTTTAAAGTGTCAGACAAGCAGACGTCTGTGTGTGTTTTTGTTGCTGATCTAGGTCAGTATGACCCTGAACTGGTTGCTTCTTTCTTTTCTTTTTTTTTCTTTCTTTTTTTTTGAGATTCACTCCTCTTGCTCACTCATACCCCAATGAATAAACCTGTGTGCTGTGGATTTGACAAATTAGAATGGAGCATACACTATTTTAGGAAACATTCACTTTTGCCTGCAAAACAGACACAGAGACAGACACACACACAATCTCTGGCAACACCATTGGCATTGTTATTTGCATATTCTGTGTCTGTGTGACAGTCCCTGATTCCCCCTCCCCCTCAAACACACACCCCTTCTTACACTCATTCAAATATACGCCCTGCATCTAAACAAACAACAGATGGCTCTACTTTCCTGGACAAGAGACATGTTAGTTCTACAGGGAGAGAGGGGATGAGGTGGGAATGGAGCCTGTGCCCGCTGTTGGCTTCCATAATACACCAAGGATTTATTATCTTGTGCCAGATTTCCCATCTTCCCTGAAGATGGCTTGTCCCATTGGGATGTGTTTTAACTATTGCCTCACAAGCTTTAAGCTCAGTTCTTTTAAATGTGATTATTTGCACTGACCCGTGCAGTAATGGTCTTTAGAAACAACTGGGAAAATAGAAGAAAATATGCCTTAGAAGAACCAGTTTTGGTTGCCTAAAGAACTTTTGAGTTGTTAGAGGTTTTGAAGGCTCTATCTACAGAAAAATTCTTTGAGGAACAAAAAGTGGTTAACCATGCTTCCCAGTCTTGGGGACACTTGGCTCTGCACAGTTTAGGGAATTTTCTTTCTTTCTTTGATAGATGTGATCCAGCTCATGAAGAGCTTGATATTTTAGCTGGACAAAGTGTGTGAAAGCAGAGTATAGCTGAAACTGTGTAGGGCAATGGATTGTGTAAGTTAACATCCTGACCAGCTGAGAATGATTCAGATACTGACCACCACACAATTGCATGCGTGTGGATTTTAAACTGGTGGAACTGCAGCTGAAGTGCCATGGTAGATATAGTTGAGTCTCCTAGGCAGAGAACTTGGAGAGAAAGTGAGAGAGAATAGACCTATGGACCTGTTGTGGCTTTCACTCATTGGTTTGAAACTTATTTTATTTTTCTCTCTTTTTTTTTTTTTTTACTTTTAAAATTTCTTTCTTAGAAAGCTTTATCTTCCTACTTCACTGTTTACTTCCCTGTTCTCCCTCTTGGCTTGCCTTTATCTCTCTGCTCATCTGTGTTATTCCCTAAATCTGTTCACAAAACAGCAGGAGAGGCCATAAACTGCTTCCTCATTTACGCACGCTTAATAGGCCCACAAAATAGAAAAAGCAGTAATAAAAATCTTTTTTTCTTCGTATCTGGGTTGTCTTTTTAATTAGTTTTCTTGTTCGTGACAAAACTGATCACAATTGCAGAGAGAGAGAGAGAGAGAGAAACACAGAAACACATATGATGATTAGTGTGTCTATCTGACGCGTCTCTAAGCCTTTAGCTAGTGTGAGTGTCAACTTTTCCAACAAATGGATCTACCTTTAATGCCAGACTAGCATATTAACACCACAAAACTTAACATTGACTGCCGTCCCATCCAACTTTTCTCCAGAGGATTAGCATTTAGATTTTAATTAAAAGTGTAATTTTAGTGGGAAATGAATGGGTCATTAAGTTCAAATGTTGCAGTAGTAACCATTTGCTTAACTGACAGGCCTGCTGCACTGTCCAAATCTCTGCGTAGTCTATGTTTTAGCCATTGTGTTCTCCACCTGTGCTGAGTTACAGGCCTGGTGAACAGTGTTCACTGACAGCAGAGGCTTCACTGCTCAAAGCATGCAGTGAAGAGGAAAAAGTGGAGCTGTTCAGGTCAGCAGTGCTGCACACTCGATGCTACTTTTACACACAGTTAACAGTTCTGGGTTTCTGTGAAGTACACTCAGACTCTGAAAACACACACACATGCTCTCCCTATTCTACATGAGGAATAGGATAATGGCGCTTTCTATGGCTGATATGAAAGTCTTCACACCTCCCTCTTAACACTTCAGCAGCTCTCCCAGAACATTGCCATGACTCGTCAACCGTCTCAGTTACACTTCAGCGCTGCACTGACGCTGTGAGAACATTCTTGTCCTTTGAAGACCTGGTGTTAATGGACAAACTCTCAGCTGCCTGTCTCTTAAATGACCCCTTGGTGGGTGGGTTTGTGTGTGTGTGTGTGTGTGTGTGTGTGTGTGTGTGTGTGTGTGTGTGTGTGTGTGTGTGTGTGTGTGT
>JBBPDA010000003.1:10759587-10773204 GCA_037974385.1 Arnoldichthys spilopterus | reverse complement strand
AGACAGGTGTGTGGCTTTCCTAATCAAGCCCAATCAGTATAATCAAACACAGCTGGACTCAAATGAAGGTGATCTCAGGGATGATCAGAAGAAATGGAAGCACCGGAGTTAAATATGAGTGTCACAGCAAAGGGTCCGAATATTTAGGACCATGTGATATTTCAGTTTTTCTTTTTTAATTAATCTGCAACAATTTTAAAAATATTTTTTTTGCCTGTCAATATGGGGTGCTGTGTGTACATTAATGAGGGGAAAAATGAATTGAAATGATTTTAGCAAACGGCTGCAATATGATAAAAAGTGAAAAATTGAAAGGGGTCTAAATACTTTCTGTACCCACTGGATATATTCTTATACATTTGGTCCTCACAAAGACTTAAATATATGCACACACACACACAGTAGCAGCATATGTGTTCACATCTTTTACTGCTCATCATCATTCAGCCACTTTGTGTCTGGTCATCATTTTCTCTATCCCCTCCATCGTCTTTAAAAAGGACAGTAATTCTGCTCATTTTGGGGTGAAAAAACATGAGTTCTGTCCTTCCTGTTGCTGTGGTAATGACTGCAGAGCTTCGAGAGGCCTTATAACACCCCACACCATCCTTTCCTCATTTCTCCCCCATGTCTCTCCCCTGTGCAATATTCACCTGTACCCCCTGCAGCTGAGGCCTGGAGGAAATAGCTTTTTGGGAAATTGAGTGGAAACAAATTCATTTGTGAGGATATGAGACTCTATTTAACGTGAGGTCACAGTGTAAAGAGTCCAGCGCACCGCTGCAGGCCACTGCAGACCTCCTCCATTTGTACAACATCAACAACATCTCACTGCTCCCTCCATTAGTCTCTGCTCTTCCACTCAGGCTAGCAGTGAAGCACAATAATGAAGCATTCTGTTTTTCTCTTCTCTGGTGTTTTTTCTCTCACTCTGCTCCCCTCACACACACACACATACACCCTTATATACAATGTGCTTCGTTTGGGTGCAGTACACAGCATCATTCCGACATCAGTATAGAGCTGGTTATATGTGAAGGTCAGACAGGGTCGTTTTAAACGACAGTACATTGAAACGTGTTGCTTTGCAGTATATGTTAGTGGGGTAAAGGCTTCTGGGGCATTGTATCTCTCTGCAAATGACTGTCTTCATTTGCCATTTTTCATACTGTGATTTCAAGCTGTGTCTCAAGCAAACCAACAGCTGAAGTACTGACAGATCTTTCAAAGCTCTGAATTTCTTTGTCAAACCTCTGTTTTGAATGCTGTTTGAAAGGTCTTTCTGGAGCTAATGTCTGCCTACAGGACTGGCTAGGAGCTCCTTCACATTACAGACACATTTATAGTGTGAGCTTTTCCAGTTAACTGTGTTCCTCTTAGGCCTGGGCTGAGAGCTGCAGAGGTATTTGAAGAGGATTTGCTGTGTTCAAGGGTGAGGTGCCTTAGCTTTGCCTGGTTCAGACTCTGTGACTGAGGGACCATCGGCTGTTGGACACTGTCACGTCTTGTCACTTGTGGTCTGCGTTGTGTCCCATGCTGCTTCTAGTCGGCTTTTGTCAGGCCCATTTTGGCAGATTGAGCATGTTGAATTGGCGTCAGTGGTCAGACATTTGAGCACTAAAGACTGTGGTCAGCTCTCTGTGTGTGTCACGTGCTTTCTCTTTCTCTAGCACATGTTCTTGCACTTTCTCTTTTTTTTTCTTTCTGAGGCTAAGAAATGTAAATTTCTCAAAAAATCGCATCCCTCAATGGTTTGTGGAAATCCACTGAGATTGCAGTCTTTTTCAAGGGAATCCTCATCAAATAATGCAAATCTGAACAACACAGATAAGACTGCTTAACATGACGGTTGAAAAACACTTATTTCTAAAACTGGAACACAGACAGCCTTTTTAGCATTTTGAGTAATTAAAGCTCCCTACTGAGCAATAGCAACAATAATTTAGTTTTTTGTTTGTTTTAAATAACAGATAGTAATTCCATGGGGCAAAGTTTTTTTCTCACTCTAGGAATTTACACAAATTCACGTTCTGTATTCAGTAACCCACATACACTTACTGTAACAGCTTAAACTGCTCCCCACAATCTCAGTCTGTTCCTGTAAATCGTAAAAGGTGCTCTGGTGTTGGTCTGGCTGCACTGCAAGCCAAGGATGATGAGGGATGAGGAGATTTGCTGTGATTCCAGGTCTTTTTGTTTGAAGGGAAGTGTGTGGAAGTGTTACTTTGTGCCATTCACTGTGTCATTTTCCACCTGTGCTTGGTTTTTAAGTGGAGCATGCCCTGCCCTGCTTCTGTTGTCCCTCTCTGTCAGCTAGATCTTCTGGCTCAGGTGTTTTGTTAAAGCACAATCCGTGTGTGTGTGTGTGTGTGTGTGTGTGTGTGTGTGTGTGTGTGTGTGTGTGTGACTCTCAGAATAAAACAGAGCCCTTGAGAGAGCGAGATGGTGCTTGTGTGTGATCTAGGTGTTGCGCCGGTGTCCAGGCATGTGTTTGTGATGTGGGATTATGTGAGGAGAGATTAAGAGGCTGGTGTCTGACCCTAATGAAGCAGCAAGGCTGTTTCTCCATGCAGGAGATATGAGTTGCACTTGATTGGATTAGTTCTTTATTCCCTCCTATGTGTCGACCTGTGTGCATAATCCTCTTTAGAATTTCCCCTCTCCCTGCCTGGCTGTGCTGGAAGGCTGTCCTTGATCTCCCCTCCCTGTGGGACACTGCTCAAAGGAGCGCCACTCTTCCCTTCAGCAGATCGGAGCCAGATTAGTTTATGAAGTCTGCATGGACAAGAATGGAGGCATTGAAAGCAGTTGTTGGATATATGCTATATGTCCAAAAATATCCAGACACCTGCTGTTCTAAAATGTTGCTGAAATCAGTCCAACACTAAAGAACTGGGACTCTTAAGTGTAGTAAAGACTTCTCTGGCAAGGCTTTTGATTAGATGGTGAGCCTGACTGATATACCTTGGTGCGTAAGTTGTTAAATGCTATATTAAACCTCTGACGAAGGGAAACTTCAATCTACTTTTGACGATTCAGCGGTTTAATGTATAATCAATTTCGTGAGAATATTGGGCTATATTTGCCGTTGCCATTCTTTATTTATTTTTTGAAAAAACTCATTTAAAAAAAGTTATTTTGTACAGACTTTCCAGTGTTCAAATGTGTTTCTGTATGTTTAGATTCTGTTCTTGCCTAAAAAACATCTGTGAATTTTAGAATCTGCCTACATTTCCTTAAAAACGATTGGTAAATGTGGCCCTTTGTCTTATTGGTTATCAGAAATGTAAACTCTTTTATATCAGTATCTTTCTGAAATTGAAATTAGCCATGCCCATTTTGACTGCATTCTGCCACAAGAGCATAAGTGAGTTTTGGATCTCTGGTTGGAGCTCAGTCACCAGAGACAACAAATTCCTCTGTGCCACACCCCAGTACTGGAGAGCCCCTTTAACCGAAGCTTGCCACTACTCATAAGGGATTGTTTGCTTGTGTGAGGCTGCTACAGAGCATGTTGTTCTATTACTAGTGCTTTCCTATGGAGATTACAGTTGTATGCATGCAGTTTAACACCTGTGTCAGCAATTGGTGTGCCTTATAGTTTAAATAGCAATTCTTTAATTAGAAGCAGTGTCTGTGGTCATTGCCTTGCAGTTGCTGCCTGGTTTAATCTACATGTTTCAGAGAGGCATTCAGTGTAGGCAGCTGCAATCGGCATGTAGACATAGTGCCTCGGGTGGGGGGGTTCAGGCCCCCATTGTTAGCCTCAGTGCTCTGGCTTTTGCATCTCCCTGTGCCAGTTAAACCCCTCTGAAAGGGTTCAAAAGGTCCGCAAGACAAACGTGAGCAGCAGGAATTCTCTCACACGTGCCTAGTGGTAAAGTGTAGGGGGAGAAATAGAAAAGAAAGGGAATGCATGAGTGGAGAGACAGCGTGAGGGAGAAGAAGTGGAATATGATAGAGTGAGAGCATTTTAACTGTACTCTGGTTGCACAGAGCACATGTTTAGCACTTAGGGATGGCATTTTTATGATGCTGTTTTTGTGTATGCTTAGCATGACTGAACTCACACTTATGTGGCTGCATGAAGATGCAGAATAAGCATTTAAAGTCAAATAGGGATGTGTATTAATTTTTAATTCTCATTGTTCTTTTTTTATTGCTTTGTTTTTTTACTTTTTCTCTTTTATCTATCATTAAATGGCGAAAACACAGGCAAAATAAGAAGTCTAACAGGTAACAGGTTTCATTTGTTTAATCTGAATTCTTATAACTTTTCTTTGTAATTCTGCTATCTGGCATCAACCAGAGGGGGATAGTTCTCTTAAGTAGGTTCCTTTCTGTTGTTCTTAGAGTTCCTGACACTGTCTTTCTTGACTGCTTATCACTTGGACTTGGACATGAACTTGTATAAGAGTCCATTGTAGTGGAGACCTGTGTGATGGCTGGCCCATTTTATTTTAGGCCCGTTTTGGCGATTTGCGTTTTTATCCATATTGATGATTTGCGTTGGGCGAGCAGCCAGAATCAAGGTCAGACCCCGGAACTGCTTTTAGAAATGTATTTTAAAACAAAATGTAAGTCAACAATAAAGTACAACAGTTTAACAGCAGTTAAGTGTTGAGAGAGAGAGAGAGAGAGAGATCACATGTACATCGCATCACCCCATTCTGAGGAAGTGATTTATAAAGGCTTGTTTAATGCATATTTGTCTTATGACCACAGGACATCATTGACCCAGTTTTACATAAATATGCCAACATCAAATGTGCTAGAATGCTGATGTGGAAGTGTTGACGTAAAATGTAGCCTTGAAGGAGGCCTATCGCGGGGCACTCTAACCCTGGCCAGACAGTAAGGCTCCAATAGAATGATTAAGCAGTATAACTGAGTAAAGGACTAAATGTGTATAAATTAATCAGAATAGTGTTTAATAATGATCCTCAATAGCAAAACAATGACCATCAATTATTATTACCAATAATCCTTTTTGACATTATCTTAAAAGTATAGATTGATGTTATTTGTTGACATAATTTTTTCCTCTGTTGAACTGGTATAGTTATAGGCCACATTTCATATTGACTGGTTTCAGATCAAACCATTCTAGGGACTCCTTGAAAGGAACTACCCACTGGCAAGGGCTGTTGTTTACTTGGCTATCAATTCACATGGTTTAAAAATCCCTGTATACCTTTGCCTGGACCAACCACTGTACACTTACATTACTCACTGGTTCCTCTAGTGCGAGAAAGTACCTACCCTGAGGCAGGAGCTATAAAATCCCTCAAAATGGTATTCTTAAAACTATAATCCTCTTCAGTTCTTGCAGTACAGGCACACAAACAGGGAAGCTTCTTTCAATGGTTCTAAGAACTATGTTAAAGTTTTGATCTGAAAGCATCTATTGCTTGGACATAACATTTTCATATTGGTTAGGCCCCAATTTATATAAAACTACTTTGCAACAATTCAGTTCAGTTCAACAGGAGTGCAGTTCATTAATACTGTAGTCATCTCGGACTATCTTGTCTGACATTCATGCTGTTGCTGTTGTGGTTGCACCTTATTCATTACCATCCATGTGGTCCACTCTAGTGCTGGTCTTCCTCTGCGCTACATCCGGCTACATCTTGGCTGTGGTGAGACAGTGAGACGCCCTGGTTTTGTTTTACAGTGTTTCACTAATGCTCCTTTAGGGAGAGTGGCTGTCTCTCTGACTCACTCAGCAGAACCAACAAAAAGCAGTGGAGTCTGCAGCCCTGTAAGTGCTTCTGCACTGGAAGAACAGTCCTTTATACATGTTGACCATCAAACCTGCGAATGAAAAAGGGTGATCCCCTCTTTCTCTGCTCTGGAAGACGGTAAGGCCAAAAGGACAAATGGAAGAGAATGTCGAAATACGAAAGGTGGCCCAAAAAGCACTAGGGGAAAGATTAAAGGGAAGGTGCATTCTAAACAGCCCATGTTCCTTTGAGGTCTCCTTTTTTGAAATGCTCTCAGTGCATTTGGTTGCTTTTCAAATGATCACAGAGAAAAATATCAACAGGCCATATGACTTTCAGTTAGCAGAGAGATTTTTTTTTCTCTTTACAGAGCCCAGAGCTGTGATAGGCTTAAAATGATGTTCTGTTTGAAAAAGAAATTGCTTTTAACTTCTCTTATGGGGCGGGGGGGAAAAACAACCAAGATATCAAAAACAAATTAATGAGCTCAGGCTGACAATTTGCACCTAAAACGGTAGGCCTGACAAAACTAAAAAGCCCTGGAGGTGATGGAGGGAAAAATACACACGAGTAGCTATACATACATTCACCCTTGCATCCAGAAATGGGTGTACTCCATTACATATCATTCTTTTTTGACTCACTGAGCACAGTGCTGTGTATGGGTTTGTTCATTTTTCATCTAAATAACCTTTACAGGCAAGAACATTCATGCAGAAAGGGGCTGCTCAGGCCCATTGACTACCACTCTGATGGAAGTGAATGAGAGGCATACACAGGCATTGTACATTGCTGTTAAAATACTAGTCTAGTGAATTATTGATGTAGTCCATTTTGCCCAAACAGACAGTGGGGTGCATCCCTCAGACTTGCCCAAGCATAGTTTTGTGCTGCTTTTTGTCACTATCCGTTCAAGCGCTCCCTCAGTCTCACAAATTATTATTCGACTCAAAATTCCACCATCCAATAGGACTCTAACCCTGTCCTTGCACAATTGGTTCTGCAAAAGATGAAGCTGACCGAAAGATATAGAGTAGAAGTTCCCAGTTTCAGGAATGATGGAGTGACTTCATGGAGCACACCTAAGTGACCGATTGGGAAATTCAGAATAACCGTACTGTCCTCTGATCCTGCCAAAAACATCTACTTTATATTTACTCTATATAGATCATGTTATGGCAACAGATGCATTTAGAGAAATAAAAAATAGTTCATGTTTGGCATATTGGAGACATATCTATTCCTCTGATGTTCCAGACTCCCTTCGACCTTCACCTTCATAACGCTGGTCGTTTTTTTCCAGACACAGCTAAGCTCCCTTCATCTTCCTGGCCAGACCATTTTATTACACCCCCACTCCATCCATACGCAACACACACACACACACACCTTTCTGCAGACCTCATTATCTATTGCCTGCCCCTCCACACAAAGACACATACTGTGCACACACACAGTGTCCTCAGACTACCTCTGTGCACACATACAAACGCTCATTTCCTACGTCCTCTGGACACAGGACCCTTCTCATTAATCACTACTTGTAAAGCAGTATAGGCCTTTCCAGTTCTGCTTGCATGCGTGCGTGCGTGCGTGTGTGTGTTACATATGCAGAATTTGTTTCCTAGCGACATTGCCTTGGCCGTTGAGGGACCTGCTGGGTTTCCAGCTCCCTGAAGACTAGTCTCAGTAGTTCACCTCAGTCTACTGAATATTCACTGAACATCAGTTTGTTTTGTTCTACTGCACTCCAACCATGCATTAACTCTGTTTCAGTTAAGAGTTTAAGCTTTAGGGAGGTTTATTGATTTTTTTTTTATTGGTAGTGACTAGAACAAAGGGTCTCTATCACCAGTGCAAAAATCGTATCTAATATTAAAAAACCTTTTTCAATTCAGACTTCAGATCATTTCATATCAAACCTATGCAAGTATTTTATATCGTCACTGTAGAGAAAAACCACCATCTCCATGTTCCTTTTTTTATTTATGTTTCTATATCAACACAGCAACTGGTCTTTACATTGTGTGAAATGTTCATGATGAACAGACCAATAGAAATGCTTGTTCTAAAATGTCCTTCCATTAACTTAAATTAGAAGTAAGAAATGTTTTTACCTTCTTTTGGGATCTTACAATTTTCCAGATTTTTCTTGGATAGCAACAATATATTTGTGACTTTAATTATGAAGAAATCTTTTTAAAAAATTGCCGGAATTCCTTTTTAAGACCGTTTGTGTTTATTAAGAATAAAAAAATATAATATATATTTTTAATAATTCTTTTTAATAATTTACACAATTTTGTCTATACCTCAGATAGAAGTCTAAAGTTTGCTCCTTCAGTTCTGTATTGGAGCTTAGTTTAATGTCCCTAACAAGAAATGACAGCTTATATTTATGTGCCAGCATTGAGGAAATAGCTGCCTAAATCACCACACACTGGTTTCAATTGATCTCATACTGTAATTTCATAGTGTTTTCTATCAAAAGCATAATGGACAAAATATCAGCTTTAAAACTGTGGCTGCTACTGCTTCAGCCTCAATACTCCTCTCCCATTTTACAGACCACGTTATATCTGTCAGAACTGATACAGTACACACAGATATAGTATACAGTGGGCAGTGGAGGCCTAGTGGTTAGGACGCTGCCTTTGAGACCTGAAGGTCGTAGGTTTGAGTCCTGGCCCAGGCACTACTGAGGTACACTGCTCCCAGGGCACTGTTGATAGCTGCCCGCTGCTCCACGTGTGCACGTGTGATGGGTTAAATGCAGAGGTTGCATTTTGTTGTGGTGCTTGAGTGTCTTCACAAAGACAAATAGTTACTTTCACTTCACTACAGGTGGTTTCCTGAAGAAACACTAAGGCTTGACCTCCGTGTGATTTTGATGATAACTTGCATGTGCTGTTTGCACAATAACAAGAACAAGCTATTGCTTTTAGCTCAATTGCACCAATTAAGCAAACTTCATCACAAGTTGCTTTGGGTAAAGGCAGGGGCTTTTGGGATACGCTCGCGGAGTATCGCGACGTGTTGTACGCTCGCAACCATCGAGCACAATCGGTCACATGTTTTAAAAAGCCGCAACAACCACAAACGGCACAGGAACTGTAGATATAGTACACAAATATAGAAATGCATTCAGTAACGTAGCATGTGAAATTTATTGTGTGCGGGTTGGGACGCAACTAGAGAGAACCTCCAGTCGAGAGCAGCGCTGCTAGCTAAAAGCAAAGTAAACATTTAGCCCCCTCAACCCTCACGGATAGAAGAGTGCATGTGTGCTTTATGAAAATGTTTGCTAAACGTCAAATGTTAAGCAGAATTTTGAGACAAAACACAAAGTTCAGACCGAATCCAGTAAATGTGCGGTTCCACCTTGAACAGAGCCGCCGTTTTCCGTTATACCTTAAATTGAGCGACGTTTCGTTCTGGGATGCCACTCAGTTTTGTATTCTAACAAGACCTCACACCTTGAACGCTAGCTTGGTGAAAAGGCATGATGTTGGCTCTTCCTTTGGTGAGCCAATTAAACGGACACTGAAAATGTGTCACTAAGTAAATGTATCATTGAACGTACTGCTTTTAGGGCTTCCGGCCAGATGTGTGGAGAGGTCGGAGTTGTGCGCTTGCGCACAGACACATACCAGCCCCAGCTATATATTATGTGACAAAAGCGAGGCATCTGCCTCCATGGTGGAGTGGACAGACCCCAACATATATACACACGTGCTCTGCAGTGCAGAGGGTCCACACCATCTGTAAAATCCAGCAGTAATATTCTGCATTTTTGTCCTGAACATGCAATAACTCCTACATAACTAATATTTAGTAATTTACTATGTAACATTTTTCTGGATGTGCAGAACTGTGATTAGACCATAAGAATATGTTCTGAAGGATGTAAAAATGGACAACATGCATTACCAAAGGATATATTAAAGTGTATAAATGGCAAAATCCTATATTGAAAATTGTATTAATATTTGCACTTGGTGCATCACATCATCTAAGCACTTTGCAATGATGATTACACATGACTATCCAGTAGCTGAAACTAGAGCAGTAGGAAAATTCTCAAGGTCTCTGGTACCAACCTACATAATGAGGCATTTTCCATCTTGATGCAAGTACATGACACACTTCATGAACCAGCTGGGTGGGACTTCCCAAATGAGGCTTCAGGTGTCATCAGTGACATCATCGGTTCTAGACAATACAAGCACCGGCAAAGGGCTTCAGTGAAAACAGCCCTGCCTACTCGATGCACGCTTCAAAGTGTCAGCATTAACATTGGCAATTTGACAAAAGCCTTATCGTGATGGCTAGACGGTGGTGTCAGAACATCTCCAAAACAGCAGGTCTTGTGGAGTGTTCCAGGTGTGCAGTAGTTAGTATTTACCAAAAGTGATTCAAGGAAGAACAACTGGTGAATCAGCAACTGGATCACAGCTACCCAAGGCTCTTTGGAATAAAGGCTAGCCCATGTGGTCCGATACCATTGATGAGCAACTGTGGTTTAAAAAGTGAATGCTGACTCTGATGGAAAGGTGTCAGAACACACAGTGCACCACAGTCACAGAAAATCGACAAATATTTTGCAAATTGTAATTATTGCCTAAAAGTACTGTGATACTATGTATAGGCCATATCGCCCAGCCGTAGAGCAAGGGGAAATTTCAATTTTTTTTATTTTTTTATTTTTTATTTGAAGGGGTATATTTCAGTTAATTTATTTATGTATAACGAAACTAGAAGTTAAGGTCTGTTGCTACCATCTCTACTGCCAACTGATCAGTAGACTATGCTTAATTAACTGGCTTATTCCACATAATTTTACTTAATGTACACATCGGAGCTAGCACACATAATCACATTCACATACACACACACACACACACACCACTACAGCTGTGACCCCAGCTGCTCACACACGCAGACAGGAAGCAGTGTGTCCTTGTCCTGGCTGCTGTGTGTTTCCTGGCTCCGAAAGACTGTGTGTGTTGTTTGGCCTTGCACAGCTGAAGCATCGCACAGATGTCTGCTTTTGTGAACAGTTCTTATTGGTTTTTAACAACAGGGCTCTCAGTGGGTTTTACTGAAATATCTCTTACCTCAGAAATCATATTTGTTTACACTCTGGTGAGGTCTCTTTTGCTGGTTCTGCTCTGAACAAATGTTTGAACTGTGCTTAAAAAGACCAGTAGGAAAGCCCACATGGATGGTGTTAGTAAGCATCTGTTAGATATTTAAGCCGTTTTGTTGGCATGTCATCTTCCACATCTAGAGAGACAGCAGCTGCTCTCCATGTCTGTGTATTAAGAAGTTTCTGCTTCATGAAAGGCCAGACTAATATTCACTATAATAATTGATTCATGAAGGTAAAGCTCTGCTTTTAATAATGATTTAGTTTAACCTCTAGGCCCAGCAATTTAATAAATGTATTGCCTTTCTGACATTTGAAGCTGGGCCTGAGAAAGTTTTGAATCCATTTAAAACTGTAATATATAGTGGAAATCTGCGAGTTGATTGTTTTACTTCTAGCCCACATTTCTCGAAAAACAAGAGTCAGTACATGCCTACTGTCTGGCATTTCTTTTGTGCGTAGCATCTGGGTTAAACAATTAACCGTTTTGTATTGAAATCCTAAT
This sequence comes from Arnoldichthys spilopterus, assembly GCA_037974385.1. Classification (NCBI taxonomy): domain Eukaryota; kingdom Metazoa; phylum Chordata; class Actinopteri; order Characiformes; family Lepidarchidae; genus Arnoldichthys; species Arnoldichthys spilopterus. The sequence continues at coordinate 10,761,824 of JBBPDA010000003.1, read as the reverse complement.
TTGACAGCAATTTTCACATCGCAAAGTCTGTTACTTTAATTGTGTCCTATATTATCCAATATTAACGTTTCAACTAGGGAGTTTTATAATTTTACATTTTACATTTATTCATTTGGCTGACGCGTTTATCCAAAGCGACTTCCAGGAGCAGAGTAGTGGGACGGTACCTTGCTCAAGGGTACCTCAGTAGTGCCTGAGCCGGGACTTGAACCTGCTTGGTCCCCAGCGCAATGTCCTAACCACTAGGCCACCACTGCCACACATATAATGATGCTATAGTGACTAATCATGCAGAGTTTAAGAACGGGTGCTAAAGCACATTACAAATAGCATTTATGCCTAAAAAATAGACTTTTGGTGGAGAACAGAAAGAGTCTAAATGAAAAAAGATCAATCTAAAGAAAATAACCCAATTTAAATATATATTATTTGAATATCTTTATTAAATCATTCTACTTATCACATTCCATCTGTTGTTCATTCGCCTCTGGTCTCCCACCTCTCCTCAATCTAGAAATGGGTATTTTGAACACAAATGCTCAAATTTGTCACACTATTTTCCACTGTCTGAATAACAACAATAGAATGTGGTCCTGCTCATTTGCATTTCTGTGATTGCAGATTGCTTTTGCCTCGTATAAACTGAGAAATAGTTTCATAAGGCTGACAGATTCTGAAACAAGTTGATCTGCTGCTCGGCTGATCTATACTGACCTGCACATGAAAGTGATCACACTGTGATTTCAGCCACAATGTCTGATGTTCATCACTGTTCATACACACACACACACACACACACACATATATATATATATGTATATATATATATATATATATTGTAATGTCACTCTTTTTAACCTTTTTGACAAAAATGTGAAAGAAAGACACAATCAGCAGCAGACCAATTTTTTTAAATTTTAGTTGCCTATTCTATGGTGCAATATCTTGATGTAAATAGTATGAGACAAGTGCACTTGTGATTAATTGTACTATAATTAAAACGTATACTCACAAAAATCAGCCAGTTTGACTGTGCTGAAGTATTAAGCTGGAATCATTGCTTACATACTACTAATTTTACATTCAGTTAGGAAACTGCCATGTGTCTCTGGAGGGATCTGCCCAAAAATGTAAAATAATCTTATTGAATAATGCTAATAATGATTGGTCTGATGTCTGGGTCATATCATAGGTCTAATCATATGGATATTTGAGTTTAACCTAAAATCTAAGATTTGGTTAAGCCCACAAAGTGCAATCTGGTCTTGAAATCCAAAATAATTTGTTTATATTTGGGTTTGACAATATTGGCCACAACAAAGTGTTAATCATTGATTATTGTAATTAGTCGACAAATCTATATCAGTGCATCCCCAAGCATAAACATATATCAGTGCATCATTCTACCTGGTACATAAAGATTTACTTTTATTATTCATGGTCTTAGTGCAGTATTTATTACAAGTTTCAAGCCTAAACCACTTTTAACTCTCAGATTTAGTTTGCTAGTTAAAATGCACTCTTATGGCCCAGCCACAGCTGCCCCAGTCAGTTCAATTTTTCTCACAGTCTCTTGAGCCCTTTGAGTGGTTGAGGCATCTTCTAATTGCTTGACTTCAGTACCAGAATATTTAGTATATTTCTGACATCCCTCTCTCTCTCTTTTGCTCCTTCTCTCTCTCTCTCGCTCGCTCTTTCTCTCCATCGTGCTCTCTCTCTCTCTCTCTCTCTCTCTCACACATGCTCTCTCTCTCTCACTCTCTCGCTCTCTGTGTACTGTAATGCTGCAGGTGCAGTGGAGTCGGGCAGAAAGGATTGCTTGTAATTGCCCCTCTGGGTTTGTGTGATCTGTAGTGATTGTGTTAATGGTTCTGGATCAGTTTTTCCTGTGTACTTATGGCTGTCATAACCCGATTGTTTGGAAAGCTGTACGTGTGTGTGTATGCGCCCAGGGGGTCTCAGGTTGCTCTCCTGGCCCTGCTGATGCAGATCCATGGCTAGCATCCATGAACACAGACGGCTCCTCAGTGCCGGCTCTGTGAGAGGCAATTAAAGAAAAGAAACAGCATGCCACAGAGGGAGAGATCACTTCCCATGCCGAGGGATTTATCACAGCCTTTAACCCACAGTTTTCTGCTGACCAAGGACCCAAAAGCATTCTTTGTGGGGGGGGGGGGGGGGGGGGGGGGGGGGGGGGGGGGGGGGGGGGGGGGGGGGGGGGGGGGGGGGGGGGGGGG
>JBBPDA010000003.1:10711545-10726387 GCA_037974385.1 Arnoldichthys spilopterus | reverse complement strand
AATAAAACTTTTAAAATTACTTTACGGTGTAATTCTGACCTCTCCTTGAAGACACGTCGACACTCGCCAACATCAGAATTCAGCTGGAAACCCAATGCAATACTCCAGGAGCAACTCAAGTGAGCAGTGTTGCAAAATGGAATGCAGCACAATACAAAATAATCATTTTATCTTGAATATCTTGTTTTCATAGTCGTCAGAATCCAAAATCATAATTGAAAAGCAAAATCTGATTAATTGCACTAGGCACTTAAATTGAACATGGACTAGATCTGTTAAGAGGAGATATATAGTGTAGCAAGAAGTACTAAGGCCTGCTTGGTTGTGCTTATAGAGCCTCTGCCCTGGAGTTAACTCTACAGTGGGCTGCAGTGTTAACTTTTTGCTTTTGATTGCCCCTCCCTAAGCTCCAGACCAGGCTGCATCTTATCTCAGTCCCATGCCACAGCCACCCTAATCCAGGCCAGATTGGGGTCACAGAGCAGTTGCAAAATCTAGAATGGAGTCTTGCAGGCAGGAGATGGTATCGACTTGTATAATACATTCTTTCTCCTATTAGGACATGAGGGTAAGGCAAAGCGTTTGTCAGAGAAAGGTGCCGTAGGGCTCAGAGCTCTGACATATACTCAGGTGTATGACTGACTCTCATTGAGTGGGATATCTTTGGTGTATCTTTCAAGCGGTCAGCCTCGCTCGTTTGTTGGCCTGAATGCTGATGGCTTTGCTCCGGCTGGAGCTCAGTGCTGCAAGCCAGGCTTGGCAGCTTAAGGAAGCCTTTGAGCTGATGGCCAAAAGTTGTTTGATGGTTTCTGTAGCTTCACGCCTTACAAGTTGAGAATTTAGTGTTGGCATGGAAACAGCAAGTTTCTGCCTGGCTCGTGTTGGGAAGTTGTTATGGTAACAAACTCATTTTTTCTTCGTCTTCTTCTTCATAGGATACGGTATCTGATGGTAGTAGCGAGCTCAGGACTCATGTCCCTCGGGGGCTTGGCAAACGTTTGGATAGGGATGGTTATTGATTTTGGCCGTTGCCTGTTTTAGATGGTATGATGATGTTCAGCAAGTTTTCATTGTGGGGGAGGACAGCGTTGGCACGGCTGTGTTGGAACAATGAGGATTGTCCTAGTCCTTGCCCACGTACACCTTCAAGCACACGCACAGTCATACACACACTGCATACACACAATACAGAAAAGGATGTGTTACAAGCTTTTGCTGTGTCCTCAGGAATAAGTGGAACAATAAGTGCAGAGAAGCCAATCTGATTTGATCAATTGATTTAATTCTGCGTTTCATTCGTGCATCTCTGGGGCCGTTTGCCTCTGATCTTATGTCTTTCAGGGCTTTACCTAAACCATTTTGCCTGTAGATTTTACCTCCTGTACCAGCGTTCACAGATGTTTTCATCAACACTTTTGTCTGCAGTGCTGAAGAAGAGCAAAGACAGGGTGGTAGTTTGTTCTAATCACTGTTCATCAGGCTGAGAGACACACAGTGGGACCCTTATTAAGAAACCCAGCGGAGGTCCACTCACAGCAAATCTCTTGCTCTCTCCTTTCTCCTTGTTCCATTAGGTGCCTTTACTTTCTCTCTTTCGTTCTTTCTTTCTTTCTTTTCCTTCTTTCTTTCGTTCTTTCTTTCTTTCGTTCTTTCGTTCTTTCTTTCTTTCTTTCGTTCTTTCTTTCTTTCGTTCTTTCTTTCGTTCTTTCTTTCGTTCTTTCTTTCGTTCTTTCTTTCTTTCTTTCGTTCTTTCTTTCATTCGTTCTTTCTTTCTTTCGTTCTTTCTTCGTTCTTTCTTTCTTTCTTTCTTTCTTTCTTTCTTTCTTTCTTCGTTCTTTCTTTCTTTCTTTCTTTCTTTCTTTCTTTCTTTGTTCTTTCTTTCTTTCTTTCTTTCTTTCTTTCTTTTGTTCTTTCTTTCTTTCGTTCTTTCTTTCGTTCTTTCTTTCTTTCGTTCTTTCTTTCTTTCGTTCGTTTTTTCTTTCTTTCGTTCTTTCTTTCTTTCGTTCTTTCTTCGTTCTTTCTTTCTTTCTTTTTTCTTTCTTTCTTTCTTTCTTTCTTTCTTTCTTTCTTCGTTCTTTCTTTCTTCCTTCCTTTCTATCATCTTTTTCTGTTCTCTCTCTCTTACTCTCTCTCCTTTTCCTACTAGTGTAATCTTGCTCTCTTTTCTTCTTATTTCTGTTCTTTCCTTCCTCCCCTCTCTCTCTCTAAAGCTTCTCTCTCGCCCTCCAAGATGTCATCTGTTTCATTAGCCGTGCATAGCTTTGTCGCTCCAGTGTAAGATTCTGTGAATGGTTTGAATTATTGAGAACACATATGCACAGCACACACGCATGCTTCAAGGGCAGTGTCCTTGGATCTACATTATTGCTAGAATAGACAAGCAGCTTTAAAAACTTCGCTGGCCAGCTTGTACCTCAAATAATGGCTTGTGTAAAGTCTTTGATGCAGCTGAATCTGTAAGGCTTACTGCATCCTGTGTGAATTGATACACTACTCTGAAGCACTGAGAAGCTGACTCTGCAATGCCTTTATTGTCCCTGAAGTTTTCAGTCAAACTTTCATCATATTGTTGTTTTTTGTTTGTTAGATTTTTTTCTTTTGCAAGAGGAAAATCCGTCACATAAAATGTGCCTCAAGTGATTTCTTAGATTTATTCCATCATAGATAGAGGAAAATGTAGGTACCAGCAGCCGCAGTATACCAATTACAATACAAATACTATATTATAGAAACTATATAAATGCACAATACAAAACACTTTAAAATTATAATCCTACAGACAAATACAGGTAATTGTACAACCACAAATCAGAAAAAATTGGGACGGTATGATAAAGATGTGTTCTTGAAGGCAGCATATTGTGCTCCAAAACCTCTATGTACTTTTCAGCATTAATGGTGCCATCACAGAAGTGCAAGTTACCTTTGCCAAGGGCACTGACACAACCCCATTCCATGACAGATCCTAGCTTTTGGTCTTGTTGCTGTTTACAGTCTGGATGGTCCTTTTCTTCTTTGGTCCGGAGCACACTGTGTCCATTTCTCCCCAAAAATACCTGAAATACTGATTCATCTGACCACAGTACATGTTTCCACTCTGTGATGGCCCATCCAAGATGCCTCCGATCCCAGAGAAGTCGACAGCGCTTCTGGACACTGTTAACATAGGGCTTCCTTTTGGCACAGTACAGTTTTAACTGAGATTTGTGGATGTTACTACGTATTGTGATACTTGACAAAGGTTTGCCAAACCGTATTTGTTGGCAAACTGGCGATCCTCTGCCCATCTTTGCTCCTAAAGGACTAGACCTTTCTTGATTGCTGCTTTTGTACCAAATCATAATTACAATCACCTGTTTACATCACCTGTTTTAAATCACATCATTATTTAACCTATGTACCTCATTACTAGCCCTAAACTGCTCCTCTCCCAACTTTTTTTGGAATATGTTGCAGGTCTGACCAGACAAAACATGACACATGTTCTCTTCATATTGTCTGCAATGACATAGAAGTCCAAGTAATTTAGAAATCACTCCTTTCTTTTTTTTATTTGCATTTTCCATACTTTCCCAGCTTTTTCTGATTTGGGGTTGTAGATGGTACAAACAGTGATGCCAGTACAATTGGAAATTGTGCAAATAATATTAATACTAAGGTGAAAGGTGGCACATAATACAAGCCTGGGATGACCAGATTTAAGGTTTTGTTGCCTAAAGTGACATAATGGAATCCAGTGTCATAGCTTATGCTGATGGGGTGGCATGTTTATAGTGACACATTATGAAAGGGTTAACCAAGCTTTAGCCAAAACGCTTATATAGCACATCTCGTCTTACAGCACTGAAACCCACATTTTTAATGCTTAGTAATGCTTCTAACCTCAGGTCTGTCTCTGTATGGAAAATTATAACTTGTTCTTTAAAAGATTTTGTCTGTATCTATTCTGCCTTGTTGTTTGTCTATAAATAGTCATGCTTGGAGCCTATTTCAAGTTTTTCTCTTCTTCTCTTTTTTCAACCTGCGATTATAAGCTATTTATAGTCTGATCTAGTTCCCCGCAAGAATTAAAAATAGAAGGTAAGTTGCGCAGTAGAAACTGATGAGAAGGCCATGCTTTTTAGGAGAAAAGCATACAGTAGATACAGAGGCCTACAGTATGCAGTGATGTAGGAAACAGTTGTTAATGGGCGAGAAAGCAGTCCTGCCAGGCCGAGGCTGTTATTGCTGACATTAATCGATGCTATCAGCGTGGTGACACCCAGTGAAGTACTGGGAAAGACAATGGCATTGCCTTTTAGCTAACGCATGGCAGCATGGTGTCTGTCTGTGCTGGAATGCCTCTGTCTGAGCTGAGTGCTAATTGGGATGTGTGGGAGTGGAACTGGCTCTGCTGCTCATGTCTCTCAACGGGGGGCAAGAAGTGTGTTGGTCAGGAGAATGTGTGCGTGCACAGATGTGTGAAAAGCAAGCATGTGCAAAGCTGAACATTTAGTGATCGTGGTTAAAGGGAGTGTGTGTTCAGTAGTAGACAGTTTTTGCTTTACTCCCTTTGTGTTTTATGTGGGTTTACTCATAGGCAGGCATGGACCTGTGTAAACACTTTTCCATGTGATGGCATGTTAAGGATGGAGGTGATATGGGCAGATGAAACCACGTCCTATTAAAGCAAAAACAAAAATCAGAGTGAGGTTGACTGAGAGAGAAGGGAAGGGAGCGAGAGAGCGAAGAGGTTTTTTTTTTTTTTTTTTCCTTTTCCTGAAGCTATGAACAGTCATAATAACCAAGCTGAGGCTGAGCTCCACTGCAGGAGAGAATCCTGTTTAAATGTTAATAGGCTACGGAGTGTGTGTGTACTTCTATAAGAGCTTTTAAGTGTATTTGTGTTTCTTCTCTCACTAATCCCCCTTACTTTCTTGCCCATTCCTGCAGTGATTCCAGACACCCTCACCGTGACGTCGACTGCTCAATCTCTGTCCAAAGTGGAGGGCGATATCCTGCAGCTGACCTGTGAAGTCGCACGTCAAACGACCCAGCATACACACCTTGCAGTGGGCTGGTACCTTCGCTCACCAGACGACCCTGTCGCCCAGGCGCGTGACTTGGTCACCCTCTCCCGGGACTTTGTGCTGAGGCCAGGTGGACCATACCGTCAGCGCCTCTCATCTGGAGACCTGCGGCTAGACAAGACCAGTACCACCACATATCGCCTCACCATTTACAAGCTACAGCCTGCTGACCAAGGAGAGTTTTATTGTGAGGCCTCAGAGTGGATCCAGGACCCGGACCGTGCCTGGTATGCCATGACACGAAAGCAGTCTGACAAGACCTCTGTCAAAGTTCAGCCCACAGGTAAGTGAAGACCACTGTGCCCAGCTCTTAGAGATTTTTGCTGTCCATCAGTTCTGGCCTGAAGCTACAATTTATTATTTAGTATTATTTAGCATTGTACCCCTATGATGTATTGGTTTGACAGAATTCCTGATTTTATGTTGTTTTCTTGTTTACATTCATCAGTGTTCAATTGTTACAATACCTAGGATGCATTATGCAAATCCATCAGACAGCCACTTGGGATCCCTGTGACATTATTCAGTCCTAATGCTAGCCTAGCCACTGATCAATAAACAAATGAATACAAAAGTGCTAACATTATTATTGTAGAAGACAATCCCCCACATACCACACTACACCAGTAGGAGATTCTAGACAAGACTCCAGTTGTCCAGTAGGCTCAATTGTAAGTCATACAGTGTAAAAGTGTGTCCAAAAGCATAAATATTAATGCTTGTCAAGTTGGAATATACCTGGATGTGGAAAATGTGACACTCTTGTCCCAGAAAGTGTGTTTTTCTGTTCTGCTATTGAAAAGAAGCCAAACTGAGGTTAGATATCTGTTTAGGTTGTCTTCCTCCTCTGACAAAACATTTCTGCTCTTTGAGGGATCCATTATCTCCATTGTAGTGATGTTCTGAAGACAGTTAGTATAATTATATGGTTGCAATAAGATATTAGGCTTCCTTGCAGCTTTAGATTTCAGCCTTCCTTCCATTTGCCAGCATGTGACAAACACAAAGCAGTTTTTCCAAATGTTCTACCTACATTTAAGTTACATCATCAGATGTAAGTTTATATTCCCTAAACCTGAAAACAACACATTTAGGGATAGATACGTTTTTCATTCTAACTGTTCATGCTAAATATCGAAAACTGGAAAAATAAGAAGCAAAAAGCCTTGAGAACTGTATGTCTTACTACATTTAAACTGCTTTGAAATTACAAACATAACAAAATGGAAGACAAACTGCAGTGCATTGGTATATGCAGAGCAGTGATTATCTGTGTGGCTGTGTCAACACCATTCACAGCATTGATTGGAGGACTGTTTGTAAAAATCAAACCATCTAAAAAAAATAGCACTTAATGTGAGATAGATCTACTGCCACCCGAATTAACAGTTTACTGTGAAGTAAGACCTTTATAACATCAGTTTCTCCTGTCAATGGATTTGGCTAAGAAAATACATTGAGAACCTTGGGTTTATTCTCTGGCAGATCAAGTACGTTGTACTTATTCATCCACACCCTCAGGCCTGTCTTCCTGATTTTTTCCCCTGATTATGTAAGCTGTCTGATCAAGACGCCTCCTTCTTTAGTTGCGCAATACCCCAACCTGGGTTCTGTAGTCTCCTCAGATGACGTGCAGCGAATGTTTCGCCTAGTGCCTGGAGGATGACAGATCTAGAGAAACCTCCAACAGGTTTTCCGGTCCAGGACAGTCTCTTCTGCTTTGCACACAGCCAGAGAGCAGCTGGCACAAGCTGCAGTGTACAGAAATGCACAAATCTGGCAGGTTTATACAGGCTGCAAACTGATCACTATCTAAAATTAAGCTCATTACCAGCCTCTCAGGGAGGTGGCAGCCAATCCTCTTAACACTGTCCTCCGCATCACAGAGTTCAGCCAAAGCTGATGCACCAGCATCGGCCTCTTTCACTGATGCAGGCGGAGTTATAGAGGTTTCTCGTAGCCTAGAGCGTAATCAAGATATGCCCCACCTTCTGCAACACCTTCAGTCCCATTTTGTTTATGGAGTAACCAGGGTTCAGAAACTCCCTCTAAGCAAAAACAAAGTAATTTAACATTCCTGTGGTACACAGGCTGTATAGACTTATACAGACCTTACACGAATCTGCACATAGACTAAAAATAAACGAATTGGTCGATATGGAAATGTATTATACATGGAAAAAATACATGTTTAAACACATATAGGTTATGTACTGTTTGTGAATCAGTAGTTTTTTGTTGTTGTTTTTGTTTTTACATACATTCTACAAACACCCCTCCACAGATTTTTGTCCTTTTTGCATTATGGAAAATATCCCAACCTTTCTGGAAATGGGGTTTGTAATATGCTTAATTCTGTTGTATTTTCACACTGATATAGCCTTCAATAGTCTTCAAGAGTTCAATAGATTTCAAGAGTTAAGTTTGACAGTTTTGACTTGCATCAAGTGTTTTCTGACCTTAGCTGAAAAAACAAAAATGTTCCATATCTGCAGGGTCCCAACAAGGTTTCTATCCAGCCTAGACTTTTTTTCTAAAAACCTTAGAATAATTGATGCCTTGATTAAATAAACAGAATTCTCTATTATTTACAACGTTAACCTCCTTAAACCTGTATGACTGTATTTTTTTTAATTATTTAACGATTTAGATTCAGAAAAGTATTGATCCTGGAGGAAAGTGTTAAAATAAAGGACATACTGATGATAACATAGTCAGGAAAATGGAACAAAAACTATCTCTTTGAATGTATAAAAAGTTTGTTCATAAGCTAAGGTGTGCGAACATTTTTCTAACAGTTAAACATGCAATACCATGGAGGAAAGCTCTAAAACTTGACTTTTTTTTTTAAATCTTACCTTGTAACTAGGAACTTAAAACGTAGAAATTCAAATAGGATTTTCAACACGGGGGTAATAAAAAACCAAGCACAATGTGTCAGCATTAAAATAACCACTACTCATCATGAGATTCTGACCCCAGTGCCCACTTTTGGCTAGTTCACAAAGAAAGGCGTAGTAGCTGGGTATCAGTCATTGATCACCAAACATTGAATTAACCAATGTTAAATAATGTTAAACTGAGACCACTGACTGAGTGACAGTAGTCACTTGTCACATTTTAGAACCGAGTAGAATATCTACAGCGGTGCTTGAAAGTTTGTAAACCCTTTAGAATGTTCTGTATTTCCTCAGAAACATTACCTCAAACCTCATCAGATTAGCCCTGCAAGTAGATACAGATATCCTAGAAGTTAGCTTAAATGTGAAACTAGAGTCAAACTGTTTCAATCAGTGGGATGACTTTCAAACATAAGTGCCCTGTTTTATTAAAAAAGGTATCTGTCAAAGTCTGATCTTCAAAACACAAGCTTTTGGAAGTGTATCAGCCAAGGCACAAAGGAGACTCCACCACACTGTGTACAAATGGAGGGAATTCAAGACCATTATTACCCAGGAGTGCCTGGCCAACAAAGATTAGTAAAGACGGTCACACAAGATACCGAAAACAGTAGTTCACATACCTTTGTCACTCTCACATAATGTAATGTTGGGTCATTTTCCTCAATAAATAAATTGCCAAAGATTTTTTTGTCCCATTTATTTAGTTAAGTTCTCATCTACTCTTAGGACTTGTGTTAAAATATATACACATAGAAACATATTTATGTAGAAATATAACAAATTGTAAAGCCTTTACAACTTTCAAGCACCAGTGTATACCCTGGTGGAAAAAAAAACCAATACCTAATTCTAAGTCAGAGCTGACACGCTTTGATTTTTACTCCCAGAATAATTATGTCCCATTAATGTGCGCTCATTGTGCTGTTTTTGCTATCATAAACAGCAAGCAAGCCAGGCTACCCATGTAATGCATTCTTTAATATTTGAGGTTTTTGTTGAGAAGATGTTTGGTTGGTTTAAAAAGATTAAAGTCTCTATAGGTACCTCCTTCAGTCACTCATTTCTGGAGATGATGCACAATGTGCATAAAATGATTGAATAAAAGCTTGTGAGACATGTTGTTATTCCAAAGATGTTTGGGAGTCTAGTGGTAAGATATGAATAATAAGCTGGGTAGGTGGAGTTGGCTGGTTCTCAAGGGCACCTCCACTTGGCCACGCAGCCTTGAAGGACAGTCTAATGTGTTTTTTTGTTGTTGTTGTTGTTTTGGTTGAGTCCTGAAAGTTAGAAACAGAGTTTGCTTTTTGACAGTATAGTGGTGCGCAGGATTATCAAAATTTTGGGCACAGGTCCAAACTTTTTTCTGCCAATTCCTTGAGAGTTTATGTATTTCATAGCATGAGGCTGAAGCCATGTAACAGGCTTCTCACATCTCCATCCACAGCCTATTCCATGGCTTCTCACTTTAGAAGCCTCTTCTTGCAGCTCACTCTGGCTGATCTAAAGACTTTAACTCACAGCACTGAGGTCCAGTTGCTTGATGAGGATGGGAGGTGACAGTGCGCCTGTTCATCAAGCGCACAGCAGTGCAGGTTCTTAAAGTGGCTGAGCGATTCCATCACATTATTGAGAACTAGTCTGAAGAGGGGTGGATCACATGGCGTGTGTTTGGAGGAGAGTGGAGTCAGCTGGTTCTCAAGGGCATCTCCACATGGCCATGCAGCAGAGGGGGAAAGTGTAATGGGTTTGACTTGTGCTGGATGGCAGCTACAGCAGTGTGTAATGGCAGGAGTGAGTTGAATAGTGGAGAGTTCCTGCTCTTTGCAGAGACATCTCTCATAGGATGGTAGAAAAATGATGAAACACTGTCCATCTATTCCAGGCATCTATGTAGAACAAAGCTTGGTCGCCATGTTCGGAGTTTTACAGTACAATTGATGAGGTAACTACAGTGGTTCTCTGGTTTTATCGCAGCCATTTGTCTCTTCACTCATATTTCATTGTCACATGTTATTTGGAATCTTCCCTTTTAATAAACGAGTAATAAATGATTCCATAAGGATTAAAGATTAAAGCCTATCTATTTTATAATCAGCACAGCGTTTTTATGATCATAACTCATTCAACTAACGGTTTAAAATGGGCTAAAAATCCCCTCAGCTTGCCTACTCTTTCAGCAGCGAGCTGGACATTATTAGCTAGTTCACAGTTTGAGTTACAGACTCTTCAGAGTCATGCCTGCATTTCCCACCTTGTGACATGCACAGTAAAGAGTGACCCACTCCTGAGCGTTTGCCTTATCAATTTCAGTTGCTCTATATGTAGTATCACCCCTTGCCATCCATCCCCTGACCATCTAATGCAATTCTGTTTTCTTTTTTGTTATTTACGCACATTCTCACTTTTCTTCCAACATTTCCATTGGTTTTTCAGATCTGTGAACTGGTTTTTCCATCATTAGTTTCCACTGCTGCTGTGATAGATGGTAGGAAGAGATGAACATATTCAATATATGTTGAATAGGATAAATTTTAATGAACTTTTTAACCATTTGGTAAAAATACATTTTAGTGTGACATCTTGTCAAAATTTGAAGTTTGATCTTGCAATTCAGTCGCAACTTGTATTTATTCTTTTCATTCTGTATTTTCATACACAAAAAACCCACAGATTCATAAGTCTAATTTGAGGATCTTCGGCAAATCAGCCACATGCAGCATGTAGTTTAGGATGAGTGTGAACTAATACAATGTAGCTTTATCAAGCTGTAAAAACTCTTTATGCCCAAACCCCACCAGCGAGCCTCCCACAGGACGCCTCAGACTGTTTCTCCTGAGCTGAGGTGGGATGAGGAAATCTGATTTGTCTCTGTAATCCCCTTTTCTGACTGGCTGCATCCAGGTCTTTTAGGTCTTGGCTGCTGGGACAGACTGCTTGCTCTGTTCCTGCCAGTGGACTGCTAAAGTCGACCCAGACGGTGCAAAGGACACTGTGTTTGTGTGTAGAGGTGACTGAGGACAAGCACATGTGTTTGGAGGCTTGGTCTTTTGAGTTGTCTGTTGCTTAGTGTTGCTGGCACAGCTCCCAGCCAGTCTTATTACAATAATAAGCCTTCTGTTAGGCAGTGATGTGTAGTATTCAAACCTCAAGGTCACTTTAAGTGTGCTTTTAAAGAATTCTGAAAATGTGATCTTTAATATAGTTCATGCACTGTGTGTGTGCCTGTGTGTCCCTGTGTGTGTCCGTGTGTGTGTGTGTGTGTCCGTGTCCGTGTGTGCATGTGCTCATGCATTTTATCCTGATAATGTGATTCCTGAACATCAAAGGTTGAAAACAACCAGCACCAATCAGCAGCTCAGCCCTGCATGTTCATGTATCAAGGGAATCGACTCATGAACCCATTATTATTGATCAAATCGATTTGTTGGCTGACTGTGTTAGACCCCTGCAGTTGACCTCTTTGATCTTTCTGATGAGGAACAACCTGATTTTAAGTTAGCAATTTTAAGGCAAACATTTTGTACTTAATCTGGGCTGGTTTGTTCTCCTAAAAACGTACCTAAGAGATGGTTACAGTGGCAGCTCAATAGCAGAATGAAGTGAAGTGAGTAAAGTAAAAGTGACTTTGTTATTGTGAACACACTGAAGGACCGCAACGAAATGTGACCTCTGCATTTAGCCCATCACACGTGCACATGTGGAGCAGCGGACAGCTATCAGCAGCACCTGGAGAGCAGTGTAGCAGGACAGTACCTTGCTCAAGGGTGCCTCAGTAGTATCCGGACCAGGACTTTAACCTGCAACCTTCAGGTCCCAAGGGCAATGTCCTGCCCATGCCACTCAGCATAGAGACAATAAAGAGAGGGAGAGAGAGAGACATGTTAAACGAGTGGAGGCCGGCAAGCCTTTCTTGATAATTAGATGCTAATTATCAGTTGACCTCTTTGACCTTTCTGAAGAGGAACAAGTGGACTTTGAGAGGCACATACGCACATAACTCCTCCATCGTCACTCATCTAACACCCTTGCATATGCATGGAAGGATTAACAACAGCTGCTGACTTCTGCTTGTTGAGGTCAAGACTAAACTTCTCCACCCATCGACATTAATCCACACAGGGCCACCAGAGGATGTTAATACATGAGTGTTCCTGTACACCCCTCCTGAATAATTCACATCCTTACATCTGTGTAGTTTTAACCCCTTAAATGCTCTTATTAAGCTATTAATTTTAAAGAATGTTATTCAGTAGCTGGTATAAATAAATTGGAAACCAGTATGTGGGTTAGTAAGGAACGGAAGTGTGGACCTGCATACGGGTCCCCTAAAGTTTAATTGGGAAAATGTTATACTTTATTCATCCAAGGCTATGAAAAAAACATTTCCACAGTTTTGGTGATCTTCTGTACCATTGTGCTATTGAAGCCTTGAGCAGTGGGTTCAGCTTTTTACTTTGATCAGTCCTCTTTTGAGGAAGCGTGTACTTTATATCAAGACTGTTGTTAAATCCATATTCGTTCCTGTAATAATATTGCAAAAGTCCACAATCTAGTAGTACAAAGAAGCAGCATTTGACCTGTTTAGTAATAAATTATGCTATTATGTGTTTATTCAGTTATTTCAATGTGTTTTGTGTAAGCAAAGAAGTGCCAGAAACATAATATTACAAAAGAGTAGACTTCAATCTAACGTCATTTTTAAAATATGCTTTACATTACGCTTTATCTTTGCCGTCCCAACACTGACTCCAAAAATATCAATGTGATAAATGTATATGATCATATTGTTCTTTGAAGTATTAAGTAAAGTTTTTGGTCTTTAAATCAGGCTACTTTGCATATGATTTGCTCAGGCACATTCTTCTCACTGATAGGAAAGGGTTTTGTTGGGGAAAGACCACATTGCATGAATCCTGTAATTTGTTTTAGCTAACAATGTTAATTTTAAAGAAAGACCATCTGTTTTAGTATTTTTCGAGGAGTGCTGGCCGGTTTTATTACAAACTCCTCCTATTTGAGTGCATAAGAATACATTGTTTGTAGTAATGTGGAACTAATGAGATCCAACGGATGGTCAGTTTACGGATACCATAAAGGGCACACAACCGAATTTAAAATAGTAAAAACAAACCAACTCTACAAGTCAACTCTATTTGCATTGTGCAATGAACATCAAGATAAAAACATAGTAGCAGTAGCACAGGGGGTCGATATCAGAGTGTACTAGTATAAGCAATGTCACCCAACAGTATGCACAAGTATGTGATCCATTTTCTATTAACCCTGCTGCATATTATAACCTATTATTTCATTTTTACTGTAGCATAACGTGACAGAGAAAAGATCCAGCAGTGCTTTCTTTATCCTTTGATATGGAACTCCTTCATTAGGCAGCTGCATCTGGTATTAAAAAGAGATGGAAGCATGAGCAGGCTCTATTATCTGCTAATGGCACAGCAGATAGGCCTAACTGAGTGCAGGCACAGACAGAATCCTGTAGTGGGATCATTTTTTCCCCCACTGTCCTTCTCCCCTTTTAAATATAACCTACTTCAGAGCAGCTTTGTGTTTGCTGCATATTTTTATTACTGTACGTATGTCCTACATTATTAAAATTAATGACATATATCTTAGACCATTCAGAATGACCTCTTTTATTGCAGTTTCTTGTTCTTTCTCTTTCCGTGGTTCTTACAACTCTCTTATGTACTACAATTGCACTCTGTGTCCAAACGTATCCAAACACTTCTTCTAATTAGTGCATTCAGCACTAATTGCTGACCCAGGTGTTCATTTGCACACACACAGCTTGTACAATCTCTATAGAAAATCATTGCTATTAGAGCAGGAAGCTCTGGAGTAGCTGTACGTGAGCCGAAGGTTAGCATGTTCAATGCCAAATGTCAGCTGGAGAGGCAGTCTTGACCCAAAGCAGTGGGCAGTGGAGCAGTGGAACTGTGATCTCTGCAGTGATGAAGCACCATGCAATGTCTTTAGGATGAGTGTTTGTCATCTGGTATTTATCATCCAACATCTGCACCTGACTTAAAGACGCTCTTGGGGCTGAATCCAGTCAAGTCCTTGCAGGAATGTTCCAACATCTAGCATTGCTAATAAATACTCTAATAAATACTTTGAGAAGATGTAAAGTGTATCTTGTCTTAGGCATGGATAGCAGTGAGAGCTGTTGACTGCAAAGCATCCATGGCTGTAGTCAGGCAGACACTAATGGCCTTGTAGAGCAGCACATTTCTGTTCAAATGCCATAGTGCAGCAAGACAAACAGCCACTGGCCATTATTTTCACATGATTTGTTCTGTGTACTTTGCCTTTATTTCCGTAGTTATTTACAGGATATGAAAATAACATCCATGTTTGGACATATGTCCACCGTTTGCAGGCATGGGATAGGTCAGGGATACTTCTGTTCAGCACAGGCTTTGAACTGGCGCTAAAAATGCAGTTCTTGGGAAGTCTGTTTTAAGTTGTGGTAATTACAGCCTTAGGCAATCACCGCCGAATGAGTGAAATGAAGTGGAAACTGCTGTTTTGACGAGGAAAAGGCACAGCATATCATGTGGAAATTAATTGTGTAAATAAGTGTTCTTTTGTAACTTTAAGCTTGCAGTTGGAGCCCATCCAGCTCCATATTCTTTCTGTAAAAAATGATCTATAATTAATGTGCACAGCATGAGGCGTCACACTAAATCCATTATCCATGCTGTTTTTTTTCTATAGGTAGTGTAAAATCTCAGCCTATTACAATCTTTAAATCTCTCTCTCTCTCTCTCTCTGTCTCTGTCTCTGTCTCTGTCTCTCGCTCTCGCTCTCTCTCTCTGTCTCTCTGTCCCCCCCCCCCCCTCTCTCTCT
>JBBPDA010000003.1:10654727-10665721 GCA_037974385.1 Arnoldichthys spilopterus | reverse complement strand
TCTCTCTCTCTCTCTCTCTCTCTCTCTCTCTCTCTCTCTCTCTCTCTCTCTCTCTCTCTCTCTCTCTCTCTCATATTATGATAGTGATCAAATTGCAAGTGGAGGAGTTGGAGTCTAACATCACAGTACCTAAATCTGGATCAATCCGCTTGGGCTGCAGTATACCTTCCCAGTCATCAAAAGACTCTCGATTCTCTGTGTCATGGTACGTGTCCCACTCTGACAGCGAAGAGGAAAATGACCAGGAGTGTGTGTTCTCCATCGGCCATGATGCTGTGTTCGGTAATGGAAATTGCAGTCCTAACGAGGAACCAGGCCCAAACTCACGTCTACAATTCGAGCGCACCGCCTCAGATGTGTACAGTCTGACCATCCAGAGAGCAAACCCTGCAGATGCAGGCAGGTACTACTGCCACGTAGAAGAGTGGTTGCTGAACCCACGCAACACTTGGTACCACCTGGCCACCAATAGCTCTGGAGTCACCATTGTTAATGTCCTGGAGCAAGGTATGTTTAGATCTTACAGATACTAGTAAACAAACAAGACAGTCTGTGAACCTTTACTTTTAGTAACTAATAGTACCTTAATCATTGGTAATAAAATCAACCAAATGCTTTCTTCATTTGGTTCATTCTTTCTTCATTCACTGTTCCCTAAAGGAATAAAGGCACCCAGGGCCTCTGGGAACTGCTAAGCTCCAAACTATATTACTACCTTCACCATGCTGCAAAGTTGAGATGAGGTTTTGGTGTCAGTATGCAGTGTGTTGTTTTCCCCTAAAATAATTCTGTAAACTTCTACTAAAATGCAGCAGAAGAGATTTCTGTAGACTCTATGTTTTTTGTTTATTTGTTTGGCATTGACTTTTGTATGTTGGCAATTCCCAAGGAGAGTGGCTTGCCTATAAGATAGTGAAAACCCATATTTTTAAAAAGAAATCTTTGTAGAGTTTCACTAAGTTTTGAAGTGTGCCAAAACCACTTTTTACCACTTTTATCACATGAATAATATTCTGTTGTGAAAAGCAGATGAACAAAATTGTTTTGGGCAGGTCAAACCTGCCCAAAGCTATGCCTGAGTAGAATAATTACCCATTTTACATGAGGGGCTTCAATAACTCTCTTGTCAAGAGGTCATTATTTTGGAAGGTTACATACTTTTTATACTGAAGAGCTTGATTATTTGAATAATTTGTTCAGGAAATATATGCCTGTCTTCACAAACTCTCATGCATGTGCTTTTAAGATTTTCTGTTCTAAACCACTGTCAATTTGCTGACTAATTTGTGTATCTTTTCTCTTTATGCTCACCACAGTCTCCACCCTGCAGTCCGTGGTGTGCTCCAACAACTCGCTCTTCTATTTTGTGTTCTTCTACCCCTTCCCCATCTTCGGCATCCTCCTCATTGCTGTTCTACTGGTCCGCTACAAGAGCCGCAGCTCCAACAAGAACCAAGAGGGCAAGAATGGAGCCCCCTTGCTTTGGATCAAAGAGCCCCACCTGAGTTACTCTCCTACCTGCCTCGACCCCCCAGCTCTCAGCCTTCACCCTGGCTCTGTGGAGTAAGGGTGGCTGAACAGCACCCTGCCTCTTACCCATCCACTCTCTCTCACTCTTTTCCTTGCAACTCTCTCTCCTGTTCCTTGTCTATGACACAGCCACCAGGAAGCATTCTGGGCTCCTGACTTGGCCATGTCAATCCATCCATATGGTTGACTTAACCCTTATTCAGCTCGGTGTTGCCATGGCTACAGTGACTGCCAGAAGAAAAGCCCAGACATTTGGTTTGGTTGTTTATTTAGAGGATTTTGTCACACTACTGTTTTCACACCCCAAGTTTTGGATGTTGTTCATAATCTAACATTGCCCTCCCCTGAGCAGAAGTGCCTGTGGGTCTCAGTACATTCATTTCTTTGACACTTAAGGTCTACACCACCTTTGCTGCCCTTGTGGCCTACAATTATGGATGAAGAAAACACATTTGTTCTATGTTTTTGCTTTTTTGTATTGTTGTTGTTTGTGTGGTATGAAGACATTTTTTTCAGATTTATGAAGTCTGGTATACACTGCTTAAGTATTATTTGCTTTTGCCTTTTGTTGTTATTTTGTTCTTTCTTCATTCCTCTATTTTTTATTTTTGGTTTTATTTTATTTTTTACTTTTTTTGCCAGTGGTGCTTTGTTTCAGAAGACTGCCTGGTTAACCAACTGACCTGTGAAAGAGGGAATAATGCACCACCACAGCAGTACGATCCCTCTGGATCTTGGAAAGAAGGCAGTGGTTATGCATTTTTGACTGGAGAGTGTGCCACAGAACAGAATCTTAGACCTGACTTTGTTCAGACTGATAAAACAGAGACAAGGGAGAGCCCTCACCTTCCACTGAGTCTAGCAACGCTGTATCAGACTCATCTTCACTGCCAAAGACCCACTAACACTTGGCCAAACTCTTAGGCTGATTCTCAGCCACTGAGGACAAATGAGCTTGCCCATGTGCAGAAACTAGTGACTTTATTAGGGTCCATTACATTCCTTGGTATGAGCCTTCTGGCATCAGGAAGGTGGACATAATGCAACAAGACAATTGAATTCCTGCTCTGACCTGCGGCTTCATCATTCGTGATCAGGTGCTCCTGCTAGCAGATATGTTTTTGCTATGTTTAACATTGTGCATTTATTATTATTATTATTATTATTATTATTATTATTATTCCTTCTAGACTTCCCTTAAACTAGGGTAGAGTGTAAGAAATTCAAATTGACTCTCACAAAACACCTCCCTACCTGCCCAGGGTGTGTCCAAGTGTGTATACAGTTAGCACTGTCACATTGCCTTCCTCCTACTGTGATTATTTCACCCATGTCACCTCCACCTTTGTAGTGCTGGACTGTGTGGAAATTGAGACTTGCTTAAGAGGGCTTTTTTTGAGTCAGTGCTAAATTTGGGGCTTTAACACAAAAGCAACTTTCCTTTCTGCTCTTCCCTGTTTTTAACCTGTCTGTTTTTAGTAAGCCAGAGATGATTTGAGAAAGCTCCCAAAACCTGCTGAGAAGACACTTCTGATAAAAGGGACAATCTTAGTGCCAAGACCTTTTTGTATTGTTATCTGTGCTTTGCAAAAGTAGTCCAGTAGGACAGCAAATCCTATTGGCTTAGGGATACTGTGTAAATATGACTGCCCAGCTCCTGCTAGGGGCTTTTGGATATATAGGCTCATAAAGAGCAGTTTTTAATGCTGATGTTTAAACTCTTCACTAAATCTGAAACAGAAGTCTGCCCTGTCATTTTGAGGGAATATCTTTAACAGGGTGCCAGTTACTTTTATTTTTATTTATAACTAAAACGTATCTTTAAAGCCTCATGTATTTATTTCACTATCTGCAGCTGTAAAATCCAGCCATACAGTTCTTCAGTTTCTAATGTTGAATTGTGCTGAGCTGATTTGTTCAGTTCTGAAAGCTCTGCCTATGGTGTGTTGCACCGCATGCATTATTTGGCAAGAGCTACATGCAGTTTCTAAAGCAAGGTTGTTCAATCACCATACACACATACACAGGGTCCGAAATTAACACCTGGCAAGTGCTAAGTGCAGGTAGATTTTCAGTTTGGTAAATCTCAGTCAGTCTAAGTATATCCATCACACTGGCAGGTCAATGTTTGTACCAAAATAGACATGTAATAAAACAGGCTGAGAGTCTCTACCACATTTTCATCTATGCACACTTTGCTTCTTTCCTGTTTCTCTCACACACACCCTCACTTATTCCGCCTCTGACTGGCTTTTTGAGCTTAACATTTTTTGTCTTAGCCTATCCAACCAACCATCCAAACATAACCGTGACCAAAAAATTAACAATAGCCAGTCAGAGGCTGAGTAGGGACAAGTCTATCACTTGCTGTTGGTCTGCTTCTAGGTATTGTCAGACTAACTACACTTTATGTGATATTTAGAGGGGGTGAGCCAGCCTTCAGAAAGAAAACCAAGCAAGGAAAAGAGGACAAAGCACCTGCCAGAAGAAAGTTGTAGTAAAAAATGGAGGTGTGGTGATAACGGAGTTGAACAAGGCTGGCTACAGTATGATGCAGACGTAGATGACAAGTTGTTCTGTGTGCACTCAGTATGCAGAAATTACTCCTCTGTCAATGGAAATAAACTATGAAACTTTATCATTTGCCACAAATCTTTTTATCTCTATGATACACAAATGAATTATGACAAAAGGTTAACTATTGTTTTTTCTGCTGAAGTGTTCTTGGGCAAAAGTTAATTTCAGACCCTGCTTGTGTATGTTTTCTGGAAATGAAGTGCTTTGTTTGATCTATTCCCTGAATTTGGCCTGGTGTCAGGCATTCACATGTGATTGCTGCAGCTGTCTATATCTGGTACTGGAAACATTGCATCATTGTAAATGCACACAAAAAGGCAGAGTCACAATATTGAATCCACTTGAAATATGTGGTCGTCTTGTTTATTTATTGGGATGTACTGTAAAACATTTAGTTAGATTGTGTGAACTTCATAAATTTGCATAGATAGGCAGACTTTGCGTGGACCTTGGACAATAAAGCCACTGTTTCTCCTCTGTGTGCGCTGACAGAGGGTATTATGAGAGGTGGTTCGTGAGTGATGCAGACCGTGTGGATTTCGAATCATCCACACAGAGCTGTCAGCTCTTGGTTTCTCTTCTAAATCGGGTCAAACTGTATAGTGCATGATGGAGGAGGCTTTTTGATGTTTTGAACTCTTGAGCGTTTTGTTTTGTGGCATCATATCAGACCACTGCCACCCTCTCCATCTCCTGCATGTGGTGGGTTATTTAAATGATCCAGCACTGAAGGCTCTTCTGACACCACACAGAAGCAACACTTCCCCCTCAGCTGTAACCCACGTTAAATCTTCCGGTTAAAGCACCATGGTATCTGGTCATTTTATCCGAAGCTGATCTATTCATGCTCTGTCCCTAAATGTGTTCGTCCTCTAAGTTTACAAAAACACATATGGCCTAATTCATTTCGGTTGGAGATTAGATTGACTGCATAATGTAGAATTTTCAGCTGAAAATGCCAAGCTGACCTACATTGTTTAGGCTAATCAAAGCTGGGCAGGTTGGAAATGGCAAGACATTTCCCACCATGCTGTTTACATTACAATACTACACCTTATCCATCATGTTATCCGTCAAGTATGACCTTCCATATACCTATATAAAATAAATAATAAGATGAATGACACTTTTAATTTGCTTTTTTTCCCAAATTCACACCAGATGCTATATACATTTGTGGACAGAATATGGAAAATTCAGTTACTTTCCATTAACTATGCTTGTCCTTCAGACACTGTATCTTTTAATAAAAGAACAATGAATAAACAGTCTCTCCCAGATAACATTTATCTCCCCCTAATTTGCAATATGATCATATCCCTTCACAGGTGTGTCTATCTAGTCTTTCGCCCAGGGTTGCTCTTTCTGAACGGGAGATGAAGGGTGTGGCACTGCTGTGTGATGTTACAGTGCTGCCGCCGTTGGAGCTGTACAGAATTACTCTAAACTCTGACTAGTGTTTTTGTAGTTCAGCGTACTCAGCTGACCCATAACATCCTCGCAGTGTTGTAGATGTGTTCTGAGGGCTGCATGTCATGGCTGTGTACTGACTCCAGAATAGCTGTGGAATTAAAATAAATTTTAAAAAACATTGTGGTGATATGTGTTCAGTTCAGCCAGTGATGCTTTTTCAAGTGATGTGTTTTTATGTTTTTTATTTTTTAAATTATAGAACTGGTGCACTGAAAATAAAATAACAAGGCCATAGCTTTTTTAATGCTTTTCTGTGTTTTGTTGTAATATGTTTTCTTTTGGTTGTTTATATATATATATATATATATAAATATATAGTGTGTATATATAAACACATATATTTTATTGATCTGTAGCAATCGCTATTATGAAAAGGCACTTTGCTATTCTGTCAGTTTCTTGCAATAAAAACATTCAGTGCACAGTGTTTTAAAATGTGTTCATGTAACTTTATATATTTATTTGTGGTATGTGGTACATAATGCCTTTCAAAATGATAAAACTCTCCTGCGACAAACAGTCTTATGATTTTACCCTGAACTTTTTCTTAGAAATCCTCCCCTTTAGTGAAAGAGAAATGTCTATAAAGAAACTCAGTTGTTGCTCTACCTTTGAGTAAGATCTCACTGATTCTATGTGACCTTTTTCGAGCAAACCAGAATCTTTGACACTGTTAAGCAGTGAACCATGACTCCTTGTTTTATTGGTGTATAAATATGAAGTGATGTAGGTCAAACACCATTTATCATTCATCAACATGGTGAGGATGAGAGAATACAAAATATGTTGTTGACCTTCATAAACCAGGTGATGGCCCGTGCAAAATGTGTTTTTCTTTTTTTCTTTTTTTTTGTCACGTGGATAAGACTGTTCTCCTGGAAGATCCAACCATGGCTTAGTGAGCCAAAGCGTACTTTTAAATTCACAAAAAAGGGTTAAGTGACACAGAAAGGAGCTTTTTCAGTACCCCAACTGGAAAACCTGTAGAGTGAGCTAAAGAGGATCTGCAGGTAATAAAATGTATAATATAATAAAATGTGCCTTATTTGATGTTCTAGGCACAGAGCTTATCTTTGGTAAAGGGTGGCTGTGTCAAGTGTAAGTGGCAGAACCTGAGAGATCCTAAACATTTTCATGTAAAAATAAAAAAATATTCATTTAAGCTTAAAAGGATATGTTAATATGCTAATGGAAAGTAACTGAATTTTCCATGTTCTGTCCACACATGAAAAGTTTAGTTTTCTTTTATATAAATATGTTTTCTTTGAACTGTTAGGTTGATGTCATTCAACAGTGAGATCAAATTCATAGGTAGTTTTCATAATTGTCTTTTTGTGTTTATCTTTCCTAAGTGTAATGATAATTCTGGAGAGCCCTATAGCCCTGTAGAAGCTCTTGCAGCAAGTTCACTTCTAAACATACTTATTGTGTATGCACATATGTCGGTACATACACCAGAGAGTATAGTATGCACACCATCCATATGTCTGTATAATGTCATGCCCACAATGCAAATCCGTTGAGTATTTGATTTCGAAATATTTTGCAAATGCATAACCACTGTTAAATAATAGATCTGTGAGTCAGTACTTTCCTCTCAGTGTGCAGATCACGCACTCATGTCCCCCAGTCACTGAAATACCTGAAGAAAGTCGAAATAATGTTTACGAAGGCGGCAGATTAAAGAGGAGAATGGGGTGTGACACACTCATTTAGGTCTGTGTGATGGTCTGTGGGCTCAGGTGGAAGAGAAAAGCGAATAGGTGCCTGAACGCTGTTGAATGCTGGTCGCTGGGCTTATAGACCAAGCCGGCTTTCATTAACCTCCAAAGCAGGGGTGGTGGGAGGCCCATCCCACGTTCTTCTTTTACCTCCTGCTGTGGTAATAAAAGTCTGATTGTAGGGTTTTAACATGTGAGGCTTTTTTAATATGTTGTTGGCATTTGGTTATATGTTGTGTGTGTCATGTTTACACTGTGTGTAACTTTTTAATGCTTTTTATTTGCATCTTTATATGTGCGTAGGCATTTATTATGCATTTTTTTTTATCTGTAAACACGTCTATGAATATGCTCTTTCATTTGGCACATGAATGACTTCTCCTGTCTGGATGGTAATTAAGATGTCTGCCTGTGATTGTGTGTGTGGGTGCGCTGGTGAAAGCCTGTGGTCCGCTGTAGCACAGAGTGCCTGTCAGGGACAATAGATGATGCTGTCGGCGGTGGCTGTCCTGTGTGCTAACTGAGCACAGCGTGACCACCAGGGGCCAAGACGGAATCACATAACACAAATCATAACTCATCCTGACACTGCCCGCCAAAATTCCATTCCACTCATGAAAATTCATATTTCTTTCCTGCCACCAATGATGTATGTGTGATTGTGTATATTGTTTCTCAGTCTGGCGGCAAAAATCCTTAAATAAAACTACTTAACATCCTCTCCCAACTACTCATCATGTTGCATAATGTAACTATGCATTGTGCTCTTTCAGCTCCTGCAGGATGTTCTGAGTTAACAATAGACCTTAATGACTCACCAAAGGTCGTATTTATATAATGTGAAATGGACTGGAACGCTCTTAAGACACTGATGTAATGGTTACCTGACAGAATTGGCACTGAGGGTAAAGGAAGCATAACCATTGGTGAAAAAAAAATTGTCTGTGTGGCTTTTTATGACCTGTAAATAGGTAGTTCTCTATTTGCAACTACTTTTTTTTTTTTTTTTTTTTTTTTTTTTTTTTTTACTGCTTTAGTACTTCCTCTCCATTAGTATTTGTATGAAGTCACTGTGGGCACACCACATAGCTCTCACATCTGGTGCTAACATTAAAGGTCTACTGAAGAACATCAGATTGTTGGGGCAGTTTTAAACAAAATTACATTAGCTAAAACTTAGTGTGAATATGAACTACCCAAGCCTTTTACTTGATAGTAGGTAGAGGTGGTAGTAGTTTGATCTTGAACATACTAGAGGTTAATATTGTTTTTCTCCACCTACTGGTTCATGGTGGCATCAGATTGTTGTTGGGTTTTTTCATTTGTTTTAGAGAAAGATCCTTAAAGTCTAGCTCTGATTCATAACCAGTGTATTTTGCACAAACATGTCCACACTTAAAATATTAAAGTATGCTTATGAGTGTGCATAAATTCTGTTCCCACCTAAGAACAAGACCCAAACAAATTGCATAGTAAATGTCAATATCTTTGTGAAAACTGCATAAGTGGATCTTCAGAAAAAAAAAATCTTAAGAACAGTTGATGAATTGTTCATTGTTCTTTGCTTAGTACACTTGCCATGTACGTCAGCATCACGCAAAGCTGGGATGTCTGAATCCAGTTCTTGAGATCTGGTGTCCGAGATCCAGTTTATCTATAAGACTTATTTTGCAGCTATACAGAAAATCATGCAGGTGTAGGACAGTAGAAGTGAGGGTAGGAATTTTGAATGTTGGCAAATGACTGGTAAAGGAAAAGAGCTAGCTGATATGATGGAGAGAATGAAGGTTGATATCTTGTGTGTGCAAGAGGCCAGATGGAAGGGAAGTAAGGCCAGGTGTATTGGAGGTGGATTCAAATTGTTCTACCATTGTGTGGATGGGAGGAGGAATGCTGTAGGGGTTATTGTGTCAAGAGTGTTTTGGAGGTGAAAAGAGTGTCAGAGTGATGAGCACGAAGCTGGAAATCGAAGGGGTGATGAATGTTGTTAGTGCAAATGCTCTGCAAGTTGGGTGAAAGATGGATGAGGAAGAGGAATTCTGGAGTAAGTTGAATGAAATGTTGGAGAGGCTACGCAAGGGAGAAAGTGTGGTGATTGGTGCAGACTTCAATGGGTATGTTGGTGAAGGGAACAGCGGTGATGAGGAGGTGATGGGTAGATATGGATAGAGAAATGCAGGTCAGATGTTAGTAGATTTTGCAAAAAGGATGAAAATAGCTATGGTGAATATATATTTCAAGACGAGGGAGGAGCACAGGGTGACACATTAGAGTGGAAGAATATGCACACAGGTAGATTATATCATATGCATGAGGGAAGAGCATAGCTAAGCAACATAGAATGGTGGTCTGTAGGATTACTTTGGTTATCAAAAAGCAGAGGAAAGTGATGCCAAAGCCAATGATAAAATGGTGGAAATTAAAGAAGGAAGACTGTAAGGTGGAGTTTATAGAGATGTTAAGCCAGGCACTGGGAATTGGAATTGAATAATTCCCAGACTGCTGGGCAATTACTGTGAAAGTGGTAAGGAAGAAAGCCAGAAAGGTGCTTGGTGTGACATTGGAACAGAAGAAGTCAAGTCAAGTTTATTTATATAGCGCTTTTTTTTACAAATTATGTCACAAAGCAGCTTTACAGAAACCGGGTCCGAGCCCCCAAAGAGCAAACCAAGGGCGACAGAGGCAAGGAAAAACTCCCTAGCAGTAGGAAGAAACCAAGGCTCAGGAGGAACCAAGGCTCTCCTCTGGTTGACACCGGATAGCAAAAACATGCAAGAGAAAAGAAAGAAAAATCAGGGTATCAGTGTGGGTCAGGCTGGTCCAGATAGCAGAATGGGCAGGAACACTGGTATCTCAGTAGTGTAGCTCAAAAGAGAGAGAGAGAGAGAGAGATGCTGAAATGTTACGAGTGATTAAGAACAATTGTGGTCTGAGTGCAGGCAGGTGCTCCGGCAAGACTCGCTATGACAGCATAACTAAAAGGGGAGACCAAAGACAAAGACGCACAGACATGAGGGCATCCTGGGGCATAAGGCAGCACAACTACTCGACTGTCAACAAACCTGAGTGAACACGTCATGGTGGGGAGCTTTATAAGAGAAAGCTCTAGCCCCTGCTGTGACCTTTGCAATGTGGGGAACCAGCAAAAGAACTGTACCTTTTGACCTAAGTAGGCGTGGTGGATCATAAGAGACCAAGAGTTCACTTCGATACTGTGGTGCAAGATCGTTCAGTGCTTTATAGGTCAATAACACTTTTATAGTCAATGCGAAATTTGATCAGGAGCCAATGCAGATTAGATAAAACAGGGGTGATGTGATTGTATCTTCTGGTTCTAGTCAGAACTCTTGCTGCTGCATTCTGAACTAACTGGAGCTTGTTAATGTACGTATTAGAACATCCAGACAGTAAAGCATTACAATAATCTAACTGAGACGTAACAAAGGCATGAATCAATTTTTCTGTGTCCTGCATTGACATTATATTTCTTATCTTAGCAATATTTCTGAGTAAGATTATCTACATGAGATTCAAATGAAAGATTGGGATCAATGATCACACCAAGATCTTTCACAGCTGCACACGTTGAGACAGATTGGCCCTCCAGAGTTACTGAGAGATTGGACAGTTTACTCCGGGCTGCAGGTGGCCCTATTATGAGTACTTCTGTTTTATCAGAGTTGAGTAGTAGGA
>JBBPDA010000003.1:10635177-10649856 GCA_037974385.1 Arnoldichthys spilopterus | reverse complement strand
ATACACACATTCACACCTATGGGCAATTTTCCAATCCAATTAACCTACTGCAAGCCTTTGGACAGTGGGAGGAAACCAGAGCACCCGGAGGAAACTCCGCACAGAAAGGCACCTGTGACCAACCCGGGGATCGAACCCAGGACCTTTTCACTGTGAGGCGACAGTGCTAACCACTGCACCACAGTGCCGCCCGTGACAATTATCATAATCACAATTATTTTGAACCACACTGAGATCCCAAATATTCTTTAAAGTTACTTGTTGACTTTGAAAATATTTATTGAATGGTCTTAAATTACAAGCATTGACTAGTGTGGCCCCAGTCAGCTCTGAAACCTCTGAAAAACCCAGTGGAATCCAGGGGTGACACATTGAGAGTGTTGTTGCAGCACAATAATCTTTTTATGTCGATTATATTGTTTTCATAATCATTACAATCCAAAATTGTAACTGGAAAATAAAATCTGACTAACTCCACAGCCCTAGATGAAGCATACAAAATACCCTTCCTTTATTTTTGACAACAGTATATTACATAGTACAGCTTAAACTTGGACACTCCATCTTCTGGCCTGGTGTAATTTCAGTTGTCCAGTGGTAAACTGCTTTGTTCAAATGTTTTGCAAATGAGCAACCACAAGCCTTTTCCTGACAGCCAGTGAACTAGTGTCTGCAGGTGGTCAAGGTAATCATGTGTGCATTGCATACTAGGTATAAGTTTTATGTATTTTAGTCACATAGATTACAATTATCCAGTCCGGTGATGGTTTCTATGTGTTTTTGCAGTGTTTCAGATGCCTGTTTTTAACTGTAAGCTATCTTTAGTGTCTCCTCTTTGCAAATGCTAGTAGTTACACAAACACCTACCAGCCTCAGTAATTACATGCCTGTAGATGGATAGAGACAGATGAGGCATGTGTAAACACAGTTTAAAACTCTATAATTCTGTATACGTTTCTCTCCTTTCACTCTTTCTCACATTCATCCTTCCTCAAGTTCTGCTGTCCCATTCTACAACTACGTAACATATCATTATTATGTATAAACTGGCACAAAACCCACAGTAAGAATAAGCCTGAATCTGTACAATAACACATCTCATTGATATTCATAAGGTAAGCTCAAGCTTGTTAAACTCAACATGTTGCTACAAACAAATCAATTTTTGACACAAAATGCGCCCTTGAGGGCTCAGCAGAGACATAAGACGCAAATCCTTCTCATACTTGCAAGGAGATGACCTTTCAATTTGTTTTCTTGTATCAGATTTGTAGGAAAGAGAAGAAAAAAAAATCTGCTTCATCTCTCCAGATATTTTCTAGCCTTTCAGCGCTGTGGGACCAAAGACAGAGAAGGGCACAGCACAAACACACACACCAGAATTTTTTTGGCCTCTAATGAGAAAAGCCCCACAAAAAGGGAAAATAAAAGTGCTAGACTAACAGAAACACAAGCTTAATCCCACTGAAGGATGACAACATTGCAATTGCTGAATATGGTAATGAGCCTGGTGTCAAAATGCCTGCTGAATTGGCATGGAAGGCATAATTATTCAGGAAAATACATGATAGGAAAACAAGTGTAATGAAAAGGTGATACAAATCTGAATCAAATCAAGCATGCAAATACCTTCTGTTAGAGTCAGGGTATCAGACTAGACTAAAAAGCAAGGCAGGGGGTGTTATGATTATAATGCATTGAGATCTATGTTTTTTTCCTTAATCTAGTTTTCATACACTGCTAGAGTTAGAACTCACTCCCATGCAGTCTGTTCACCTCCTCAGTCATCTCTCAGTGAGCTGTGGCACCTCAGGGGAAGCGTTGATTGAAGTAAATGAAGCCAGAGCAAAAAACAGGGGGGGGGGTTTAGCGAATGTCACTGCTTTCATAACAGGATTATTCCTCAGTTAAACATCTGCCTCAGCACAAAAAGAATATCAAAGTATTGATAAGCACATGTTACCTCACATACAGTTGAGCCTCAGGTGATATATATGGTGATGTGACAGCAGGAGGTTCTTGCTGTCCTACATTAACTTGGAAGCCTGCGTCTTACAGGCTTCAGAAGCTTTACCTGAGGGCCACATGTGTGTCTGACCAAAGTGGCGAATACATTCAGAATCACTGTTGAAATTTATTTGAACAAAACTTCTCTTGAAGTTACTGTCATCTCATACTCCTGTGTACTCTTCTCATCAGGCATCAGAAAAGCATCTGCGTCACTGGACCACCAGCATGAAATGGTGGTGTGTTGTGTCCTTTTCCTCTTCCTCATGAGAACTCTGTATCAGAGGCAGGTGTTCCAGCATTTCTACTCTGTTTCATCACCATGGCTGCTAGCCTGTATTCCCTCTCTTAAGTTAATATTTATTATTAGTTATTAGTATCAGGACTATTGTAAAAAATAATTCATGAAATTGCATTTTGTTTAGCATTTCATGGAATGTATAGATTTAAGGGGCAATATGTTTTAAAGCAGAATTGAAAGCAACAGTAAAAAGTGTCTGTAACCTTACACACTAACCTTGCCCAATAAGATCCCTTCATCTATTGCTGAATTTGTAACTTTTAGTCACATTTGAGAGAAATACCACATTGAATGTCTTGTCTCATATAATAATAGTTACTTAGTAACATTTATTTATTTCATATATACACCATGTAGTGTCTACATTTTACCCACCCAAGAACACACACCTGGAGCAGTGGGCAGCCAATGTCTTAGCTCCAGGGAGCAGCAGGAGGGGTTGGGTGCCTTCCTGAGGGGTGCTTCAGCTTGCTGGCTGGTTTGGGGAATTAAACAAGCAGTGCTTTGCTCAAAAACCCATTTCCCCACAGCCATTAGGCCACAACTGCCCCCTTGTTAATGCCAACATTCCAGATAACTGCACACACAGCAAGAAATGTACTCAATTTCTAGTACCAAGCTGAAAGAATCATATGTATACACAGTAAGTTGGAATATAACACCTTGTTCTACTTTTAGGCCTATGCAGTAACTAGTGACTGAGGGGCAATTACCCATGATGTAAGGGGGGTTGTAGGAGGGGGTCAATAGTGACTGGGCCTTAAAATCTTTGTTGGAGCCCTCATATAGATATCTGTACACTCATGACTCACAGAAAGAATTAATTTCTTAGCAACAAACCTCCAATTATTTTCCAGCAACCACACACAGACAGCATCTATTATCTCCTTAATTATAATACATCTCATCCATTGCAACCATTTTCAAACAGAGCCTTCAGAACCTGCGACATAATAGATTCATTATTAATTACTGTAA
This sequence comes from Arnoldichthys spilopterus, assembly GCA_037974385.1. Taxonomy (NCBI): domain Eukaryota; kingdom Metazoa; phylum Chordata; class Actinopteri; order Characiformes; family Lepidarchidae; genus Arnoldichthys; species Arnoldichthys spilopterus. Next base: position 10,646,570 of record JBBPDA010000003.1, on the reverse strand, counting down.
CATGTAAAAAGATGATGTAACGTGTAAAAAAAATGATTCCATTCAAATAATGCATCAGACTGTGCATTAGTATCAGTTTCTCAGGAATCTGTGTAACTTTCTTATATGGCCAGTGCTGTGTCAGGCAGCTAAACGTGACAGTGGTATTTATCATTGTGAACACACTCAGTCACACAAAGTGCACCACAACGAAATGTGACCTGCGCACGGTGTTAAATGTAATATTCAGACAACTAGTCAAGGTTAGTGTTCTCATGAGTGACGCTAACCAGTAGCTCAAAATGATGTAAGTCTGCCACCTGCTGGCGATGATTTAAACGCGCAGGCTTGAGCTCATTGGCTACTCCGAGCGAAGACATCATCATTCGGCGACGCTGTTTGTATTCGGATTCGAAGAAAAGTAGCCGGTACTCTGGGTAGCAAAACCAAAAGCAGTTTACAGTTTTGCTTTAGCAAAATGCAGAAAGTTCTCTGCGATAGACACGGTAAGTGGTATTTAACACGACATCTCTGACAGCTAGCACTTAAAATTATAATGAACACAGTATCTAACACAGAGGATTAGATACCTGAAGAAAGTGGCCTTAGAGTCGCGCTCATGCACTTCACATGGGTAGCTGTGGCAGGTGAATGCGTGCTGTACTCAAGGTTCTGGCCATCTCAGGATGTGTTTATATTCCCCTTAGCATAGCTGCTTTACATGGTATCCTTCTTTTAGGCAATATTTGCATTTTAAAGACTGGGGTGAAGGAAGGACCGAGTAAGGGTAAGAGCTTCTACGTTTGTTCTGCGCGGGATGGGAAGCCCTGCAGCTTTGCACAGCCTGCTGAGTAAGTGGACCTCTATTTGGGGCTTAAATGATGGCCTTTTTATTAAAACATATCATTCGTACCTTCTTTTAATATGTTTCATCATTAAGCTACGCCAAAATACCTTCTACATTGCATATGTTATTAGTTTAGCTAATCTGTTTTGCGGTGGAGTTAATGCTAATCTGAGGTTACCTCCCATCTCAGAGTTCCTCCCTCTCACTGTCTTCGCCATGAAGAGGCATTGGTTGAACTTCAAGCTTTAATTCACAATGAAATGCAAAATACTCACAGGTAAAATGCTTTATAAATTAGCTTCTTTTACAGGATCAGTTTATATTCATTCAGGTTCTTTTCAGCATTTAAGAAAAAAAAATTTCTTACAAAATCAGGTTGTTGTATCGCTGCATCATAGCAAAGAACGAGGGACAGAAGTGGTGTGGGAGTATTCCATGGTCCGAGGTAATCCTTTTCTCATGAACACTTGATTTTTTAAATTAGCAATGTCCTTTTTTGTGTGTAAAAACATTTGTCAAATGCGTTTTATTGTATTCGTGAGATGGCACAAGAGGCCTCAGAATCAGAATTGTCAGCATACCATATGATTGATTAGTCTTTGCACTTGTATGCAATTCATGTGTGTAAATGTGTTTTACAGAAAGACCATGAGAGGAGTTCTGTGTCTGACAAAAATAATCAGCCTTCCAATCTGCCTCCAGTTAGGAATCCTTTCAAAGCTCCTAGCAAAGACCAAACCTCGGAGTGGAAAAAACTTCGAGAGAGAGACCCAGATAGAGCACAGGTGACAAAGTCAGGTAAAAACATACATCGTGAAAGCAGCGAAAAGGCCAAAGAAGATGAAAGTCAAAGCAAGAAAACGGAGAAAGCACTAAATGGCAAAAGCAGCTCTGAGATTGTAGCTGTATTGGATGGTGAGATAGCCAGTTCTGTACAGTTAGAGTCTTGGAGAAACAAGAAACTTCCTGTTGGAATAAAGATAAAGAAGAGGGCGTCTGACGAGGAGAGGAAGTGCAGTGACGGCGGTGAAGTGACTACTTGCAGAGCAGGGAGTTCAGAGGGCCCTGAGGGCTCTCACACTAGCATTGAATGTGAGAGTACAAAGGTGCAGCAAACCGAGAAACACACAAAATCGTATACCCCCAGAGCCCATGATCAAGACAAAAGGGATGAGAAAGCAGCCACAGAGGCAGTTCTGTCTGAAGTCTCACAACAAAACCTTTCTCAGAAAGCTATGGGCTGTAGTGTGAAAACTGGTGCTATAGACAGTGTAAAAGGAAACATGACCTCTAACAATATGGTTACATCAAATATATACACTGAGCCACACACTTCTAAAAAGAGCCTGCAAGGTGCCAAACCTGGCAGCCCAAACTCTACTTCAGAAGGTGTTTCAGCTTCTACAAAGCCAGTTAGAAACAGTGCCCAAGACACAGTGTTAGGTAAGAGTCAGGAGAAGACTCAGAAGACGACAGTAAATTCTCAATTTGGAGACTGGAGTGATGATGATGATGTTCAGCTGGTGTCAGTGCAACCGGGCCCTGAGCAGACCTCTAAAGCTCTTGCTGCACCTGTGCAGAAAACCCTTACCTCCTACCCAGGCTTCCAGCCTGCATCAAAAGTCAAGGGTCAAGAAGAAGACCCCAAGGCCCTCCACAGCCAGCTTACATCTCAGCTAAAACAGAAGAAGGTACTTTTCAGTTTTTGTTACAGAAACTCAGTGTTTATCTAGTGTTACACTTACACTTCATTTTCCTTGATCTGATGACAGTCTGGCCTTGAAAAAGTCCAGCATAAATGCAGCTGATGAATTTTTCCTGTTCTTATGAAATGCATAATCATTTAAAACAATGTGGTGCCTCAGGAATTTTTAGTAGATAATTTTATTTGGATTACATGTAATGTAGGAAACGCAGCAGTGATGCAGGTCAGGTATCGATCTCTCTTAGTAGACACATTTATGTGGACAAGTGTATGTGTAATACATAGATGTATAAATTTCATATTATATGAATTAGATACATTACATTATAAAAGAAACATGAAAATATGCCTTTATAATACCAGTTGGCTTTACACAACATCATCTCTTTTTTTCTGTACGTGTATCTTTGATCTAGGCCACTCTCTCAGCAGTGAACGTGTCTGCTCTTCCTGATAAAGGGGAGAGGCTGAAAACCCAAGTAAAGCAGCTGGAAGAGGCTCTAGAGGCTTTGAGTCTCAGCAGTGTTGCTCTCACTGGTAAGATACTGACTTTGAGCCTGAAAATCATCTTTTTGACATGTTCCTGTGTTAGGTGTATGACTAAATATTACTGGATGATCTCTTTGTAGAGTCTCAAGATGCTGGTAGTGAAACACAGCAGAAACCTGTATCCAGTCAGTCCAACCCTTTTAATCGACCAGGAGGCACCATTAATTTGTCAGAAGCACCAGTCCCTTTTCAGCAAAAAGCCTCTGTTAGCGCCTTAGAACTGCATCTCAGTCAGGGTTACACACAGATGTACGGAGGTAATTTGCACCTTTTTTTCCCTTTTTCCTTGAACATTTGATCTTTCATCTCTTGCCACATACATTCATATTTGTTGTTTTTGTTTCTAATGTGATTTCTCACTAGTGAACCCTCAGAACCAGGGCTTCTATGGTGGCCGGATGACTGAGAACAGGCTGCATGCTGTTCGTAATGCCACAACTGAGGCGATTGACCACCTCCACCATTCACTGGAGTCTTGCCCTTCTGCAGACACAGAGACACAGGACCCCAAAGGAATCAAGGCAAGATTTTCTGCATTAATTCTGAGATGCTATTCCTCTTGCATGCTAAGCAGTTTGGACTCAGGATTCAAAGGCCAATATGAGCTTGACAAATGCCATGTTTAATTTCTTGATATGTTTTGGCATTTTAAATAATTGTACTCTTTGGCCTAAGCATTCAAATTATGTTTATCTTTTTCAGGTCCAGTTATTGCCTCATCAGAGAAAAGCCCTGGCCTGGCTGCTGTGGAGAGAGACACAAAAACCCTGTGGTGGTATCCTGGGTAATACATGATTAAACTCTTTAACTTTGCGTTCAGAATGCTAGAGCACAGCAATATGATATTGAGCCTTATTGGCATAGCAATATGAGTGTAAAATAATTTATGAATGGTAAATGGAATGTCAAATTGAAACCTCTTGTGGTCTTGTGTTCATTTTTTCTGTGATATGGATGGAATAATGTTAAGGTTCTCATATCAAAAAACCCAGTGATACAATGAGCCCATGTTGCAACTGCTGTCTGTTATTGGCTGTTTTAGCTGATGACATGGGTCTGGGAAAGACCCTGACCATGATTGCTCTCATTCTGACCCAGAAGAAAAAGATGGATGTAAAGGACTCCGAGCTGGATGGATGGATTTCCAAAAATGGTGAACACTCCTGCACGGTGTTGTTGTTAAGAGCATACTTCTTCATAGCTGCTGTTTGTGGTAGTGGTGGGGGGGGCGCTGTCAATTACATGCCTTTGATATAATTTGCATGTTTTGTTAGACTCTTCTTTGGTGGCATCTCAGGGAACTCTGATCATCTGTCCTGCCTCTCTGGTGCATCACTGGAAGAAAGAGATTGAGAGACACGTAAAGAACAGTCGTCTGAGTGTGTATCTCTATCATGGCTCCAACCGACAGAGGAGTGCGACCGTGTAAGAGACACAATCACACAAGCAGTATTGCTGACCTCCTATAACGAGTGCACATTAGTAGGGATCATAAATCTGTGTAGAGGCTTCTTTCATTTCCTTTTCTCTACTCTCTCTCTCTCTGCCCACCCCCCACCCCCCATCCCCCCCTAGACTGGCTGAGCATGATGTGGTTATCACCACATACAGTTTGGTCTCAAAAGAGATTCCTGTTCAGAAAGAAGAGGCAGAACGTCCCAGTCAGGACTCTGAGCCTATGGTATGAAATACTATTTGCATGAAGGATTTAAACAGTTTAATTATGTCTGTTACCTTAATTGTGTCTAAATGTCCTCTCTTCACAAGTATGAAAACAATGTTGTCTGCTAAAATGCTCTGTGAGCACAGAAAAAAGCTTGAATAAGGCATCCTGCATCAAATGTGGTGGCATTGGGTTGCTTTTGTATAGCAACAGATTAATTGGCAACACACAGATCTCTGCATAAACATACATAAATGCTATGCTGACTGTTCTCAGTTGTAGCTGTGCTTCTTATATAAACCTTTAAACATGTAGAGTGTGGTGTACTCTTTGCTATGGAAGTGTGTGGTGATGTCAGGCCAAGATGAAAAAACAATCAAAGGCTTTCAGAAGAAAAGTTGTGGATGGCTATGAGTCTAGCTAGGCATTTAAAGAGTTTTCTCACTGTAACCTGTAAGTGGTATAGATTTTAAACTACCAGTTCTTAATTAAGCTATGAATTCTTCTTCATAACGGCTTATAATGTGCGGACCTCTCTCAAAAAGTTGACCTGGAGGTGGACCTTTTGACTGGTTAATTATTGTAAGCACACACGAGATCCACTAAGAAATGGCTTGAAAAGAAGAAAGAAGGGTTTTTTGATCCCCATTTAAATGTTGTGTGGGATTTGAAAAGGACACTGTTGGAATGTTGCAGTTGCGCTCTTACTGGTTATCCATGTTTCTGGTTTTGTCTCTTTCTAAAATAGTTCTGTGTCCTATGACGCAAGCCTTTCAGAGCGAAATACAGTGACTGAGTTGGAAAGTTTACCAAATTTTAGGCATCCCATCTTAAAAAGTTATATCAGTTATTTGGTGTTGTTGGCCCATCATTTAACAACAAACTGTTTCTTTATATCTTTGCTTAGGCATCAGAGATGGCCCCTCTACTGCGTGTTGCCTGGGCTCGTGTGGTTTTGGATGAAGCTCACAACATTAAGAACCCTAAAGTCCAGACCTCCATGGCTGTATGCAAGCTCCGGGCCAGGGCACGTTGGGCTGTGACTGGAACTCCCATCCAGAACAACTTGTTGGACATGTACTCACTGCTGAAGTAAGCCACCAAGCTTCTCCTGATGCTCTAGCCTCAAGTCACAGTCACACTAGACTGCATCACCTTCTGAAATGGGTGTAGTTAAGGCAGAGTCGGAACACTGGCAATGATTAGCTAACTCCCTGAATTGGTTTACTTTAAATAACTATATACCCACCACAGTACATTACCACTCACTGATGTAAAAAAAAAAATGGCACTAGTGGTGGTGCCACTGTGGTTCGTCAACTCCTCCACAACAACCAGTAAAACTGCTACATATGTAATTTTCTCTAACAAAATTTCACTGGCACATGCTAGTGTAACTGAGCTTTTTGAATCTTAAAACAGCAATCACTGCTTTTAAAGATCATAAGCTTGTTCTATTTAATATTGCAGTTTTTCCAAATGAAATTGTGCTTGTGACCGGAGATGATGTCTAAGTAAAATGTGAGTGATGAAACCTCTCTAAGCCCATTGTGTGTTGCAGGTTTTTGAGGTGCTCCCCCTTTGATGAATATAAGCTGTGGAAAGCTCAGGTAGACAACGGTTCAAAGAGAGGAGGAGAGAGACTCAACATCCTTACCAGGTCTCTGCTTCTCCGAAGGACCAAAGACCAGCTGGACTCTACAGGGAAGCCTCTGGTGTGTATACACCGACCATATACATATTTTTTCACTAAATATCTACAGCAGGCTTTTCACATCTTCTGTTTTTCTGTGTTAGGTATCTCTGCCTGATCGAAGCTGTGAAGTTCACAGGGTGAAACTCTCTGAAGAAGAGCAGTCTGTTTACGATGTCGTATTTGCACAGTCAAGGTACCAAAAAGCAATCATGAAGGCCTTATTGTAAGACCTGCACTGCTCTTTACTGAGTGAAGTACTGAGCTGTCCTCTTCTGCAGGTCTACCCTCCAGTCCTACCTGAAAAGGCATGAGGAAGGAGACCCTAAACACGGACGCAACAGCAACCCATTTGAGAAAGGTTAGTTAATATGAGTAATCACTATTCATAACCCTTTTTAAACAATCAAGAAAGGAGAAAACCTTTATGCAAAAATAAAATGAACTAAATATCCTTTTTTTTCCTGTAAGCAAGATGGTTCAGATAACATTGGCTTTTACTGTAGTAAGACAGGGCAGTGACTCTATTAAAAAAAAAAAGTTTAACCTACAATTATACCTTTAAAATCTTGACAAACTTCTAAATTAGGGAGTATGGCACACTTCTTGTCAATCATTTTGCAGATTTGTTTTGTCACTGCAGTGCACACACTATGGGCAGATTAGGCAGAGGGGGTCTGCACAGCTTTAAATCCTGACAGATTATTAATCTTTTACAGAATTGATCTTTTTTTGCTGTGAGTGTGCACACACTAGCTGATCAGGCTAACATACAAATTCTTTATAAGTAAAAAAAATGTAGCAAACATCCCATATGTCATAACTTGGGACACAACCAAAGCAAAACCAGGCCTGCAAAAAGTAAAAGAGTATTGAAAAATAGTTTAACAGTGGGTATGAGGAACATGTTTTGCAGCTAAATCCTAATTAAAAACCCAAGAGTGTATAATAGGTTTAGGGTTAGCAATTGCACATTGAAAAAGAGGCTCACAGACAATGCATCTGTAGGATGAGCAAAAAAGATTATGGAAACACAATGAAGTGCTGGTTCCTAAATTCTAAATTGGCCATGGTTGTCATTGGTAGGGCCACATGTTGCAAAAATGTAAAAATCTTATCAGTAGTTCTGATGTAAATATAATGTAAACATCATCCACATGAATCTTAAAAGGCCCGGTTCTTAACAGTTTATCATAATGAATAGTTATTACACATGGCAATAAGTGAGTGAACTCTAATAGCAGTCAAATTAGAAATGCACTAAATTGTGGTGCAGTAGACTGGTTTGTCACAGGGACATTTAGAAGCCAGTAAAAGAAGCTGTTTTCTGACTTTTGCCATCTTTAATAGATAGGAAAATGTATCCCATGCTTTTTGCTGTTTGCTTCTGCAGCTTTAAAACTATTTTTGTGCATTTTAGTTGCACGTGAGTTTGGAATGCCACAACAGGAGACCGTATCCTCCTCTCAACAGTCTCAGGGTTCCAGCACCATCCACATTCTGTCCCTGCTGCTACGACTCCGACAGTGCTGCTGCCACTTGTCCTTGCTCAAGAAGGTAAAAAAAGATAACACTATTAACTGTCCAAATAAGTTTCAGCATGTGCATTTTGTGGTACATGTCTGTGTGTTCTAGACGCTGGATCATTCAGAGCTGCAAGGTGATGGGGTAGCTCTGTCTCTAGAGGAGCAGTTATGTGCACTATCTCTGTCAGAGCCTTCAGACTCTGATCCCAAATCTACAGTCTCCCTTAACGGCAGCCGCTTCCGTTCTGAGCTCTTTGAGGAAAGCCGTGAGAGCACAAAGGTGAGCAAGGCCTATTCACCGAACTAAATGTTGGATATTTAGTACACATAATTGTGATGTTAATCCCAAAAAGTAAAAAGACCACAAAGCATTTTTTCCTCTTTCAGCTCCACAACCATAGTTCACACTGCCATGTGTGCCAGGTTTGGAGATTGTCTCTCTCTTGTCACAACAAATGTCTTTAAGAACAATGTTTTCCAGAAAACAAACAAAGAAAAGAAGATTATTCAGAAATATTTGACAACATGCTGGTCCATTGTTGTGAATGCCCCAGAGGTTTTTGGTTTTTCTTTTTTGAGTAATGGCTTCTTGACAACTACACATCCTTTCAGATAGCACCGAGTTGGCTTTTCAGTGAAAAGATGGGCAAACACTTGTGGATTGTTCACATTTGAAACAAGAGTAGAGCTTGATTTGTCCAAGATGAAAGCTTTAAGTAAGGAATTATGTAGAGTCTGCAAATCATTATCGTAAATAAATGCAATCAGTAAATAGGACGCCAACCTCCAGCAGTTACTTCCCAAATTGATTAATTTTGAACAGTATTTAATATATAATACATTTGTTGCTGGTTCTTGGTTTCCTCTGAGAAAACTATTCCTTCTAGCAAATAGAACTGTGAGACTGCTGGTGTTGCATAGCAATGTGAGCATGGACGGCCAGAAGACCCACAACTTACCACACTCTGTACCGTTACAAGCCAGTGGGAGTGGTAAATAATAACGTTAACTTTAAGCTGTACAGGCAGACAAGCACGGGAGGTGTTACGCTAATGAGCCTGCACAGATGGTCACCGCTCTCTGTTGGCACAGTTATTAATTTTTTTTCAGCAATAATTTAAAAAAAATGTTTCATACAATGTGTTGCACCATTCAGTGTGTACTGTGTATCTGATGGAGACACTTTTGGATGTTTGCAAGAGTGCACAGTTGTTAGAAGTCCCATTTTCTCAGTGTCGTTTTAATCAGCTTTATTTTTGAATTCCAGGTTTAGAAAACGTTGTTGTTTTCCCTCCTTTTTTTCTTTGACTTTTCCATTTCTTATTCAAGAGAAATACATTGTATGTAATCTCTGAATATATCCTGAAAAAAGAATAGCCATCATTTAATGACTGTTTAAATGGAAGTAACTACATTGTAGTTGTTTCTTTTTTTTCAGATTTCAGCCATCCTAACCGGGTTGAAGGAGATCCGTAAGAAAAATCAGAAAAGGTACTTTTTAAAAATCGTTCATTAATGCATTTAGTGGGTGGAGTTTAAAGTGTGAGCGCACACTCAAAATGTGTATCATATTGCCTTCCTGCGAGTTTGGTTGTCTGAACAGAGGTGTCCCAGGCTAACTGGAGTGTCTTTTGGCAGTGTAATTGTATCCCAGTGGACGAGTATGCTACACATTGTAGCTGTTCATCTGAGGAAGATGGATGTGCACTTTGCAGTTATAGATGGTTCTGTCAACCCCAAGCGGCGCATGGACCTGGTGGAGGAATTTAACACAAACCCTAAAGGACCCCAGGTATGTTTCTTCACAATTCTTCAAATTCTTCACTTCACAGCATGGCCCACAGTGTAAGGACACCCCTTTAGTTGAGGGTTTGGCTATTTCAGGTACATAAATTCAAGTTTCCAGCAATGCAATAGCAATATCTTGTACAAACTGATACTCTTGGTTGTAACACTCACTGCCAAGTTGAAAACATGTAAACAAATAGACTGAGTCTCTTTGGCCGAGCAGCCTCACGCAGGCCAAAGAATGGGCTGGTGCGATGTAAAGAGCATCAATATTCCAAATATTCCTTGGAGTAAGGAATCAAAGTTCACTGTTAGTGACTGACAAATTTAAGGTTGTGCCAGGAGAATGTTTTGTGCCAGACTGTCAAACTAGTGCAGAAGGAATGAATACTGGGCAGTATCAAGGTTTTCTGGCATACCAGGGTATTTTGAAATCTAGATGATTTTTGGTGCTCAATTAGGTGATGTAATGCACAGCATGCATCAGCAGAGGTCAGTGCTCTATACAGTGTTGCTGCTTAACATTTCTCTGTGGCATCCTCTCTCACAATTTTTTTGCTACAGTCTTAAAAGATATAAATAAAATCACTTGCAAATCCCTGCAGCCATGTTCCACAGTTTGGTGTAAAGCAAGTTTACTAAGCTGCATATTAATGTCCATTTTATAGCAAGGAGATGTTTAGTTTACTGTCCATATACTTTTGACTATGTAGTATACTGTATTCACATGGGCCATATTTAACTGCCACTGTGAGAGTAACTATAAACAAATATAAACTATCTACACCACCTAACCTGAATTATGTTAAAAGGATAAATTTAATGTTGACAATATCTGTCTGAATTGCAGGTAATGCTGGTGTCCTTGTGTGCTGGAGGAGTGGGTCTCAATCTGACTGGAGGGAACCATTTGTTCCTCATAGACATGCACTGGTAAAACCTTCTGCATTTCATTTACAGTAGAGCTTGAACGTTTGCAAATGATGTATATTTTTGCATAAACTTGACCTAAAACATCATTAGATTTCCTGAAGGTAGAACTCAACTATATAAATTAGACAAAAATACTATGTTTGGCCATTTACTTAATCAGGAAAACATGCAGCAGTACGTATCTGAGTGGCAAAAGCATGTGGACATTTGATTTTAGTGTTTCATGTGACCCTCTTGTGCAGCAGTAACTGTAATGTTTTTGGGAACTGTGGATCAGTTCTGCACATTGACCTGGATGAATCTGGCCCGTTCCTCTGTACAGAACAGCCTCAGTTCTTTCTTCACATTTACGCATGCTCACATCAGGTCACACAACAAATCCTTTGTAGTAGCTAAATTATTGCAATTTGTACACAATCTGTTTGAAGGTGGAATGGTGTCCAGACTCCAGAGATGGTTTTGTAACCTTTTCCAGTCTGATGAGCATAAACAACCAAACTTTTTTTTGTTTCTTTTTATAAAGATCTTTTTTAAGGTCCTCAAGAATGTCCTTTGTTTGTACCATGATGCACTTCCACAAACAAATGTTGTGAAGAAAATACTTTTAATGGATCCCTGTGGGGGCGGCACCGTGGTGCATATACACACGTGGACAAAATTGTTGGTACCCTTCAGTCAATGAAAGAAAAACTCACAATGGTCACAGAAAT
>JBBPDA010000003.1:10594108-10626124 GCA_037974385.1 Arnoldichthys spilopterus | reverse complement strand
GTTATTTCTGTGACCATTGTGAGTTTTTCTTTCATTGACTGAAGGGTACCAACAATTTTGTCCATGTGTGTATATTCCATGAATAATTGTCTGGTGGTTCAGTCTATAGATAAATATTTCTGTGGTCTGCGCATGTAGTTTTTGTCTGTCCTTCTCAGAAAAAGGATCTAATGTTTTGATGATCCTGCAGTGGCAGAGACAGGGAGGACTACTGAGTGATATTCCAAAGTATTACAGTAGCCCATTTGCAGCAGTCATTTGTCTTTGCCATAGCAGAGAAAGAACCCGCCTGTGTGTGGGGATTACATAAGCACATCTGTTTCAGCATAGCATGAAGAGATTCAAAGAGACACACTTTCTCTCCGGTCTGAGGGGAGAGAAAAAATTAGTGTGGCTGCTTAAATTGAGACATTAGCTTGACCAGTCGATCAAACTACTACCGCTGCTTTTTGAAGTTCATTTTTAAAATCATGGCTTAGATGAAGTATGAATTATGCAGCAACCTGGCGCTTCAGCCGTTGAAGCTTGTTTTGCATTTTGTGCCTTACAGCATAGTGGAGACGACTGTGGTGGATAACAACGATGGTTCGTATGCGGTCTCCTACACTCCTGTGGTGCCAGGGTCCTACTCCGTGTGGGTGTGTGTGAAAGCGCAGCACGCCAAGGTGACAGCTTGTTTTTTTAAAAGCGTGTAACCATGAGTTTCTCCTATATCTCACAATGCTGAAAAGGCTGTAGGATTGATGTCCCAGAGTTCTCTGCACTGCAGGGGTCGCCTTTTGTGTTGACGGTGAAGAGAAAGTTCCGAAATCATCGGGGCATTTTCCACTGCTGCTCCTTCTGCTCCAGTGGTGGCGCTAAAGAGGCACGTTGCAGCTGCACAGGAACCATGCCAGGTATAGCCATGTTTTTCCACCGTGGGCTGCGTCACAACACCATCAGTGTAGAGTGTTTTTCTATATTACTATCGGAAAACCTTTTCAAGCAGAAACCAGATCATAATGAATAAAATAGGACATTATGGATTGTTTGATTAAAGCGCATTAAACTTTATCATGAAAAATACACCTGCTGGGGCTGAACATAGAGTGTAATCAGATATCGTTAATGACGAGGAATTAAACAGCAGCTGCTTCAGTGGTGATAATATAAGAACTATATACATGTCATTTGTTTTTCTATATTACTGTTATCAGAGGGATCATGCACATGTAATATATAATCCTGTTTTTTAACAGCAGTATTTCATCATTTTTGTGTATGTCCCAGCCATAAGGCCTGCATGGTACCAAAAATTAGGGTGTATATAAAGTGCATAAATATAAGCACTTGCCTAGTGTGTGTTCTTATGAAATTAATTTTACTACACTGCCAGACAAAGTCATTACGCTCAGCTTCACACTCTCACTTTTATACAAAGAAATGCATGTGTGGCTGAGTGAGCATGATCTGGTCTTTGAAAATCACATTCTGCTGTTGTTTGTATACTCAGGAGGGTTTCAGGGCTGTGGACATGGTCACAAGGGTCACCCAGGGAAGCCTCACTGGTCTTGCTGTGGGAGTGTGGTAGAGGCGTCGGAGTGTGTGCGCAGCCTCGGGCTGCAGTCTCCTCGCGGACATGTTCGAACTGTGGAGCTCTAAGAGAACACCTGCACATGGAGCAGACTGAAGAAGTTTTCTCATGTAGTCACTGCTGGAACAAAACCTCCCCAAAACCCTGCATTTTTAATGCAAGTTAATATAAAAAAAGATTTAATTTTTAAGCTGTTTTGGACTATTTATAATGGTTCATTCATCATGACACGTTGACACAGCGTGCAGACCAGCTGGCCTTTAAAAAAAAAAAAGGAAAGATAGAGAAGTATTTGAAATGCATCAGCATCTAAAAGGTACAAAATATACTGTGCCTTACAAACATGCCAATGTTTCTATGATTCTTATGCATTGTTTCCAAAAGGAAAAAAATCCCCTCAATGCTCACCACTGTGCAGCTGCAGTCATTAAAACTAGCTGTTTTAAGTGAAGTTCTTTTTTTGTCAACATTAAGTCTTTTGAGGCAATCAAGATATGACTCAATCAAAACCTTAAAGATGATAAACATGAACATATACTACTCTAAAAGTGATATAAAATATATAGCTAAATTTATGAAGGACTCTTATGTAGAATGGTTATGTTAAAATTTAACACAGCAATGTTTTATTACTCGTGGTTATAATTATAAAAAGTCATCAAATATAGTATACAGACATATATTGATGATGTAAATGATTTTCTTATTTTACCTTTGTATGAGGATGTACTTTTTGTGATTACTCCAGTATATTAAAAAGTTTTGATATAATACTTTAATATTTTGAAAAGTATGTGCATGTGAAAACCGTACCAAAGACTTCCAGTTCAATGAAGAAGCCTCCGAGATATCTGCAGTTTGTCTGTACATTAAATAAATAGATGAGCCTCAGTGAGTAGCTGTCTGAACTCTGTCATACCCTTTATCATAAAATGCCTACATGTCTGCTGATAAAGTCACAGCTTTGGTTCCCTCTACTTTATTGTGTCCATTCTCTGAGAATGCAAATATATAACTAATAATTATCCATTTTGAGGGTGAGGCTATTTTGATTGTTCTGCCCTATCAACATAATCAAACAAAGTAATTTGAGCCTGGTAACATTTACAGTGAAGTATTTGATATGACAGATGGCAAATATGACAAGATGAACCTTTGAACATTATTGACTCAGTAGTGGATACATAAGATGATAGTAAGCATAAGTACACATGATGTCTGGCTAATGTACAAAACCAATGTATCTTCCAGTTTATTTACACCATAAATCTTTAACCATTAAACATTTTCTAAAATTAATGAAAGATTCTGTAATGTGTCTTTAAATGTCTAAAAAGCGGTTTGGAGTAATACATTCCTTACATGAAATGGGCAGCACTAAATATGGCACATAGGTTCCCATCAAACCCCCTGCCTTGTGCTAACACACCTGCTTAAACACAGAGCTTGTAAATGAGTTGATTATGTTGATGAGGTGTGTTTGAGCAAAGAATACACAAAATGTGCAGGGAAAAGAGCTTCCAGGAGCAGGGTTCTATTAGTTGGCCAGTTGTTTTCACTAGATGGCAGCGATGAACTGTGCATCACTTCATAAAACTATCAGCACCTCAGGGTCTGAAATGGGAGCTGTGTGATTTGTTCCTTTCTACTGAATGCTCCTTGCGTACTAATTCCGATTGAAATCAGCCCGCCAGAACTGTTGTCTTGACCGCGCATTTGCACTTGCGGAATATTATCCAGCTGTCTACATTGCCCCTAAATATTATGAACTTGAATTGGTGATCAACATTAACGTTTCAAATGATGGCTGAAAGTAATCTATTTACTTTCTCTATTGATCGGGTCATTGGTATTCGTGAAATACACCACTGTTGCTTTGTGATTGTTAATATTGCTCATTCTTTACTGGCTTCACTTGATTATTAGATTTTTACAGTTTGGTGTATTAGCGTTAGCACATTTCTGTATTTCCTGTTTATTTTCAGCTGATTTGACCTTATAGCTGACCGTGGCCCGTTTCGCTATTCTTCATGTCTGCCTTTTCCATTCCTCCACTGGTTTAGTGCAGTGCGACAACTGGCCTTCATCTGTCAGTTATTCATCACATCTCAGTGTCAAAACCACATTGTTATGATGAAAGCTGCCAACTCACACTGCTTCCTTATCTCCTTTGTCTTTGATTTTTGCAATGGTATTAGCTTGTACTTTTAATGTGAGCTATGTTAATGTGACTTTACATCTGATCAGAGACTAAACATGCAAATGAGCTCTTGGACTAACATCGTTCATTAATCTAGATCCTGACAGATGCATTAATGCAAAAAAGAATTTTTTATAATTCCAGTCGATTTTTCCTTTTCATGTTTTATCCTAACAAATTAGGTCTTATGTCTTAATTATTTATCCAGATTAGTTTATATCACCAGTGTGTCAATAATTCATTTGCCATAACTTGCCAACTTGCATAACACAGCATTAAAAATCCTTTGGGTTGCTCAGATCCGTTTGAAGTAGAGCGTGAGATGCTCACTTGATCAGATGAGATCAGATGAGAGTGTCAGACGTTTAGCCATGGCAAGTTGTTTATGAGAAATGCAGCTATATGGGTGAAAGTAAAGGTCTATCTTTGTAAGAATATAGATGTAAAATGTCAAAACCATGTCATCTAATATAAGCAACCACTGACAAACTGATACTTGCTTGTGTTGGGATAAACACACTGCATATCCATAAGTTTGTAGACATCTGCTCATCCAGTGTTGTTTCTTCTTTCTGAAATCAAGGGTGTTAACAGGGAGGTTGACCCTCCTTTGCTACAGTAACAGCCCTTAAAGTTCTGGAAAGATTTTACACCAGATGTTGGAACATTGCAGTGAGAATCTGATTGCATTCAACCATGTGAGCATTACTGAATTCATAAGGAGCAGAATTCTTTAATTGACATGTCTGGATACATTTGGACATATAGTGTATGGTAAGTATCTGTGTTTGTGAAAGAAGCCAAGAAGCAGGCTAACTCTCTATAACAGTGGCTCCCAGCTTCAGCCTTTGAGGGCCCCTGTCCTGCACATGTTGGCGTTTCCTCATTTAGATGCAAAAAAGGCTTGTTAACTAGTTGCATCACGTGTGCTGGGAGCATGAAAAGCGCTAAAATGTTCAGAGCAGAGCAGATCTTAAGAGCCAGGGTTGGTTACAACTGCTGTATAACATGATTAAAGACAGACACCAGTCCTCAGCCTACAGCCACTGCTAACAATCTAAAAGGAACCATAATGTGTAGTACTTTGTCAGTCAGCTATCAATTTAAACAAAGAAAATGAGTAGGTTACTGCTAAAACAGCTTCATTATTTGGATGTAAATCTAAACATATGAGCCATTTGTCTATTTTGTCTCTAGTTGACACATAATGACTGCACAAATAACTAGACCGCTTACTGGACCATTCAAATTTCAGTTATTCATTCAGTGTACTGACTTGGAGCACTTTTTGAACTCTAAGAAGAGGGATGCATAATAATCAACTAAATGTAAAGTCTTTTTAAAGGTTTGCTTGATCATATAACAAAGTTAATGCCCCATGAGATCAATGATCTGCAGTAATAATAATATACAAACATTGTATCACCTTGGATGCTGCTTACTGTTAGCTGAGCTGAGCCACTGTATCACCTTCAAGTCCCGTTAATCATTTTTATTACCCTGGTAAGAACATTAAGCAAGTATTCAATTTCAAAAGCATTTGCTAAGTCATCTAGACTTTTTGTTCATGTTGCCCCTAGATATTTTCCCATGAACACCATCAGTCGTCATTCTGGATGCCTCCCCAGCACCAGCTTGGTTTTGTGGCTCATCAGGCTCTGTTTATGTCCCACACCTGCCCGTCATGCCACATTCCCATGCCACTCTCATCATCTTTCTTCTTGGCAACATGGCAGAGCTCTGCACTGCTCCATTAACTGAATTGTCTGCTCCGGAGTCACCCCCGTCCATTGTTATTGCTTATTGACAGACGTCTCCATGTGCCAAAGCCAGTCAGTTTGCCCTTGACTGAGTTTGCACATCTCAAGGGTGACATGGTATCAAAGCCAGAGTTTAAACTGTCATAATTCACCATGTGGCCTAAAAGACCATTATAGACCCGGCGTGGCATGATGATCTCACTGGCTGCACCAATGTCTCTTCTAATCCCTCCTTTTCTGAATAACCCCTTCACCTCCCTTGTTGACCAAATTCATTCAGCCCTTGTTATTTTGCTGTTGTGTTTTTTCCTAGTTATTTTCTTTCTCACGTCCATCTGGTTTATCCTCAGCCTCAAATGTTCCTCAGATGCATGTGGCTTCTTGTTTATTCTTCTCAGATTAGCAGTGTGTCCAGTCACTGGCACTGCATTCTTGAGATTGACTCACACATTATGTGCTTTCCAAGGGGGGTATGTGCAACACTTATGATACATTCACAGCCTGCCCCAGAACTGCTACTAATTCACCCTGCGAGGGTGAGCCAGATAAATCAGTGAAGGGGGCTGCTGTAGAGCAGGAACAGACTGGCCTACTGGCAGCTCAAGGACCCGATAACAGAGTGAATTAAATGAATAGCTTCACACCTCAGCAGCATGTGAGCACATTTTTTGACAGGCACACTCGTGCCCAGGCTATAAATCCTAGGCAGAGAATCTGATAAATAGTTGCAGCACAAACCCAAGTCTGTCTTCTCTTACTTCCAGAGGGTTTGCTCCAAATGCTTATTTAACATGAATTATTTTATTAACTGTGCATGTAGGACATTATATTTTGACTTGAGTAAATAAAACGCTCGAAAAAGGATAAAGTTACTGAATAACAAACTAAACCAGTCAGATGAGCAAAAATACATTCTTTTGCTGTCTAATAAACTTAACGCGGATGGTAATTGTGAGACGCTCCCTTGCTTTACTCAGCGCCAGTGGATGGGCTGGCTGCTGGAGGACTGCGAGGGGAGGAGTACTTAGTTGTTGCAGTGACAACATCCTGGACATAAGAGGCTGGTGGTGCCCATGGCTACTGGAAAAAGGGAGGTTTAAGGCTTCCTCGATTCAACAGGAGACCTTAAAGATAAAGAAGTACTTTGCGACGCCTCGTCTTCATGAACTCGTTCTTGGCTTTTGGGCTAATGGCGGCGATTTAACCCGCGGCACCGATGAGGTGATGCAGCAGCAGCAACAGCAGCGGCGGCGGCGGGCGACTAGAAGATGATCGGTCGGTCCGCTCCACAGCATTAGCTAGCTCAGATGCCTTTACAGGAAAAAGGCGTAGCATTCAATGCAGATCGGCTGGATTTAGCCGTTACAGAGTCTTTCTCTGTGTGTTTTGGACACGCTCGGGTCGGTAAGCGTCCAGCAGCTGTGTTGTGACTATTCTTACTTTATTGAATCCATAGGCTAGACTGTGCATCGGTGGCAATCTTGCTGTTTGGACAAGGTGGCGCGGCAGGCCTGTTTCACATAGAGCCTCCAGAGCCGACACACGCCTATACTATTCGACTACGTGTGCATAACAGCACTGAAACTTGAACGTTTAACCCGCAGTTTTTATAAAAGCTGCTTTCAGTTTGTGTGTAGGTTTAACACTGTAATCGGTGCGACTGTTAGGGACTACAGCTCCGTTTTTACTAAGTGGTTTTGGGTGATATTTATTTATTACAGTTTTTTCTGTTAAAAATAAAACAAATCAACGTCGTCGTCATTTTTGATGGAACGTGCTTAGCTCTTGGTGAGGATACACATACCTGGCGAGATTTCCCGAGCGCTGCTAGCTAATGTTAGCTAGCTGCCCAGCTAATGCATCACCCTCTCCACTCTCCAGCAGCAGAGCGGGCTTACAGTCGGGGGAAGGGTTGGAGCTCGACCGAAGATCATGGACGGGAATGATTTCGGACTGGCAAGGTATGTGGACACGCTGGTTTACCCACGTTAGCGCTGAGCAGGCGAGAGCTATATAAACGATAGCTAACGCTGGCAAAGTGTAACGTTACGTGAGCCGTTTGGTTTTGTAGGTGCGGTTTCGGGGAGGAATGCTAAAATAGCCGCTTCAGGGCGAGCAGGACGTCGGAATACATACCATTATATATATTCCGAGTAGTAATGGCGTTGGCATGAATACTTGATACTTGTTTACCATTAGAAAGTGATGAGTTGCTCAACCCACATAAACCGCTCTCCTGTTGTGTGTTCAGCTCGTAACGCTAGTGGAACATCTGTGCAGCTGTGCAAATTGCTTCTTTCCCGAACTGACGACTTCAGCTGCGAAGTAGTTATTTTTTTAAGTTATTTTTTTTCTCTTCTTTACACGACTGTTATTTTTATAGTGCAAATATATATTAAACTCCTGATATCTCTAGTTCATGTTGTTTGACCGCTCAATCTGAAGGAATAGAAATTGCCATGGAAACTGAAATTTCCTTTCCAGTCTCCCTCCATGCCTGTCAAATCACAAGGTCCAGCACAAAAAAGAAAAAAAATGTCCTCTTTCTTTCTTTCCAGAGCGAAATGATGCAGATTTTCTGACGGACAAGACACCCCTCCTGTCCGGAAGTAAACGCAGCTCGGGAGTTCGGCTGCAATGAGATAAGAGTGGCCTACATGAGACAACCCTGACGTTTGTCCCTCCATCTTCCACTGAAAGATCAAAATATGACCACGCCGGCTCTTCTGCCACTCTCGGGACGTAGGATACCCACTCTGTCTCCAGGTGCCTCGTCGTTCCCCCACCACAGAGCCACCTTGCGGCTCTCTGAGAAGTTTATCCTCCTCCTCATCCTCAGTGCCTTCATCACCCTTTGCTTTGGAGCGTTTTTCTTCCTCCCGGACAATTCCAAGCACAAGCGATTCGACTTGGGTTTGGAGGACGTTTTGATACCGCACATCGAGCCGGGGAAGGAAGGAAAACATAGCGGTGGCCAGGTGATACATGGCCAAGGAGGACACGACGAGCATCGACACAGGTGAGACCACCGACTAAAGGTTTGCTCGTTAAAGTGCATGCGAAGCATTACGTTTTAGTTTGCAGGTTTTAATAAAGGGTGTGGTGACATTTTAGATAATTGTAACTGCATTACTGTTATTAAAGACCAAGAAACATCACAAACATCGTATTTTCTGACCCTACAATGGTGAATCCCTCTCAACATGATGGTGAGTGTGTGTGGTGCTGGCATGAGTGTATCAGGAACAGTGGTGTGGAAATTTTTCACACCGCAGTGTTGCTTCTACATGGAGAATGTCCCACAACCCAAAAATATCCATCCATCAGTGGCTCTGTGGTCAGAATGTGGCTGTTAAAGGGTTTGAGGATGGCTTACATTCTGCATTAACAAATGAACTACTATCCCTATTTCTACACCGACGTAGATCTCCAGCGTCCAAGTTCCTAATAGTGGACAGTGGATGTATATGTTTAATATTTTCTTTTACAATTTACCTTGTTTTTTTGAAAAAACCTCTTGCTTAAACTAGACCTGCAACCTAATGCACGTAGTAGAGGTGGTGTTCTTAATCTAAGGCATATTTAACTTTAAATTATGTATTTGGTGGATGTTTAGGCTTGTTCTAGTTCTGTTTTATTATTTATATCCTGTATAAGGCTAGAGATTGCTAAATATTTACTCATGTTCACAGTTAGATGATCAGTTATTCAGTAATGAAAGATCATAGTTCTAGTAATGTGGTCTGTTATCTGTAAAACCGATCACTGATCTCCTGATTGCAATGAATCATAGCTCTAGATGTTGAGTATGAAAAGCTTTACATTTTCTCTTCAGCTTCTGCAAACAAGTCGTGTGTATTAGGATGAATCTACAGCTCGGCTGTTCTTTTGTTAGCTGACCACTAATCCTGTCGCAGACAGATCGTATTCTTATTTCTAATGTTTGCCACAATGGCTGCATGTTCGAATCCGAGTTAAGAATTTCTACGCTGCCTTTAGAAGGTGTGCCATCATGTTTTCCTGGTGGTAAATAGTGAGTGACCCATTTTACCGCATGTCTGGATATGCTGTGTTCGTGCTGCTCTATGATGGAAGAGAGTCTCACTATGGAAATAGTCACTATACTGCACTCTTGTTCCTCTCTTCTCGTCGATTGAGGGTAAAGGCAGCGTTCTGTATGAGACTGTAATGTCTTGGACATTTTGCAAAGCAGCAGTACGTACAGTACTCATTCCATCAAGCAGTGCATTTAGAAATAACAAATTGAAAACAGCGAATGGCTCATAAGAGGTTCTAATTTTCTTACTTTGGATGCACACATGCAGGAGGTAAAGCTTTTGTGCTCGATCTGAGAATGCACACATCATTAAACGAGCATGCTCCAGTACTGCTGGTTCTGTGACGCACAGATGGTTTATTTACATCAGTAGTAATCCAGTGCTTTGATCAAAACAAAATACCTTAGCGTTTCAGAATGCAGGTTTATAGGACCGCTGGCTTCTTTTCTGTTTCAGCTTATTTACCGAACGCTGTACAGATTTACTATTAACCATAAAACAATGACTGCTGCAATGTCTCAAACGCCTGCTGGAAGCATTCGAATATGTTTGTGAGGATTTAACGTTTGAAATGCTATCCTATCCAGACCAGAACCTGTACTTTCTATTGACACCAAGAAAACTGGAGACAAAGTAACCTTTCTGTGATAACATGATTATGATATTTGCTCAATGAAATGTGTAATCCAAGTTGATTAATATTACCTGAATTATGCAAATTAACTTTGCATTCGTGAATTCATATTTCTGATGTTTTCCTCTTCTTCCGATGTTGTCTCCAGTGTTGTTCCCTCTCTTGTACATGGGCTGTGTGCTGCTGTATCTCTTCTAGCCCCTTTCTATCACTTTGCACACTTGAGGTATTTATGGTTTATTCCTCAGCTTATGATTTATTTCTCAGTCAACCATTTTAAAAGTATATAGTTAGCTCCAACCACTGCTTTCACTTGTCTTGTGTTCCCCATTGGTTTTCCATGCTGGTGTTTCTGTTGCGAGTGTGAAAGTGATGGGTTAATGAATGGGAGTGGGCATATATGACATTTCTGTTGAGTGTGTGAGGGCTTTGGTCTAGTCCATGGGAGTCGATGTACCGTGCAAGTCACGTCCGTACTGATGCTGGTCCAACGTTTTCTCTGAAATGGCTTTGACAGTAATGGTTGTGGTTTTTCAGAGCACGTTTTGCAAATAAATGGCTAATTTTGCTGGGCAGCGCCTAATCTGATTTGGAGGTCTGTGCAAGGCGCATTCACCTGCGGGTCCCATGTGATCTCCAGAAATATATGTGGGCAGGATTCATTTTTAGTCACTGCGGTCATGGTGAGTAAACAGCCAACAGGTTTGTGGGCTTGTGCGGGTGGTTATTATGGACTGCTGGGTGGGGTGGACTTGGACATTAATCAGCTGCTTGTGGGAGTGGACAGACGGGCAACCAATGAAATGTAACCGTGCCAGAAAAGAAAATGCTGTAATTATCACATGGTGCATGCACGTAGTGAGGCCGTGCATCCACCACTACATAACTAAAGGTACACCTGCATTTTCCAAAAAACCTATTGGGGCTTTCTAGCGTAATTACATAATATAGTGTAGATGAAGCTAAAAAGTGGCATGCCTGGCTGGGCTGCAGCATGCTTGCCTGTTGACAGTGATGTAATGCTTATTGTGTAGTACTATGTGTGACAAGGAAAACAATCCAAAGTAGGAGGATGCAGCGAACTAGAAAGGCATTGGGTTTTGCCGGCAGGTGCAAACACAATGTTTCCCCACAGGTGTGAAATACACTTCTGGCGTAGAGATGTAATCATTTTGTTCAAGTGTGTTTGGGGGGTTGATTTAGGTTTACCCACCAGTAAGCATCAAAATGATTGTAATTGCAGCACAACAGGTGGGACTATTAAATTATTTCTTTTGTGTAAAAAAAGATAACAGGGTTTAAAAAAAAAGTAAAAAATTAGGGCTGTTGCCTTAGACAAACCTGGCTGTGTCCGATTAGTCGAATGAAGCTTCTTTTCCAATCTACTTGCCCAGTGGGCAATGGTGGCTTAGTGGTTAGGATGCTGCCTTTGAGACCTGAAGGTTGCAGGTTCGAGTCCCAGCCCGGGCACTACTATTATACATTAAGCAATGTACTGGAGCTGTTGATAGCTGCCCGCTGTTCCACATGTGCACATGTGATTGGTTACATGCAGGGGTTGCATTTCGTTGTGGTGCTTGAGTGTGTTCCCAATGACAAATAGTCACTTTCACTTCACTCATTTTGTCTGATCTGTAGCCCATGGCCTCGCTAGATATATTAGTAAAGAAGACAAGACTGTGGAGCCACTTGACTACCAGGTCAGTCACAGTAAGGGAAAGTGAATAAGGAAAGAGGGTTCACTTAATTATTCAGACACAGTCCCGGTCTCATGATGTCTCTGAAACCAACCACTGGATCCTTCAACTGGCATCGTCGTCCTCATCCTCGCGTTGTGCTTTCTTAATATGTTTTTGAATGCTCGTATCTGCAGAGTATTTAAAGGAAAAGTCCATCAAATGCATAAAAAATACTGAAATGTTAAAATGGGTCATCAAATATACTCTGCTGGCCGTTAATATGCCTGGGTGCCTTGCCAAAGTTAAGAAAAAGGTGGGTAAACATTGGGGCAGGAACAACACTTGAATGGTTGCAGGTGTGGGCATTTACAGTCAAAGCCATGTTGGCTTCTAATTGAAATGTGGTGTGGTACATGATTTGTAAATCTGTACTGAGAGGAATCTGCTCTCAAATGCATCTTGAGAATGAGATAACTACAGTAGCTAATGGATAATAATGGCAGTGACATCCCCAACACCTTGTCCAGTGTGCTGCCCTTGCAGTTTTCTGGTGATTGTTACAGTCCTGAATACTCTGTGTCTGTCACAAGACTCTCTGACTGAAACTGCTCACTGAATAAGAGGAGCGAAGTGAGCAATCACTCTAGGTTGGCTGTATTGTGTTGCTCTTTAACAACACTATTCCATGTTCTATAGGAGCACAATACAGGTAGGTGTGTATGTAGACGTTCACCGTTTCTAAGGCTTGTCATCCCAACAGTGGAAATGGAGAAATGACAGACTGTGTGGTGTCACTGCATTGAGAGAACAGCAGGGAGCTCTGCAGGGAACAACGGGATGTTTAACAGTACTGGGGAGCAGGGTTTTATTCTCCGTGAGCGAACCACAGCCTAGCTGGCAGCTCACGCCAAAAGGCATCAGTGCCAACTGCTACAGTCTGGACTAGGTCTGGTGTAGAGCTAAGATAACATGCAAAACTGGTTTCAGTCAGAGTCTTTTTCTTCTTCTTCACAGCAGGACTTCTGAATGGGTTCAAAGTATGTTACTTTGCAGTTCACAGTTTTGCACAGTACGTACAAGAGATTTAATGGTATGAAAATTTATTATCATGATTACAGCGACCAAAACGGTTGTGTAATTACATTATTGTAATTATACGTTATTGTAAAAATGTGCTGGAAATGTTTAGTTCTGTGTTGAAAATGACAAAAAATTACACATTTGTGTGTGTGTGTGTGTGTGGTTGTGTGTTTGTGTGTGTGTGTGTGTGGCAGTGTGTCAAGCTGGCTTGCCAACTGCCTACCTCAACACACTACAATCGCACTTGCTTCTAACCTGATTTGCCTGCTGTTTTTGTGACCAAGGTTCGAAAACCGGGTAGGCTAAAAAAAACAACCACAGAGTACTTTAACTGAAAATGAATGATTGGAATGGTAATACTAACTTTTCGGGGAATCTTACTTTCAAACCAGTAACCGTATCATCTCCGGTATGTACACATGTGCCCAGACATTCGGAGCTTATGGAAATTCAGCTCATCTTGCGAGCGCTGACTCAGTTCGGGCTCGGCAGTGGAGAGTTAGTGAGAACAGAGTTCAAACAGGTCTGTAAATGAGAAGGCCGTATTAATCAGAGCCCCAGCGCAAGCAGCAAAATGAGCTACGCCGAGACGAACCGATAGTAAGTGATACTGATGGTGAAATGAAATGCTAGTTGCTGTTCTTTTCATTTTTATGACACTGCTGTCATGGTAATACATGTATGGAGCCTGTGTAATCAATATTTCAGAGCAACAGTGGAGCAGCTCTCTCGAGCTGTTTTGGTGCCTCAGTTTGCTTCTATCTAGACATTTTTAATGTCTGAAATGAAAGAGATGCACAATGACAGCTCAACCATATCAGTATCTGCAGACATTCGCTTGAAAAATAGTATCGACATCAGAAAGATGTTTGGATATGACCGATACTTCAACCTTATATTAAATGTGGCATTTATTGCATTCTATGAAGAGCAACATGTTTAGGTGATTCTGGAATACTGTACTAAAATGCTACATTCTAGCTTATAGAATTAAGTATTATTTATTAGAAGTTAGATGCAAGGTGTCCGTATCAGTATTGACGTCAGCAGATATGTACATTAAAAATGCAGGATATCGACATACTGTTGCTCTCAGATGGCAAGTGATCTCCCACTGTTGACATGTTGCCTCTTTGCATCATAGTATTGGTGTTCACCATTGCCAATTCCAAGCCTGTGTTTAAGGTTCAGTATTGGCACTGATGCTGATAAGGTACCAGTATTGTTGCAACACTAAACGTGTTCACACGCCTAGAGCTAACTGATTGAATTCACGCTTATTTGCATTTTTATGGTGCAGCTGTCTAGAGAGTCTCTTGGAGCTGAATTGCTGTCAGTACATGCATTGGGGTTGTGTTGGGGAAATGCGGTCATCTACACAAGTGCTTCTACAAATTGCACAGTGCTAATGTCTTTATAATATAGTTCTAAAAACCATCCAATCTTCGCTGAACTGGTCGTCTTTCCCTGTTAAGACATTTTCTCCCTCGGAAATGATTCTTGCGTAATTTCTGCCCATTTACCGTATTTGAAAATGCATCTTCCCTCTGGCTGTGAATTGTCTTAACCAAGTTTTGGGCCTTTCACCACAGTCTGTGAGCTATTAGGGAGGTAGAACATGGCACCATGGCAGCTTAATTCCTATTATTCCATTCATTATAGTCTCCAGTCTGGTTGTTGTGCTGAAAGATGTTTTCTTTTTAGTGAAAGTGACTATTTGTCATTGTGAACACACTCCAGCACCACGACGAAATGCAACATCTGCATTTAACCAATCACACATGCACACGTGGAGCAGCGGGCAGCTACCAACAGTGCCCGGGGAGCAGTGTAGTGGGAGGGTACCTCAGTAGTGTCCGGGCCGGGACTCCAACCTGCGACCTTCAGGTCTCAAAGTCAGCGTCCTAACCACTAAGCCACCACTGCCCATATGTTTTAATGTTCATGTATAATCAGATCAGTTTCCCCTCATTCTGGGAGTGGAATTATTTACTATATTAATATATTACATCTATATTTTTAGTCCACAGTCTTGCAGTAACCTCTTGGAAGTGCAATATTCCTCTCCTCCCATGTGCAGTTTTATTAGGTGCAATACTTAAAGCTTCAGTGTTCATATAGCTGTTTACACAGAATATAGTTCTAGGTAATAAAGTGTAAAGAATGGTTATGGAGTACAGCGTATTTTGACTAAAGAGCAATATATTCCGTTTTATTCTATTTTAACTTTAATTATTTAGATTTTTCTTACTTTTTTTTTTCTCAGTGCCTACTTGTAATTAACAGCGTCCTCTGGGATCATTGACGCTTTCTGAATCTGAATAAAAGTCCCACCTGTGTTTTATGCATGTGGTGCTGTTCCTCTTTGCATCATTCAATTCACATAGATGGAAAGAAATACCCAACATATTAAATAATGATTGTGAGAATAGCTTGATGGCGATTTGAAGTGATGGTGATGCACAGTCAGGGGTGAAAAAAAAGAAAAACAAATGATGTGCTTTCATCATAGAGTTCATCATAACTTTCATTACCGAGACTTCCTTTTCGTAGTCTGAAAACATTGAAGGTAGTTATCTGAGCAAATCTTTTTTGTTCATAAATGCAGATTTCTGTTCCAGATTTTGAAAAATGCATCAGTTCTCCTCCATCACTGACAGTATGTGAAGCATTTACTTCCTTTATTAACTGTTTGAATGTTTAATCACTTAATGCACCCTGTGTAAGTTCAGCAGGTTTAATCATGAACTGATTTTCCTGTTATTAATACAGGATATTTCTTGCAGAAGCGTACTGGATTAACAGAAAACCTGTTTGGTTGAGGGAAGTGTAGAGTAAGGAAATGAGACCAGGGCTGAGGTTTAAGACATGAACACTGTGGTTTTGTAAGCAGTTACCTCACTGGCTTTTAAAAATAAAACTACAGCTCACAGAAAAACCCATTCGCACTAGTGCTTTGCTGAGCTTTGCATGGCATTTCACCGTTTTCACTCTCCACAAGGTGCTCACTGTATTTCTGCATTTGTTGAACGGTGGTAGAGTTTTCCGGGCTACATTTCACTACACGTTGTACTTGTATAACTCTGTGTGCGACAAACTTCTTTAATCTTGAATTTATGTTCAAGTTTATTTATATAACATTTAAAACAACCAACATGCCTAAAAAAAACGTAAGAACACCATGGAAACATGCACATACAGCAGTAATGCTGAGAGAATTTCATACTGTTTCAGCCAAAAAATAATGACCCATAAAATAATGCAAAATAAAATGTGCATCATGCGCACAAAATTTCTGTAAAACCCGCACAACGCGTGACAATAGGCAGCTGCTGAATAAATGACAGCACTTGACAGTGGATCATTAACACCTTAAAATCCAATGAGAAACTAGGGTTTTAGGAGAAGTGGTGGGTGGGTACGAAACAGTTGAGTTTTGAGACGCTTCTTGAATGGGGAGAGAGTCTCTGCAGATCTAGTTTCACTGGGCAGCTCATTCCACTATTAATGTAAAAATGTTTTAGTTTTTGTATTCATAAATGTTTATATAGTGTTCAAAGTTACCTTCGAAAAAAAATGCTTTAACGTCACCAGATATTGTTTTGTTTAGGCACCATTTAGACTTTAGTGTTGTTTTAGCACTAGTGTCAGAAAAAGCCCAAATGACACCCAACCCTATTGGTCAGAAAAAAGGCCCCATTTGAAAATATCGGGTGTATTGTGGTACTGATATAAGAACAGGATTTGGTGATTTCCTGTTTTGCTGCATTAATTGCTGAATATAAATTATGATTCCACACTCTTTCCAATCAGCTTTAGTTGTTCTATTTTTGTTTAAAGTATTCAGGACCTGACTGTCAATTCCAGTGTATGACATTTGCTGTGTAATTCAACTTGTTCTATACATCGACGTGCAAGGTGCAATGTTGCTCTCAGTCATGGCTATTTGTCTGCACTTTCACAATATTTATACGGTCAAAATCCACTCGTAACCTGAAGGTGCTTTCACTGCTGCAGCCTTTAGTCCATTTAAATCAATCCTTTGGTTCAGTTTATTTGCAGGTATCAGAATGCAGCACTTGCTTTTATACTAAAATAACTGACCCAAGACCCCCAAAGAGTAGTCTCAATCTGCACCATTTGGTGATCTTTGGTGTGGTTCCACTGTTAAGAAAGCAACTGGAACCAACCGGGACCAAAACTTTCCAATAGCTGTGAATCGTGACCGTTTATGAAGCAGAACTCAACCTCGGAATTTCACCAGACACCATTACTTTACAGTAAAAATAGCCCACACTTGGCCTGTCTGTTCACATCAGTCTTAAACAGGTGCGAGCTGTGTTGAAGACCCACGGTATACCTGATGGACAGGGTCTGAAATTAAGTGAACTGAGCGAAAGCTTGACCAGGGTTTGCTCTCAGTATTTCACCCCCTTGCTGCAATTCTAACAGTGCAGCTGGTGTGCACAGCTGGATTAACCGTTGTCTTCATGGTGAGTGGCATTTGGACGTGAAAAACCCATTTTCACTGCTGCTGTCCCAAAACCGCCATGTAATAAAGCACTATGCTGAGAGTGTCCACCACATTTTGATCTACAGTTCTGCTTCTAAAGACCCTCACCTACTCTGCTTCATGATTGGGCCCCCTGAGGTTGACCATTTTTGTGTCTAAGTCTGGCTAACCATCCACATGACTGTAGCCTTAACCAAACAATGAACAATAGTCGTCAGAGGCTGGCTGCAGTATGGAGTGGAGAAGAAGGTGAGGAGTGTGTATCCAGTGTGCAGTAATTACTGCTTTGTCAATTGAAATAAAGCTATAAAACTTGATGCCATTTGACATGATTCCTCTTTATGTCTATGAAATGCTGAAACAAATGTATATGTGACACAAAAAGACAATGTATTGTTTTGGCAGAAAAAATCTGCTTGGCTTGGCTTCATTTCGGACCTGCTGATGGATCTTTGGAAATTGTTTTGGCTGATGAGCATGTCGCAGATTAATGCGTGCTTCCTCTTTAACTGTCTTGATTTGCGCTGTCGGCAGCTCCAGTGCGTCAACAGTTATTATCTAGCCGAGCCGTGCCTCATTTTCCAACTGTATCATTTGCCTGAAGAGATACATGCAAGCGATGTAATAAACAATGACCAGGGCCAGGATAAGCCCATGTCTCTCCATTGTGAGTGTGGACGGTGCTGTGTTAACTGTTCTGGTCCAGTGTTGCCGATGACAGAGCGTCAGCTCTTCTTTTACACATTTTGGTCACATTAGAAATCGCGCCATGTGAACCCAAACCTGCCTGCCATGACTTGCTTTTCACAAAATCTGTTTTTATTGTTCTTTTTTTGTTGTTTTTCATTGTGCTAATGCATGCTACTGATTTATTTTTTGCACTTTCAGTTAACATGGCACCATATTTCTAAAACACCTCTGTTACAAGCAGCTGGCAATCAGGGATCACCATTTTGCATGCAGGATAGAACAGAATAGGGCAGTGCCATGTGGAATAAATTGAGATCCACACGGAGTTATTGTTTGCGTTGACTTTAGCAATATCTAATAATAATAAAATTAGTATTTGTACAAATCATGGACTGGGCGAAAGTACAACTTGACCAGGGTTTGCTGTCTGTTTTTCACCCCTTGCTACGATTTTAACAGTGCAGCTGGATTAACCATTGTCTTCATGGTGAGTGGCTTTTGGATGTGAAAAACCCATATTCACTGCTGCTGTCCCAAATCAAGTCCCAACAATGGTGGGCTTTGGTCAAGTTTGGGAACGATTTTTCTACATTCGATATTGGTCTTGGGTGATGTGGAAATTTCCACAATTAAGGCTCTCTCTCTGTCACTCGCTCGCTCTCTCTGCAGAAAATGATATGATGTTTCATGAAACGTTTTTGACAAGTCTCCCAAATGTATTCATGTAAGAGGTGCAGGATTAAGTCTGTTAGGTAGCGGATGAAGTAAGCTGAGGTTACTCCATTAGCATTTTGGACTGTTGGGAGTTTGGCAGACTGTTTGTTCACACCACTTTGTATATTTCTGTTTAAACTGTGACTAAGCGACTAAACTCCATCAGTGAGGCTGCCTTGGTAGGTCTACTGTACTGGAGTCACTCTTGTGCATGAATAATGTATTTTGTTGCTTGGCCATCTGCTTTCACTCATGACCCAAGAAGACGAGCTCATCCTGACCATGAGCTCTGGAGCCAAACACAAGCGTACTGTGTGATCTCACTCTCCCCCTTGCTGTGCTTTGGTCTGTGCCAGGCTGTGCTGGGTTATGCCAGTCTTTGTGCAGCACTGGATCAGACTATGTCTCCTTAAAATACAGATGACCAGAGACATTTTCTCTCATGAGCAGCTAATCCCCACCTCCCGGTAACCAGCCACAGTGGTGTTTTTCGCTTAATGCATTGGCCCATTTTGCCAGTCTTTTTTCATCACACTGCAATTCACTGCAGTATCCTGTTTAATGCTTGGTCGAAATGGTTTTAAGCACATTTATGGATGTCATGGTCTGGCTTGATATATAGAGGAACAAGGTAAAATGATCCCTTTTAACCAGGCAACAGAATAAATGACAACTCTGTGGATCTAGTTTCACCGAGATTCATTTGTACCGTGAATGAGTGCACATGTCGTACTGTGATGGGCTGAACGTCCCAGCTGCTCTGTGGCTCTTGATGTTACCAGGTTCTAGATCTACTGAGCTGTAGATCTCACTAGTCGAGTCAGAAATGACACCTGCCTACTTACCTACCGTAAATAAATCCCGCATAAATAAATAAATACTAAAACAAGGATTAAAGGAGGTAGAAATACATTGAAAACCTATCCTAATTTTGACTGTAGCACCACACCAGACATGTATGGGGATTGGAGATATCCGTAGACTGGTGTAAACTCCTTTAGATGCGTTCCTCCCTCCACTACTGTTTTTACATTTGAGCTCTTGTAACACCCGGCAGTCATTAGTTCAGAAATCTCTGCTTCACCTTTGCAGCTTGCTCTGTGTTTCGCGTCTGGTACACTTGCTCACACTGTACTTCGTAATGTATGATGTAAACGTTAGACCGATTATCGTCAGCTGCCAGGCCGCGATACAAATCAGTATATTCAAATTGTTTTAGATTCTTTGTGTAAATGGAGAAACCTTTGACCAAACGCTGCCGGAGTGGACAAGGACTTTTAGGAAAACCTCAAACATTATTTGTCTAGCAAATTTGCGTTTCTCACAAAGGCGCCTCTGAGTGCTGACTGAGTGGGCATCCTTAATGATATTAAGTCCATCGGACACATGTTTGTTATATGTTATCAGCTGTGAATGTAGACTTGGTGTGAGAAAGCTGCACGAAAAAGTTCAAGCTTTTTAAATTGCTGATCAGAGTCGAAGTGAAATGGAACGGACTCTGTCATTGTGAACACACTCGAGCAGCACAGCGAAATGTGACCTCTGCATTTAACCCATCGCACAGGCACACGTTGAACAGCGGGCAGCCATCAACAACGCCCAGGGAGCAGTGTAGTGGAGCAGTACCTTGCTCAGGGGTATCTCAGTGGTGCCCGGGCCGGGACTCGAACCTGCAACCTTCAGTTCACAAGGGCAATGTCCTAACCACTAGGCCACCACTGCCCACAAGTGTATTGCTTATTCTTGGATGGAAAACAAAGACATGAAGGAATGTTCTTGGATCATATGGCACTTTTTAATTAAAAAGCCTTAATTTGTTTAACACCACTGTTTGGGTCATTTTATGGGAATTTTATGTGTGTCATCTCTTGATTAAAAGTTTTTTTCTTTTGTGTTTAATTGGTTTAAATTCTGCTTGCCTACAGATTAAATCCATCATAGCTGGTTTGTCGGTAAAGCTAATTTAGATGTTGACTGAACTTATCAGGCTGTTAATTATCACGCGGTGTTGAATGCTAATGCAGTGCACTATTCGGCTAAGTGGGATATTGCTACTTTTATTACTTGTGCTACTCAGCTGTTTATTTTTACGTTAGGGGACTGTTTATTTGGACTGTGCTGCCACAAAAAAGGTGCAATTGTTTCATTGTGATCTGAGATCATATTCAGAATGGTAAGTATGGATTATGGCTCTCATTTTGCTTTATAGATCAACTGAACTGCTGCTTTATGTTTGTAATGTCACTGTTCTGTCTAGAGACAAATTCCTTATCACCTGTTTCAGTACTGATTTAAACGAGCCTGTGTCCACTTGGCTTTCTATTCCCCCTCAGGGAAATGCCAGACGCCATTTTAAAGGCTGGTCCATCACTTTATTAGGTCAAGTGAAGTTTATTAGATGAGCTGGAGGGGAGAGAAACCAAGTGAACACAAGTGCATCAGAACCTACCCAGAAATCCTCGTGATCTGATGCATTTTTCTGTTTTTTTGTGTGGATGAGATGGCACACAGCTGTTCATCAGCCATAGCAATAAAGCAACATTTCAAATGATGCATCTTGCTTTGTTCAGCCTTGGTTTAAGGGAGTGAACTGCTTCATCTGATGAAAGTCTACAGCCAGACAAGACAACTGTACATTTATGGATGTTCCATCCAAAGCACTAAAAAGGTTCTGCATTACAATTACAGCTAATTAACTCACTGAGCTTAATGGGGCTTCTGCTGGCCCCTCCTTCACTTGTGCTGGGAGTTAATGAGGACAAGTTAAAAATAAAACAAGCACTGAAATAGGACCTTAGCTTATAAATCTGAGGACTCCATGTGACATAACTTTGCTTTGAGAGAACTTGGGCTGAATGTTTTTATTTTTAAATTGAAATCTCGATATGTAAGAGTGCAATTTTCAGATCACAAGAGCTGCAGTGTTTGTGTCCTATATTATCCAACATTATTGACCAGTTTTAATCGGGGCAGTTTATTAGTAATGATCTGTAATTACACACAGCTTGTGAATTGGCCATTTGGCACATTGCATATTATGCAAGCCTGGAAAAGAGACTTTCTTTGAAAAAGGGACCTGCGTGGAAAGAAATAGCATTTAAATAGAAATTGAAGTACTGATAAAAACCTTTTCCCCAAATTATTCAGCCCTACTCTTACATGAGTGCATGTAAACATCTCTCTTGTGCATCTACTGTTCATTATGCAAAGATGAAGAAATGGGGAACTGATGTCAGGAAGCAGCTTCGTCAGAAATGAGAGATGTGGACGATCAGGAGAAAAGCAGAGTATCCTAAGCCTAGCAAACAAGCAGCGAGGGCCATTAAAGCCAGTGCTGTCTGCTTAAGGACTGCTTAATCATTTGATACCATGAAGCATTTGTTCCTCTGAGTGCCCTCAGGTTAAGAGTGATTCAGCCAGGAACAAACAGCTGCACAGCGCACCCTCTTTAAGAGATAGCAGCCACCTCTGGGGAATACGTGAGGGAGGGGGGGGAGGGAGGAAGAGAGAAAGCCTTCGGATGCCCATGTAACAGAAATTTGAGAAGTTGACCTCAGATGTTTCCTTGTTTATTCAAAAGCAACCAGGTGGGTTTTAACGCAGAAAGGAGGAAATTGGACATGAATTTATGAGACTAAACAGCGTTTGTTGCCACTTCCCAGTTATAATTCCCCATTGCAATATTAATAGCAGATATCCAGACAATTGCGATTTCATGACCACAATTTGTTCCAGACCAACTCGAGTAATAGTTTGACTTCAGCAGGCTCTGCAGTTGTGGAGGCTGCTTTCAGTTTTATTGAAATTTTAATTTTGCCAACATACGACGATCATTATGAACAGCAGGCGAGGGAAAGCACGGCCATGCGGCAAGTAGAATTCCTCCGATTAGGTACCAGCCAAGACACAGTCAAATTACAGGTTATATTATGGGTTGAAAGAAGGAAAAAAAGAGAAAAATCTTTCTAAAGAAGACGTGCGTAAGGTAACGCAGGTCTTTAAATAGCTTAAAGAGTGTGAAGTACAATAGTATGTTATGAAATATAAAATGCGTCATGTCTTCTTAGGAATACAGGTCTGTTTTTATTTCCCCATTTCAAAATAAAATCTCCTAACCGCTCATTCTGCCTGTAGAAGAGCTGTTCATCTGAGACCACCTTTCCCAGTTCAATGACCCCTTCCTGATAAGAAGGAGCTTCTGTTTTTTTCCATCCCCCGATTAGAATTTGTCTATCCACCACTTTGCATTTCAGCCTTCCTTCACAACTGATGGGTCATCCAGCGCAAATAACCTGGGACAGACCTGAAAGTCATTACCAGTGATTTCCTTAGCAACTTGAGCCTGAAAACCTAGTATCTGAGGGAACTGCAAGAGAGCATGGATTAGTGTAACCACTGCACTCTGATATTTCCAACAGTGTGCTGTGTCTTTGAGGCCAAATCTGTGTGATCTAGATGGCGTCCAAGTTCTGAACTGAATGAGTGTGGTTCTTATGTCCCATGTTTACGTTCTTCATTGTGGGGAATATTTAACTTTACTGCCATGAACATAATAACAGGCAATTACAGAACAAAAAGCACCTTGAGATAAAACTTCACTTGACATTCACACATTTATGCTGATATACATCTAACTGTATATACATTTACATTTATTCATTTGGCTGACGCTTTTATCCAAAGCAACTTCCAAGACGTAGAGCAGAGTAGTGGGATGGTACCTTGCTCAAGGTTACCTCAGTAGTGCCTGAGCCGGGACTTGAACCTGCAACCTTCAGGTCCCCAGCACAGTGCCCTAACCACTAGGCCACCACTGCCCATCATATAGGTACAAAATCCCAAAGCAGTAAAACGCAAGGTTTCTACCTAAGATAATCAATAACTATATAATAACTAAATAG
Organism: Arnoldichthys spilopterus; assembly: GCA_037974385.1. Classification (NCBI taxonomy): domain Eukaryota; kingdom Metazoa; phylum Chordata; class Actinopteri; order Characiformes; family Lepidarchidae; genus Arnoldichthys; species Arnoldichthys spilopterus. The sequence goes on along the minus strand of JBBPDA010000003.1, from coordinate 10,602,322 downwards.
GCATCGTTCATAGTAGTAGTTGGGCAGTTAAATGTTCTGTCTTGTGTACATGTCTGACTTTTTATAACCATTGATCTGTTGTAGGAGGGTTTGGCTTTGTCCAATTCATTGTAATTGTTTTTTGCAACTGTCAGCAAAACATGCAGAATGTAATAACGACAATAAGTCGAAGTGATGCTTCCAGTACGAGCAATAATGAGAAAAAAAATGTTTCCAGAATTTTCTCTATTTTTGCTTTGATGTTTTCCAAAATGTCTGTATGATCGGCCAGTCCCAAAATACGAGCCTGGTCCCCAATCATACGGCAGTTTCTCCAGTGTTTGTTGGTTGACTTCCATTTAAGGACGTAGGCTGTCATTTTAGTCTTCCAGTCACAGTGTCACAGAGGCATTTTCAAACATTTTTATTTACCGATGATTACATTCCATACGTAGTACATGCTTAGCAGTTGATGTTAGTGAGTGTTGATGTTTCGTCATGGAGAGATCAGGTGTCGCCGTGATTATTTTTCAAGGTTTTACTTAAAAAAGAGAGAGAGCAATGAAAAAGTCTGCTGGAAAAAGACAAAGTTGGCAGAAACCAGGAGCGCAGAGCTTCAATTTGCATTGAAGGTCTCTGGACGCACTGAATGACAGTCAGTCAAAGACTATAGACTAGTTCAGAAACACTGTGCGTTTCATATATCAGAACCAGTTTTATCCAGCTGTGAGTGTCTAGTCTGGTCTTTACAGTGTGACGGAGAGTGTGTGCAGAGTGTCCTTGATCAGAGATATTTAGTCTAAAATTTTTTATTTAGTCTTGGCTAAATGGTTTCACGGCCTACAGATGGTGAGGTGTCGAGGGTCCTGGCCCTTGTGTGTCACAATGTCTCCGCGGTCGCCCTCTCCCTTCATGTCCTGCCTGGTATTTGCCTTTCAAAGATGAGGAAAGACGGTAGCGCAGTGCTCCGTATTGGAGCAAATTCCTTATGGAGAAAGAAGAATAAACATGGGGAGCAGTGAGCAGTGAGCGGCGATGATGGCATTTTAGAGGATCCCGGTAATGATGGAGACAGGGAGCAGCCAGTCACTGTGGAGTGGCCATCAAACGAGCGGTGGGCTGTCTGGCTGCTGTAATGACTTTTGGAGTGGGAGGTTTTAAGCCGTGCTGGAGCGGTTTTAACTGGGTAGACACACCTGCGTGTCTGTGGAAGGCCTGCATGGTGTTGCATTATTCATGTTGTTTCCTGAAGTTCAGGATTTGTTTCTAATTCATCTGCTTTCTCTGGATAATATGTTTTTGCCACTCACTTGAGATTTGAAGGGTTGCAGCTTTTGCCATGTGTGGAGATTCTTTAGAGATCATCACATCTCATTTGCAAAAGTGGTTCAACAGTGAATTTGATGGCGTTTGTCTATATCTTGACAAAGATGATGCAAACAATGGCATGAACATTTTTTTTCCATGAACAAATAAAGGCAATTTTTTCTTCTGATAAAACTGGTCACGACTACAGGACGATTCTGTCAGAGGACACATCTGTGATGTCTACACACCGAGTTGAGGAGCAAGGTTGAGGACCTATATTTTGAATAATATTTTGAGAATAATGTTCCGCTGAGGTGCTCAGTCCCTCTATATCCCTTTTATTGTGAGTTTGTTGGCTTATAAAAGCTGTAATACATTTGAGCCACTTGAAAGAGTTAGTTGGTTTTCTACAACACTCATGGTTTCCTTGCCTTACTAGAATTTGCAATTTGACCTTAAATAGTGCAGCTGTCAGAACTAACGTTGGGCCATTTAAGGCGGAATGGAAAAGATCTATTCAGTGTAAGAAGCCATCATCCCCTTAATAAGGTTGGGAGCACAGTGATAACACTGATCAAGTTTGGCAAGTTTGCAATGTTTTACTGCACATTTGTATAGATTTAGACATTAGCTGTACAGTTGTTTCTCTTTTTCTTTGTACTGATGACTGAAAGTATTACCAGAGTTGTGATTATTTCAGAATGGCTGGTTTACCTATTCACTATCCTGGGATGTTGAAATGATGAAGAACGTTCATGTGTTTTTAAAGGGGGCTGTAAAGTATAATTTTGATGAAGTTTGATGCAGGTTTTTAAATGAATCTCAATCTTAAATTTGTTGGGGCTAACCGCTAACTGCTGTTGACCAGTATGACCAGTATGAATGCTCACATTCTAACTTTAAAGTGAGAACCGAGTAAGAAACAGCATGAAAACAAAAGGACATTTTTAATCAGGCTTTAATTACCTGTAATCTAATTTAGCTTTAACGTTTAGCCAGTTCTCACCAGACCGTAAGCAGTTTTCCCAGACAGTTTCACACCCGCCATTCTGCTTTTACCCCTTTTCCACCAAACTGATGCTGGATCCAAATCAAGAACAGGTTCTGTGCATTCCTCACATTAAAAATGACTAGTGCTGGTGCCAGAAGGCAGGCACTGCTGGTCCTAAAGTTGGAACTGCTGATGTCAGTGGCTATAGGCTACTGCAAGGGTTTTGCAACTGTTTTGCTAAAAACATGAGCAAAAGCAGTAACCCTAGCAGGGAAAAGTGGAACCAGCAGTTTCTGTGAAGAAGTTCTAAAGTTATTCTGTAAACAGCTTAAACAACACTTATCCGTATTCTTGACCGCAGTGGTTGTCCGTCATGAGTGGTTTTAGTGTAATGCTGCTTTCAAAACCTACCCCAGGATGGGGAGGCTCCACTCTTCAGTCTTCCCCTCCCAAACAGAAACCTAACAGACTAAAGCATCTCCACTTAACATGATCATTGCACTGAATATTTGTTTTAGTAATCATCACTTCTTTTAACAAAACATGAAAGAATACTTAAAACCAAATCTGGGGTTACAGTGTAACCAACAAACGAATTTACAAATAGTTGGATATTCAGGTCCAGCCCTGCTGCGTACATCCCATATGTGGAAGTAGTCTTTATCACAATGTAGGCCTGTCTGAAAAAAGGTTTAACCTTCCACCTCAGATCTCTTTCGTGGGCAGTGGTGGCCTAGTGGTTAGGACACTGCCTTTGGGACCTGAAGGTTGCAGGTTTGTGTCCCGGCCCGGGCACCACTGAGGTTCCCTTGAGCAAGGTACCGTCCCGCTACACTGTTGGTAGCTGCCCGCTGCTCCACGTGTGCACGTGTGATGGGTTAAATGCAGAGGTCTCATTTCTTTGTGGTGCTTGAATGTGTTCACTCTCACTTCTTTCAGTAAAGCGCATATGCCCAGTCCTGAGCTTTGGAACTGTAGGACATGTTCAGCCAGCTGGCCGGATGGTGTCATTCAAGCCATGTGATGTAATGTGTAGTCAGGGCTGTGGAACTGGGGCAATGCTCGCGCAGTTCTGCAGGTGTGGGCGGATAGAGAGGATGGGTTATTCTTCAAAATTAGCCTAGTTCTCGGGGGAAGTAAGCAGGAGTGTCTGCGTATATCTGCGTATCCGATTATCAAAGCGGGCCGTCTTTGTCAAAGCCGTCAAATTTCTTCTGTGCACAGTATGTGTTCAGGGTTCCAAAGTGCTGCTGCTCTACTTTCATTGCACTGCTGCGTTCAGGTTCGCTCATACCGCAGATGGCAGGAAGGCTACTGAAGGCCGCTTTTCAGGGCCTTCCATCTGAGAGTGAGTAATCCCTCTGTTTGAGGCCTGTCCTCTTATGAGAGCACCACCGTTATCTCATCTCCCATTCGCTAATAGCAACCATGAAAACCTCAGGCTCTCCTTAACTATGAAAACAGATTTCTCCATTTCTCTCTCTTCTCACTGTGAAAGGCAGAAAATGAGGCTTGATCTAAGCCTAATGATTAGCCTGAGTAATGGAACTGGCTGAGACGGACCGCATCTCCTCAGGCGGGCTGGAATAATCTTTTCTGGTTTTAAAGGCCCTGTTGCACATCCAGAGACCAACACATTGAACCGACCTGTGACAGAGTGACTGTTCTTCTAAACAGAAGACCATGTAAGACCAGATGTTTTAGATGTATGTCTAAAGTTAGCCTTCTCTCCCCCTCTGCTTTTATAGATGAGCTTGAATATCGGTTTGTTGAGCGCGAACAGTCTTGTTTTTTTCATGTTTTTTCTCTGTAAAAGGACAGCATAGTGCTCCTGTCTGCCCTGGGAAGCTAATAATTAATTTATGCTTAATTGGCAATGCTAAGTCTGTCTCATATACACAGATCAACCATAAAATTAACACCTCCTGCCTAATCGTGTGTAGGTCCCTCATGCTGCTGAAACAACTCTGACTGTGGTGCACTGTGTGCTCTGACACCTTTCTACCAGAGTCTGCATTCACTTTTTAAACTGTAGCTTTTCTGTGGGATCAGACCAGACGCCTTCACTCCCCACATGCATCAGTAAGCCCATGACCCGGTCACTGATTCACCAGTTGTTCTTCCTTGGATCAGTTTTGGTAGGTGCTAACTACTTTGGAGAGACTCTGTTGTCTAACCATCAAAATTTGGCGTTTGTCAACGTGGCTCAGGCGCTTACGCTTGCCCATTTTTCATGCTTTCAGTACATCAACTTCAAGCACTGACCGTTGACTTGCTGCCTAGTTTATCCACCCCCCCGACAGGTGCTATCGTAATAAAATAATGAGGAAGTCTTACAGTGTTAATCATATGGCTGATCAATGTTCAAAATCCAGAAAGAGTGATGGGGTGGAGGTCGTTCATAAAACGGAGGAATAGAGATGATCATTCTGGACTAAAATTGGGTTAGTGCCGTAGAGCTTGATTTGTGCAAACCTCACTATAGCTCTTAATTGATTCAGACAGATGCTGACATGCTCCTAATTACGTGTTTGACACTATGAGCCCTGCATGAAATCACTGTACGCTACAGTAGCTCTGCATAGGGAGTTTATGGAATGGGGGAGCTGAAACTAACCTATGAGACAGATTGAAAAAAAAAAACCGAGAGGCCGAGGCAGATTTTGTAGATGAACCCATTACCACAGTGTGTTAGTGGTCACATAAGACCCAGACGCTTTAGTGTAATGCCGGTTGTTATTGCTGTTCACTGCTATCAGTGGAGACCCTTTGGCCTAACCAGGTCCATTCCCTGAGGCATTAGAGTCTACATTTATCTAATGCATCCTCATGACATTACTGACTGCTGTTTATGATCCAGCCATTTAACCTTCGCATCCCTGCTCTCCAAAGCACACACTGCCAGCCTGTGTGAGGGAGCTGCTGTTTTAACAACAAGGCCATGCAGGTTGCTCTTCTGTACTGATTTATACTAAAACGCATGGATACTCATCTGCATCGAGATGCATAGAAGGAGTTTGTGGGTAAATCTAGCTGGCAACCTCATCTACTCGATGTGTGACTCTGCAGAGCTATGTGTCCATCAAGTGCTGAATGGATTTCCAGTAGCACCAGTAGTGGGACAAACCAAACTCAGCAAAATCTGAGTAGTCTGAGAATCCGTTAGCAAAAAAAATGTGCAGTGTTACATGTGTATGTGCAGCTTCACAATGTTACGGTTAAACACGTGTTCGTTCTGGTTTAAGTGGTTATCCAGTCAAAAAGTTAGTGTGTAAATGATGATCTACAGGGCCAGACAGAAAGGTCAACCATACCTAACCATACCACTTGCATATGGGCACTACACTGCTCCCTGGGCGCTGTTGGTAGCTGCCCTCTGCTCCACGTGTGCACATGTGATGGGTTAAATGCAGAGGTTGCATTTCGTTGTGGTGCTTTAGTGTGTTCACAATGACAAATAGTCACTTTCACTTTTCATACACCTTTTAATCAGGTATGTGTTTTCTCTCTAGGTCTACGTTTAGCCTCTTGCGAGACCTCGGCTGAAACCCAAACAACACGTTTTACATACTGATGCATTTCTAATGGTGTTGTTTTTTGGGGGGTTTTTTGCACACTATTTAGTGTGGTATTATGGAGTTTGGGACGCTGCCCTCCTTACTAGCTCTACAGTATTGAAACATTTTAACGTTTAGAGAAAAACAAGCAGAGAAGCGAGTCAAATCGTATCAGCACTGCAGGAAACGAGCATCGCAAAGTATCAGTATGTTGATATTTTTGAAAACATTGCTGTGCACATTTTGTGCTAGTATGTGACTGTATGTGCAGAAAGGCTACGCGTGTTGCCAGATACATAGGCACAGATGTATAAGAATAAGCCCCTTTTTTCCTGAGAAATCTGCTTTTCTGACCTGCCCTACTTCCACATCTCTCTGTGATTGCCGTCTGTTTGACCTGTTGCTTATGCTGTAGCTGACTGTCCCACAGCAGCATGTTGGTTGTCCTGCTGTCCTGCATCTCTCTCTTTGTTAGCTACAGCTATCTGGTCCTGAGTCTCTCGTGCTGCAGCTGCCACTGGATGAAGCCTGGAAAGGTTTCAGACAAATTAACTGCATATCAAATCACGATGGTTGGGCTGCTCAGCTTTACGGAGTGTGTTCTCTTAAGTTTCTCACTCTGTTTTGCTAGTGTCTCTCTTTGCCCCTGATCAGGGTTAGTTCCTTGGAGTCTTGGAAGATATCTTTCCAAAATCCATCTGGATTAAGGGAGCAGACGTTCAGGGTCAGAGCTAAAGGATGAACATAAACATCGTCCACTTGCACATGCCATCCATACAGACTAGCAGCTCTGTACATTGTGTACTGGATGTAACCTTCATAACCAGGCTAAGCTTTCCTTACTAATTAGGCTCCTTATGTTCCTGCTAATAAGGTATTTGAAGAGTTGAGTGTGTTGGGGTGATACTAAGCATCGGTGAACTCCGCTTTGATTCGACCAATCATTCAGCTGCTCTTCTCTGTGCCAACACCACTTCTCCCACCCACACGATCATGTTTGATTCAGAGTGCGAGCTATTGACAGATGGGCCTGTTGTCGATGTATGTGAGCGGGAGACAGACGCACAGCGGGGCAAGGAGGGGCTGAGCCAATCGATACGCTCCGATGAAATAAGATTTTACCCAATTCTGAAAAGTAAAAAATACATAGAAAATCAATATGCGGCGGTCAATGCTGATATTGTGGCAGACCGCCACTAATACATCAGTTTATTGACAACACTGGCTTACAATGCCAAGTTAATAAGAAGAGCAGAACATTTGTGCCTCCAAGTGAGACGGTTTCCGTGGTAAAGCATGTGACGCATTTCCTGCGGGTTAAAAATGTAACCATTTTGATATAAAATGTTCATCCGTTTCTGAAAGGTGCATTGGCGCATTATGCAGAGCAGGCAATCTGCACTAAGCTGCTGGTTTAGCTAGCATCTAGCTTGATAAACAAGGCCATATAGGTTAAAATGAGGTCAGTCAAGCTATTAAAATATAACCTTATTAATTACAGACTTGTGATGAATTCATTAGTCACATTTGATCAAGCTTTGTGCATCCGAAACATTAAACACCCGCCCATATATTCATATTTGCAGTGCAGGAGTTCATTACTCACACTGTGTTGCTCTTAAAGCACCGACGCTGCTTTTTACTGCAGTGATGTGTGGAGTCAAGGGGCATAATACAGTGCTGTTAATCTGTCCACGTTCTTTATACTGAACGAGTCCGTTAATGAACTGTATTGTTTTGATTAAATGTAGTGTTTTTTCCCCGCATTCAAGTCTAACTTTAAAGTTTTATTGTGGTATGTAAAAGGCACAGTGTATGGATCACAGTGAAATTCTTACTGGAACTCCTCCTCTGCAGACTTCACAGTTAGCAACATTACAACACGACACTACGTGCAGTAACATTAAAATAGAGTAGAAATGTGTCTCTTCTAACTAAATTAGCCATTCTGTGCCAAACACTCTGTTAAACTGAAAGTCATTTTAAGCGTTTTACAGGTCTTTTCTCCAGGCTTGAGCTCTAGAAGTTTGGCAGTCAGTGTGCGTGCTCCGTTTGAATTTAGTGAGGCGGCGGCTTCATTGTGGTCCGTCTTTCTTGTGGCTGGTGTTCGCTGCCAGCCTGAAGCAGTGGGTGACCAATTCAGAGATAAGTGATGTCGCCTCAGCGTTTCTCCGTCCGCGCCACTGTATCCACCTGACCTCTTTTCCATACACTCTTTCACTCTTCCTCTCCCGGTGCCTTTGTCTCTTGTTTACGTGATCTACTGGAGCACTCCCCTCACGTCCCTCAGAACAAGCAGTTGTATCTGCGTGTGTGTGTGTGTGTGTGTGTGTGTGTGTGTGTGTGTGTGTGTGTGTGTGTGTGTGTGTGTGTGTGTGT
>JBBPDA010000003.1:10494004-10514141 GCA_037974385.1 Arnoldichthys spilopterus | reverse complement strand
TGTGTGTGTGTGTGTGTGTGTGTGTGTGTGTGTGTGTGTGTGTGTGTGTGTGTGTGTGTGTGTGTGTGTGTGGCAGTTAAGCCTAAAAGTGTTTTCCATGTGACCTCTGTTGCAGATGTGTGAGTTTTATGATGCCCAAAGGTCAGTGGACAGTTGAAACAGTCTGAGCCAGCTTTGGTCACAGTGTCAGTGCAATCATGATCTGTGTGAAAGCTAAGAGAGAAAGAGATAAGGGCAGAGCTGGCACAGGAGACGCGTACACAGCAAAACACACCGCCAAGGTCACTTTGTACCAGGTGGGTCAATAGGCAGCCTCTACAAGTGATAGAAGACTGATGTCTCTCTCTTTCGTCGCTCTCTTGCACACACAAAGATCTTGGTGTCCACTTATGTTATCACACGTTTGTGTTCCAGTACCTTTCCATAATCCTGCCTCCTGTGCCTAGTGCACCTGTTTCACATTTGATAGCTCCTAACGTAGACCAGCTGATTCATACTGTGTGTTGTTCTCAGTTCAAATTCATCTTCTCTTACATTCACGCAGAAGACCCCGATGGAATACCCAGTGTCGCTGTTGGGCTGGTACCATCAGTAATCGCTGGATCAGATGTAGAAGAGATAAAGAATGAACCCACTCTGTTTCTGTAACAAATCTGACATGAACAGGGCCGTGCAGAGGCCTTTAACGGAGCAGGTACCCAAATGTAGGACACGCCTCTCATTGGAACAACGGAATAATGTAAATATTGCACTATAGGAGATTTTTGGGGGATGGTTTTTTATGATATTTTTTTATAAAAATACGCGTCATAATGTCATAATGGCTTTAAATTTCTTCCTGCAAATTAGTAGCGCTTGTTTGAGCTGCTGAGTTTAATTTTAGATATTAAGGGATGTGCTTCTTTGAAAAATAGCTCTTATTAAAATATTCATTTTTAATAAAAAATATTCTACCTGTATCAGCTGATACTAAAGGTTTCAGTATTGGCATTGACCTCTCTTTGTACAGCCCTTGATAAGGAGCCATAGCTGTGATAAAGGACTGACCTGTTTTTTGTTATTACAGGTCTGTATTTGAGATTATCCAGCAGAACATACGAAAACCCAGTGCTTCAGTGAATGTGCACCACACTGAAGAGATGTTGCAGTTGCTTATGTTTGACTGGCCTAAATGTATTATTAATGTGTCATGCCTTTCTGGTGACATCACCAATTATATGATTAAGTGAACTCTTTCTTTCCAGTGTCTGCAGTTGTGTGTTGATGTGCTTATGGTATTAGTCATCTTGCTGTTTTAGATGTTCTGGTTTGGCTGAAAAAGGCCACTGTTCATGTGTCAAGATGGAGGTATGAAACCAATCAGGAGGAGGAGGATGAGGCCAGATGGTCACGTTCCTATGAGGAAGCTTTGACCTTCTGAGCTTGTATGTAGGATAGTCTGCTGGAAAATTGGAAGGCCACTCCAAGCTTTGTGCTTTTTAGTCACTGCTACAAGGGTTCAGCCACAAACACAGCTTATAAAATCCTCATGAAAAAGCATTGCCAATAGAATGGGACACTCTGGACAATACGGAGATTCACTGTATTTCTGTCAATTGTCTGTAAGTCATTCTTAGCCCTGGCCTTAGGGGCAGTGATTTATTTATTTTTTCTTGGACAGATGGCGCTCCATCCAATACCTTTGGGATGTGTTGGAGTGGTGTTCTTGATCCAGACACAATCATCCTGTACTAGCAGCTCACCTCACAATGCTTGTGTGACTGAATACAATCAAATCCTCACACCACAATAACGTTCCAACATCTAGTGTAAAGCCTTCAGAGAGGGGAAGAGCCAGTTACTCCAGCAATGGGGGGTGGCTTGAAAAATGCTTTTGCTTTTAGTTTAAGTTATTTTTTTTAGGATGCATGCATTTGGCCCAATGCAATTTAGCCTTACTAACTCAGTGGCAGTTTTTTATCCTCTGGTTAATTCTGTTGTTGCGCTTTCACTGCTTAAGATGCCATTTACTTTGTTGACAAAGACTAATTAAGCCTTAGTGAGGAGTGTCACTAGAGGGATGTCATTATGTCTTTTAATGCCCATGTTCCATGCAGTAAAAGCCCAAGAATGTGCATGTCTCATAGTCTACAATCGAGCAGTGGTCATATTCTCCATTAAAGTGATCCTGGGAGCTAGATTCCATCCATCATGGCCAAGAGACGACGCAATGTTTCTACAGTTAGGATAACTGATAACCAGTACGGCCGAGCAGTCTCAGCCGAGGCCACGAAGGGGAGGTGGGTTATGAATATGTCACTGTGACTCATAGGCTGGAAAGAGGAGGGGGGAAAAGAACATTTACGTGGACATCTGCAAATGTAGTGGAGTGTTTAATGTGTTAATGGCCTGTGTGTGTCTGTGTGTGTGAGCGCATGTGCGTATGTCTCCTCCAGTGTGTGTTTAATGTGTTAATGGTTGCTGGTTAACCATCCGTAGTATGGACAGTGACTCACTTCCAGTTGGCGACAAGCCCAGCTGCAGCAGGTGGCACAGCTCCTCCTGAGAATTAAAATGTTCACCTTTGGACAAACCATCGTTTCTGGTGATTCTCTCTCTCTCTCTCTCTCTCTCTCTCTCTCTCCCTCTCTCTCCCCCTCTCTCTCCCCCTCTCTCCCTCTCTCTCTCTCCTTTTCCTCCCTTCAGTGTCCCCTTGATGTTTGTTTATTCTGTTTGGTGCATCTGTGCGCCAGACCGCCTTTTTAAGTTCATAGGTCCATGTCTGGTCATGCTTTAAGTCAGAGAATTTCGACCTAATCAAGAATTCTGAGCTCTACCAAGCATCTTTGATGCTCAAACACAGATGACTCCTCTTTTGATCAGTTTGACTATGATAATCAGCGGTGCTCACAATACAAACCGTTTTTCCTGCAAATGTAGGATCATTTTCACTGCACAACGGTTCTGTTTACAATATATTTTTTTGAATCAATACATTTGTAACAAGTTATGACCTTTGAAGAACTTCCTGTGTGATGACTCATTTAGGTTTTTTTTTTTTGGTTTTTTTTAAAGGGGTGTGATGATGTCATCAGTGTTTGCCTATGTAACAGGCCATAATTGGAAAAAGAAATGGTTGGTCCCATTGACCCCATCTCATTCCTTTATTACTGTCTTCCCCTTCTGATAACAATTTATTAATGTCACCTCTGTCAGCATCACCTCAACAGATTGCTCATGGTTTGGGTCTGTGTCGTGTTAGCAAGTTTATATCTTGCAATATAGAAATTACTCACTGTGGGAAGCCTCTTCAGTTTCCTCTGCACCTGAATATCTCTCACTTTTCAAGCCACAAATGACTTGTCATCTTACTCAGAACTCAGACTAATTAAAAAGGGCTTTCCACTAGACTTTTACAATATGAATGGAAATTCTCTGCCCTGCTCTTAACAAGGAAGCTGATATGAGCTACAGGACCTGAATGACATCAAGCTCACAGTCACTCTTTATATTTCACTTTCCACACGCAACACACTCACTCAAAAACCTGACAGTTGTACATCATATTTAGTTCCTGTGCACTGACCCTTAAGGAAACTGTTGGTGGAAAGTGAGAATAAGAGCTAGAGTTAGCAGGTATATGGGGAGTCACTGGAATTTCCCTTTGTGAACAGGACGTAGAATGAAGAACATTAGTAGGCAACGTAGAAAAACGGCTAATGCATGAATCAGCACAGCCTGCCCTGCACATCTAAAAGAGAGAGGGAAATTTGTATGAATCCTTTTTCTTTCTTTCAGCCTATCACCCCCCACGTCTGAGTTTCTCTTTTCTCCTCCTGTGCAATAGGGAAAGCATGTGCATCAAACAGGAGGCAGAAATTGGACGGCAGCGCAATCATGGCTGACAGAATATGAGAGGGAGGTTTTTTAAAAGGACTGGGTTCAGACGACATACATGTTTTAGCCTATTTCACAGTCCACTACCTGTAATAGCCACACTGGATGTTGTAAGACTAAAAGACACATTTTATTGTTTGTCGATCAAATGCACAACACTTTCCATGTACAAAAAGAGAGAGGGCGGTTGGAAGTTTCTCACAAGCAGGTTTTGAATAGTGGAAAGTGAATAAATTCACAAGCTGAGTGATGAAAAGAATGTACGACAGCATTAAATTCCTGCTGTGTGTGAAAATCCAGGAAGATCAGAGGACCCACTTCCAATTATCACATTCTGTTCTGTTCCAGGTTTACTTTTGAAAGTAAACAAACTTTTTTTTTTTACAGATTACCACAGTACCATGCATCTGATCTTATAATTACAGAAAAAATACACGGGCCCTTTAACGCTATTTTGTCCCTGTCTACAGCCCTAGTATGAACTGTAGAGGTCAGGCCTAGATTTAAGATCCATTATACCGCCTGGACTGAGTTACAAATAAATATTCGCAAAAAGGAGTTAAATATATTAAATAATATATGAAGGTTATTTCTACACTACAGTAACAGAGAGTGTGTGTGTGTATGGGGGGGGGGTCTGCTGCGGGAGGCGGCAGCACCAACACCTCATCACCTCCTCTCTCCTACACGCTGAATGAAACTCAACCTACGCGTATGGTTACCGGGCAACGCAAAAACCTGCTCAGCCAATCACGAGGCTGCTGGGCGCATTGATACCAGGCGACAGATTTTCGATAGCTTTTTAAATTTGCAAGCTTTGAGAAAGCAGTGGATCTTGACGTCCAGCAGCCCGTGGTAAATATAACCCACGTTTACGAAATATTACAAACAACTCCGCGTGTTTCGTGTAACGCGGCGTCTGGAGCTGTTGCGGCGTGTTTAAAGGGTAAGTAGTGCGGCGTGGTGGAAGGCGCAGCGGGCTGTATTATTTTTACCCACTGAGCTCTTCGGCTTAAAAGAAGGCGGCGCAGCTCTTCAGCCCACAAGCGCTGGAGTCTGTGTGCGGGAAAGGAACGAGTGCGCCGACGGAAATACGGACGGACAGCTGGCTGGATGGAGGTGTGGGTGCACAATCTTAGTTAACGTCCGTGCGCTGCTCACTGTGTTGAATGCTTCGAGTGGATTCACGTTTTACAGCAGGTTTGGCCATTTCGTGTTTTAAAGTGACTGTAACGGGCAGCACTCAGTACCTAATGCTCGTGGTGTTCGAGTCATGGCGTTGGCAAAAGTTTTGTTTACTTTTAGACTTTTTTTTTGCTAAAAAGTACCAAAAAGTATTTCGTCGGTGCAGTCGCGCGGAGGGACTGCTGGCCGCTGTATTCCTGTCAGGCTGGGACATTGAGCTGGCCTGGAGAGCGCTTTTGACAATCACGTGTTGTCTTTCTAAAGCCGCTGCGTTGCATGTGCTGCGACCTGTTCGTTCAGGACATTTAAGCCGAACCGTTTTTACCGTTTTATTCTACCCGACTGCATCGCACGCGAAGGCGAAAGTTTTAGCTGACTGCCCTTTACCAACACACCGGGCTCATGATCTGTTCGGGCACATTGACTCGTGTAGCAAGCTCGAGCGTTTGCTCCTGTTTCGCTCTCTTCCGGTCATGTTTTATTATGGGGCTGTGGGCTGAGATTATACTGAAGTTTCTTTTAAACTATTCTCTGTCTGTTTTGTTCGCTCTGGTTGTTGGAGGGGGTGGTGGGTGGTCGTGTAAACAGCAGGACTCGCAGCGCTGCTGTGTCCGAGTTCTCGATTGTTGCTGAAATCTGCTGTGTCCTTCTGGAAGCTGGGGGTGTTACTGTGGGCTTTAGCTTTGTCAATGACTCTGGGGGTCGCTCCAAAAGCAACAGTTTTCGCGACAGAGCGTGTTGGACAATCTGCGTTGTCTCACGTCACTTATCTACATGTGAGATCACTTTAAGTATGTAATGCTGATGATAATTTTAGAAAAAACAACTCGAAGGAAAAGGTTTTTCCAAAGAGGAAAAGCAACAAATCCAAGATAGATGCACTTAGTAGAAACTTTGGATTTTTTTTCATCCTGGTTATGATTCTTCCTTTTTGCCCTGAATATTCCCTTTTTATTGATTTGATTGATTTGATTCTTTTTGTTTGTTGCAGTGTGTCTGAGGGAACCTTTAAGGAAGACAAACATGGCCGATGCCTCCTCCAGCAGTGAGAGCGAGTCTTATAGCGTGCTTACCTGGGACCAGGTGAGCCGCTTAAATGAGGTGCTGACTGAGGCAGTGCCGGTACATGGCCGTGGCAATTTTCCCACCCTGGAGGTGCGGCTGAAGGACATTGTGCAGATGGTGCGCAATCGCTTGGAGCACAGGGGCATTCAAGTCAAAGACATCCGTTTGAATGGCTCCACAGCCAGCCATGTGCTGGTGAAGGACATCGGCTGGAGCTACAAAGATCTGGACATCATCTTCAGAGTCGACCTCCCCCAAGAAGCGCAGTTCCAGCTGATCAAAGACGTGGTGCTGGGCACTTTGTTGGACTTTCTGCCTGAAGGGGTGAACAAAGAGAAAATCACACCAATGACCCTGAAGGAGGCTTATGTGCAGAAACTGGTCAAAGTCTACACCGAGCAGGACCGCTGGTCTCTCATCTCTCTGTCCAACAACAATGGCCGCAACGTGGAGCTCAAGTTTGTGGACACAATCCGCAGGCAGTTTGAGTTCAGCGTGGACTCCTTCCAGATCATTCTAGACTCTCTGCTGTCATATTACGACTTCTCAGAAAACCCCATGTCTCAGCATTTCCACCCCACTGTGGTTGGAGAGAGTATGTATGGTGACTTTGCTGTTGCTCTAGACCACCTCAAGAACAAGCTGATTGCAACCAAAAGGCCTGAGGAGATCCGCGGAGGTGGCTTGCTGAAATATTGTAACCTCCTGGTAAGGGACTTCAGGCCCACAGATGAGGAGGAGTTCAAAGCCCTGGAGCGGTACATGTGCTCTCGGTTTTTCATCGATTTTCCTGACATTGGTGAGCAGCAGAGGAAACTGGAGGCCTACCTGCAGAGTCACTTTGTGGGTGAAGAGAAGAGCAAGTACGACTACCTCCTGATCCTGCGGCGGGTCGTGAACGAGAGTACAGTGTGCCTTATGGGGCACGAAAGGAGGCAGACACTCAATCTCATCTCACTCACAGCTTTCCGGGTGCTGGCAGAACAGAATGCCATACCAGATGCATCCAGTGTCACCTGCTACTACCAGCCAGCGCCTTATGTCCGAGACTTGAACTTCAGTAACTACTATGTGGCCTCTTGTAACCAGTCCATTCCAACATGGCTGCCGTGTAACTAAGACTCAACTGAAGTTGCTTTGTTAATTGTGTTGGGGGGAAAAGGGCTGGTCATTAGGTCATAACAGGTATTTCCTCTCCCCATGAGCAAAAAAGACACATTCAAAAGGAAAACTTGTTTTTTTTTTTTTTTTTTTTTTTTTTTTTTTTCCCTTTTTTTTTTTTTTTTTTTTTTTTTTTTGTGAGGAGTGGTGGGGCAAGACGACGGGTGGGACAGGGGGTGGAGAATTTGACTCTTCCTAAATCTTCAGAAGTGTCAAGACCTTTAGATCCAATGTGGTAATTTTAGTGCTTGGATTACATTTATATATTGAAAGAATTATCCTTAAATTTTGTTTCCTTTATCTGTCTCTCTGATGTGACTTATGCATTTTTTGCAGACATTGTGCCTTAATGCCTCCCTAACATAAAAGTTGAAAATGCTAGACAAAATCTTTAGTCTTGAATCTTCAGGGAAGGAAGACGTTTGAGGAACAGTGATGATACTTCGCTTGTGAAAATGTAAAGCTAAAAAGTGTGTATACATTTAAAAAAAGAAAAAAAGAAAAAAAAAAGCTAAAAAGTGTTGTAAATTGGAAAAAAAAAGTTTGGGGTGTGGACAAACAGCAAACGCCAATGTTCTGTGTTTTTTATTATTATTTTTTTTTTCTCTTTTTTTCTTTTTTTTCCCCCCTCCACCTTTTTAACCACCAGTGAGCTGCTGATATCCCTAATAGTTTTGAGCTTAATGAGAATTTTAAAAAAATATGTAAAAACTCTTCCTGTTGCTCAGCTAAACATCATCTTTAATAGGGGAATGGCAGAAGCTGCACATTTCTGTTCTTATGGTTACAGGTGTGAAAGCAGTATAGTTAACACTGCGTTTATAGTGCTTCAGTGTCGTGCATCATTTGCTTTTTTTTTTTTTTTTTTTAATGTTTCAGTACATACACCATATTTGTGATAGAATTGTAGGAAGGACTTTTGGCTACATCTGCTAAAGACAGGATAGGCCTTTGTAGAAGTAAGTGATTTATACGTGGGTTTAAATTCTAAATGAAAGTGGCAGTGCATGTGCGAGAGTAAGTTCGTCCCTTTCCTTTAAAGGGTAAGGCTTTGGGTGTCCAGCCCTCTTGAGTCTGTCACGATCCTTAGCAGGCTTTGCATTGCTGTGTAATGAGACTCCACGCTGGTGTCACACCACTCTAAATTTATCCTGCGAGACACAGGAGGAATATGTGTGCACTGGAGCTGGTAGGTCAGGCTTTCCGCTGTGACGAACACCTTACATGTGCGTGTGTCGCGTTCCTCCTCATGTGAGGAGTGACCATGCACACCATGCACCCATGTCTGGTCATTGGAGGAAAGAGGAATAGCTGAGGCAGGGCAATGTTAGCTGAAATCGTATTGTGGCCTGTGAGGACCCTTCTAGTTATGGATTTTTGCCACCGTAATCTCCAGTGCTCTCCGTTTTGATCCAGGTGAAGCATAAAGGTCTTGTACTCTATTCTGGTTCAGAGCTATTCTTCCACAGAGCTCCAAACCAGCCAGATTACAAATGTGAAACGGCCAAGCTCTGTATGTTAAACTGTTCATTTTTATAGTGTCGCACATTGGTTGACCTCAGTAAGGCTACTCATTTGCTGCGTTTCCGAAAGCCTGTCTTTTGCATTCACTGCATCGATAGACGTGGTGGAGATCCCTCTGGCTGCCCTTACGTAATCGCGAACAGCTGCCCTGGTGCCCCTCACCAAGGTTCCTTTCCTTTCTGCACACCCTGCATGCACAGCTGCTGCCGCTTCACTTCGATAACCTGGAGAGCCATGTTCAGCCTCTTATCTGCTTCACACACAAACTATGGAGGGAGGAGGGAATGGGTCACAGTAGCCTCTGCAGGCGTGGGTCACACCACTGGGTCGGAGTGTTTTGAACCTGGGTTGCTTTCTCCTCTCTCTGCCTTATTTTTCACTGTTTTTGTTGAAATTTAGACCGCGGACCAATGTTTGAACCAGCAACAGAACTCTCAAAGTGCTTTGCTCTGTGTGTTTCGAGTGACCGGGAGTAAGCATTGACAATCGTGTTCCTTTTGTCCCCATTTTAAAACATTTAATTTATATAAAAATATAACATTATTATAAAATATACAATTATATGGCTGGGTGGGAGAGTATGGTTACTTTTTTTTTTGAGGGGGGGTGTAATTTAAATTTTTTTTTTTTCCTCCCCCAACCCAAGCCCAGTTATTACTATATCTGAGGCTGAATGACTTACACCCTTATGAACAGATGCACTTTAGTAGTCTTGTTTGACTCAAGCCTATGTACATGTTTTTTAATGGCTGAACTCTAAATTACATATGGAGTAGGGTGGAGGATGGTTCTCAGGGAAGATAGGACATGTTTGTGGGGAATTTAACTTGAACTGTGGGTTGTAGCCCATTTCTGTTCCAGTGTGACCCAGGATATGTGTTTAGTGGTGTCATTTGCATATGCCCCTTATCTCCTGCTCTTTAGATGCCATCTGCTAATGTGTTTATTTCTCTATCAGTGTTCCTAATCCCATAAAAGGAAGCCTGTGGCTGTGTTGGTTAAATTCTGCTCTAGTTTCTGAATCCATTTAGCATGATCAGCAAATGTTCAGCTACCCACCCACCCCCCCCAAATACAGGTGAGGGACGTTTTATAACCTGTGATACGATCTGTAGATGCTGACCCTGCTGTAAGCTCACCTTGGTCTGCTTGTGACTTGTTCCCATTGAATGCACATGCCCATCTTAGCATGTTGCTTTTCTTTAATCTTGCCTTATCTTCTTCACCTGGATAATGCCTTAAAACATGTGGCCTGGCTGTACGGCTTCCGGTTTAAATGGTGTGTGTGTGTGTGTGTGTGTGTGTGTGTGTGTGATGGGTTTCATGTAAAGTAAAAAAAAAAAAAGAGAGAAAAGGAAAAAAAGAGAAATTTAAACTGATGCATTAAAGCTGTTGTATTCATACTGATGCAGGCATATTTTGTTTTTGTTGTTTTTTTTCTTGTTTTTTTTTTCTTCCTCTGTTGTAATTCCAGACAATTCCCAATTCTGACATTCTTGTTCATGTCTCTGATTTAAGGTATTTGAGCTTTGCTTGTATGTTGCACTACAGCTGGAAATGCATAAAGTCCTGATTTGTTTAATGTTTTCCTGGGCTTCAGCGGGGGCTTTTGGTGGATTTGGACACCTGTCTAAAGTAAGGGTTTTGCTAATGCCGGGTGAGGGCCATTTCGATGCTCCTTTGCTATGCTGCAGAAAACGTGGTGGGATTTGCAGTAGATGCTGTTTACATTTAGTTTTTCTGTTTGTCTGACGATGCCAATGATTGAGTCTAAAAGGTTAATATATGGAAGTGTTGCACTATATATATTCTTTGGAATTTCATTGGAAAGAGCTAATTTGTCAGCTTGGGGATTTGAGGACTATGAAGATGTTTCCTTAATACTATTTCATTTTCAGCACTTTTTACCTCACTTTAATTTTCCTTTGAATGGAACTGAACATCAGGAAAATGTGTATGAAGAGGGGAAAGAAATAAAAGTATTGAACCCCACATCTGCTGTATGCTATTTATTTTATGCAGGAAAACTCCAGTGTTTCCAGGCTGTTAAGGTGTCATTTGAAAGTGGCTTTCTTTAATATCTTGTCTGACATGTAACATGAGCTTACTTACTAGTAAATGACCCTCAGCTTGATCTTTAAGTCAGCATTTCAACTCTTAAAGCCATGATAGGCTGAAGGCTGGTATTTGGGTCATGTGTAATGGTAGTCACTAGTTCCAAGGCCTTGAAAAAGTTGTGCTTCTATTGGAACAATGCCTTCCTGTTCGAATCACATCAGAACACTTAAATTCCATCTGGCCTCCAGGAGTCTCTCGTCATGGCCTTGCTCCACGGCCCCCTGCATACTCGAGCAGAGCTGTGAGTCAGCAGGTTAGCCTGCTACTTGTGTGGTGTTGATCTATTCTTGTGGCAAAAGTAGAGGCCCACACTTTTAGAGCTGTGACGGTGTTCCAGTTATTTTGGACCTTTCTTAACCCTGTTTTAACCAGTTCTGTTAAATGGGCTGGGTAAATGTTCCAATTTCCAAATCTCCTTCATTTCTGCGGTAAAATATTGCTTGTGACTAACTCCCATAAGAGCGCACATGCACATATTGGCAAGGTACTCTCTTTAATCTTGCCACCGTGACCTTCACCTAGATTTATGCCTTAAAACTTGGTGTGAGCTGGGTATACGGCAGGTTTAAAAGGGTCTGTGTGCACGTATAATGTAAATCAAAAGGAATTTGATACATTAACGAAATGCAGGAAGATGTTTAACCAGTATACAGCAGCTCTACTGAAGGGAAGAATGAGTGTGCACCTATCTGCTTTCACCTGAGAATAAAGTGCAGGCTGTTGTTTCAGTCAGATATGGTGGCATCATTTAACGGTGTTCCTTCAAAGTGGAACTCAAAACCGTCTTGGGTTCAGTTTTAAATGAAGTGTTCCAGCTCTAGTGTTATGATTACCATGTCTTCACCTTGTTTTAAAATATTATTGAACTTCACAAGATTCTGTTATAATTCTGTCTCTCTGAGGTGTGGGAACTGTTCTCTAACCTTACTGCTGATTTCCATGCTGATTTCCCCCTGCAGTCAACTAATATAATGCTGTTTTACTGGGATCCCCAGTCTGACGGGAATCTCATTTTTATGAGTTCTGACTAATTCAGTAGAGGCACAAATTAAACTGCATGGAGAAATCCTGCTCCAAAGAGCTCATACTGCTTCTGCTGTGCCTCCGTTTCATAGTTGTTCACGAACTGTTTCGTCTACACTGTTTTCTACTACTACTTGCTGTCCTTCGTTTCTTTCTCACATAGTGATACATGAGTTCACATGGATTTCTGATCATTATGGATACTTGAAACGTCCAGCTAGAAACGTCCCATATGTTACATGTTTGTGCACTGGCAGATGTGTGGCGATCAGTCAAAACATGGCCAGGCCAGTGTGAGGGCAACAATCGGGCAACAAAGCCCTATTTCTGGAATATAGTTGAAAGACATAAGCAGAGAGAGACAATGAAAACACGGAACAGCAGAATGCGAGCGAGGCAGAGACAATCCTGAGAGTATCCTGTCCATTCATTTGATCGCCCAGTGCTTTAGTTTAGCTTTTTTCTTTTCATTGTGCAGGTTTTGTATGCATACAGAGTAGTTTTTTTGTTTAGTAGTTTTATTTCTCTTTTTTACAAAACAGCAGTGACCGGAAGACTAGGGAGACCAGGGAGTATGCAGACACTTTTATTTTAACTTCATATATTTTCAGGATTGATGTACACTTCAGATACACACAGACTACACTGCTTTCACTTTGTTACAACCATACAGTATGTATTTATTAGCATAAACAAAGATATGGTTAAAAAAAAGGGAAACTGGATGGGGGTTTTCGGTATTGCAAATTGTTTCATACTTATGGTCTCTCAAGGGGTGAGTGTGTGTGTTTTTTGTGTGATTTCTATTATATTTCCTTGTTTTCTTCCATAGTTGGTTAATGTTTTGTTACCAACAGCACAAGTGGTAATCTTGAGTGGTAAGTGGTAAGCAAGGGGACTGCAGAAGGAAAGGCTCAGTCTCACTCTGGTACAATACATCAAAAGTATGATGTTTAATATTGTGCTTGGTCCCTTTATTTTATAAAAGGCGTTGTTGGCAGTTACGGCCCGAGATGTCTGAGGTAATAAATAGTTTGCTTTTTGGAGCATTTTGGTTCCATTTTGTTTATTTGGTTTCACTTTGATCTGTTCCTCTTGGCAAACTCTCTTCAAATTGTTAAGGTTACAAGGCCCTGCCATTGGACTTTCAGTAAAAGTTTCAATGGGACTTAAGTCATTGTTTTGAAACATCCATCTTCTGGCTAGATTCTATTTATTTTTGGCCAATGACAATAAAGTGCCCTGTAATATGGCCCGGTGTTTAGAGATTTTCTCCTACCCAAAAAATGAAATAAAAATGTCCTACTAAAGTTAACTGCGCATGTGCACAGCGCCACTTCGCCATTATTATATGTGAACTTGGCTGATGACCAGTATCATACATTTTTCAATGTCCGTGTGCGCGAATGCTCGTGTGTTTAAGTGCAGTCTGAATGCTGCTAGCCTTGGAGTTTAGGACAGTATTTGTTATTTTCTTTTTTTATATTAACTCATGATTATTCTAAAAAATATTGTGAGAAATTCTAGTTTTATGCAACTGGTAGACAAAAACACTTACATAGGAAAACATTTCAGAACACCGGCTCATACGAACACCTTCTTTCTCCAGGCATGAGGAGCTGCATTAAAAGAACTCATTTTTGCTTTGTCTGAAAAATGTATATTGTTCAGAAAGGATTCAGATCTGTGTACATTTTAAACTCATATCTCTCTGCTACTCATGCAGAGGACTTTTACAAAGAGGGTTGGAACTGGGATAACTCATTTCAACTTTATACAGTTCACATGGTACACAGTGAAAGAACTTTTCCTCCAGGACTAGGGTGCTACATGAAACACACGACCACAAAAACTACACAAGTGATAACATAAAGTGCATTGTGGACAAGGATGTGCAAACATTGCAGGACAGTGCAAAGACCGACAGGTACTAACAAAGACAGCAGCAGCAGCAACCAGTGCACAGTTATGGGACTACCAGGTGCAAAGTCGCAGGATGTACAAAAATGCAATAATGTGATTGTAAACAATGACCAGTGTAGCAGCATAAAGTTAAATCTTAGTAAATAATATAAAATTGAGGACTAGTTAAGTGAGTGTGTGTATATGTGTGTGTTGACAGTGAATGGTTGTTATTGTCTGTTGTTCCTGCTGTGAGTTTGTTTTGCAACTCTTCATGTGACTTCTAGCTTCTCTCTTACCTCTATGTAAGATGCCTTACTTATCATTAGTTGGAGAGAAATCTTATGTGCCGCATCTGTCCGCATTCCATGAGGTTTCCACTTGCATACTACCCAACTATCTGGACCGGTAAGCATGTTTAAGATATTTTCTAGAGCTCTTTAACTTTTCCCATTCCAATGCTTCAAAATATTGTTTTGTATTGTAGACTCCTAGACTCTTCTCACCCAATGACAATGTCATTTTAAAATTATCATTTTATTTTGATAAAAAAAACCACACTTTTCACACACTTTTGCTGCATTAATATCTGCTTTATTTCTTTACTATGCAAATAAATCTAGAATAAATATAAGCACAGTAACTATATTAAATATCAAAATTAAAATGTCTGAATATTTTTGTTTGACTGTACCAATCACTATACAATCAAAAAAAGAGATTTTACTGTTTATGGTTGAATTAAAAAATATGAACATTTTGAACAGGGTGTGAAGGCCTGAGAAGAACTTGTTTAAAAAGTATAATAAATGGAATCTGTAGTTTTCCCGTCATTATTAAAAAATAAATGCCTTCAGGACATTACAAATCTGTTTATCCTGTTGGTATTTATTTTTCAGTAATGCCTGAAAGCCAATGCATTATTCCTGACCTAAGTGATGCTTTTTGAACAATGCTTTTTAAATGAGCAATTTGAGCATTTTTTTCTTATGTAAAATAACGGCCAAGTAATCGTGGATTGCTGCCTGTGCTGATTGGCAGACAGATATTGACTTGTCACACTGACACTGCTATTACCACAGCAGAAAGCTTTCTCGCATTCTTTTTCTTCATGTTTCAGTAAAGGCTGAAGGGTGGTTTCACCACAAATCTCAGCAGTTTGGTATGTAATTCGCTACAGTGAAGAAAGTTTGGAGAGCGGTAATCATATTTATCACGCTCAATGCAAGAAAGCATACTCGTGCAGAATTAGTGGCATATGACTCAGTGGCTTGTGGATGTTACTACAGCCAGGGGCGAGTAAACTAATCTAAAACATAGGGATGTTGACTGCACTCTCTCCAGCTGTCAAATGACTCAAATGACTTGTTTCTTTTCTAAATGATGTGCGGAACTGCACTGTCTTTGTTTTTTGCTTCCTGGTCTCATTTCGGTGGGAAGAACATGAAGTTGCTTCATGTTGACATTGAGCATATAAAAGACCCATTCAAGAGCATATGAATCTTTTGTGGAATCCGTGCATATATTACAGATCGCATTTGCTGTTCTGAAGCGCTCCTGATGCTTACTGAGCATCCACACTTTATGTAGCCAAATGCACACCAGCTCCTTCATCCAAATCCATAGAAAGTCCAAGGTGTCCACACCAGAAAAGATAAGGGGAAGAGTTTGAGTTCAGGATGCTCACAGGCCACATCAAAGCTAGTTCATGTTTTAGTTGGTTATAACACACAGCCTGATATCCTGCCATAAAACGCATTGTGGTTCTTCTTAAATTACAGGACATTGGGACGAGAGGTGAGAATTTTGTGGTGTAACAGGCACGGTGAGAAGCCAGCCTAAGCCCTGTACTTTAATAGTCTGAGAAAGCCAGCAGCTTAAGCAAACTGGCCTTCCTTGCCAGGAAATAGACAAGCTGCTCAAACAGTAACTGGCTGCATCTCTGAAGAGGTGCCATTTATAGGAGCTCAAGGTCCTGAGAAACAGGTGACGGGTGTGGGGCTGCTGGGGTGGCAGATGTTCCTGTGGCTGAAACAGAAAAGGTTTAGCGGCTGGGGGGGTGACAGTGGATTATAATGGTGTGTGTGTGTAGACTGTAGAGTGTTTCCTGTCATGGTTTGTTGTCATTTCTCAGAAGAACTCATATTTCACCCCTCTCTCTCTCTCCCTCTCCCTCTCTCTGCACTAAACTCTTACCATGTGCATATCACACCCAGCGGAACGCAGCTCAGGCTCATTTTCAAAGCCTTTTTTCTCATTTCCCTGACTCATACATTTCATTTGCCAGTGCATTGTGCTAATCTGACGTCTCCAGAGATTGGGTGAGATGTTTGAAAAAAATATATATTTCAGGTTGTTTCACCCTCGTGATAATGTTCTGTACAGTGCTTTTGTATGGAGTACTTCAGCAGCTGCTCTACCTTAACATCAATTCTGTAGCTTTTTAACCGGCCATGTGAACTTTCACATGCTGTATCCATTATGCACTTCAAGTACAATCAGTTGTGCGTAATGTCTGATCAAAATCGGCATTTAGTCTAAGAGAAAAAAAAAAGCATGCATCATGTTATTCCCCCTTTACATACCTTTTACCCTTTATGTTCGATGAAAGATGGTAGACAAGAAAGATATTTCATTTGCTGCAACTTTTCAACCTCACATAAAAGGAAAAATTTATTTTTTGTCATCAGACACTTCTGATTTTGTACCAGAACAACTGGTGTAAATTATCCATGAATTATGACTATAACTGCATAGTCATCAGTCCTCACAGCAGAACTGCTGCATTCTTTCCCTGTTTGCTTTGCATTTAGCATGTACCTAAGTAATGATACATTACAAATCTGGGTAACATTATTTCCTCCAAGCACAGATACAAAAAGAATAGCTGCTGAACTTGAGCTCTTCCCTGCCCCACACTGGACAGTAACACTTACAGCATGGTGACCCCTGACTACCCTCACACATTTCAGAGTTGATTTGAAGAAACTGTTTACCATCAGCTACAGTAAGCAGATACGCACAAGCAATGTTATGGCTCCAGTATTGATCAAAGACACCAAGCATCTGCTGAATAGTGGTGCAAGTTAATCCTCACTGTTATAGGCCGAAAGCAACATGAGTCTTTTCTCTCTCTCACCACTTTATAGGAATAAAAATGTACGAATTGTTAAAAATGTATTCTTTAAACAATAGCACCAATGTAACAGTTACATTTTGCAATACAATACAGTTTAGCAACACTCTGAAACAAAGATGTCTGCAAAGCTGTCCATGTCACAAAACATAAAAGAAGACTGGACGTGATTTGGCCGAATGAATTCGCATTAAATAGTTCTGCATCAATAAACACATTAGGAAAGAAATATCTGCTGTCATTCTTGCTTAAAAGAGACTCCTGGGATGTTAGGACAATTCCAAGGGCACAGCCCTGTCAAGGGACCCTCAGAAAACATTAACTAAAAATATTATGTATTATTGGGGGCCCAGTATTATTTTCTTTCATAGTACCCAAAATGTCTTGTGGCGCCCCTAGATGGGAATATGTGTTTTGTTGAAACAATACAGAAACAAGTGTTCATTTTTTCTTTCCCTGCATGTACAGTAGCACATTTTGGGATCATTTCCACCATTGTTTCCATTCATTACATCATCTATTCTACCATCTTTTTTTATCTGTTATAATTAGCCTGAATTATGGGGACATTAAGCTAAGTAAGGAAGAATGACACTTTATATTTAACTATTTTGCTGTTTTGGCTGCATATTCCTTCCATAAATGTACATTTTTAAACACACCTGCTGTATTTTCTGTTTTTAAATAAGAGCTGTGTTATTGTGTGAAATCTTTATGATGTGCCTAAAAGAAGTTGTACATTCCCTATAATCTTACAGATGTTGCATTTTCCAGGAGCACAGACTGTGGTTGGCCCTGAAAAAATAAGGTGAGTTAATTACATCTTTATTCTAACAAGCAGTCATAACCCAGCAAACATGGGACGTCTGCCTGACTAGCAGATTACTTTTTTCTGTATTGCGCTTGTTGGTCCAGGACCATGCCTGTATTTCTGCACAACATGCAGATAAGGTTCAGTATTTGGAAGCCTGAATATGACCCCTCTTGGACACTGACCTTTAGTTCAATATCTGAACATCTGGCTCATTGATTTTTTTGTCTCGAACATTCAGGATAGGTGAAGGAATCTGCAAACGTTTTCAAAATAAGTTGTGATGCGGCTGCCCTTGAAGCACAATGTACCTGTTGCTGTCACTGTGTACTATCCAAAGTGTCTTTTCAAAGTGTTTTGGATGTAACTTAGTAGGAAGACCTGAACAATCTGCAATAAAGAAAAAACATCTAGCTATTGTAGCTCACTAGATGATGCTAAGGTTAGCTCCCTTGCTAGCTTTAACTAAGCATTCTAGATACAGTTTATTAAAAACTATAGAAATAATTTGGCATAAGGGAAATATGAAATGATAGTGAAAGAACAATGGTATCTGCTGATTACAACTTAGACAGCTAGGCTAAATCACGTTAACCCTTTACATAATATCACAGGAAGTGCAAATATTTTGTAAAGTGTAACTGTTTATTTCTTAATAAAATGGCAACAACAAAACTTGACACTGGCAGAAAAAGAAATGACTCTAGCACTTTGTGTGCTCTGGTCTTTGCTAACATCATCTCTTTCTAAGTTTTCTTATACTCTACTTTGCATTATTAATAAATCCATTTGCATTATTTGGAAATGAAGTGCAATTCTATGCCTTATGTTTTCTTTCTCCAAACAAGTCCAATATTAGTTAATTATTAGATTAAGCACAGTAGCACAAAGGTGTAATACAAGAGTCACAATGAGGTCAGTGATATTCTAGGACATTGTTTCCCAATCAGGATCAGTGTTGGGAAGCACTGTCCTTGGAATTATATAAAGAAGTCAGTTTTACAGCCAGAGTGGATGAAAATAGAGAGATAGTACAGACCATAGAGCCATAGACTATCTTTCTGCCTGAACACTGGAGAAGCAAGACTTCAGCTCACAAGCATGTTTTGATCTGGGGAAGTCAAAGTCTCAACCATATACAAGTAAACAGAGAGATAAAATGGTGAAGCTCAGGGCTCATAGTGTACACATACATGTAGTGCAAACAGTATAGCAAGACATTGTGTTCAAAAATGCAAGATACAAACATACAAAAAGTAAAATAGTATGAAAAATAAAGTGCAAATAGTTCCATGATGAAATCCTGAGACTGATACTCTCTTAATAATGTTGATGACCAGACATGCCAGACTACATGGACAGTATTGTGCAATATATGTTATATGTGCTGTACAGTTGCCAACAGTAAATTAGACTGGAGTACCAGGCTGCATGTAGCAGCATTAATTCACAGTGTGTAGAGGTATAAAAAAAGTTCAATTTCTAACAGAATAACTAGTAGTGATAAGTTACAGAGAACAATGCGTATTCTTCTTATTACAACCATGGCAATGTGCAGTGTGCAAGCTTATCAAGTCAATGAGTGACTTACATTCTATGTACAAAACAGTGCTTTAATAAAGTGGCTGTGCATGAGTTTAGGTTCTGTATAACAGGGTTATGGGAGTGTGTAGGATCCTGAGAAGAGGTGTGGTGTTGAGGAGCCTGACAGTTTGGGGATAAAAACTGTCACGTAACCTAGCAGATCTGGCACTGCGGTATCTTCATTTGAAAGACAGGAGTGTGAAAAGTCCATGTGAGGGGTAGGAGGGGTTCTGCACAATGCTGCAGGCCTTGCGAACATTGCTTTTGCATAATGTTTCTTCCAGTGAGAAGAGAGGCACCCCACTTATGCTCTCTGCTGTCTTTACTCTGCGGTCTATTGTGGTCAGACTGCCAAATCAGATAGTGATGCAGCTGCTCCGAACACTCTTGATGGTGCCTCTGCAGAATGTAGTGAGGCAGGGAGAGGGAAGGTTTGCTCGATTCAGCCGTCTCAGAAAGTGAATTCTCTGCTGGGCAACGTGAGGGAGTGGTGTCTGTCCATGTAAGATCCTTAGTTATGTGCACATATAGAAGTGTATGCTTAATGCCTAGAATTGAAGACATCGGTTTTGATGTAAAATGGCTTTGAATTTGGGGACAAGAGATTTGTATCTACACACATGGACAAAATTGTTGGTACCCTTCAGTCAATTAAAGAAAAACTCAAAATGGTCCCAAAAATAACTTTAATCAGACAAAAGTAATAATAAATAAAAATTCTATGAAATGTAACTAATAAAAGTCAGACATTG
>JBBPDA010000003.1:10481301-10493990 GCA_037974385.1 Arnoldichthys spilopterus | reverse complement strand
TCATTGGTTAAATTTCATAGAATTTTTATTTATTATTACTTTTGTCAGATTAAAGTTATTTCTGTGACCATTGTGAGATTTTCTTTCATTGACTGAAGGGTACCAACAATTTTGTCCACGTGTGTAAAGATGTCTATAAGTTCAGTTCAGTGGAAGTATGTATGCAATCTTGACCAAAGACACTTTAATGGGCCAAAGACAAAGTGTCTGCAGACCTTCTCTAGCACATGCAATACACACATTTGTGATACCCATGTTTTTGCTATTTTGTGAAAGCACCTTTTTTTACATCATTTACGCTGGAGATACTCGTGACGAGATCCCACCTAAGGCCTTTAGTTAGTTGAAATCTGAATAATGAATAAAGTGCGTGACTTGCACATACATCACTAAGAAAGGGACCAACATGTTTACGGTTTGGGAAATCTTAACAATACACTTTGCTGCTATTGTGCATTCAGGGCCATGATGCCTTTTTTTGTCGTTATTTTTTAAATGGTTTTTATGCCTGCCAATGAAGATGGTAGTTACTGTGGGTTTCAGTTGTGTGCATGTCCCCATCTTTCTTTGAATGAAGGGCCTATTAGCCAATAGATGTAAACACATCATGAAGTAAAGGCTAGGTTAATGTTACTTCGATTACACAGCATGAAATGTGAAACAGATGGATGACCCTCAACACCACTTGAACCTCATCCACCCACTGTCTTGGGACTGTGTCCTGAATCCCCTGCTCTCATGTGATGTTACTAATAGTACTGTACTTATCTGACATGAGCAAAGCATGAAAACTTTAGTAAGTAACTACTTTCAGCAAGCTACAAGTTTGTGTCAGCACAGCAGGACCTGGTGTTATGTCCCAACTTTTTTCATGCTAACGTATTACCAGCAGCAGTTGTAATTCCTGATTTTCAAGTTGCTCTTATATCTACTGTGGTAAATATTATTGCACAAGTGAGCAGTGAGCACATCACAGCCACATATAAAAACACAGTGCATGAATAGGTACGAGACCTTTAAAATCATTGGTCCCAGACTACAAGTACAGACAACTTCGTTGAAAATGTTTACTGGAATTAACACACTTTGACATTCTTTCTCATGTTGGATGAATTTTTGAAGACATGGATTACGTTTTTTGTACAATTAACAGAGCAAACATTTAAAACAATACAAATCTTTCTTCATTTGAAAAATCTCAAACATGGGCTTTAGATACGACCATTGATGCTCTGTTGAGGACCTGTTACCTTTATCATCTTCCCCTGGTGTAGTAGCAGTCATCATTTTAACCACCAAGTTCAGCTGTCAGCTCCCACTTTGAGTTGGGTGTCAGTGCAGGAGCAGTTTGATTGGTTTTTCCCCTGTGACAAACACAATGCGGCCATATTTTAAAAAGGAACATTTGTCTGCTGACTTCAAAGCTATGCTTCAAAGTAATGAGTAACAATGCCCTTCATATAAATGTCATAGAGTCAAAAGTACAAGACTTATTTTTTCAAATGGAGTAAAATTTTTAAAACATTGACACAACAGTAAAATACATATATTTAAAAGATGTGTTTAAGTACAGGACTCAAGTAAATTTTCTCTCCTTGTTACCTGTGGGGCCTTTTGGGTTTTTCTCAATATGCACAGTGTTCCAATGTTGGAGAACAGTAAAAGTGCCAGGGTGTATTCTGGAGGTCTCCCTGATTCATCATCACATCAGTGTGTGTTTAACCAGCAACAATAACCTGAAAGTTCCATCATTCACTTCTAGGTCATCCTGACTGACCGAGGGTGTTGTTCTCACCCATCACTGCAAGTTTAGAATTTCTCTCATTTTAAGGAAATAAATCTGCTTTAGAAAAAAAATCATATGAGAAATGCAATAAACTGATCTTTGCTCATTTTGTCCAAATAAGCACTCTTTACAGTAATATCCAGCTGTGGTAGCATTAGCTAAGTTAGCATTGGACAAGTTCAAAGTCATAGTTTACAGTACATTTTTAAAAGTCATATCAATGTATAGTGTGTGTATTACTGCTGTACAGCCAACCTTTTCATCTTCTAACCTACAGTACAAATATACTGTCCATTAATCAGTAAACAAACTACATCCATATCAGAACACCTGCTGTACAGAGTGCCTGTAAAGAATAGAAAAACACTGATAATACAGGAATTTCTACAGTGATGATAGAGAACTAGCTTACAGGGGTTAACTGAATGTTAAAATGTGTGAAAATATTTTATATGAAAAGGCAGTTGTTACTCATCTGCCTATTTCCTCCAAGCTGATTTGCTTTTTCCCCAAAAAAGAAGAAAGTATAATATTAATGAAAGACTGAAGAATGTATAATAGATCATTGTCTTCAGTACCCTTATTTGTTTCTTGATAAAACAACCATGATGTAAAATGATCAACATTAAATTTGCTGCAGTGCACAGGTATAAATCACAACAAATCTGCTGGTCAGAATCTGGATGATGAACCTGAATAATGGTGTTATGTTGGCATGTGAGTAATATATCTTAAAGGTGGGCATTTGGGGGTTGACTGAAGTATCGCTGAAAAGGAATTCATTCAGGTGAAAACATCAAATCAATAATATATTTCTGAAATTATTTCTGAACATGAAGGTAGTGTTGATTTATGCTATTTTTATGTTTTTCATGCATTTTCTGTGTCTAATTTCACCAGTCTGGAAGAATGCGAATTAAATAGATTTGTTAATGACTGGCAGCAATCAAATAGATCTTTTTAGATAACATTAGCTGTTGTAATCGTATCTATGATAGCAGTGGGTATGATCTGTAAGCCACATCCAGAGATTTGCCACTATAGTGGCCAACTTTAGCAACTCCTTGCCTTTGGACAAAAACATCTTTTGTTTTTACCCAGTTTGGTCCTATATTTCACAGTTATAGAAATGTACTCAAAATCTAAGTTTAATCTCAATTTTCCCTGCTGTGGGTTTCTGAATATTCAAACAGAATTAGTGCTGCCCCCTCCTTGCTAACGAAGTGGCTGGATCAGCACAAATTTTTTTTTTTGCATTATTGTAGCAATGACAACAACACATAAGCAGTAATATTACAGTCTGATTCATTATTTGATTATTTCCATGTCAAATATTCTGCATATATAGATGTTGGCTTATTTCTTGTGAAATCAGCTGGGCTGTTGCACAATAACACATTATATCTCAACCCCCTGCACATGCATCCTCTGTCCTTGTGCTCTTGCAAGATCATTCTCGCTAGGCAACTTGTCAAGAACATTCTTCCTAAGAACAAAACAGCCTATGATTCGGAAAGTTCAGTGGACATTATCACAGTTCATGTCATCAGTTGACCTCAGTAGAAAGAGTCATGAGATCTTTAGGAGGCTATGGACCACACAGAAACAATCTAGATACACTGCAGAGGAGATCATGAAGGGAGATCAGCAAGATTGAAGGTGCAGTAGCCCAGTCTGGAAATGTTCAGTGATTCCAGAAGCTTAGGCAGGAGTAAACATTTTTAATATGTCTAAAGCAAGTAAAGCTAAATGTATACATCTTAACCAAACAGGCGTTCACATTGCACTGGAGTGGCTGTATTTTCCAATACTCTAGGAACTGCTGCCCCCCTTGTTTCCCACGACCAGATCACCCATCACTGAGGCTTCCTTATCACCTGTCTCAGACTACCACAGACCATCTCCCTGTGCTTTATGCTTCATCTGCATATGCTAGATATGCCAAGCTATAGGCTTTTAGCAGCCACCTCTACAAACTGAGGAGTTTCCTTTTTCTTTTGGTTGTTGTTGTTATCTGGTGTCAAACAGAAGAGGATGGGTTCCCCTTCTGAGCCTTGGCTCCACCCAAGAGTTTTTCCTTGCCTCTGTCGCCTCTGACTCATTAGGGCTCAGACCCGGATTCTGTAAAGCTGCTTAGTGACATCAGTTGTAAAAAGAGCTATACAAGTAAAACTGAAGACGACTTAAAGTGCATTACTAGGACCAGGATGTGATTCCAGAGGATGTGGTTATTGTGGTGTAGCACAGACAGACAGAGTTCATTTCATGTAAAATGGTTCTGATTCTACAGTCTGTCATCACTGTTAATAAACTTCTTACAAATGTTTAACTGGTGTTTGACAGACGAAATGCCATTAAAACCACACATCATGGTGATTTAAAGGAAACATGTTTTGTATAATTTACTGCACATGCAGCTTCTTTAGGAAACTGGTTCAGCTATAGTTGTTCACTTTTGTATGTGTTCAGAGTATGTTAATAACTTGGCCTATTTTAAGAGCAACAGCACATCCAGCAAGCTACTGTTTCAAGAAAAAAAATTGACAAAATATTTTAGTGAATAAAATACAGGACACATTTACACTGCAGATTTACATTAGAATCTAATCTTTGCCATGATCTCCAAACAAAAGCTAATAGGATTTTTATATCTGTTTAACAAAATTTAAAAAAATATCTGCTGCCTTCAATGAACAGAAATGGTCAATATTTAATTAAAAAGATTTTTACATTAACATACACTGATGCACTGAAAGGTGGAAAAGTTTTTTTCCTTGTCCAGTAAAATTACTTTTTTGAGATATGGAGTTTTGTGCAGACTGCAAAATGTCTAAAATGTGTAAATATATATACAAAATGTTATGACCACAGACAGCACAAATCAAATAACATTTTATTGTTACAACTGTGCATATCAAGTTCTGGTTTATGTCAACGATTAGTGACCGTTTGACCCTCAAAGACCTGAACAACACTAACAAGAGCCAGACAACTGGGTCTGTGAATCTCTGAAGACTTGTGGGGTGGAGAGGATTTCAAGATGTTGCCCTGGCCTCCAAATTCCTCAGATCTCAACCTGATCAAGCAACTTTGTGCTGCAACAACAAGTCTGATCCTCAATGGCTTCATCTTGCAACTTCAAGAATCTGCTGCTAACATCACCATGCCAGATACCACAGGACTCCCTCAGATGCCTTTTAGAGCTCATGTGGAGGATCAACAGCAAATTAGGCAGGTGATTACAATATTTAGGCTCATCAGTATGTGTACACATTGACCATTTTCCAAGCCATATACCCATATAGTGTAAAAACAGTAGTCCATGTATTTCTCTGTCATCTGTTAGTCCCCTTTACCCCTTTATGGCCAAGACTGGCCAGGCATGTTTGTGTGGACGCCCTGAATCGTACATAATAATGTATAAACAAGGCAAAATTTTTTATAACAGATAAAATGAAATGAATGAAATATAACAAGTAAAACAATGTGGCATCATTTTTGCTTTCTTGATTTTTAAAAAAAATGTCTTCACATTTTCTGCCAATATCAAGTTTGACACAAACACCTGTTAGACTGTTGTTTCAGTGTATTAGAATGACTGTATCAGCATATTTGCTTGAAGAAGTTTGCATATTTACTTCATTGCAGATGTCACAGCCTCCTGTGTCTCGAGGGAGATTCTGGGTCCTGAATGTTTTCTTTGTAAATTGTGTGCTGTGTGTTATACACACAAATACATGGGTAGCAGCATGAAAAGACAAAATAAGTGCTAGGTTGATTGCCCAGGCATTGACTGAAGAATAGTGTAACTATGTCCCCTATTGTAATTTCATTAGCACATACGTATGAATAGTGTGAACAGTTTAAGTATTACATGAGCTTTGATTAGCCTGTCACCACTGTGGAGCAGTGGGCAGTGGTGGCCTAGTGGCCTATGTTTGTTCGAATCCCGGCCCGGGCACTACTGAGGTACCCTTGAGCAAGGTACCGTCCCACTACACTGCTCCCCGCACGCTGTTGGTAGCTGCCCACTGCTCCATGTGTGATGGGTTAAATGCAGAGGTCACATTTTGTT
Source organism: Arnoldichthys spilopterus (assembly GCA_037974385.1). Lineage (NCBI taxonomy): Eukaryota > Metazoa > Chordata > Actinopteri > Characiformes > Lepidarchidae > Arnoldichthys > Arnoldichthys spilopterus. The sequence goes on along the minus strand of JBBPDA010000003.1, from coordinate 10,488,129 downwards.
GTGGTGCTTGAGTGTGTTCACAATGACAAATAGTCACTTCACACAGTTTTACATTTAAACCGAACCCGTCAGAAACACAAATAGCATGTAAGGCCTCCTTTGGCTTGGGGACCCCTAGCAAATGCTTATGCATGTGGCAAAATGTATCCCAGTCTGCAGAAAACAGTGTGGTTATTTGAGGTCGCTGATGAGATATCCCATGTTTTCTGCTGTAGGTAAGGCGAAGTGAAACACCTGTGCCAATGCCTGTTGTTGTGTTCACAGCTTTGATCCCTCGCTTTGCGGAAAAGCCGAACCAATTTCACCCAGGTGTTTTCAGTTCAATTTCGCACCTCAGCTAATCCCACTCTCTGTCTCTCTCTCTCACACACTCTCACGTGTTAATGACTAGTTTCCACAGTATTTCATGGCCAGATGATGTGTGTTCAGCCCCATCCCTCTCTACCATTATTTTTAATCTGATTTTCATTATAGAATGAAAAGAACACAGTGCAGCAGGAGAACTAATGAAATGATATGTATTTGGACACAGTGTTAAGGTGTGACAAGGACAGGAGACAGAGCGAGAAGGCTGACACTGGCTTTAATTGGAGTCAGAGTGCTGGTCAAAGGTACTAATAAGAAGTGGAAAATGTAATTTTGCTTCTAAGCAAGAAAGGGTCACCAAGCACTTGATTTCGACCCATTTATATTCTATTTAGCCACACACCTGTAAGTCCATCTATGTTTGTAGCTCATCAGTAAAATCACAAATATAAAAAACAAGTTGCCAAAATTATTGATGGGAGTGATGCCATTAAAATTTTTCAATGCATCTCCATCAGCTGTAGCATGAGACTGAAAAAAAAACAATGTTTAATGGATCTATTTCTGTATTTATTCATTTTTTAAAATAAAATATTACATTATTTTATGTATGAGGTAACTTGAATTAATGTCTTCCATAAAGGGCACATGTTTAAGAATGTACCCCCCCAACCAATATGTTGAAAATACCTAAAACCCTAAGACTTGAGTGTTACCTGATTTATGCACACCCTCTGTAAATCTCCTAACCTTCTTTAGCTAATATAGACCACTTAATTGTACCTCAGATAGACTAACTCACTCACTCCTCACTGTTAAACCACCACTGTTCAACACAGACCTTATTAAAATTGTAGTTTAGAACAGCACCAATGGCTTTGATTTCATACCATTCCCATAAAACCAACCAGAGTGCAAAGAGTACATTGAGGTCAGTGTAGCACATTCATTTTGAATCTTTTTTTCCTTTTTTTTATCACTAACCCATATATGGAATTACAGATCTCAGAGGTCATGACAATGGACACCAGATGTTCAATCAGGCAATACTGCACATTTAGTTACTACGGCCTCCTGAAATGCTTTTTTTCTAGCTTTCAGAGGAAGTACAGCTATTAAAAAAAAATCAAGCTAAATGATGACTTCAAATATTGTGCTATTTATTCACAGTATTTGAATAAAGCATGGCTCAAAATGATGGCACCTTTATTTATTAGCATACTACAAGAGGGCATTTTGGAACTAACAGACTGCATATATAGTGAGCTATGTACAACACTTCCCCTAACACAAAAACTCTCAATTCATGAAGTACCTTTGGCCATGTGTGTAAATCGGGCATAGATTATCACAGAAAATTCCACATTGTACCAACAATAATTGGGCTAAGACCCAAATAAAGACAAAATTTAAAACAAAAGCAAAAAACAAAACAAAAAAAACCCCACAAAAAAACTCATATTTGACAATCTAAAAGATCTGCAAAGAAACAAGGATGCAGAAATTCATAGAAAAAAGGCCAGAATGAAATTTCAAAGTGCAATCAATAAAAAAACTGGATTAAAAAAGGTGTTTGAAGTATGACGAGATTATATTCCCATTTGTACTATGCTGCTATGTGACAGATCATTCAGTATTCATTGCTTATTAATATAAAAATATTAATTTACATACATTATATTAAATGACCATGATTCTTCATAAGTAATATTTCGTAGATTTCATTTTGTCTGGCGACTAAGAAAAGTAAGGCCAGTAACAGCATTTTGTACATACTCACATTTACAAACTGGAAAGGCAGTTCATGTATTTAAAGTAGTCTTCATCTCAAACACCAGAACGGCCTACACAGCCGCTTCACCAAAACCATAATAAGAGGCTCTTATGGTGAAAGTGTGAAATAAAATAGTAAAAAACAACAGCAAAGACTTCAGATTTGATAAAGCCGTAGTGTGAGACTGGGACACTAGTGGATGGACAGGGTCAGTGAAGAGAAGCAAAATGATTATGCCAGACACAAATCACAGAATGTACATAAAGAATACATGTCACGACTTTCTGCTGCTCTTCAATCACACAAACTTTGTTTTGAAGTCTAGTTAGTGATGCACTGATCAGCGAGAGTTTACCTGTTTATACATGTCAGCAGCAAAAGGTGAACCAAACGGTGGTTGAGTGCACAGCTTGGGACTACAGGAAGAGGATCGTTTTCTGTGACTGTCTCAGAGCCAGTGAACTCAGCAGTTCCACACTGGAGGTGGAGAGGAAAAAGCAGGCTTTTTACTGCTCACACGCACATACTGAATCCATTTGCCTTCAAATCAGGTCCAGTGATGAGCTTTCATGCGCTGGGCACGTGTTGGTTAAGTCAGAACCACCTGCATCAGAGTTTACTTCACAGGCCTGAAGACTGGGAAGTGTAGTAAGGGCCATTCATCTAAAGAACAGAAAAGAGTAGAAATGATTATGGCTGAACAGGTTTAGCACAAAAAAGTAAACTTATAGAAATTGGCGGCAATGGTGCATGATATAAAATATCAGTTTCACCGACTTAATAAAAACATACAGTTATGATCATGAGAAAACCTTGAATTAGTAAATTTATAGGAAAAGAAAAAAGAAATTCAAACACACTGGTAAGGGTTAGGTCTCGTTGGTTTGGACTACTTCTACAGGACAATCAATCTCAATGTAACAGTAGTTTTCAAATGGTGTTTCACGAGGATGATGACCATGCCAATATTCATGTTGAAATGCAACAAGTGTTCTGTAAATTTATGACAGTTATCATCAAAGAACTACATTAGACCTACACTGCTCAAACTGTGCAGAGTACACAATGTCTAATTCCAGCGTTTAGTGGATTATGTGCTGTATGTGCAGCTACCTCAGGCCTGCTTTGCTGCCCTGACTGATGTAATTTGCCATGGCTATGACCACAGAGTTGAGTAGAGTCCAGCAGCAGGGTCTAAACTAAAACAAAAGCAGATTATTCTGCTCTGTCCATGGCCAAATAATTGAGTTTGAGCGCTCCTTTAAAACACAGTCATTCTGCCGAGAAAAAAGCAAACGCAGTCTGACTACAAAAAACCTTTTGAGCACCTTTCAATGCTCTGTGGAGCGCTGACTGGGTCATTTGGGGTTATTGTAGCTGTACGTTCTGTGGTAGTACAACCTATTCATAGTGCTAGTAAAGGGATAGAAAGCCAAGTGCATTTATCATTTAAACACTCACAAGCTGCCATTTCCTCTCTTTATCATAACAAAATGATCAAAACCCACAGGAAATGCTTCAGCAAGGTAATTGTGAAGTACAGAGACAGAGACTCGATGAACAATTGCAAACCAAAACTAACAGAAGCAGAGTTCTGACACAGAAACAAAAACTGACATCCATGCGCTCACATCTTACTACAGGTTTCAAAAGATGCTTCTGCAAAGGAAGATAAAACCAATATTGATTACAATGGGCAATGGAGGTGAAGCAATGGGTAAAGTATAAGAAAAAGCAGATAAAAGACATTAACAGATCACTAACAATCACACAAAAAATCCTCACGCTTGCACAACAGTGATTCCACCCCTGGGATAATTATACCTGGGATTCAGATTCAGTTCCTCCTCTCTGGTTTCAACTCTGCACGCAGCTTATATAATCATTCAAATGGAACACCTCATGGTTTCTGTGAATTTAAAAGTACTAGTCTTTCATACACACTAGTCCAAAAGTGTGTAGACACCTGTTCAGCCAAAGTTTCTTCAGAAAATGGAATAAAAAGTGTGAATCTTCTGCCTTTTGCTGCAGGAACAGCCTCCACTCTTGTGGGATGGCCTTACAACAGACGTTGAGGCACTGCTATGAGAAGTCCCAAGAGAATTTGTGAGATCAGGTACTGATGCTGGTTGATTAGTTCTTGGTCACTACTCTTAGCTCCATCAGTCCACAGAACACAGTTCCACTGCTCCACAGCTCAAAGACTAGGGGCTTTAAACCCCTGCTGGCAGATGTGAAAACAGGCTTGAACATACTGGAACCCTGTTCTAGAGGTTATTTTTTTTGAGATGGGAATTTGCACATCAAGTTCAGCTTACTCAGCCAATGCAAAGCTGCAGTGTTGCTGAAGTCTCTAAAGTAATGACAATAAAGTTGAAGTGAGTTTGAATAGTAAACGCAGCCAAGAAACTTTGTCTTTTTTTCCCTCATGCTTCATTTGCCTCTTTTTGCATATTTGGTTTGAATTCTTGGGTTAATCACTGAAATATGTGTTAGTGAGCATGTCAGGATTAACTTGTTAGTTATTTTGACTCAAAATGTGAGGAAATGAATGATACAGAGCTAACAAGCCTGATACAGTCAGCCATTCTTTGTGATCTGGCTAGAAATCTACATATAAATGTAGCTCATGTAAAGATAACTCCGTGCTGAACTTTGTTTTTTACAGTTTAGATCACATTATGAAACGAGCTTTATAGTATTTTGATTGTAATTTATTTTTTGTTTTATGTAAACAAGTGTTTTACATTATGTGGATGGTTGTAGTCATGTATGGAACCCTGTGTAATGTGGCTAGTTGACAGAATTTGTATATACATCTTAGTTTATGCATTAATTTAATAATGTTTTTTCAAACAGACTATTTTATTACTATATAATTAATTAATAAATGCTCTCACTCTTTAAGGAAATCAGCCACCTGTATTTAGGATAAACTGTTGCAATGCTGTTGATTACATAAAGCCTACATTATTAATGATGCAGTAAAGGTCAATAAGGTCTGTAATGAAATGACCACCTGTGCAGAGACCAACATTTATTTTTAATTATATTTTCAGCTTTAGCAAAAGGTCAGAGTACCCTAATGAATGTAAAGTTAAAAGGGGTAGGATCTATTAGGCAGCAAGTGAACAGTCAGTTCTTCAAGTTAATGTGTTGGAAGAAGCAAGAAAAATGGGCAAGTGTAAAGATCGGAGTGATTCTGACAAGGGCAAAACTGTGATGGCTAGAACAGCTGGTTTTGTAAGGGGTTCCTACCAAAAGTGGTCCAAGGTAAGACAACAGCTGAGCCAGATACAGGGTAATGGGCACTCAGGTATCACACCAATGTGAGTCTGGTCCAATTTCACAGAAGGAACAATGTAGAACTAATCGCTGAAGGTTAAGTTTAATAGTTAATTCAGCATTAGTACATTGCAGTCTGTGGTGTGTGGGCCGCGGAGCTGCAGACTGGCCAGAGCGACTTTGATGACTCTCTTACAATGGGCATGTGTGGACCATTAGGCAACAGAACAAGGAGTCTGATAAATTAGATTTTCTTTACATCATGTGGACGGCTGGCTTTATGTGGATGTTACTTTGGCACTTACCATGTGCATAAACATTGTTGCAGGTGAAGTACACCCATTTTGGCTAGAGTATTCCCTAATGCTAGTATCCTGTTAGAACGTTATTGGACCCTATCCAACTGCACAAATTGTTCAGGAAAGTTAGTGAAATGTCAAAGTGATTTCAAGGTGTTGATTTGCCTCCAAATTCCCCAAATCTCAATCTAATTGAGCATCTGTGGTAAACGCTGGACAAACTATTCCAAACCATTGAGGTCCCACCTTGAAACTTACAGGACTTACATGATGTGCTGCTAATGTTTTGGTGTCAGATACCTCAGCAAAAGGATAGTGGCATAATGGAGACCTATCCAAATCATAGGCATTAGGTTTTGATGCAATGGCCAGTCTGTTAATATTCCAGAGCAATCAACCAATCAATAAATAACCAGATAAATAAATAAATAAGCAAGCAATTAAAAAATACACATGGTTCCTGCAGTGAAACCCAGTCATTTTCACCCGGTCATTTTTCAGTCTTTAAGCCAAACTGTGGTTGCTTCAGAGCACTCCATTCTATTGGCAATGCATTTCTATTGCATATCACACCCACCTGCAAAATACACTGTTGTTGTTGTTACCCACACTCATATGTTTCAACAACACATCACTCCCACCTGCACTTTTTTTTTTTTTTGCTTTTGTAATCTGCACCACTGACATACCACATGTCCACACAAGCCTACTAACCGTGCAGGGCAGCCTGTAGACCAATCATACTTCCACACACACAAATGAACTTTTCAATGCTCAAACGCAAAAAGAAACATTCCAATAATGTTTTGTTTAAACGACAACACTTTGTATTACTGCTTGTAGAGTTCTTACTTGATTCAGGAGGCTCTATCTCTTTCATATATGTGAATGGGGACATTCTGCTAATGGTTTTTAGTGGCTAATGAAAACACAAGCATCACAGAAGAGTACACCATCCTGTAAGCATTCACTGCCAGCAATGTTCTAACAAATATTATTGTCATTAATTGTCTCCAACACTTCTGTACGCACATGCACAATTTTGTGTGATTTACCCTATATGTCTATTCTCTTACACAACATACACACACACACAAACATGACTGCTCTGGCAGTTGGATCAAGCAGTAGGGCTATCCATTACACCCTCGAGAATCACTTCTT
>JBBPDA010000003.1:10451038-10481201 GCA_037974385.1 Arnoldichthys spilopterus | reverse complement strand
ACACACACAAACATGACTGCTCTGGCAGTTGGATCAAGCAGTAGGGCTATCCATTACACCCTCGAGAATCACTTCTTCCCAGCTGCCCTGCCGTAGTGTTCGGTGTCTTTTTTCCCCCCCATTTCCCTCTCAGCAAGACTAATGGGGATCAGTAAATGCAGCTGCACTCATGCCTGGATTCAGCCTCAAGCTCAGGGCAGACAAGAGAGAGAGAGAGAGAGAGGAAAAAAAAAAAAAAAGTACGCACCCTCCCTTCAAGACCCAATCTACCAAATCCAGCTCGCTCAGCCAAAAGCAACTGCAAGTGATGCCACAGAACAGATTCTTATTCGTTACAGAAGAGGATGTGAGTAATAAAGTAAATATATAATCCCTGCACTGCCAACTCTCCCTTCTTGAAAAGATTTATTATGCATATTTGATTAGAGCCACAGAAAGAAAAATGACAGTGTACAGGAAAATCTTGCCACTCCCACATAAAGCCAAGTGCAATACAGTTTCTTTGGAAAATGCTGCATGTGGTAATCATATCACTGTTTCAACACCTTATTGCTCAGACACACCTGTAGGTGTTTCACAGCACTTAAAACAACTGTAAAAGTTGAAGTCAGAGTGGAATGATGTTTGTATTTTGGGTTGTGTTATATTGCTGGCTAATGGCAGCCTGATTTCAGTTTCTGGTTAACTGGTTAGGAGTCGATTTCAGCAACGCAGTTTTGTTTGGACTGATTCAACTTAATTTCAGTTAAGATACTGCGATTTAATATGTTGCAGCAAGCTGAAAGAGTTTATGATAGAGCACTAATTGACTTTGAACATGTTTAAATCCACAACTAAGTGTGTCTATTCACAGTAAAGCAAAGCTATGGCCAAAATCAAACTTACACAGTTTTCCTCTTATGCAGCCAGTCAGACAAAGCATATTTGATGCTTCAAATTTGGTTTTCAGTACTGCACTGGAGCTACAAGGCTAGCTAACAGGAAACCAATCCTACAACCCCAAATCAGAAAAAGTTGGGACGGTAATGAAAACGCAAATAAAAAAAAGAAAGTAGTGATTTCTAAATTTACTTTGACTTGTATTTCATTGCAGACAATATGAACATAAAATATTTCATGTTTAATCTGGTCAACTTCATTTCATTTGTAAATATTCATCCTTTCCTGTCATTCAGACCTGTAACACATTCCAAAAAAGTTGGGACAGTAAAGCATTTACCACTTTGTAATGTTGCCATTCCTTTTCACACCACTTAAAAGACGTTTAGGGACAGAAGACACTAAGTGATGAAGTGTTTCAAGTGTAATTTTGTCCCATTCTTCCTGCAAACAAGTCTTAAGGTGGGCAACAGTACGGGGTCTTCGTTGTCGCATTTTGCGCTTCAAAATGCACCACACATTCTCTATTGGAGACTCTATTGTACAACCACTGGCTAAAATCACGTAAAGCATTCCAAATTATCACAAACTGGGACAAGTGCTTAAACCATACAAACTGCATGATGCTTGCAGGTTTAAACATCCCATTAAATAATATTGTAGATTTCTGTGCCAAATGGGGACTTGCGAGTACAGCTCCCCTACAGAAAAAAAAGCTTTATATTGCATATGCATTCTGTATCGTTTGGCACCATGCCTTGTAACACAATTTTGTAGACCAGCTATATATAAATAGTAATAATGATGAAGATATTACACAAGAACGAAAAACACCGATACTGACTGAAGTCCAGTTTTGCATAGACTGTGAAAGACAAAATAAAGTAGAAAACTTTGGTTCTTCATTTCCTAGTTATACTCTTTTAGTAACTGTCCAATCTCTTATGCCTAAAGCCCTCCAAAAGTCCCTTTCTAGTAATGAGAATCCCCTCATTTAAAAGCACAACCATAATATAAGGATCCTTTTCTTAGTAGCACCACCAGAAATAACAAAAATTACACAAACAGTTCTGGAGCTCTCAAAGGAAACCCATTAAGAAAATCTGAAGGAAATAGACCTCAAAAATAAATTCCTCAGAACGGTTACGTTTTCTGCAGGCATTTGCAGAAAATTACCCTAATCGTTTATGCTAAGTGTTGCTTTCAAAAGCTGCTAAGAATTTCACATTTTGTCTAGTAATGCTGAATACACATGCGTTACCACAGAAACACATAACACAAACATGGGCCATGAAAGGATCTCCCAGCATACTTCATACATAGTGCATCAGTTCTCACTTACTGACAGCAGCAAACCCAACAGTAATCTAAGTGCTGGATGGAAAACTGGGTTCTGGAGGTAATGTTACACGAAGACGAGGGGATGAACAATGACATCACCATTTTGTATTTAATAAAAGTAAATGCAATTTAAAACATGGCATATTCAAATCTATCTTAAAAACATTAAGATTAACAAAACAAGCACTCATCCACCATCTCATTCACCTAAGCACTTGCTTAAAAGGCAAAAAACAAAAGTTGTAGCCATTAGACAATTATTAGCTTCGAGGTACATCTTATACTAGTAGTTCATTCTTCAGTTATTAATCTTAATCTTATTAGTTAGTGACTGGAGTGAGAAATTGAAGTGTGGGCTCATGTTTAAGCCATTGAGAAAGTAGAATGATGACTGTATACCGGACTCACCCTTGCATCATACTCCAGCACAAACGGAGGAATGTCAATCTGTTCAGGCAGGATGCAGGTGAAGAGCTGCTGGAGGTTCTCCATGTGATGCACCTTCTCCTTCATACCAGATACACTGAAGGTGGTGAAAAACCATGCGGATACCTGACACAATTGAGCACAAAAACAAAAGGCTACTGGTGGCTTTGCAGTATTTTTGTGAACATGGTTCATGCCAATTTACTGTCGTCTTTTACTAACAAAATCAAAAGGGTTTATTGCAACTGTTCCTCAAATGAAAACAATAAGCAACAACACGCTCATAAAGAACAAATTACTCTTAGGCTTTCAACTTCTGATGCATTTTGTTTGACTCATCTGCTACATATGACAAAAAAATGAAATAAGGATGCTTGAGCAGCACACACTACATGTTTCCAAAAACAGGAAGAGAACAACAGTAAGAGAGAGCCACCACTGCAACAACGCTCCAAAGCATTCTCATCCCAGCAATTACTCATCCAAACTGTCTGGACACGCCAGTAAGCATTAAGCTGATCTGAACTGGTCAGGCAAGAGAGGACGAATTTTAAGAAAGGAATTATCTGTTGCTTAATTGCAGAGGTTGGGAGAACATGAAACATTATGGAATGCTAATTCCACCAACTAGCTGACAACACAAACACACATACATAAATGAACTGTGAACTACTTAACACTGGACACAAAGAATATTTGTGTGGTCCTTCAGATGTTTTTGAGCAAGGGAAACTGCACTACAGAGATACTGAGGACTGGAAATGGCAGTGAACACTAAAAGCAGACAACACTAAAACATACAGAGAAACGTTCACAGTTCTGACATTTTAAAACAACAGTAATGTGCTGTAGTACTGATGCGGGACCACCAACATTTACCTTGGCGCGAAATGTGGGATGGACAAAGTAGAAAGCCTTAAGGTTCTTCTTAAATCTAAAAGGGAAAAAATGTATCGTCATTATGTCTTAAAATCACTCTTAACACATTGGAAAAATAATTATTAGTTAACCAAAGACAATTAACCAGCTTTATAAAAACATACAGTAAACTACAATAACAATGTGCAAGAATAAGCAAATGTTGGTTGAAACAGTGGTCTCCAGAGTGCCCCCTCTCTACAGTCCAAGCATACTATGCTGTCCAAAGCACCGGCTGATACAAATCACCAGCACTGCAGTCCAAATCTGTGGGAGTGTGTTAGGGGCACATTCATCACCCTTTCCCCTTTCCCACGACAGACACACAATCCCATCCAAGCCCTCTCAGGCCTGTACGAGAGTCAGCGTTAAAGACAATACCGCCGATGATTCAACAGCAGTCCCTCCTCGTTTCTTAGTCTTGTTCTTCTGACTGAAAACAGAACACCCTACTTCCTATGAAACATGCTGTAGACGCCATCTTTCAAAATTAGTTCTTAAATCAATAACTAGAAAAAAAGAAGAAAAATTAGCTCAGTCAGAGCAACACACAAACAAAGCCACACTCTGTTCATCATTTGACAATGCATTTAAGAATAGAATAGAATAGAATAGAATAGAATAGAACTTTATTTATCCCCTATTGGGGAAATTTACTTGCCACAGCAGCTGAAAAAAGATACAGATATATATACACACATAAACTTATATATATGTACACACACATTTACATACTGAAGAATATAAAATATAAATATGTAAAATAAAACACTATAAAATAAAAATCTTACTATATATACACACAAACATGCAAGATTCAATGTTCTTATACCAAAATTTAAATAAAGATAAATGATGCCTGTAGTTATGTTGTTGGATATACTGATGGAGATTAGAGATCTAGGTTTAAGACCGCTATGTGACATATGGCATCAAACATGCTTGTGGTGTGGGTTCGTGATGGACCAGAAGGGGTTTATTACTGGAGCCCACACAGCAGGAGCTTCAATCGCAAAGTCTGCTCAACTACACTGTGTTACAGGAGGAAAAGTGAATATAGTCACGTCTGCATTTATATATATGCAAGAGACATCAGTAAACAAAAATCGGAAATTGTGGTTAAAAGTGTACATTCATTGACAGTGATGCTTGCGTATTAGTGTGATAAGAAAGGAAAAATCGAAGAGCAACTGTTCATGTGACTGAGAATGCCAAAGCAAAATGTGATCAGACTGTAAGCAAGAACAGCCCATCCGCAACTACACAGAAAGGGATATTACAATAAGACTAAAGCCCCTCATTACAGATATAGAGGACAATTTGTGAGTTCAGTGATAGAAAAGCTTAAGGCGCTGGTCTACACAGATGCGGAGAAAAGAGATATATGGTCTAACGAGTCATCCCTCACCTTATTCGGCAAGGGCAAAAAGGATGGTATATCCCTGAATGTGCTTACATTGAGGGGTTACATGGTAAGGTTAGGTCCTGTGCTATCTTTAAGGGAAGGGTCACTGCAAATCAATACAACGCTATTCTGACTGAACAGATTTATCCCACAACAAAACATTCATATTCAAATGTCCCCCACCCAGAAGGGTCACTTAATGGTTCGCACATCACGATCATTTTTGCATTGCAATGTATTGTTACACCTATAAAGCACACACATAAAGAAATAGGAGTTAAATAGACCACAAAATGGTTTGGGTGTTTAAGGGTATGTTGGATGATGCTGGAAAAGAAAAACAACCACTGGAGCCAGAACTCGCTGGAAGGAACAGCTGAAAGCAGAGCCAGGGTGAGAGCCTCACGCGCAAGAGACTGACCTCCATGCTTGTTCCACTGAACACACATGCTGCTTTCTGTCAAGACTGAATCACAATGGCCAACACCAGAAAATATTAAAGAAACGATGTGGAAAGAAAGTTAGAAAAATAGAGAATAAAAAGAAACAGGCAATAACATATTCAAAGGAGGGTGCCAGAAGGGGAAGTCCATTTTTCACATACGATATTCTACACACAAGCAGATGAATGAGCTGTAACTTTCACTCTCATCAACAAGTAAAACTGGCTCAAGTAATGATACTTCATAACCTTCCTGGTCTGTAACAAGTGTGAGTTTCCTGACGCTAGACAGGGTTTCTGCATTTTATTTTAGAGGCACAATGAACTCCTGCCGAGCATAAAACACCCCATGTTCACTTCCCACAACTTCTTATTAATACACAACTTTCAACCGAAACTCAAAACGTTTTTTCTTTTCCTAGGGAAGCACCCAGCATGGAGTTTCACATGTAGACAACTAGTCTAACAAACAAGTTATTATGCAAGATGCATTATGATGAAATTCCACGGTACTGCATCAATGCACACACAGACTGACAACTATGATTACTGCCTGTATCACTGCTCTTTATTTTCAGGGGGGAATTCAAAATACATTTAGGTTTTCACAGATTGTGATTTATAGTGAGTCAAAGCCAATACAATTGCTAACAATACTTACTGTTCCAAAATTCCCTTCAATTTTCCAAAACTGTCCTAAACAGCCATGTCATTATACTCTTATGGGGATAAAAGAAAAAATCCTGGCTGCATGAAGAAAACAACTCAGAGTAAGGTGAGAACAGGTATGAGATGAAAACCTACTACAGCCCAGGATCACTTACAAACACACTGGTTGAACTCCCTTCACTGAACTACAACAACCTTACAGCAAGGTCTGGCTCCTCACTGTAAATCTAGATGACAGACACATGCTTAGGAAACAAAAATAAAGTCTCTCCCCATCTCACAAACACAACATGTGTAATCTTTTGGCTAAAACCTGGGCTAGAAAGCAGTGTTTAGCCAAGGAACCTGATAAAAATTAAAACCAAATGAGGCTGCATGTACTTTGAAACACTGATGGGCTTATCGGTGTCTGAGTAATTCTCATTTAGGCCAAAAAGAGAGTGCATTAGCCCAGCAGCTGCACAGGGGGATCTCCCAAAGGTTGATCATTGGTCACTGTATAGAATTTGAAGGCAGTTATGCATATGTTTATATTAAAAAGAAAAAAATGTGTATTGCAATATAACTACTTACTTTATGTCCACAATGTCATAGAGCTTCTTGAGAAAATCGCTGTCGAGATGGTTATGTTCACCGGTGAGTGTGTGAAAATACACCATCACATACTCCTTCACCGTGATGTGATCCATCACATGAATAAAATATAATAAGGCCTACAGACACCCACACAAAGAGACAAGATGTAGATTAGATGTAGGTTTCTGTACACTTACAATAATGGCTGAATTGACTAATCACTTTCATGACTTTACCTTCTCCATGTCAATGAGAGTTACTGGAATGTTCCTGCCTACAATTACCATTACTGTCCTTCCACACATATCGACACCTGTGGGCAAAAACACAGCATCCTGGGTAAACTCAATTAAATATGAAATTTAGGGACTGGCTTTAGGGCTGTTTCAGCTGAGGTCATCTCTTTACAGAACCGGCTTTAATTAATGAAAAGGTTTCCATAATCAGTCTCAGCTACCTTCACTTCTTGAACTCAAGCTCAGTATTGTGAGAGTAAATCAGGTTATATGTCCTGGAATAAATGCAGCCAGATGTTCTCACATAGCGATCACAGATACACACAGTATGGTCAGAGACAGTCTGCCCCCTTTTGGCCAAAAGAGACAATGTCAATTACTGAGGTCATGCCAATCATCAGCAAGTTAATTTCCATTAATTGCTGTCTGTAAAAAAAAAGAAAAAAAAAAGGAAACGCTTGTTGACTGTAAGGGATGGCAGTTCTTCAACTTTAAATGATGGGCTTTGGACAGCCAGAGTACTGCACACAATGACACAGAGCTGTCGGTTTTGAACTCAGTAGGGTAGTTCACCACATAGAGCTGTGACACTACCTGACCCAAGCAACAAAGGGATGATGATCTAAAACATCACCACAGCAACCGTTTTTTGTGACTATTTTTGATCCCGAAATTGTGAAACGAGAGAAACGGATTACAGAACCCCTGATGTTGTGCTCAATGAGCTGGAACTAAGGTTTCCTGCCCAGTGAGCAAACACATGGGGAGAGAAAATCCAGCATGCACATGTGCACAAAGACACACAGTAAGACTAAAAAAAAAGAAGAAGAAAAGGAACTCATATGTGTTGGAGTGAGACTGAACAGAGAAGCCATGGAGATGCACACTGGCTGCACATTTCTGGAATGTGATCATACATTTACACACATTATTACAGCCCTCAGAACCGGAGGCGGATACACACCGGTTTGATACAAAGCTTTCAGTGCTGCGATGTCCGAGAGGTCCTCTGCTCGAGCTTTGCATAGCCAGCGGTTATAGCTGTAAGACAAGAGGAAGAGAGAACTAATCAAGAGACTCTAGAAAAGAGAAACTGGTGATCTATACAGAATGACTTACAGAATGCTTATGACGGAAATGAGTCCCATACTAAATGTATGAAATTTAACAGTAGCTCTCCGTAAACACATTTTTTCCATTTTAGCAGTATAGTTTTGCTCTATGATGCTTTATGGGAGAAAGAATGTTCTTACTTCCTCTGGTGTTGTTTCTGTTGGGCTGCCTCAGAGAGCTGGCCCTGCAGAATCTGCTTCCGCTGCTTATCCACGTCGCCCTCCATTCGCGCAAAGGCATGATTTCCAACCAGCCCCAGACCCGACTCCAGAGTGTCATCCTCTGAATTGTCTGAAACACACACACACGCACAAATTAAAAGCTAGAATATTCCATCATAATCGACAGCTTGTCTGAAAAGCAATTTATATTCAGTTAATATAGATCAACTTAATAACTCCTGACCACCAGAGGCAATGTGAAGCCCTGGCTGCATCTCAGTACAGTTCTGGATTTTCTGGATCACTGCTACTTAATCAAACTGTTGATTTAACTGAAAAACACTCCAGGGCCTGATAGTAGATTTAAGGATTTGGATTTGAAGATCTATGATGTACACTACTGATGTACACAGTTCAGGAGCACCCCAGTTTACCACATTTACGTGAAATTTAAGCCATTTAATTTCAGTGAATATTTATAAAAAAAAAAAAACAGAAAAACACTGAGAAACTTATACTGCCTTAAGTGAAGTGCTAAAATAAAAAAACAATAATTTTAAAGCTTAGTCATTTTTCAAACAAGTATCAGATCAAAGGAGTCTCAGCTGATGCTCACACAATTTTCAACATCAATACTGGAAAAAAAGTGGCACTGTGCCATCTCTAATAGCTTACCCACAGTCCTGGTGTGGCAGCGAAGAACATATTAAAACTGCACATTTAAAAAACACTGTAGTTCCGAGACCCTGCACCACTGCTACAACTCTTCTCTGGTGACCTCAGCAAATCCTTACATTGAATTTGGAGTTTCAATCCTATTGTGGCATGTCCACTCCAGGTACTGCCTGCTGGTACCAAATACTGATATTCAGTATTTGTCACAGAGATTCTTATCCAGTGAAGACCAGGACCCTCTCAGACAAAGAGTGTTATCACACCGGTACACCTGTGCAGGTACCAAGCTTTCGGAGTGAACAGCACAGTTCACTTTCTCATTATGCTGGTGGATTTTACCCTCATTCAATATGTTCATGCTAAAGAAATTGAGAGAACACCTGTGGTTTTGCAAGTTCTTTGTGCTACTGTTCCAACTGCTGAATATACATACAGTCATATGCAAATTTGGGCACCCCAGGTAAAGTGACTGATTTCAGTTTACACATCCTCTACAAAGAACAAATGTCTGCACATTTTAGTGCACAACTGTGTGTGTGTTTTTTTTAACACACTGGATTAAAAAAAACAAAAAAAATCAACCTGTGTAAAAGATATAGCACCTTTTAAATTTTATATTTAATTTTGTTTTCAATACGGTAAATTCAGCACAAACAAAAATTAAACACTAAAACATAACATAAGCATAACACTTAAGTTTGTTCACTGCAGTGTATGTGAACTTATTCTCATTTAGAAAAGCCACAAAACAGGTTAGGGCTGTTCAAACGTTTGCATACAATTATAGTTCAAAGGGAAACAGATTTTGATGTGTGTTTCTTTCAACCACGGCCTGTTCTTTTGGTTGCCTTCAGGGGTCAAAGCTCTGCCCTTTAGCTGAACACAATTTTGTACATGCTGCTGTGGTGCTCAGACCTTGTGGTGCTTTCGGACCCAAGGTCTGCTGAAAAAGGGCTCGCTGTCACTACGCTTGAAGCTGCTTCGCTTCTGCATCAGCTTCTCATCAGCAAATAAGTGGATTACACATACCTGACCACTATTTTCTTGCTGACATTTTCTTCCTAAGGTCTTTTCCTCTCTATTAGTAATAGAGGTATTGAGTCAGACAGGATGCACAACAGTTCCTGGTGTACTGAGACATTATGTGGGCTTGCCTGCTGATATTTAACAGAGAATTTATTTGCCTGCTTTAGTAACAACAACAATATGGTTTGTCTACTAAAACAGAGCAAGTTCATATCTGGAACCTAAGAGCCTATCCAACAGAGGCTGGTGTGTAAACTCACTTTGTGGAGTCCATTTACATCTTGGGCAGTGCTGAAAGATTTTACTGGTGGATGCACAGCAGCTACCTGGCAGTCTGGTTTAATATAGGAAGGAACGTGGTCCTTGGTTTCCAGATCACCACAACAGACGTCTCTCTGTGAGCATGATATTTCTATTACAGTCCAAATGACTTTGATAGTATAAGACCTCGAACATTAAGCACATATCATCTGTGCTCAGCACTGCTTCTGCAGTCTCCTGGAGTTTGAGGAACCACTGTAACATTTGTAACTACTTATATGTTCACACGTAGAAAAATCTAAATGTCATACATGCCCACATTTTTCAGAGGACATAGCATGCCATCTCTGATAAGACCCAGAGCCTTTAACAAGAACTGGCTGATCTAAGCAGAACTCCAAGAGTCCAGGATGTGTGATGTGAAGCCAGGTGGCCTGGGAAATGATACTCTACTGTTATTTGAATCTCAAGCATGCACGCCAAACTGTGCTGCTCTGTTGTAACACTCCAAGCACTTAATAGAGAACGTCTGAGCGCTCTGCTGTCCTTATTTCCTCCTTTTCTGTCCGATGATTACTCCAAGTGAAAGGTGCGGTAGAAAGGTCAAAAAAATCTGTCATGGCTGAAAAAAAGGTAAACACTTCTTCTATGAACTGACCAAGCTGAAAAGGTAAATAGGGCAATTACAGTAAATTACAGCAAGGAAGAACACAGCTTTGGCTAAAGGAAAAAATGTCCAGCACTGAAGTGGCATCAGGACTGAATTAAAACGCAGATGTCTCTGTAAGGTTATTTTTGGCCGAAATGCTTCCATCATATTAATGAAGAAACAGAGATTTCGTTTTTCTAATAATGCACCATAGGGTCCTTTTCATCCACTTCAGAGGCCTTGGTTCTCTTTAACTAAGCATTTGCCTTAGTTACAGCAAAACGTTCCACACAGCGACCTTGGGCTGTCCTCTCATATCCTGCACTAAAGCACCGAGTTGCAGGCAGGGAGGCAGTTTGTGTTTATTTACATTGGGACCGGCTGATGCACAGTTTGTTTGAGTTGGATCGATAACTCAATGGAGGGGTGATCACCTCAACACAGCTGGACCACAGGCCACAGGATCTGGGACTGGAATAATGGCTGGCAAACAAATATAAGTGCCTAAACCCTCACTAACAAACAAACATGACCATGTGAATCTGCTCACACCAAGCAAACAACACAGAATACAAAAAGGTACACATATACAAAAACGCAACTGAAGAGGAGATTCGACAGTCCTGCTTTTTACAGGTCTGCTAATGTTGCACCTGTTGTTGCTTTCAGGGCTTGAGGATGATAAGCCAGATGCTCCTAAGAAAATCACTCAGCATTCAATGCAAAATGTTACGGCCACCAAGGAAAAAATGGCTCATTTAACAATCAGTCTTGCATAAATCAGCCCCACAATAACTGTTGGCCTGTCTAATTGCACTATATAGACAAACTAAGCATTTACCTATCTTTCCCTAGAGAAAAACTGATGAAACAATCTGCTCATGAAACAAATTGAAACAATAAGCATGGTTTATGGGTAGGATTTAATTCTTCAAAATCCTTTACAGTCAACATTAGTCTAGGAATTATACAAGGCAGCACTTCTGAATGGTATTTTCCTGATCACATTTCAAAACCTGGGTAATGTTCAAAACTATTCAGCAGGTTATAAAGCTTCCCGCAACCACATTTTATTTTCATTAAACTGACTGATCATGATGTACATATGCTATAAACAGGCTGGCAGATGTCATGTTTGTATGATTTTGTGTGCAGAGCTCACCCTCCAAGCTGCCAGGCTTCTCCGTGATGCGGATCTGCCTCTCTGGCACTACTGGCTCGCCCTCTGCATTCCCAATGTCTGCAGGTAGAAGAGGTAAGCTGGCTCCTTCCTCATTTGTTGAGCGCGGATAATATAGCGGCAGTAATTTCCTGTACACTGCCTGAGACACACACACACACACACACACACTTAAAAGCAATCTCAATCATATGCACACAAATCTGCAGTCCAAAGTTTACAGCTCACTGAGTCAATCGCAATGCATTAGGATTTGATTTTATGTTTCACATTCAACTGGAACATATCAATTCAGATCTTTTGAAGGTTGAGCATAGTCAGAAAATCTACTCAGTTAGCAATCAACTAGGGTCCTTGAGCCATCTTCAATGTACATGTCTGAAATGAGCTTTGTAGATAGTTCAAACAAAGTGACTCTGGTCTGTTTCCCTCACAAAAACAACACAGACAAGCTTGAAATAAAATCAACACAATCTAAGACAGTTGAGACATGATGAAGGCATATGTCGTGAGCTAGAAAGGCAGCTTTTATGCATTAGCTGATGAAAGAGAGAACAAACCTCCTCAGCATCAGAAACTGCAAACACCACCGCATCTATGCTTTCTCCATGATTTTCAAGAAACCTGCGAACAGTCCCTGACAGAAAAAAGACAATGAGCTAAAATTTAAATGAAAGAAGGGAAAAGTTTTTTAGTCAATAAAGTTGTTGCATTTGAAAAGTTCCATTCAAAAATGCTGTGCATCAATTTGTAACTGTTTGACATACACTAAACAAGCAATATTTTGGCCCTGAAAAAAATCTTAGTTTCCTGAGACAAGTAGTAAAATTGCCATCTGATTTTTTCACTACTTCATTAATGCTAAACAATTTTATTTCTCTGCATTAATCACAATACAGCATTAATTTCGTGAAAGAACATTTTTATTCAATGCTTTTTTGGAATAAAAATCTTAATTTGTTAGCTTTTTTAAATAATAGAATTGCTTTGCAAAAGTGATTTACTGAAGGCTATGTGAGTAGCATCTTCAAGGGGGTATCCTCTCTTCGCAGTGCTGATTACACAAAAACCCACTGAGACCATCGCATGCTCCCTGGAAAAAGACATGTGAACGGAAAGCATTTAATTCAATTTACACATATTACATATCACATACAGGTTCCTTTAGATTCACTTACAGACGTGACTGGATTATCCTAAGAGAAATGACTCAAATAAGCTAAAACAGTTCACTGCAGAGTAACAAACAGGAGTGCCTTTGATGAAGACACACTTTGTGTAAATGAGGCTTAATGTATTCAACAGCTCCTCCTGTCACAGAGTCACACCCAAATCATTCCATGCAGTTATACAACTCTGGCCTTAGTGGACATTCTCTGGAATCTGGCTCATTTTGGACCTGGCAAATTTAGCTGTGCTCAAATACTGAAAACCCCATTTTTATCCTTTACATCAGTGTAATGCTGCCTTTGACATTCAAATGGCTGATAAGTGAACAGATGATGTTTATCTAAGGGAAAGTTAATCATAATGTTTCCTTAGAGACAGAGGTATTTGTAACAATAGCATGTAAGAAAAGGCAGTTGTGTGCTAATCTCCCATTAGGTGATGTAATGGGCAGGCTTACTTGGCAAGTTGCAGGACATTTCTATAGCAGCTGTATAAGGAGCTCTCAGCAGCTGTGCGATACTTGGCTTTGTATTTGGGCCCCACTGTATGAATAATAAAGCGTGCCGCCAAATTGAAACCTTCGGTCAATTTTGCTTCCCCTGTTCGGCAGCCTGTAATAATACAAACATGCTCCCCTGAGATCGCGATATAAGACAATTAGAAATATTTAAAAACAAATGAACAAACAGTAACAGTAGGCGTAGTAGTTTGGCTTCTTCTCGTCACTCTCAACTCCTCTCCCAGTGATGCCCCCTACCTTTCAGCTTGAGTAGTTCATCCCGGAGTTCAGCGCCGGCATGTCTGTGAACGCTGTCCGAGATCGGGTTCTTGTCTGTTAGTGTCTCATTGCTTGTGTTTACAATAGCAGTGCAGTTCAGAAGTGCCACATCGCCTTTGCTGTAATGACACGTGTGGTTAATGTAAATTCAGGTGGGAGCAAAGGGAAGCAGTAAGAAGACTGAATAACAAATTTAACTCCCTCCCTTAGGCTTCTCTAGAAGACATTTAAGATGGTTATAAGTATATAACACAGTAACAGCAGTCATTTTTCAGAAAAATACTCCATTCAGTTCAGTGTAGTGAGATTTGTTCCTTGTGCCTTTGGTAAGTAAAGAGGAACTAACGCAACTGCTGGACTCAGGCCATCATATGATACGCAAGACTTGTTTTTCAGTCACGCTACAGCAAAATTCTACAAAGTCAGTGGACTTGTGCTTGATGCACAATATGATATGGCAACTCCTGGAAGAGGTTGTATCAATGCTCAGACAGAGACGGGAGAGATGTAATTAAATGTCTGCACCACTTCCCAGTGCTGCATCATGACAATCAGTAATACATGTATTTTCCTGTTAAAAAAACACTCGCCCAACAAAGTGTGTCAAACTAAACACAACCTTATTAAACCTCTACTGTAGAAAAAACTTTCTTCAAACATGTCAATTAACACAAAGCGCAAATTTTCCTTTGGGTTTTGAAAAACAGAAGCTATATAATAAGAGTTGTGCAAAATGGCAGTCCGCAAACAGTCATCTTAGTAAAGGAGCAGCCAGAGGGATCTCACACTATCATGTGGCTGTGCAACAAAGAGGATTTATGTTCACATGGCAAGAGGCAGGGAGGGGGGGCTGGGGCTGTTGAGTGTATGAAGCTGGCCCCGAAACTCAGGAATCATGATTAAACACAGCAACAGAAGGTTAGAGGTGGAAGAAATAAAAACAATGAAGCCTAATGAGAAGGAGCGGACTAAGGCCCGACTAATATGAAAACCTTGAACAATAGTGTTATCCATTTTAAGAAGTCAAAGAAAATCCAAGAACACAGATACAACTGAATATTAAAAACTACACAAACACTAAAAGTGCTTTAGTAACTAATACTGATGGTCACCTGTCAACAGTGAATTGCTAAATATAATTTTTTCATTCAAATTTTGTTGTTTGGACAAAAGACTTTAAATAGAGCTTTTAAACCATTAAATCCTCAAAATCTTTACAAGCAATTAAATATTGGTACATAATCAGTGGGATATATTGTGACTTATTCATTGGGGCTCTTGTGAGACTCACAAGAGAATGATTTTCCTGTTGATATCCTCTCTGTATGGAAAAGGAGAGACAAGAGAGTTGATCTGGTCAGTCAGCTTGTCCACTTCATCTCTTCCATCCCTGTTAGGAGATCCTTCTTTCTCCTCTCCATCCTCTACTGCTTCAGGCTGATCCCAGGTGTGAAGGTTCTGGACTTCTACAAACTGAGAACGAGCTCCCAATGGATCCATATCGCTGACTAGCAAGACAGCAGTGAACTAAGCAGGACACACAATAACACACACAAACAGAAAATACAGACCCTTTTCTATTAGTAAGTCATGGGTTTGGGGCAGTATTAAAACATAAAATGCTTACAGTGAACACCACTTATCAGAAATATGTGGATAAAAAAAAGGTCTGAGAAAGAACAAGGAAGGTTTTGGAAATATTGCATTTTGATGGTATTTCCTAACAGTAGGGAGCACTTTTGTGTTGTTTGAATTGTAACAAATTTCAATTAGCCTTTCAATCAGTAAAAATAAAAATTTCCTGCAAAACGCTACAGGTATTTTGTCTGCAGGAAAACAGTTTAGTCTTGGACGTGTTCAGTGAAAAGACACAATGTCAGTCTTGTTGAGAAATGTGACTCGCATTTCGGAGCATTACTGAAAGGTAAGAGGGAGATGAGGAGAGGTCATCATTCACTGGGCTGATGCATTAAACACAACAAAGAGCATCTATCTATCTGAGCAAGAGTAAAGAGGCTGATAAGGCAATACGTGCAATATGTGCAAACTTCCATTTGTCCAAATTCGATTCTGTAAGAAAAAATTACTGCTGTGTTAACTCTGAATAAAATGAATTGACTGGGGAAAAAGAAACAAATGTCAGCAGACAAACAACATGGCCTAAGGTTTCTAAAAAAGAGGTCTTATCATTAAGTTATGCATGCATCTGATGAATACCAGAACTGTCACGTGATCACATGTGAAAATAAAAAAAGAGTTAGTGTCATATCATGTGACACTGCTTCACCATGACTGATAAAAAAAAAACCTATAAATAACTTCAGAATTTTATTTTACCATATTTGACCATTTTAAAAGTTTATTGCATGTGTCAAATGATCTGTAGGTATAGTTGCATCATAAGATACTAATAATAACTGTTCCAAGAAAAAACCGTTTTGATCGTTTATATATATATTCTATTTTATTTATTTTTTTACAGGTTTGTGGTCTGCCTCTTGTCTTCTACAGGAGTAACGGAGAGTGACAGTACTTACACTATAAAAAAAATCACACACACCCCACAGAGCACAGAGAAGCCCCTGCTAAAGGTCCTGTCACCGAGGTAGGTGAAGGAAAGATTAGAAAGTTGTGTAAGTGTCGGCACTGAAATGCAAATAAACGTGAGGCTAAGTTCGCACTGTGGATGTACAAAAAGAAAACACCGAGTTTGCGCCACATTATTGCGAGTAAAGAGCACTGGTTGGACTTACTCCGGTCTCCGCTGCTGCTGCTCAGTAAGACCTGCTGTTAGCTCGCTTAGCTCATCGGCTTCCAACACAACAAAGGACTGTCTCACGACAACGGGGAGTCATTTATCATTGCCCCTGCTCACCGTGCCATTCCAGAATATGTGACTTGGCGACAGTGTGGTAAATAAAACCCCGTGTTATTTTCGCAGTTTGGAGAGTATCGTTCGAGCTTAATTAGCGTGTGTGATCAGCTGATTCACGAGCGAACACGATCACTTCCGGGAGGCTCTGCGTAAGGGACCGTAAAAACATTGTCGACTTGAGCTTAAAACGCATAGTCTGATTTGAATGTGCGCAATATAGTTTTTTTTTATCTCGAATTGCACGCTTCTGTTATCATTAAATGCGAACAAACGTAAAAACATATGGTGTTTAATCACATTTTGTTCAAACACGTGTATATTAAGGTAAATACTGCACCAAAGCGGCTTAAACCCAGACGCTCAACAGGCTATAAAAGACTAAAGTAATCGAAAATGCACAAAGCTTGTTTATATATATATATATACGATATATATATATCGTATGTATAATGCGATAACAGTAAAAGTATATAGACGATCTTGTAAATCAACAATCATATGGGTTTTCTTTATAAATCTCAGAGATCACGAGGTTTACACGGTTCATAACCACCTACATCGATGGGGAACTCGATTATTATGGTCTTTGTTGAATACCGCATGTCTGCGTGATGGAAGATTTCGGGAGAGTTTTCATTTGAAAGCCTTAATAATAAATGTAAACAACCGTTTATTGAGAAGGTATGTGTGTGAACACACGTGTGGTTGTGAAAAGTAGTCTAAGTGCTGGATTATTTTATTTGCGGTTCATGTGCCACACGTGGGTCCATATAGACCTGTAACTTTTAGCATGTGTAGCCTGGCAGTGGAGCACAGCAGCGTGTGGCCATTTACACTGTAAACATTATTACTCTATTGGATGTTATACGAATACTTTATTCAGAAAATATTTTAGAGTAAAATCCGGTTCAGTTATTTGGTTAGTGGGATTAAAATGAGCTATTTTCAGAATCTTTGGTCGGGAGACGCTCCTTAACATTCCCATGTGAAATAAGTCTTCATTTTATGTCTCTAGGTTGGGAAAAGCGTCCTGCTACTTGCCATGGGCTTGACTAAACAGTACCTACGCTACACATCGGCCGCTGTTTTCGGTGTCATTGGCAGCCAGAAAAGCAACATCGTGTTTGTGACCCTGAGGGGCAGCGAGAGGGGCCGATATGTGGCAGTGGGAGCCTGCGAGCATGTATTCATATGGGATGTGCGCAAAGCGGAGAAGGTGATGTTTTGAAGCCGAAACGGGTGGTCTCACCTGGAGCGGGTAGTCTGTGTTCCTCATTGCTTGATGCAGATGTTTTTGGAGGTGGGATAGAGCCAAAATGTGGGCCATCAGGTTGCAAAGATGCTTTGAATTGTTTATTTCTAGCAGCGTTTATAGCTGCAGTATATTACACTAGTGCACTAATGGCCCAACAGCTTAAATTTAGTATCAAGAATACAAAAAGCCTTTAGCAGTTGTAAATCTGTATCGCTGATACACACTTCTCTTTTACTCACAATGTTCATTGGTAACGTCTTCGTTTTGCAGAACAAATTGTTAATTTTTTAATTTGAAAATGTTTTTTTTTGAGCCAAACCAAGTTATAATAAATCCAACCAAATCTTCAGAATCAAAAAGTACAACAAATGTTAACATTATGTACTTTTTGCATTTACAATATTTGGTGGACGCTCTTGTCCAGAGCGATGTACAACAGCTATACAAAGTTACTGTCTGTTATACCTGCATTTTCATCACTTTATTAACTTATTTTTCTACTTTTTAATTCAATCAAATGCTGCTGCTGGAGTATGTGAATTCCCCCCTGGGATTAATAAAGTATCTATCTATCTATCTAGAATCAGAAATTTCACAGGCCCTAAAAATATGTATGCATTACACCCCAAATTGTTAGTAGCCATTAACTAATTGTTTTTAATGTCTCCATGCTGTGGATGATGTGCTGTGTGGTTAAATGTCAGTGAGCAGTTTGTTCACCTCCAGTTTCAATTTGTTATTTTTCTAGATTCTAATCCTTGAGGGTAGTAAACATGAGGTAACACATCTCTGCACCTCTCCTGATGGTATCCACATAGCTGTGGGTTATGAGGATGGCAGTGTGCGCATCTTCAGTTTATTAAGTGGTGAAAGCAACGTCTCCTTTAATGGGCACAAATCTGCCGTCACAAGCATCCAGTATGATGCGCTGGGTGCACGACTTGTCACTGGATCCAGGGTAAGAAAAGAGCATGTTTGATTTTTCTCCTTTGCCCTGTCCTCTTAAGTGTAGTATGACATTCTGTAGTTGGGAACAAAAGCATAATGAGCTGATATCTTTCTTTTCTGTAGGACACAAATGTGATTGTGTGGGATGTGATAAATGAGTGTGGATTGTACAGGCTCAAAGGGCACAAAGATGCCATCACAAAGGCTTTGTTCTTAAAAGAAAAAAATCTGCTGGTCACAAGGTCAGTTGTATTCTTTCCTAAATTATGTACCAACTCCAAAAATGAATGTTCAGAATTTAATCTTATGCTCCTCAGGAAATGAACTTTGTATAAAGTGTTGTGAGAATTGTTGGTGCTCTGATAAATGAAAGCTAAATGATCTAAGGTGACTGGCTTGTATTGCACACTTCTTCCCCAGCTCGAAGGACAGTTTTGTGAAATGGTGGGACTTGGATACCCAGCATTGTTTTAAGACTATGGTGGGCCACCGCAGTGAGGTAAGCAGGATCACTTTATTGTTATGAAGTCAAATAACATCAGACTGCCAGTACAATAAGGCTGTATTCTTAATACTCCATTCCGTAATCTAAAATTCCCCTCATTTCTGACGTTATCTAGGTATAAAACCATTGGAAAAAGTTGTCAGTTTGCTGTTCTTTTCAAATGTAACTGCACTTGGATAGTTACATAATTAGTTATATATGGAATTGAATGTACTTTATTATTAACAGAGTATGCTATTGCTTGAATGTTTAGCATTTTAATGATTTCTCTTATAAATTTGTAGAAAATATAATACCATTATATAATGGTTAAGTATATAAACACAGAGCAGTTATAACACAAATAAAAAGGGCAGCAGAGATGTACCGCTTGCCAGTGAGTCTCAACATTCCTCTATATTGTTAGTACTCAGGTCTTGCAGGTTACTATATTCCTGTCAGCTTTGTCATTCATTCATTCATTCATTCATTCATTTGTTCATTCATTCATTCATTCATTCATTCATTTATTTATTATACCTGTTTATGTATGATTTTAAAGTGTTTTATGACCAGTCTAATTGGTCATATTGTGAAGGGGTGTAAAAAGTTTAGATACTGCTAGACTGTCAGACCTCCTGTTGTTTCCGGGAACTACAAGTGAAAAACAAGTACAATCAATTCATCCCCTATTTCTTATTTATGGTGACTATGAAGGACTATTAAGGATTTAAGCATTTAATTTTGCTCTATATTAGTTATTAAAAAGCCCACTGCAAATCCCCTTTCCATTCTTCAGATATGGGGAATGGTTCTGTTGAATGAGGAGAAGAGGCTGCTTACTGGCTCTGCTGACAGTGAACTCCGAGCCTGGAACATCGACTATCTGGAGGAAGTAAGGAGAGACCATTCTACCTATGTGTTTACATGGCAACATAGCTGTAAAATCCTTATGTGATTTTAACTCACACAGCAATAAAGTGTGAGAAATTAGTTTGTAATAATTGAAATACAAATCTGTCTCACTTCAGAATAAAGAAGTGGGTGAGCCGCGGGAGAAAAAAGGGAAAAGTCTTCTTGATGATGATGATGATGATGATGACAATGAAGACGAAGGTCCTAATGAAGACCCAGAGGAGGTGCTGCCACTCTCTTTACTGACAGTGCCTATTCTCAGCTAAAAACATGAGTGTGACTGTCTGCAGTGACATGTCTAGGATAATATTGTAGTGAATCACTATATTTCTGTGTGATCTGGGATTATATGTGAAAAATGATCCTGAAAGCATGTTGATGTTCTGTCTTTCGCCAGAGAATTCTCAACTGTAAGAAAGCCGGCTCTATTTTAAGAGAAGCCAGGGACAGGGTTGTGTCCCTGACTGCAGATCCCAAAGCTAAATTTATAGCCTGTCATGTATGTATTTCCTTTTATTGCTATTAAAATATATACAGATGTACTGCTAGTGATGTTGGATATTGATTCAGTGTTCTCTGTAGGGCCTAGATGCTACTTTGGAGATCTTTGCTGTGCTTCCAGAGGAGGAAATTCAGAAGAAAATGGGTAGAAAGATGAAGAAAGCCAAAAAGATGGCCAGGTGTGAGACCATCATTTATCCGATGAACCAAACAACACAAGCAATGCATTGTAATGTCCAAGATTTTCTAATTATTCTTTTGCTTATTATTGTGGTGCTGATCCAGGACTCAGGATAAGGGTGCTGATGCAGCAGATCCAATAGTGGAGAGAACATTGACCGATGAGATCCAAAAGCTGACCAGTTTAAGGGCTTCTTCCAAGATTAGGTGCAGCAATCTTGATATCAAAGAAATAATGTTAACCTATAGTACTGTGTGTGCATTGCTCTAATGGAGTAGTATTTGTTTTTCTCAGGTCTTTAGACTGCTTTCTGTCTCCTAATGGTGAGATGAAGATTGCTCTGTTGCTGCAAAATAACACAGTTGAGACTTACACTCTGAACACCACAGAGAAGAACCCTACTGGCAACAAGACATGTCGGCTCACGCTTGGGGGCCACCGCACTGATGCTAGAACGCTAGCCTTTAGCTCAGACAACATTGCTATTCTCTCTGCTTCTGGAGAGAGTATCAAAGTGTGGAACAGGTAAGGCAAAAGACACTGGACAGCGCACAGTACTGTTGCTAATTCGAGCCCAGACCAATTCATGCCCTGGTTAAGTACCTGTGTTCACTTCCATTGTGAAAGTTTAGGGGGAGAAAATTCCAGTTTTTGGAGGCAAGAACACTAAACGATCTGCCACCCATTGACTAAAGGCAAAATTTGGGAACAAGGAGCAGACCATTGTCAAAGGAGTGTAAATTCAGAATTCAAAGAGTAATTCAGAAAGAAAGAACGGAGCAGAGCCATAGAAGGCTTTGAACATCATGAGAAGTAGTATTAAATATATCAGTAGCCAGTGACGTTTATGAAATATGGGAGAGATATGTTCAGATTTTTTTGTGAAAGTGAAGACTTTCACAAAAAAGAATTTTGAACATATTAAAACCAGGCTATGGTGTTTTTAGGGAGGCCAGAGAAAAGATGGGTATGAAGAATTGAATGCATAGAGAAGTATTTCAGCATCCTTTATAGACCGGGATGATCGAGATACATGAAAAATTAGGGAGATGAAAAAATGCACGATAATACATGATAATCGAATGTCAGAAAAGCATCAAAAAGAACACCAAGATTCCAGACACAGTGGAAAACTACCTATGTTCAGGCTAAAATCTGGGAACCTAGAGGGAACCTGGCAGCCCTTGTGCTGACCAATAATATTTCAGTTTTTGCTGTGATGAGCTTGAGAAAGTTTGACGCCAACCAGGTTGTTAATCCTGATCGATGGCTGCAAAAGAATGAGGCACAGTGGCAGCAGTGAGGGTGGTAATAAATCTTGATTGTCGTCAGCATAGCAGTATCTTTATATACATCATTAAACGATGACTGCATTTGACCAGTCTGTTATTTGCACTTTAGCTAGCTGCACATATACATTCCAAATTAGGTACTCTGCCAAAAAGCATTGCCAGCATGGGTTCTCTGATGAGGTATCGTTAAAAAGTGTACATCACACAGCAGGGGCTTATGTAACTGTAGCTTACTCTGTATTGTCCTCAGTAAGCACACTGTTTTGCGTTCTTGAGTTCTGAAAAGGAAGTCTTCTCTTTTCCAGATCAACTTTACAGGTGATTCGGACCATGGCTTGCGAGTATGCTCTCTGCTCACTGTTTGTGCCTGGAGATAGACAGATTATCATAGGAACTAAGGTAAATTACAGTGCTCTTTATTTCTTGAATTAAATAGTTAACTATTTATCTCCTGTTATTACATTGTCTGTTGAGTGCCTGTAACATCCCTCTGTCTTCTTGCAGAGTGGAAGGATTCAGATTTTTGACCTTGCATCAGGAAGTCTGCTGGAAATGACAGAAGCCCATGATGGAGCTCTGTGGTCCATTTGTCTCTCTCCTGATCAGGTACTGAAAGAAGTGACACTTGCACTATTGCAGCCATTAGTCTTCTAACTGTTTTGTGGATGCTACTAAATAAAGTCTTAAGTAGGGTTTTATGTTTTGTGTGTATGTGCTTCTCTCTTTTTACTGTGTGTACCTGTGTTCAGAGGGGTATTGTAACTGGAGGAGCAGACAAGACCGTGAAATTCTGGGACTTTGAGCTCGTAAAGGACAGTGAATCCGGACCAAACAAGTGAGGCAAACTAAAATTCCTGATCGCTGCCCTTATTCTCTCTCTGTTTGCTAATGTGTAATTATGTGTATGTAGCCTTTTGTACATGGACAGTTCATGGAAACATGCATTTAATTCATTAACAAATAATAATAAATGCCAAAAATGGAGATAAAATGGTTTTGCTCCAAAAGGAACAATATTTTGAAATGATGTTCAGAACTTCAGAACCTGGTTTTCTGTTTTTCTTTTACATATTTTCTTTACACTGCCCTTAGCGTTGTGTTTTTAAAATGTGTGCTGTTGTAGGAGACTGACTGTAAAACACACTCGCACACTGCAGCTGGATGAGGACGTCCTGTGTGTGCGCTACAGTCCTGATCAGAGGCTGCTGGCTGTGTCTCTGCTCGACTGCACTGTAAAGATATTCTACACAGACACACTAAAGGTACGCTGAACAATATATACAGTACAAACACCACCATATCGATGCTCCTCTGTCTATAAATGACAATTGAATTCACTCAGGTGATTGATGATAAATGGGGAAAATGTGGTCTGTACTCTTCTATTTTAAAAGAACAGTCTGGACTTTTCACTGTAAATATGTCTCTCTTTCTCTAGTTTTTCCTGTCCCTGTATGGACACAAACTGCCGGTGCTCTGCCTGGACATTTCACATGTAAGCTCACATATCTAGTGGGATTTAAGAAGGCAGTTATTTATTGCAGCTCTTTACCAAAAGTATATTTTGTAATGTTTTGCTTTAGGATAGTGGACTTATTGCCACTGGATCAGCAGACAGAAATGTGAAAGTGTGGGGTTTGGACTTCGGTAACTGCCATTGTTCAATGTTTGCACATGATGACAGGTAGTTTCATCCACTCAGACATTATTACATTTCACTGTTCTATGTTAAAATATCCAAAGAGCAAAAAAGTCCAGGGTTACAGCATATAGAAAAGAACATGACTTCATCAGGGTCAGTGTGTGACGTAAGTGTAGTAATTTCCTTTCTAAAGTCTACTTTTAGTCAGTTGTTACTTATGTCCAGTATCAGTATGTATCCTATATTGGAGAGTGGTCACAAGATGATATCAACCCAGATGGTCAGTATTTGTCATCTGCTCTTTTCTTTCTCTTCCACTTTCTCTCTCTTTTTCCAGTGTCATGTTCCTTCAATTTGTTCCAAAAACCCATCTGTTCTTCACAGCGGGGAAGGACAGAAAGATCAAACAGTGGGACGCGGACAAGTTTGAGCACATACAGACTCTGGAGGTGACATTTTTAACCAAGCAGACCATTCTCCATATGCATACTTCTATGAGCTGCATGATTGTTCTGGGTGGCACAGGGTGAAAATAGCTATTATTGACATCCAGCACTAAAGAGTAGAACACAGTCGATAGGCAGCACAGGTTGCTTGCATTATGTAAGCAAAAGTCTGTTTTTCTTTAAAGGACCATCAGTTTTCTTTAAAGAGCAATCAAGTATGGAAGGAAACATGGCTGTCTAAATGCCTCAGTACATTTCTAACCTTTGAGTTTGCGACTTTTTTCCTATTAGGGTCATAAGGCTGAAGTATGGTGTTTGGCCATCAGTCCCAATGGAGACCACATAGTCTCCTCTTCTCACGATAAGTCCCTCAGGCTTTGGGAGAGAACCAGGGAGCCTATCATTCTGGAGGAAGAGAAGGAGGTGGTGAGTGACTGGAGGATAATGTGTTGGTGCTGCTGAGTAACCTATTAATCTCTTAAATACAGTTTTGAGTAGTAATCAAATGGGGATGCAATTTACTATGATAATAGCAAACTATATTGCCCACCCCTAAGTACAGTGAAACACATTATAATGAGGTATTATGAAGTATTCCTCTAAACTGAGAATGAAAATACAATAACAGCTGTTTTAATACAGTATAACAATGACATTATGCTCTTTTAACATTATGAGCATCTATATCTGAACAGCAGGTAACTACTATACCTCAAACTGACATTTCACATGCTTATTTTATGGCAACTTTTTTTTTTTAGGAACGAGAAGCAGAATTTGAAGAATCTTTGGCCAAAGGAGATGAGCCTGTGGTAAGGAGTGGGATTTGTCTTCACAGAAAGTGTGTGCATGTGTGTGTGTGTGTGTGTGTGAACTTCTTCTTTATGTTTTAGTAATTTCAGCTTGTTTTAGACTGGTTTGGTTCCTACTGTGTACAGGTTCCTGGAGAGGCCAAAGGAGAGGCAGAGCCTGCAGGAAAGAAGACCATAGAGACAGTCAAAGCTGTGAGTTTACCAACATTGAGGGAAGAGCGTTAATTTCTGTAGTGGTGGATGATAGCAGAAAGTTGATATAAATCACTGTCCCTCGAATTGTCCGTTCCAGGCTGAGCGTATAATGGAGGCTTTGGAGCTCTACAGAGAGGAAAGCAAGAAGCTAGAAGAGCACAGGGCTGCCTGTGATGCAGCAGGGAAGGAGGTGTGGAATATTCTACACACACACACACACACACACACATCTCTCTAGTAGAATAGTCATTATGAAAAAGAAATTATAGAAAGAGATGATAATTACTCCCCATTATGAAAGAACTATGTTGCATTATATTTTAGGATAGATTTTAAAGTTCTTTAACATATTCCTGTTACCTGTGTCCCTCACAGGATGTCATTCTGTTTATGTTCCAAAACATAATCTTAAATAGATAGTCTGCACTAGACAGAAAAGTTGCAGAGGCCTCTTTCTGTTACGCTGCAGAACTCATTATCTTTTCGCAATTAGGCAGTCAAATATGATCTGAAAACATGTTTTAGTATAGCTTTTGTTTAAGATTATAATGCATGTGGGTGAGTGTGAGTGATTATTTGTCATTGTGAACACAGCTCCTCACACAGTGCACCAAAATAAAATGTATCCTTTGCATTTAACACATCCATGTAGAAGCAGGCCCGGAGAGCGGTGATTTGGGATGGTACCTTGCTAACGGTTACCCCAGTGGTATTTGAACCGTTGAACTTTGGGTCACCGGGGCAGCTTCCTAAAACCATTACACCACCACTGCCCCACTGTCATTTTATTTTATTATCAATTTCTCTGTAATATTTTTGCTATCTTGCTATTTCATTTTAAAGCAGTTTGAGCTGTTACATGTATGAAAATAGCTTATACATTTGATTATGTACGTACTTTTGTTTTGCAGTTACGGCCCCCTAAGATAAACCCTATCCTTATTGCCTATGGTGGTATGACGGTAAGCACACATGTTAAGATTCTTCTAGTAAATAAATGTGTAGAGTTTGTGTTTTGATAATGGCCTTCCACATCAATAACACAAGATCTAGCGCTGAATCTTGACAGCAAAAACCTGTGCAGTCTGTTAAGTATATACTTACTTTAAAACCAAAACGTATGAATAAATGAGTCTCTGTACTGCTACTGTAGTAAAATAATTTTTTCTGGCGGCCCACAGCCCTCTCGCTATGTACTGGAGGTCATCAAGAAGGTCCGGTCCAGGTAGGGCAATAGGTTCTGCTCAAGCTTCTTTCAGATCTCCTGCCAGTGTCCTCAATGCAGTTCATGTGCACTTTGCTGCTCCTCAGTGGCTCCATCAATGAGGATAATGACCATATTGAATGTACACTAATTTACAGTAACAAACTGTACAGAATATGTACCAAGTGTTGTTAGTTTCTCTCAATTACAAAATTGTCATAACAAACAAATTATGAAAAATATAATATAAATACATGTATACATTTTTAAAACTTATGTATGTTGTTGAGGCCTGGGGAGTATCTGGCAATGCCAATTGAGACAGAAGTCAAGCCTTAGTTCCTAGTCTTTGCTTTTAGGCTTAAATTATCCAGCTTTATAAGACAATTGCTTTGTGAATACTTTGCTGTAATGCATGTGAAATGCTTTGTAAGTGTGCTTTAAATTTTTTCTCTCTGCTTTCAGTGAGTTGGAGGTTTCTCTGCTGGTGCTGCCATTCCACTATATCCCCGACCTGCTCTCACTTTTCAACGCCTACGTTCAGCAGGGACTGGAGGTGGAGCTGGTTTGCCGCTGCCTCTTCTTTTTGCTCAGGTAGGTTATGACCACTCCCCTATTTTTACCTACCTACATTGGTTACCACAAACTTACGAACAGGCCTCCTCCACATCATGTATGTTAAAATATGCTTGAACCAGGAAGAAATCTAGATTTTCTGAAGTTTGTTTTTTGTGTCCTACTGAAGAATCCACTTTGGTCAGATCACCAGTAACCAGATGCTTCTGTCAGTCATTGATGAACTGAGGACCAACACTATCTCTAAAGTGCGCAAGATCAAGGTAAGAATGTTACACATGCAGCAAACTTTGCTGTCTCCGTAGCATCAGTTTTCTAATGCTCTTCTCACTGTCCTCAGGATGTGCTGGGCTTCAACAGTGCAGGGCTTCAGTTCCTGCAGAGGGAGATTGAGAGTAAAGAAGATGTGATGTTCTTTGCTGATGCAACAGATCGCTTTGTGGAGAAGAAGAGAAAGAGGAGAAAGAGAGAGAGAGCCATTCTGACCATTACATAGATCAGTTCACCAAAGTCAACCTAGACAATGCCACCTCTGATTCCCTGTTTTTGTTCAACACAGTGATGATTTTTGCAATGTCCACCCTTTTCTTCCAGTGAATGGCAACTGTAGTATACTTTTAATAATGAAATGTCTGGTTATCCTGTTGTCTGAGTCTTTCATTTGCACAATATTAAAATATAATTCCATTGTAATGTGCACAGCCCATCTCGGGCTCCAGTGGTGGACAGAGGTCTAAAAGTCCATGTAATCAGTGTTATAAACAGTGTTGTGAAAAGATTTTAACTGAGGTTGATTTTTTTTTTGCTTCCAAGTTCACGAAGGCAAGAATTGTTGTGAAATGTGGGTTTTTCTATAGATTTCCCTGTACTCTAGAGAGCGTGATGAGGTGAGCAGGTGGGTTGACTGTGAGGGTTCCGGGGGGAAGGCCATGTCCGAGCTGGCACCACAGCATGGGATCACCACTGAGACTTTATATAGCATCCTTATGGATAGACATCCGTTCATCACCGACACGTTCTGAGACTGAATACAGAGTGCTACACACTTCCAGTTCATGTCCTAGACAGAGATCAGGTTATGGTAATGGAGTGCTCCTTCCTTTAATTTACTAATGCCATTACATCGTGAGCTTTTTTCTTGGTCTTCTTTTTCCATTCTATTGAATAAAGTAAGACACAGGATTATAGTTAAATGAAATACTTGAGTTTCAGCTGCTGCTGATAGAGGGATCCAGGCCGAATTTCCTGGGCTTGTAAATTTACTGTTACAAGCCTGAGTGTATGTGGCAGTGTGTGAAGATCACCAGGCCACAGTCTCATTTCTCAGAGCTATTTCACATTCGTGCTGCTTGTTTCTTTTCACACATCAACTGCCTGATTTTCCACCAAGGCGTTAATGTCTTGGTTCAGTGAGGGATGAAAATAACCTTGAAACACCTCGCTCCCAGTTTAATTTCCTACCTGATTTTACAGCTGAGACAAAATAAAGGGTAAAGTAGTTATATGTGCTATTATATAAAGCAATAAAATGCTGACAGCTTTTATGAAGCTGGATTTGGTCTTCGGGCCATAAATATCACACCTACCAAGATTAAAAATACCTTTGCACATTCTCTGGACATCTATCAGACAGCAATTTTTTGCCCTCTCCTAAAAAACACAGGATAATTATCAATTATCAAGGATCATTAACAATACACAGAAAATGCTGATCTGAAAGCAAGCAAACCCATTGAGCTGACTCTGATTATGTACTTAATGTCCTGGCCGTTCACTCTTATTTTTAAGGAAAACTTTCTTTACTGTGGCCACAGAAGAGAACCACAGATTTTGAGAAGACATACGCAGAGTAAGACCACAGCTATTCACTTCTAACAGAATTACTCCAGAGTCAAGCAACAGCGTTCTAATAATCTACCTGGCATTTCTCTTCAGCAATTTTTAAATTACTAACAGAACAGTCATAACATCTAAGGCCCAGAAAGTGTGGGGGAAATGTTTCTGACATCTCCTCACTTTCCTTACACTTCAGACATGTGGTCATTTCAAAATCAAAATCACTTTATTAGAATCACTTTTCCCTTTTAGTAGTCTGAACAATTGCATCCCTCCATCACAAAAACAACTCTAATGCACTCTAAAGTGAACCTCTGAAAATAAAGCACATTATGTGAATGAATGGCTGGATTTGTTTGGGGGTCTTGTAGGCACAGGTTTATGTGAGGTGTGGCCTGAGTTATGGCTTGTCATAAATGCCCTGAATTGTGGCCTATAATGGGTAATAGTCACCGAAGGTACAATATTCCTTTTTCGTTTTCTATGTGATTAAGTGAATTTACTTATTTGCTAAAAAATGCTGTGTTACATTAAGTGTGTCCTGAAACACAAGCCCCCCAAAAAACTGCTTTTTGCTGCTCTGCTTATCCATCATCAAAGTGAACTGAACCCTCCATTTATGTTGAGTGACAAGGATGGAGCACTGGGTGGCAGCATTGCCTTTCCAAACCCCTTTTCAACTCCAGCAACGGCAACGTTATCACTACTAACAGACCCAGACAGGGATCTGCCTAAATGAGCAAATCGCAAAATGTATTCACAGTCATAATTATTATAACACACCAAAAGAGAGAAACAAACAAACAGGTAAACAAAGTAATGATTTACTCTACAATCAGAAAGTCCGTAAATCAAAAACTCTTTCCTATTTGTCAACTGCCAAATATGCCATCTAGTGGACGAGCCTTGGAACTGCAGCTTTGAGCTTGAAGGAGGAGGAACCTGTTTTTTTTTACTGTACTGTTAAGAAGTCTTTTACTGTACAATTAATTGACTTTAAAATGAAAGTGAGACATCTATTCATTTTTGACAGTGACTTCGCTTCCTTTTAATAAACTCTGATAAAGACTAATTATGGTAAAATTAAACAACAACA
>JBBPDA010000003.1:10416047-10429035 GCA_037974385.1 Arnoldichthys spilopterus | reverse complement strand
ATCAGGTCTTTGGCAGAAAGGGGTGTTCATATGGACTCCTCAGCAGGAGCGAGTGGGTTTAAAGCTGCAAAACTTCAAATCAGTTAGAAGGTATCAGTGTGGATCAGGCTGGTCCAGATATGTGTGTGTGAAGGGAAAAACACTCAAATAGAGAAAGAAAGAGAAAGAGAGAGAGACAGAGTGAGAGAGAGAGAAGGAAAGAGAAAGAGAGAGAGAGAAAGGAGGACATACAGCAAGAAAAATGGGTGACAGAGATAGAAAGACAGATAGAGAAAGAAAGAGAGAGACAAAAGAGGACAGACAGAGCAGGAAAAAGTGAGGGAAGGAGAGACACAGAAAGAGAGATGGAGAGGGATAGACAGACAGATTAAGAGCGAGAGGGGAGGTGCAGGGAGTTTCCCTTGTGCTGCTGTAACAGTGTTTAACTGCGGGGAGGGGTTGAGGGTGGGGGAGCTCTTCTGATTGATTTACCAGAGCATTGCAGTTTTGTAATGCAATGTAATACTCACAGTATCACATTTTAAGAGTGTTACACATAAAAGAATAATTTATATAATGTGCTTGACCTGCCTCAGTGTAGGAGTCCATTACTGTCATTCAAATCTCCTCAAAGCTAAGCAAAGCGAAGGTGTGAAAATCACACCATGGCAACACAACACAAGAACTAGCTGTGTGGGCTCCCCTGATATCACAGAAATGTCCGGAGGTCTAACCGTTTCTATTAAAGACTGCCCTCTCTGCTGACAGCATGTTTCACTGAGGCTGCTGGGAGGTGCATGGCCAGCAGGACGAGTGTGTGTCCTCTCAGGGCCATGTTCTGCTCTTTGCTTCTTCACAAAGGCCTCTGGAATATTTACAGCATGTGGACATGGTGAAGGTCGCAGGCGTAAAGCAGGATGATGACTTTCACAAATGGCGACTTGCCTTAAGAGCCCATAGGCTGCTGCTGCTGCTGGCCCAGGCCTGTAGAGCACAGGCTGTGACTCAACAGCGCCTTAGTACTTTAGCTCGAAAGCTGCTGTAAATCGGAGGCTTAAAACAGACCCGCTGACGTTTCTGAGCGATAATTAAACTATCGGGTTGGGCTGCAGGGCTCAGGGAGAATGGGGCGCAGACAGTTCCCTGATGTAGGAAAAAAACGGGCGGAAACTCATTCTGAGAGCAGGGGGGTTAAGAGCTGTAAAGGGACGTCTGGGACCCAGCAGTCAGGTCCCCTGAATATTTCAACTTGAAAAGTTTTTTCCTCCTTAATTTTCTGTCTGGCAGCCCTTTCCCCTTTGCGTAATTTAAGGTAAGTTCCTCAGGAGCCATGGGCACCCGTATGAATCAGCCACAGAGCCAGCACTGTTACATTACTGTAAAAATACACACAGGCATGTAAAAGTCTTTTATCATTTACACAGAGAAGTTACAATTAAAATATCATTGACCTACATACCGTTCAGTGCTACAATGACATGAGTGTGCATAGGGCTTGACTTACTGCATTGTGTTCCAACTGTTACCCAGTTTGTTATTTTCTACTCCACAGCTCCCAGCACATTCCACAAAGAGGCCAGTGACACTGTGGAGGTTATGACATGCCATTGTTTTACCCACCTGCCCTCCAGCCTGGGTGGTCGCCTAACTTCCACAGGTCAGTGGTTACTGGCATTTAAAAATACATAGTTAGACATAGCAAAACTTTTCCATTGACTAATGTGACCAACTCAGTTAAATTTGATTCAGTTACCGAATGCCCTCTTTAGTCATTATGATTAATCAAAAGCAAATCATTTATTCAGCTGTCCCATACACTGCCTGACTAATGTTTAATCTTAAGTGTAACTTTTCAATTAAGTTTGACAAAAATACCTGCAAAGGTTTTGTTAAGTTAGGATAGCTTTACCAACACTGCAAAACTGTTCATCAGCGTGTCTTTCTTGGCATAAAGAGCAGCTATTGCTGAAATAATGAATGGACAAATTGGTATTAAAATCTCACACTACTGATGAGTATATCACAAAAAGGTGACAAAGTATAATATAGTAATAATAATAACAATAACAATAATGATAATAATCATAATAATAATAATAATAATAATAATAATAATAATAATAATTATTATTATTATTATTATTATTATTATTATTATTATTATTATTATTATTATTAGTTAGGACCTTGTCCTTGTGAACTAAATGTCACAGGTTCAAGTCCCATTCTGGGTGCCACTGAACATAGTCCTGTCCTGCTACACTGTTTCCCAGACACTTCTCATAGCTGTTCACTGCTGTTTACTGTGATGAGTTAAACAGAGAGGTGACATTTTGTTGCGGTGCACTTTATGTGATTGACTGTGTTGACAATGGCAAATTAGTTCAGTCACTTCACTTCATAGTGTTTTAAATTACACTATTAGGGAGTATAGCTGCAGGTAAAGGCTCATGCTTGTGTGTTCTCTTTCTCTCTGGCATGGCAGAGGTACATTTGTATTGCCGAAAAATAGTTGCAGAATTTGGGAGTTTAAGAAGAAATATCATCTGTTAGAAGTGTCTATAAAGTCAATAAACAGAGTGTGTGTGGATGTGTCAGTGTGTGTGTGTGTATGTGTATGTGTGTGTGTGAAAGAGAGAGAGAGATGTGGTGAATTACTGTCCCTATTAAGGAGGCAGGCAAGGACGTATTGAGCTGGACAAATAACCCTAACTCAGCAGTCTCTGTCATCCTCCAGAAAGCAGATACACCAGTACCTCTGTATTAGAGAAGCTGGTTAACAGGCCATATTTATTGCTGAAATTTGTAAAGATTCTTTGCTAAACTCTATCAATTTGGGGCCAGTAAGTGCTTTGTTTGTTTCAGACTGCTACCTATTTTTCCTGAGGCAACCAGGCTGTGCTGACTGAGTCAGGAGCTTCTCAGTTTGAGATCGCTGTGTGCATGTACTCCGCTACAGTGTAGTAATGTGTTCAAATTTCCCAGCATATTTTTTTCAGTTGTGCTCTGATCAGAATTTTTGCAATCTTCTGGTCCTGATATTATGTGTGCTGTCTCTCTGTCTGTTTGCTGTTTGTCTGTCTCACTCTCTCTAACACACACACACACACACACACAAACACTCACTCACACACACTCACACTCACACACACACACACACACACAGAGATGATTGTTTTAGCATATCAGGTCCAGCTCTAGCTTTCTGGAGTCCAAACTTTCCTGCGGGACTCTTGAAATAGATATCACGAAGCTGGAGTGTGTGAGACTGAGCTGTCAGGGCCAATCACTCAGCTTCTTCGTTTTACTCAAATTCTTCAATCACGTTTTATTCCTGCCACCTCAAATGCTGGAGGCAGTATAATCGGCCTTCTACATTACATTACCGTCAATATGTTCACCATCTTTTTCTCTTCAAGTGTATCTGGGCCCTGGCTTTTACTGTGATATTTGAGACAGATATTGTGGCCTCAGTGCCTCACACAGATTTAGCTCATTAACCAAATAAGTGAATCAGTCTTTTCTTTTCACCCTACATAAAACATGCCAATATTATATTATGCACTGTCATGCTTCTGTCATGACAAAATCTTATATGAGCAAAATGGTGACCGTACAGTAGAAAGAAAAGCAGTCTTCAATGTATGTTGATGTAAAGTCATTTTAGACATTTCTGTTGGTCCATTTGCTATGATACAGTAAGAGGAGAAAAGTATGTTTTTATTACTTTTTGTGCATATATATCCACTTTAGGTTTACTCACTTAATGTCTTTTGATTTTGACCTTGAACATAAAAAAATGAACATATCTATAAACACAAAAATCTTAAAGTTTTAAAATTAAACTCAAAAAAGTTGGGGGTGGTGGTTTTAAATTGTTTTTCTTGCACACATTGCAGTGTATGTCATTGCTATATATATATAATGATACTGATGTATTCATATAAGCATTTATTGTAAAATCACTATTAATAACACAGGAATGACACCATTAAGACATGATGACAAGTAGCAAACATGTCCTGCTGCCCAGTACAATAAGCCTCAGCCTGTTCATCGGCCTCACACCTTCACACCAAAGCAGTTGGGCCATTATAGGGCTAAAGTGTGATTTGCTTAGCAATGTTACAGTAACTATCACACCAAAAGAATTTAATTTAGCAGTTTTTCTGACAGTGTAGCACCCAGAGAGTTTGATTTTAAAGTTCTTCTCACAGTATAGCACCCAATGGGTTTGATTTTACAGTTCTTCTCACAGTGTAGCACCCAGTGGGTTTGATTTTACAGTTCCTCTGACAGTGTAGCACCCAGTGAGTTTGATTTTATAGTTCTTTTCACAGTGTAGCACCCAGTGGGTTTGATTTACAGTTCTTGTCACAGTGTATCACCCAATAGGTTTGATTTTACAAATCCTCTGACAGTGTAGCACCCTATAGGTTTGATTTTGCAGTTCTTTTGAAAGTGTAGCACCTTATGGGTTTGATTTTGCAGTTCTTCTCACAGTGTAGCACCCAGTGGGTTTGATTTTTTTAGTTCTAATGACAGTGTAGCACCCAATGGGTTTGATCTTACAGTTCTTCTCACAGTGTAGCGCCCAGTAGGTTTGATTTTGCACTTCTGATAGCACCCAGGGTGTTTAACAGGTGCTTGAACGCCTATCCTGTTCATTCTCCTGCTATGACCACATCATAGCCTACTCCACTGACCAGTTGTCACAAGGCCATAGATATTGTGAGGATAGAGGAACAAATGGCAACAGTGAGAACATGTGTGTGAATATACATAAACTAGTATTGTCCTTGGCATACTGTACATCGTACAAGGCTTTCATAACACAGTCTTGTATGTGAAATACCTGAACCAAGTGTCACATTTCAGTCACGTGAGGACTCTTAGCACCGAAATCTAAAACATACATTTCCTTTAACTCTGAGTGTGTGTATGCATGTGCTACTTAGACCCCACTGAAACAAGAGCCATGTCCAATCTGCTGGCATTCAGTTTGTCTCCCATTCTCTTTGGCTGTCTGCAGGCCATACCTCGCACTACTAACAATGGGACTTCTGTTATATTATAGTCTCCACTCTAACACTGCCACATGCCACACACAAAACATACAGCTGTATCATATCATACAGACACAGCATCCCCTAAATACTGATACAGACATTATAACAGGTATATCCAATATGAAGGAAAAATTCCATTATGTAAAATCTTTTACATATATATATATATATATATTTATATATCTCTTATATATAAAAACTCAGAAAACACATGTAGGTTTTGTTCGATCATAAACACTGAGATGAAATTTAATTGGATAAGTTTCTCTATTATGGATCATTTCAAAATGCTCTGAAATACTTTTTTACATATCAACAAATGAATTATTCATAAATATAAATATTATAAATAAATATTTCCTTTAAGACTAATATAAGAATATTTTTAATATTATAAATTTAATCTCAGTGTTTATGCTCGAACAAAACCTACATGTGTTTTCTGAGTTTTTATATATAAGAGAACTGTATACAGGCCAAAACCATTTCCCAGAAGTATTGGGAAAAAATCCCAGGCATCAGGTAGTGAATTTATGAATATTTTGTGTTATATTTGTTATAGGAAGTAGCCTTTTAGAGTCATTAAACACTTCAGACATCTGTCTCCTATCACTGCCACTATGAACAATTCTGACACAGGACACTCCTCATTCACATTACACTTTACACTCACGTTTGTTGTGATGTAAGATTATAATGATTAAATTATTCAGACTTTTAAATATCAGTAAAAATCCTATTCCC
Source organism: Arnoldichthys spilopterus (assembly GCA_037974385.1). Lineage (NCBI taxonomy): Eukaryota > Metazoa > Chordata > Actinopteri > Characiformes > Lepidarchidae > Arnoldichthys > Arnoldichthys spilopterus. The sequence goes on along the minus strand of JBBPDA010000003.1, from coordinate 10,423,243 downwards.
ATTCCCCAAAACACAAAAGCAGCCTTTTAATTTATTTTAAGTGATAAAAAAAGTTAGAAAAAGTTTTCAGTACAATTCATACAAACATGTGGACCTCATGGAAAAACCCTGTTTTTGCTTCTCTTTTTTTCTTTATGCTTTGGTGCTTCACATTCAGGTGTTTACATGCAAGTGACCCATGTCTGTAAGTAGTGCCACTATAGCTCTGTCCTGAATTTTTGAAATCAGTAACATGTCCATGATCCACATGACATCGATATTCAAATGCACAGTGAAGTGTAATATACGATTATATTTATGTTTCAATATAATATATGTATTTTATATAAAAGGCACAAATTCTGGGCTGAATGCTTTATTACAGCTGCATGGCCATGTATCAGATATGTGGCTGACCTGGGAGCACATACAAAAGTGGCCAAAATTGCAAAGATTTAGAAAAAATCTGTTTTTTGGGTCGAAACGGCTAAAATAGTCAGATGTGTGTCACAATTGAGAAAAAATGAATTTTTGCCATTTCAGTCCTATAAAGTAAGAGGATTAAAAAAAAATAATAATGAAACTGTCCAACACCTACACAGAGTGAAAAATTTGCTCTGAATTACACATAAGCTACAAAACACCCTTAAACCCAGACGCTAAACCCTGCCGGGGCCAGAAGTGACACCTTAGTCCAGGGTTTAATTTTGAGCAATAGCGGGTGTTAGAGAAACACATGATGTAGCCAGTTGTTTTGGGGGCAGTTGGGACGTGATCATAAAGGCAGGTTTTATTAGCTGTTGCTTGATTTGTTCCTGCAGGCTGAGGAGTGAGCCGCTAAATCAATGTGTCCAGCTGTTCTCCCCGCTCGGCCGCTCGCTCGCTCGCGCAGCAGGTGTATGGCCTGCAACGCCTGTCACACACACCCGCTCACATAACAAATAATAACGGCCTCCACACACGGGCCATCCATCACCGTTATGGCCTGGCCCAAGAGACTGCCATACACATACACACACGTTACACACAGTGAGAGAGGAATACGCACTTGGTAAAGGACATAGCTACACACCTAAATGCATACACAGTCTGACATGGCCACAGACATACATTCATGCAGCCAAACGAGAACACAATAAAGACTGTGAGGGTACAAACACATACATACACACTCACAATCTTTCTTACACAGGTACACACATGCACACACACTCACACACATACACAGAGGGCCGATCTATCATTGTTATGGCTCTGCTCCACTCAGACTGCTTTTTTTCCCCCTCTGTCTTATGGCGGAGCTGTAAACGGCTTAAGTTTGCAGAGAAAAATGTTCCATGTACTACAGCAAGCGTGTCCTCCTCTGCTCACCCAACCATGCACACATCGCTGCTGGGACGTCCAGTTTAGGGTTTTTTAAAAAGGGAAGAGTAAGAGGATAATAATACATACATGTGCTGGAAAACACAATAGCCAGAGTGTGTCAGGGTGAAAATCAATTAGTCTTCCAAACAGCAAGGGTCCACATCTGGTGTAAGTCAGCCTGGGGGCCAATGAGTGGGAGCAGGAGATGGGGAGCAGGCGGAGGAGAAGAGAGGGGGATCCAGCAGGTGATGGCAACAAAGCCTACACACACACACGCACACATACACATCTGTGACAGAACTGAAACAACTATTTAAATGCAGCAGAAAAACAGTAAAACTAAATGTGAAATTAATTTAAGTTATACTTTACTACTTTCACAATTTAAGACAGTAAATGTAAAAGAACAAAAAATAAAACTTAAGTTTAGTCCATGCCTTTTTTCTTGGCATTTACTTCTCTGTGGAAAAAATGATATTCTGGCTGCTAAACTTGCATAATGATCAACACTCTCACTGGCCATAAAAAATGTAGTTAGTTTGTGGTTTAGCCATATCTAAAAAGTATTACCTGTTAATAAATGGCAGATGGCAAACATTTAAAAAAAAGTTAACACAGGTGACCATGACTGTGTCGCTGATTCACTGGTTGACCCTCCATGGATCACTTAGTAAGGTAGTAACTACTGCCTAAAACACTCAAGACCTGCCATTCTGGAGATGCTCTGATCCTTATGCTCATCCATTTTTCCTGCTTCCAGCAAATCAACTTCAAGACCTGACACTTGATGCCTAAAATTTCCCAACCCTTTACCTATCAGTGATGTGAATGTTATGGCTGATTGGTTTATGTGGCAGCCAATCAAAATGTAAGAATATCCACTAACAATCCAGTGCCCACTTGTCTCAGAGGTGGCTGTAATATCACAGACCTTTGCCATGCATTGTGTATGAGGAGGTCACTGATAACTAGAGAAACCTAGCAAAAAGGACAAGGCTCTGATGGAAAGGGTTTGTGAATGGGGTGGATGCTGTGGCACTTCATATTCACAAAGGAGGCTGTACACTTAAACCAATTCAGAACTGCAGATTTTGTGCACACTTGTGTGCTGGGGAAATCAGCAGTGGCTGCAGCTGAGGACAGTGTAGTGAGGTCATACAAGACTTCAAGTTTGTTTACCCTGAGAGCCAGATACAGTCATAAAATTATGAACATGTGCCAGTCGTGCGTCACTACATAGCAATGTTTAACACATAAAACCCAACAAATCCACTTTATCTATCACTGTCGGAACAAAACCTTGTTTCTCCATTTATTTTTATTTTACACCATTTGTAAACAGCAGCTGTCTTTTATATTCTGTGAAAAGTTTATGATAAATGGACAAATGGAATGGCCCAAAACTACTTGGAAATACATTTTTTAATATTAACTTACAGTGAAGAATGTGTTTGTCCTTCTTCTGCAAAGTTGTCATTTTGGAAATATGAGGTGTTGATCCAACAGCAATGCCAAAAAGCTTTTGTTTAGTGATTGCCCAATAGCAATCTGTCCGATATAAGTAAGGAAGCAGAGACTAAACCAACCATCATGACATATTCAGATTTTAACATAAAGCGATATAATGATAAACAGTAGGAAATGATAAACATACATATATATATATTATTATTATTATTATTATTATTATTATTATTTTTATTTTTTTTCTGGGGCTAAGACTTGATCCAGTTTTCAATATTAAATGTTATTTTATTATATCTATTATTCAAAGCTCTAATTATAAACTACAGAAATAGGTCTGGCTCAGACAAATATCACATTCCTTTCAAAATAAAAGCCTGTTAAGTAGCGGGTCATTGTGCAAAATCTTATAAAACTGACAGGATGCACTCAGAGGCCTTATTCTGATCATTTAAAATGGTTTCTAAAAGGAAGACAAATGAGTGCTCCTCAGAAGAGATGGAGGAGCACGTAGTTTTTTTCCAGTCACAGTGGGCTTCTGTAAGAAACACATAGCCTAAGTTACAGCTAGAGAGAATGTGTGTAAGGAACATAAAGACTGTGTGTTGTAATAGTACACTCCAACTGGTAAAAAAGAGAAAATAAATCACACTCTCTTTTTGCTCCTACTTTCTTGTGTGAGATCCTTACTGGGTAAGGTTCCCACAGACACTCTGGGCCATTAACAAATCAACTGATCTCCACAACACTTGTGATCAGCACATCAATGAGAGTCATTCTCTTCTATCATCCATACCCATTCTAGATACATACACCACCCCATGTGTGAATAAGTGTGTATGCTTGTGTGACTGTCCGTTGGATGATGAATCTGTGTTGGATGATGAATTGATGAGTATGTTTTAGGCCACAGGGACAGTGTAGAGGGACACAGACTCTGCAGGCTCAAACAGCTGGTCAGCAGTTGCCCACTATAACACATGAAAGTGACACGGTGGAAAGCAGTGTGTGTGTATGTGTGTGTGTGCATGCACAACATAAAAGAGGACAGCGGCAACAGACATCACTGAGAAACATTCTGTGTCCAATAAATCAGTGTAATGCATTGCATAAGTTAGCCAGAGAGTGAAACAACTGTATCTGCAAATGATTTTGTTAAACCTGTGTCCAAGTCTTTGTGTGCGAAGGTGAATAGGCTTATGCACAAATGGTGGGCATATTCTGTTGCTATCATAACATTAGTATATTATATCTTTAATAATGAATTATTGGTGCATATGATCACTGTCATAAGATAATGTTGTATCACCAAATTTTGTTTTATTTAATGTTTATTTAATAGGGACAAATGCATAAGCACAGAAAAGTATTATTTTCAGCTATTAATTTGTTTTTTTAATGATTATTTTCTGTGATTTTTCTGATGCATTTTCTAATAATATTTATAGCAATATTCTAATTTAAAAGATGAAATAAAATGAATTACGCATGCATACAAAATTTGTTCCTTTTTAGGTGTTTTCCTTAAACTGCATAAAAAACATTATTTTATATTGGGATTTGAATTAGATTTTATTCAGCTAATGTTTGTTAAGCCATTTTGATCATTTTTCTATTCATCTATTCATCATCAAATGTTATGTTAAATACCCAAACAGCAAGTGACAGTGATGCCTCAACATTGGCCTTTAAAACTGAGTCAAATGGAGTAGTATGGCACCAAAACAGAAGGTTCCATTCACTGCAGTAAGTGGCCCTTGTGTTTCTGTTGGCCAACATTATCCCCTTTGACATGAGCAGTTCTAGCAGGAAATGATATAGTGTGTAGAATTATAGTAAGGGATTTCTTCTTCATTAGATTGCTCTATTAAAAATGTGGGCTATCACACCTTTGAGCATTAACACATTTCAAAGATGACATTTAATTTCCTTTCCATAACAATTACACTACTGTCAACCACATCACTCATGATACAGAATACTGTGGAAGTGATGGTAGGTGTTAAAATGGTACAGAAATTTGAGCAGAAAGGGAAACATTACTGTAATGAATGAAACAGAGGTGCAAGACTGCTCTGAGAGTGAATACATAGAATGAACTTGAGCTGCACTCAAGTTTAAAGCTGTATGTGTGAAAATGTCTCATTTGAAAGTCCTTTAGAACAGCATCACTCAACAGAAACCTTAGTGCTAAACTCTGCATCAGAGCAAAATCAGACCTCTAAACTCTGAATATTCTTCTAAAATCATTAAAATGCCCCCAAAATAGTATCTAACACAGTCTACAGCAGGACTATAGTGATCATCAGGAACCTACTGTAAGTCCACTCACTCAGAGATTTTCAGTAGAAACCATCATGGTTATGCAACCAATGCAACCAAACACATACAAAAACAGATCCCCCTTGAGCCCATAAAAGCACCTAAAGGCACCTTCAGCTTCTAAGTCTGTCTGCATTCTCAGCATTGTTTATTTTTTTTTCTAACTCTTTATTCTGTCTTTGGGACTTCATTTTTTTAATAGCTTATAGGCTGTTTCTCTTTCCTGTAGTTAATCAAAGCAACGAACCCCACAGTCAGAGCTCTGTCCCTCTCCATTAATCTCAGGGCCTTGCTTCACACCACTGGAGAGTGAGAGCAGACATGGAGGCAACAAGAAACCAGCGTCCGCTTCACACCCTCATAAATTTCTCTCCATTAGAGAGGAAGGTGAATGGTGGGGGTCGCTGTGTAGACCTTGAGGTCTTAACACACGGCCTTTCTTCCTCTTCCTAACGAGAGTGACAGGAGGGCAGAGGAAGCCATCAAGAAGGTCATAATTCAGGGCTTCTTAGGAAAAGACAGAACCAGTAGGTAGGGGACAACGGACAGTAAATAGATAGGCCAGAGTCACAGAGAGCCACAGAGCTCAGGATGGACCTCTATGGTCAGCAGTAATTCTGCATGTAGAGAAAACTAATTAAGGAGAGTGGCCCACATATGTAATGTGCTAACACAAAAAAGGGGGATAGATAAACTAGATGGATGGATGGATGCATGGTTGTATGGGCAGCAGCGCAGGTGGGTTAGGTGGTCTGGATTAACAGATAGTCCTACATAGGGGAAAATTCTCAAAAAGTCTCATTTAGAAGCTAAATTGCTTGTTTGCCAATATCTTGTTAAATTTTTTCTTAATTGTGTTCCTGATAAAGGTCAAAGTGCAAAGTTTGCCACATTCATGACATTTTCTTAAATCACATCTTCTTATTAGGATGAAATGCACTATCCTTGTAAAGTTACAGCATGTGCCAGTTCCTAATTAGCATAGATGGGCCTACATTAAAAAACACTGTGATCAGTTACTGATTATTGGATGAATTTGTTCCTGTCTTTGTAAAGCAAGCTTGGTTTCAAGAAAAGCACTATATGAGTTGTGAGATTATTATTATTATTATTATTATTATTATTATTATTATTTGAAAAATTCAATTTAAAAGATTTTTTAAAGAATGGGTGAATGAGAGCCATTGTCCACTTACTGTAAAGCTCTGCATGAGTTTAGCATGTACAGGATAATGATTTATAAAGTTACACACAGGTAAAACAAACTGAAACATTTTAATAGCAAAACAAACAAAAAAAGTAAAGGAAGTGAGGTGCAAACGGCTTGTTGTTATCACAGGTGTTTTTCACTTATAATGCAACAACAAAGGTTATTCTAAGTAAAAAGGAAGATGAAAATAACTATAACAATTAACATATTCTAACAGCAAAAGACACAAGCAAGTGACAGCAACAAAGTGAAAACACTCCCACTGTCATCAAACAAGTTTACAAGAGCTTGGATTTAGAAGGAAACCCCATATGTATGTTTAACATGCAGCATTGCAAGGCTTTGAACATTTTCCACTGAACTGATGTTTCACCTTAAATATTGCAGTTAAGTCAGATGCCTTTAATCAAAGAATGGTTAAACAAGCCTAAAAAAGATGATAAAAAAATGAATCTGTGAGGTGGAGCAAAGTCCTCTAATGTTTCATGTTTAGAAAAACTAAAATAATCAGTTTTAGTTAGTGTTTCGGGTTCAGTTAGTGTTTAATCTGCTGTGAGCTACTGATACTGCATTTTAATGTTAATGTAAGGCAGATGTAAAATGTGTTGTTGTTCTCTTAGTATACAGTGAGTTTGGAAAGTATTCAAACCCTCTAATGCAGCCATTTGCTAAAATCATTTAAATTAACCCCCCCCCCTCATTAATGTACACACAGCACCCCATATTGACAGACAAAAAAAAGATTTTTTGAAATTGATTTACTAAAAAAGAAAAAATCAAAAATATCACATGGTCCTAAGTATTCAGACCCTTTGCTCAGTATTTAGTAGAAGCACCTTTTGAGCTAATACAGCCA
>JBBPDA010000003.1:10398176-10414846 GCA_037974385.1 Arnoldichthys spilopterus | reverse complement strand
GGGTCTGAATACTTAGGACCATGTGATATTTCAGTTTTTCTTTTTTAATAAATCTGCAACAATTAAATTTTTTTTTTCTGTCAATATGTGGTGCTGTGTGTACATTAAGAAGGGGGAAAAATTATTTAAATGATTTTAGCAAATGGCTGCAATATGACAAAAAGTGAAAAATTGAAAGGGGTCTAAAAACTTTCAGTACCCAATGTATTTACCTGAATGTCCAGAGTTCATGTTTATGTTGAAGTTTTGACTTGGCATTAGGCAGCAGGTAGATTGAAGCTGTTTTTCTTCACCTAAACTAAATAAAATGTCTTGTTTATCAGCTTTTGTGTATTAATTGCTTCAAAATCTATAAATTAAAAATATAAGCTGTGGTATAGTTGCAGTAACACACATTAGGTTGTTCTATACTGTGGATATTGGTTTGTTTGTACTTTTAAAGAATGTTTGGTCAGTGAGCAAAAGACAAAGTGCCAAACAAAAGCTTGCAAACATTAAAATAAATATTCAGGTATTTCACAAGAATTCCTAAATAAGCATCTGAAGTAAATGATGTTTGGACACCTGAGTGAGTTTAATTTTGAGGGTGCTTGTGGACAGGCTTCATTACTGCAGGCTGAGGTGTGTGAAGGGTCCAGGCTGGCTCTGGGGCCTCTGCTCCATATGTCAGAGGAGGAAGCTGTCTGCCTGGGCCCAGGCTGCAGTATATCTCTGCTGCGCTCTGGGAGCTGCTCCTTGTATCTCTGTGTCTCAGGGGGCCACCCTGTGATAGATGGAGGGAGCATTCTGCACACCCACAGCGGGAGTGCTCAACAGGTCAAAAACACACATGCACGGAGCATATGCACATACCCACAGGTGGACACATGGACATGCACATATGTACTACTAAACAAACTTCCACATGAAGTCAGCCAACCCCTTCAGTTGCACTAACACTAACCTTCAGGTGTTAAGACAGAAACATCTGACTGAACACCTTTTAATGCTGATGCCAAAAAATGTTAGTTTTGCTTTTTAATTCATTTGTCCCCTTAAATAATATAATTTTCTAATGCTGTCTCCAGATTTATATTCAAAGAACCTGAGCTACCAAAGAAGGGAAACAAAATAACACAGGAAGCAAATACAAAGAAGTTAATTTAACTTCTAAAAGTAAATGAACAAAACAATAATCAATATGTTATAGTGGTGTTAAAACTGCAGTTTTATCTTAAAAAAGTTTGCAATTGAGTTTACTTCAAATTTAGTTCAGTGATATCGCACTTTAAGTTAAATGTCAAGTTAAAGTCAATTTTAAGGCTGCCGACTTTCAGGGACAAAGGTCCCTGATCGCCATTGATTGATAGATAGATGGGAAGATCTTCCTCTTTGTGATGCCCTTATTGGGGAATTTTTCCAGATGATGTAACTTGTTCTAAAAACTTTTTACTCTTATTTTACCCTTGTCTCAAATTTTTAAATGTGTTGGAGGCATGAAATTTAACAATTTTTTAGATTTCAAGTGGGTCAGCCTTAGCATTAAAAGCCATTTCTTTATACTTTTATCAGTTACAAATTGCAGAGGTTTGTTCCTATTGTATTTTACAAAATGTCTAAAAAATGCTTTTTTTCAGAAATGGGGTTTGTGTGTAATGCAGTTCAGTGTCTTTGTTGATGCATTCTGCCCTACTCTTTTACACATTTATACACATACTCACACACACCCACTCATATGCAGAAACCGCAGATGGACTCTGTTATCCATGGGTTTCATTTTCAAAACTGAACCCCACTATCCATACAGCACTGAACGGATGATTTCACGATCGAAGCGTTACAGGATGGTGAAGGATTTGATACAGCATGCTTCATGGGGCAGTGAGGGATGGCAGAATGGGTGGAGGACAACCAAGAGCGTGGGAGGGAGAGGGGTGACTGTAGTTGGAAACATTCTGATTGCTCTCATGTGTGCTGGCATTATGAACTGCTCTCAGTAATGCGTGCACGCTTGTGTGTGTGTGTGTGTGTGTGTGTGTGTGTTTAGCACCAAGTGTATGGTTTATGCTTTTATGCTGAGTATTTATGCTGGGTTGCTGTAGACATACAAGAAGCCAGATGTATGTTTACAGATGCTGCTGGATATGGCTTCTCTGCACTAATATGTTAACAACCAGCAGCCTTGAGCAGCAGCAGTGGTGCCTGGCCCCGGGGTATGCTAAAGATATTACATTAGTTTACGACCAAACAACAGGAGGCAGTGAGGAGGAAGAGAGGGCCAGAGGAGGGAGGCCATGGATGCACTGAAAGCAGACACACTGCAGGGGAGAGATGTGTTTGGGTGATCAGATTTACATTTAATGATTTTGCTTCTATGCCCATTTTTCATAAAAAAACAAGAAAACTGTCAATTACATACACTAATCTAATAAGGACACTGCTGAATATCTAATAGATGTGGGCAAAATAATGATGCACTGTCGTTATTCTGAGAAATTACATCATAACAGGGGAATTAATACATACATTTATGGATGAGAGGGTCTGGTAGATTTTTTTTGATGTTATCAAAATGTTTGAATTTTAGAATAGCAACAACTGTAAAACTGAGCAAAACACATGGCTATTTGGTCAAGTTGGCACACAGTATATCTGTCTCTTCATAGTTTGCTTTGGAAATTTATAGTCAAGGCAGTGCTAGATTAGAGCAGTTGCAGCAGTGCCTCCCCCAGGTTATAGCACCTTGTTACCAGATCCATGTTAAAGTTTACACTACCCTTAGGTAATGGCAACTCCAAGGGACCCCTTCAAAGTTTCGCCAAAAAACAATTCAAGGCATTTTGTTACATTTTGAAAGCTTCCACACACTTTTTCATGTAAATGAGGACAAAACCTTATTCTTCGTAATAAAATAGCCCCATTTCACATTCATACTTTGACATTTATTGTATAAGTGTGAAAAGAGTTTGTGCTGCATCCAGGTCCCAACCTGTCTGTCAAATAAGAATGGATATTCTAGGCTATAATATCTTAAGTACAGCAGTGCATTAAGCCCAAATTTAATCCCACAGAAAACAGACTTATTCATACAGCATCAACACTCACACACAGATCGGTTTTAACCAGTCTCATTAACAACATTTTTTTTAAATCATTTAAGACGGCCCCTATGCCAGATAACAAGTACCAGATAGCTTTCAGGATGCTAAACCACAGCGTTTACTATGAAAATCAGCTGTTGAATTGCATTATGTTGTGTAATATACTTTTATTTAAGGGCCAAAATGGCTCTACTGGCATTTGCCCTAAGAGACACAGGTGTGCTCACCAGTATGTTGGTAGACTTCAGTCACACCCACTTTAAGACCAATACAGAAAATCCACAAATAACAATTTTATATTAAATAATAAGCTGTTAAAGACAGTAAGTATAATATGAGCACAGTAAGGTTAGTTTGAATGTCAGCCTCTGTGCCATAATCTTGATTCAGTTCAGTTATTTTAAACTTATATCTTAAGTAGTTCATTTCCTATAAATGAACTTATTAAACTTTTATTTGAATTTTTTTTATGCCTTCAAAGATCATCCACTTACGCTTAGGTAGAATATTTTCATTGTTTCCTGAATGCTGTAATTCCTACAATATTGGTACACAAATAAAAGTGTCCAAATGGTGTTTTAAAAACTCTCTAAGAAACCACTCAATTGAAAAATTCTTTAGGGAACTAAAAGTGGTTCTGCGATGGAATCGCTCCAAAGCTTCAGTGTACATGGCACATAAAAACGTCTTGGAGAACTACAGAATTTCTTGCTCTGTCTGCCGTTACAGCATTGCTCTGTTTGAATGAATTTAGCTCTTTCAAAGAAAAAAGATTATTTTCTTTATATAAAAACACATTTCATTTGATAGACTTGAAAGCTCCGGCTGAGAAAGCGTATATACAGGCGTCCAGTTTCTTGTCTATAAATCTGGGTTTCCCTGCAGAGGGGGATGAAACTACCTCCTATAGGGCTGGTATGGACAGGGAAAAAGCGCCTCGTATTTCATATCAGCACAACATGCTCCCTGCAGTCCAGGTTAAGAGATATATCCTCTTGTCTTGCAGCGCCAGGGTCGTTACATGGTCCAGCAGAGGCCTATTCTCTCACATCTCCCACTTGTTACTGCACCAGATCAGTGTCTGAACTACTTTAGCACCAAGTGGAAATTTTACAAGAAGTGTCATCAGCATTCATGACCTGTCCAGCCCAATACATGTACACTTATCTATGGCTTGCTACTAAGAAATTTGCACGTTGTGACAAAAAATGTTACAACAAATGGTTACAAACAAAATGGTACATCAAATGCTATTTAAACAGTTTGTTAAAAAAAAGATAATAAGCCACTTTGCATGATGAAACAGTATACAGAAAAAAATACAGGAAAACATTCAATATACAGTCAAATACTCACTAATACAGTAATAATAATGGTGTCCAGACATGCCTTCTAACTGGTTAATTCATCTACTTTAGGGTGCTCTCACTGGTGACACAGGCATTCAATTAGACACACACAACTTGGATAACCTCTTTTGAAAACCACTGCCAATAGAATGGGATGCTTTGCAATGGCCTCACATGAGACTAGTCATCCTACATCTGTGACCTTGCTAGTACTCTTGTTGCTGAATGCCATCAAATACTCACAGCAATGTTCCCACATAAAGTCAATTTTGTTTATATAGCACTTTTTACAAAATAACATTGTTGCAATGCAACTTTACAGAATCCACGTCACGCCCCTAGTGAGTGAGCCAGGGACAATAGAAGCAAGAAAAAACTCCCAAAAGCTGGTGGGAGAAAGCCAGAGAGGAATCAAAACTCAAAAGAAGTAGCCATCATTCTCTGGTTGACACCAGATAGCAATAACGCTTTCCCAGAAAAGTTAGTGCAACAAAGGAGGGACAGGCTACCTATTAATACTTTTAATTTCAACCTTGTCGACATATAATGAATATTCATATAAAAATGCAAGTAATGAAAATGCAGAGGGAAATAAATCATACGAAAGCAAGTTATTCAAATAGCTGTCCTGCATAGATCAGTGTCTGAACTACTTTACCATGAAGTGGGGAATTTTACAAGAAGTGTCGTCAGCATTCATGACCTGTCCAGTTTAATATACGTACAATCTAGCCACTGCTTAAAGCCTGAAAATCATGTGGTCTAACAAAAAGTGACCATTTTAAGAGGTAAAGAAGATTATAACAGCCGTAAGCCAGCACTGTTTCAATTGCAAAGGAAACACATCAATCACTGGTAATCAGTCCAGACAAAAAGTGCAATAAGACAAAACCCTCAGAAGAAGTCTGATCAAGCCAACTGACAGCCAGAAGTGGACAAGTAAATTATGGCATTAGGAAGTTCATCAAAACGGCTGTGTGCAACAGATGTGTCAGATAGAGATAAGAGTTTTAAAAAAAAACCTGAATTTCATTTAACTTAGGAGAAAGTTAGAAGAATAATTACAAAAGACAAGTGTAAATGCTCTTAAAAATGCTTCCCAACATTTAGGAGAAGAAATCATATAGTTCCTTAAATCTACTATCAATTTCAAACTATTTCTAAACACAGACCATATAGTATGATGTGCAACTCCTCATAATGTCTAATCATTTGTATCATCTGTATTGGCAGAAGGAATTCAAGACCTGAAACTCTCAATATGTGAAATTTCTAGGTGAAAGGAAACAGGGGGAAAATGGAAGCATGTGCAATATGCAGAAAGAGAAACAGTAAGTAGCTGTCTAAATGTCAAAATGGAACAGGGATGGCAGGTCTTCACACCTCTGGTTTATTTTTCTTTCTCACTGTAAGCAGGGTGGGCGCGAGAGGGAGGGTTAGAGGGAGCACAGGAAGAGGTGATGAAAAGGGCCATCTGGCCAGGGAGCTGTTGTATATCAGCATATTAATCCTCTATCCCAGAGTGATGAGTAGGAGTGAGAGAGAGGGAACGGCGACAGAGGAAAAGATGATTATGCATGCCTTACGCCGTCGCTCTTTCAATCGCCAAGGAAACAGATCAATCACTGGTAATAGATCCAGACCCAAGGCAAAGCGCTTGCAAGAGGAGTGTCACTTCAACACAGTCTCCATGGTAGACAGGTTAAGCACCTTCACTCAGAAGGTGCACTTGAAAGGAGTAAGTGTAATGTACAGTTTAATTGCATTTATACATTATATGAATTGACATTTAATTTTCTAAAATGTTGAAAAGCTCTTATTGTACAGACAGTTTTATGGCAGAAAAGTGTTTATCCTTATGCTTTATACAAAGGCAGAGCGAAAAAGTCTTGGGTGCTGTTTTCCTAATTAAAATACCTATATGTTCCTAATATTCCATTCCAGCTGAGCAGATTCACTAATGGTAATGTCTATGCTGGCTTACTAAAAAGGTATAGTCTTTTTTAATATTATTTATGCAAACAACTATGAAACATTACAATACACAGGTGTTACACCTTAAAAAAGCTTATTGCACCCTGGAACTTATGGACACAGTGACAGCTTATTCATTTTTACAAGTTATAAAAGTATAATAAAGGTTTAGACCTGCTGTTGAGACCTGGTTGTTTAATGGGTAATGCATATTATCATTATCCAAAACAAATAAAAAACTGTTGTGTCTCCAAAAAACTTCACAAGAGATAAAAATAAATTAAGTTTATGTAAAACATTTCATTCTAATTTATTTCTAAGACCATTTCTATTTATCTATCATGAAAGTTTCACACAGTGTAAAGGGCAGCTGCTGTGTTAAAATAATGTAAAATATGGTAAAATAAATGGAGACTGTTTTCTTTGGAGAGAAACAATATTCTAGTATTACATACAATGTTCACATCAGACCTGAAGGTCCACAGAAGGGAAAATAATAGACCACTGAGGGAGGGAAATGTCCACTGACCATTCAAAACCTCAGAAAATTTACAAGCTGGAGACAGCTATGGTTGCCTGAGGGGTCATACAGATGACCTCTCTGTAAGTGCACTTTGGACAAGGGAGAAATTTTAGCTCTCTCATTCTGACATCTCTACAACTTGAGAGGTCTACAGAAATACAAACTCCTACAACAAAGAATAGTGCTAAATTCTTCCTAAAATTGTTTACTTTTACTTTATCAAGCAGAAATAGTGCTGTAGTCTAGGCTTGTCCTATTATATCCATAAAGAGCTGATTTGGCTGCAGGTTCTAATTCCAACAAAGTAGAAGCTTGAGAAACTGAGACCTATTGATTAATCACTTTGAAACAAATGTGATCACGCTATCCTCACTCGCCTTTTGTGGACACAACTGCTGTTTCGTATTTTGAATTAGAGTTGGAAAGACCAGCCCATTTTTTCCTTACAGTGGAGCAAAGGGGAAAGATGACTCTAAAAGGCATCCGTTGCATCCCTCTATCTCCAAGCAGCATGTTTGGCTTTCATATCCCCTTGCCTCTCTTACCCAGATCTAGATCCAGATCCACGCCAGGTCCCAGTGTGATTATAAACCTGCTCAGATTTTCACCTGCTAAGACTATGAAACCTGAACTGGCAGTAAAAAAATTCAACAACAACAAAAAAACTATTTGCACAACCCAGGGTATATTACTGCAGGCCGCCCTGTAGGACAAAACATAAAACACAGCCCACCTCTGCCGTCCCATCTCACTGTGTTCTTATCAGGACTTGATGCTGTGTGTGTAAGGGAGTCTTGGGGCAGTATTAAGAACTGGACCATGGCTCATACCTCTGCAAATCTATCATCCTTCCAATTTTTATGAGGAGAGAGAAGGATAGAGCTGTACTCTATAAAAGCTATTTTAAAAGGTTTTCCCCTCCTGTCCCTGGCATGTAGAAGCCGCACTGAAGCGTGTAATCGTAACACCATGTCCGAGGCTGGAGAGAACTCACAGGCCAAATTGTCTGTGTCATCGCCCGCGCCTGGCTGTGAAATACTAGGGCTGACATCATCGCCCCTCGCAGAGGGAGGCAAGAGTGACCTGGGAGGGGGCTGCATGGTGAGGAAGGAGGCTTTGAGCAAGTCTAGTATGTGTCGGCTTCAGGAAGATTACAACAGGGAATGCTGGGTCTGTTCAAATCGTTACATCGTATTCCCCTGATGGACATTTAAAATTATTACCTGTTCCTTTTGCCCTTTAAATGTTGTTTCCACTCTCTTCCCTCTTCTCTTCTTAATCTTCTGCCTCTTTCTGTTTGTCACTTTCGTGCCACTGTGCGGTCATTGCCTCAGATCAGCATGCTTTTAAGAATTTCCATGAGCAATTCTAATTAGGGTGCATTCATTTTGACACAGCAGCAGACAATACAACATAGTTTTCAAAGCAATGTATAATAATTGAAAGAGTAATCAGATTTTAAATGTTGCATTTAGTGCATGCAAAGGCTCACTCTAAACTTTGCTCATATTGATGCATACATTTCAGTTACAGTTTTGGAAAGTTGAAACACGCCTTGTTATTATTGGGTTTTGACGAGAGGAGGATAAATCCCACTTCTGAGTTTTAATTCCTCTCAGGCATTTCTCTCCATCTTTAGGGAATTTTTCCAGGTTTTTTTCCATTATTAATTTGCAAAAAGTTGCACTTTTTATGTGATCACTGTTTTGTACAAGTGCATGCTACTTTGAAATAAAATTTACACTTGTTTTAGGCCTTTTAGAAGCACAACAGTCTCCATCAAGATACCTGATTCTCCCTCAGCTATTGTTAGCATTGGTCTGGAGTAGAAAAAAACTAAATTTCTGAGCTAATTTCTGAGCTAATACACTGCATATATTAATATTAATATAACAATAGTAATTATAAAAAATAGTAATAGTAATATTAAGCATAGTAATAGCACACTGAAAAGAAATCTGCCTTGAATTGAATTATTCAAATGTGTTTTTTTGTCCCACATGACTGCAATATATCACACCAACATGATAATTGCCAAAAGAGAGTAAATGAAAGGTTATTGGTTTGGTGTGACATATGGAATTAAAGTGGGACCAATGTAAACATTTAAATCAAGTAATTTAAGGCATTTTTTATTAGTGCAATAATTAGACCTGCAGAATATTTTTTGCACAAAATATCCAAAAACAAATCCAAATCAAATCTAAACCTGACTTCTGAATCATACTGACCCTTAAAAATTGGTCTCATTACATTCCTGCTGTTTGTGCTTCATATAAAGAATTCAAAACATTTCCAGAAGTGCTGAAAGAGAATCTGTCTCCATCTAAAACTTCATGATCCTTGAAAAGTGGAACTAAAAGTGGTAGCGGAACTGAAAGCTGATGACACTTCTATGATGGGAAGGGCCTTCTGAGGTCCCTGTTTTCACAAGTTTGTTTTGTAGTCTAGTGTCAGCTGTGGCGGCTAAGCACCCAGTGTCCATGACGACCGACTCCTTTCCCCCTTTTTAAGTATGTGACATATGAAATATGGCTGGGATCAACTGCACCTGACCCACTGGGAGAGAGCCAGAGGGAAAAAAGCATTAACCATGACCTTGACTTTCAGATGTAAATACATTTAAGTGAAGACTGCCCAATATATGCATACACACACACACACACACACACACACACACACACACACATATGCCCACATACACACACACATACACACACACACACACACACACACTTGTGGCAGTATCATTTTGCCACATGTCTCCTCCCATATTTGAAACTTGACCACAAGATTGGCAACATTTGTACACTCAATAAGTAATCTAATAAAATATAATTCTATTTATACTTCTTATGCCTTACTTTGTGATGACTATGACTAAGTGACAAACTTCTCAGTCCACAAGATTAATTTCAGCTGTCTTTCGAAGTGCAATCCAACTACAGATGCCCATCCAGCTTCATTGCCCCATGCTCTATCTATTACTTTCTGGACAACACACTCAGTCTTTGGCTGTAATTCAAATCCCCATCTGATCTACATACACCAGTCTCATCTTCAAGAATGATTTCACCCACAGGAACCTACATGATATACTCAAAGGTTTATAAACACCTGCTCATCCAACATTTCTTCTGAAATCAGGGATACAGAGTGGCACTTACTATCCATAAAGGGCCACCTTAAACTAAAAGGATGTTTGAAAACTGCTGCTCCACAGAACAAAGATTCATTGGGATGCTTTATACTCCCTGATATTTGACAAAGAGCACAGTGGCCTTAGACTCCAGGGCACACTGTTGTTAATGCTTGTCTATGTAGATTACACAAAAAAAACCTGTGTTAGCTGTTGATCTACCTCAGCACTGAAGTGAAATTAATTAAAAAGAGTGTCAAGCCACACAAACCGATAATAATACAAAGGAATTTGAAAAAAAACACAAAAATATTTATTGCAATCCATCAATTCGACAAATTACAAAATTATATGTTATGTCTTGATCAAGTGATATTCAACAAAATGTCTGCATGATTTATGAGATTGCTACTTCTAAATAATGAACTTAACAGTCTTTGAATGAATAATGTGAACTTTACCTAGCATAAAATCTGCAGACATATCTCTATTTGATAAATTAGCACTAAATGTCAGTTGCAGCCTTTTATCTCGGCCTTATCCATCTTCTCAGGGTGAGACAACCACAACCAACAGTGTCTCTTCCTCCACCATCCTTCATCTGGCTTCTCTGTTCTCCTGCCTTGTTCTGAATGAGCTCTGGCCAGCTGCTCTGAATTACCTGCCAGTATTAGCAAGAGTCCCCTTGAGAATTTGAGTAAGCAAGTATTTCGTGTGGGTTCCTTGGTGTCACATCTAATTTTCTTCTGTTTCACTCTGTGATGATAGAACCCAATATACATTTACAGCAATTTTCCAGAAAAGTCTGAAGGCATAGTCTTATTATGGCAAAATTAAGATAAAAGAAATTGTGCAAAAAGTTGAAAGATGATGAGACTGTAATAGTGGAAAAAATAAAAACATGAGATGGTAGGAATAACAACAAAAGAATAGCAAAAAGAAGAATGAATTGCATTTAGAAATGACAGCAGACATCCACCTTCCTTCCTACTTTCTTTCATCATTCCAGTCTCTACCTAAGTGAGCTTAATGATATATATTGCTCATCTAATAAAAGAGATCTAAGTTTATTTGCTTTAATAATCTAGAGGATTGGCGAATCATGTGTTCAAAAATAATACTTGAATCAGAGGAATTGAGCAGTACAAAAAAACATCACTTATCATTCAGTTTAAAGTTACTGAATTAAGCTTAAGAGATAATAAACATTGCTATACATCATCAGTTTAATCTAACATACCAAATACTAGGTGACTTTTTTATACATAATGCCCCAAAATTGCCACCCCTATAATTTATAACTCATTTCAGATTGAGTAAAATGCATTTACTCTGAGAGAATATGCCTGAAGGCTTCAACTGCTGACAGTAGTTTCCACAAAGGAGAGAACCCCTAAAGAGAGCAATGAGTGCATCATTACAAATTTCCATACAGTGTTTTGGACAATTTTAAAATCATTACACCCTTACTAAATACAAACACTGTTCTGGTACATTTAATGTACTGCTGCTAATTTGAAAACCATCATGTGACTTTTTTATGGTTGATAAAATGGTTGACTGTGTCTGTGTCACAGTTTGTTTAGGTAACACCAGTCCAAGGGCTTGTCTCATGCAGGACTTTGATAGAACTGTAGAAACAGGGTGATTAGATAAATTGTCAACACTCTGTCTCTCTCTGAACCCCAAGACAAGTGGATTATACAGCATACTAAATTTGTCTACATTTATTAATGAAGCTTACTCTGCATTTAGAGATATTAATTTTTCAAAAATAAATTGGGGAACATAAAAAAGAGGAGGAAAAATTGACTGGTGTCCAAGTGTTTTAGCACCTGAAGCCTTTTGAGTGTAATAAACGTCAATGGGATATTTATAGCATAGTAGATGGAGAATGTCCAATTCCCCACTCCGCAATAACACACATGCATCTGCTAACCGCATCAGCCCTGCCCTTTCTCCCTCTCTCTCCTTCAGCAACAGTTCCTCGCTCTATCTAACAGAAAGGAGAGCCAATAGAAAGCTGCAAAGTTTAGCCCCTTGACCTCACTCTGTACACTTTCTATTAACTTACACTTAAAGCTGCCCAGTATAACCTAAGTTTGGCAACTGCAAGCTTGCAGAGCAATGAGGTGGACAGAATGCAGGCACATATATTTATCATTTATTAATCATATATATCATTTTCTGAGCCATACAGGCCAAGTATCTGCTCTGACAAATGTATATCCACAGTTAAATCCACAATTTACACTCATTTTAAGTTTTACACTAGAGAGACATTCACACTTTTAAGAGAGAGGGAATCTAAAAGCCCTTGTGGAATATCACTATGGCATTACAAGGTGAGGACTTGGTGTGAAGGAGTTGTTGGGCCACCGTGACCCAGCCAGTGTATCTGACGGTATTTTTAAAGATTCATTTGTGACCACAGCTACTCTTCACAGCCAGCCTGAGCCACACACATCAACAAGGAGGGAAAGAAAGTGTGGAAGGCCACAAATTGCAGTGACTTCTTTTTGTTAGTGACACATTTTTTTGACACTGGAGATTCCTTAAAAACTGAACACAATTACATGCTTTTTCAATACATGTATAAATGTCCAGGAGTGGGTGAGAGAGGGAAGAGAGAGGGAGCACATGTGTGGGTTTCTGTCCATATAAATCACTTCAGCACAGCTGCAGCCTGACTCTCTATTTTTCCAAATATAAGCCTTCTCAAATCTCTCTCTGATATCATCTGGCTATAGGCTATAAGCATACATGGCTTAGCCAGTTATCAAACATCTGAGCTTTGTTTATGTGGGAGCATGTACAAATCCACATACACGTACACACTGCCTGCATTGCATATATTAGAATTTACATAACATTTCATTACAGATTCAATAGACATATTTCATATTAACATATTTACATTACTGTGATTAATGACATACACAATAACACTTATTTCCAACATTCATGTGAAAATGTGAGCATAACTATTTTCAAATGGTTCACTCAAGTCAGTTATGGGGTAAAGTGTGAATTTTACAGAAAACTGAGTTTACAAAGACTTGTAAAGGTGAGAAACAGACTCTGATGGCTTTAAAGTGAAGGAGTAGTGACTGAGAGTAAGAGGAGGAGAAAACAGCAGATGGAGTTTGGATCAGACTGGTGTCTTGGCAGGAATCTTTCATACTCTGCATTTACTGGGTGATTCTCTTACCCCGTCATACGCACGCACACACACAGCCCTTGATAAATATGTGGGCACACATGTGGACCCCATCATTACTTGGTTCTTTAGGTTGTTTATATTGGTCATTTTAGGTTAAAAAAATACATATTCACAAACCATTAAAGAGCCTGTATCATGGAAACAGTATTTTCCTTTTTTATAGTTTGATATAATATGTTAACATATGTTAATATGTTGAAAAATTCAAGACATGCCATGCATGTCCCAGTCCATATGCTAAAACAAAACAGCCCAAAACAATTTGTTTTAAATTCACTGGTTTTGTGATGTCACAAAAAACAATTCTCCACCTATTCAGTATACAGCACTGTAGCCCCACTCTTTCAGCCTGGACTGTTTTCTGATTTAAGCAATACAGTGCAATAAGTAATTTACAAATATGAGTCTTAAAGGCACCGTACAGAAACAGGATACATAATTCTAAGGAATTACCAGAGATTGGAACATGAATTTCACATGTATTGGTACATAAAATAAAATGCAAGAAAATAGTAGCATGTACCTAGTAAAAAGATGAAGCCATTTGATAAGGACAAAGTACGACTACTCAACATTTATCACAAATAAACTGTCCCATCTGATTATGAAAACCTCACATAAAGTGAAGAGCCAGAGCAGCAGAAGAGCCTCTGCAGAGATCAGCTGCTGTTAGACAGATCGCCTTGGGCAAAAGTGAGTGTTTCTTGGAGCCTGGTCCCTCTGCTTGGCCAAAATAGTGTAATAAGGCTACATTAGCCGTTACCTTCTCAGCAGAGATCTCCTTAATGAGCTGGAGACTCTACAGCAACAGAGCCAGCACTCACACCTCACACAAGTTTATGTGTGTGTGTGTCTTTCACAGGAATTTGTGGGCCACAAAAGCATGTACTGTGCAAAATATTATATGCAGGGGCTTTTGCCTCTGAAGGGAGCTTTAAATGAATGATAAGTATTGGTATAGATTAAATCAAGCTAAATGACATGCAAAGAAGACGAAAAGCCTAATTTCAGACACTTAAATCATTGAGATGTACCAGTGAAAACAAAAAGCAAGTTTGTTGTACGTCAACTCATCATTCAATGGCACACGATCAGTGTTATGAAAACCATACAATGGCTATGGCTGCCACTGACTTTCTTGATTTAGCTGATAAAGCTTAGAGGAATTTTTTTTCTGCTTTGTTACACATTCATATTTTAAGGCCTTGCCTACTGTGACGTTCTTCAAAAAGCACAAACATTAACACGTTAGAGCTCCCCACCCCTTTCCACATCTTCCCTATGCCAATGTGAAAGAACACACACACACACTCTCTTTCTCACACTCGACATCAGCGGGAATGCCACTGATCAGCACAAAGTCACCAGACTTATCACCTCACATTTTTTTCTACTCCCTGCAATCGGGGCTATTTTGTTCCTTCCCACAGGTGTTGGGAGTTAATGCAGTCTGTCATGTGACGGCAGAGGGATGCCGGAGATGGCTTGGGGGCCGTGAACAGAACCAGCGGCCTTCAGCTCGGTCTGGAATAACAGTGTTAACAACCTGCAATAGCATCGTAGCACAACCACTAAAACACACAGCACACAATCTGCAAGTACGGCAACAAATGCCCTCAGTCTGGGCCATGATCCACTAGAACATTTTGAGCTAATACAGACAAACATTGTGTTAGTGGGGACAGTCAATATTTTGAATATGTAGTTTAATATAGTTTGTTGCAGTAGTTCAGCTGCTTATGTATGATTCACCTCAGATCAAATCATTCTACTATGCAAATAATGCAAACCATCATGGTACTTTTGTCCTCTTAAGTATTTTTTTAATAAGTAAATGATAATAAACAATGCCTATAATAAGTAAAAAAAAAAAAGGTTCTCATGTTACATACACTGTAAGTAGTTACTGGACACAGGAAATGTTGAGATGTTTAACTCAGCAGTATCATCCCATGGTTTAACTTACAATTGCCCTGCTAGTTTAACTTGCATGGTATTACTTTACTGATTGATATCAAGACCTCACAGGGTCAACAGGCCCCCAACACCCTGTGGATCAAAGTGCAAACGGGTATGCACAATTGTTTCACTTCCCTGCGAACATGCAGTTGTGCATACACAACTAGAAGGCTATCCATCTTTCATCTTCATGGCAAATCATTACTCTGTTGGGGGTCATAATGTATTTTCCAGTCAAAATTAAATGACGTCCTTAGAAATAAAGTGCGGTGTGTACTGGGCTGCAGGACAAAGAGAGAGGAGAAGAAGAGAGGAGAAAAAAAACCATCTCACCCTCAACTTGAGATCTTCAGAACCAAAGCCTGGTCATATTTTATGATCAAGATCTCTTCACTGTTGACCTTCAAGATGCATAAAATCTTATATCTTAACTCATGATAAATAGACCAATATTAATGCTGCGGAATATAATCATGGTACATTGACTTACATTTGTTTTGAGTTTTCATCATTCTTTTCCTATGAAGTTACCATTTTGGAAATATGAGGTTTATTATGACAGTGCCACAATGCATCATGACTGGAGGGCACACAGAGTAGACAGAAACAGGGCACCTGGTCAAGCTCTCATTAACACATACTTTCAAGAAGCGCAGCGGCTGTCTTCAGAGACAAAACAATTAAAGGAACACATTTCCACTGGTTTAACACTGACCCAGCAGACCCTCTGCTGTAGGCAAGTGACCTCCTCTTGCTATGGGTCAGCTCCTCCACCTCATACACAGAGCAACACAGAAACAATGTAGAGGTGATCATTACATGGACATATAAAATAAACTAAGGGGGGCTGCATAAAGAGGCACCTGTTGTATCTACCTAGTAACTGTGATTCCTTTAAGATTAAAATAGGTCCCAGTGTTTAAGAATCCTAAAGGCAGTTTTTATCATTTACAAATCAAAGTTCTCTAAGTAATACAAAACAGGTACAATAGTAGAGAAAATATGACATTGTATAAAGGCCTTATAACACAGTTATAATGTACCATTTACAAATTACAAAAAGGAAGGCAGATATAAGCTCTATGAAGAATGCTTATGAACTAAAGTCACACATGAAAATATGCATTAAATTGATCTCTTCTTGTTGTTTTTAACTGCATTGGATCATTTCTGGAATTAAAGGAATATTCATATTGGCTATCACTCAATAAAGTATATTAATTCACTTCAGCAAGCAGATTATTACAAAAAGAAATCATATTCTTGTTAAACTCTACTGATCTCTGTTAATGTTCTATTAAAGTTTACCTGTCTACATTATAAACAATATATACAATCTATATATACAATCTCAATTACACCCCTGCTCTGCCTTATGAGTTCTCTTACTTGAAAAAAACACTTTATAAAAATGCTATGATTA
>JBBPDA010000003.1:10382189-10397353 GCA_037974385.1 Arnoldichthys spilopterus | reverse complement strand
TTCACTTCAGCAAGCAGATTATTACAAAAAGAAATCATATTCTTGTTAAACTCTACTGATCTCTGTTAATGTTCTATGAAAGTTTACCTGTCTACATAATAAAGTTCCTGCATAGACAACAAACTTAAAACAGTACAAAGTTTAACCTCAGCTGAACAATTCAAACAAACTCACCTTAACACATGTTTCAACTGTGCTCATCCCCTGAAGCTGCAATCTCAATTACACCCCTGCTCTGCCTTATGAGTTCTCTTACTTGAAAAAAACACTTTATAAAAATGCTATGATTAAAACAAATATCTGAAAGTTAGTAGTATGCCTGTATACTGTATATTGTTTAATTGCATATAATCTGCATATTGTACACTGGACCATTAATTGTACCTGTATCACTGTATATGCATATTTATACTGTGTATTGTACATTATATCTGCATAGTCTATTGTATCTGATACATTGTATTGTGTTGTACCATATGTGTATTGTATTGTATTGTCTTGTGTAGTATAGTACTGTCTGTATCCTACACATCCACTGTCTTAAACATCAATACCAGAGAGACACTATTGACCAGAAATGAATTCCTTGTGTGTGCAAATGGACTTGGCCAATAAAGCTGATTCTGATAACTGCTTTATTTATTTTAATTTACTTCATAAAACATTGTGTCATTGTGAATACTGGCATAAGCTGTCTATAAACAATCAAGTTCTTAAACTGTTATTCAGTGCTTATAGATTTGTTACAAAGTCCCTGAGTAAGCAGCCTTCAAATAAAGTGTTACCAAAAACATATTTTCACAATTCACAGTTGTATAATCACACATTTTTTATGTAAAACTCTTAAGGATTAATGCCATTTCAACTGGAAACGCAACAGTGTTTGTTGTGTCTACTGAAGAGAAAGAAAAAAATGAATAATGAGGGAGTAAAAGTAATGCTGGAATCTTCTGTTGAACTGAACACAAACCAGCTACAGACCACACTGTGCCATACAGAAAAGCCCTTTATTTGAGCCTTCAAGAACAAAAATGATTATTTGTTTCACAGATGGTCACCCTTTGCATGTGTCCCTATTATGTCATCCAGCCCAGAGAAAAATTAATTTCCTCTACAAAAATGAGAAAAGCAGGAAAAGGGTCTCTAAAAGAAAAGAGAGTGCCGTGCTTTATTTAACCACGCTATCCTCCTCACCGCAGAATAAGAAATAAGTCTGCAGTATGAACACTGCTGAAAGACACAATAAAAGGATAAATTACAAGGCCACAAAGAATCAAGTCTGACTGAGATGGTAAGATGCTTAGAACATTCTAACAGACCATTTAGAAAAAATTTTTTCATACTGACAGAAGATATAAATGGATATTGTTTACCAGAGAAAGGCACTTGGTGCTAAAGATGCTATGACATGCCACTGTTGGCACCAGCAAGAGCAATGTATGAAAACAACACAAAACAAAAAAAAATGAAACCATTTTCATAAGAAACTGTAAGAATTCTTTTTTTTAACTTATTTTTATTTTGTTTTATCAAATGTAAACATAAAATATGACAAAAGGAAATAAAAAGTAAAATAAAAATAAAAAATAAACATTTAAAAAAAGGAATAGATTCAAAACTGTTCAAACTGTTAGATTTCACAAGGAAATTTTTGGAAAATATTTAAAATAAAGTATGAAAATTTGCATCTATTGTTAATAATGTAAAACTAACCAGCACAGATAAAAAAAGTCTTTGAATTATTTAATTTTTAAACAAAAGTTTTTCATCTGCCACTAGGGGGAGTTTTGAGCAACCTTTCACAGAAAACAGGCAGCTGTTGAATGTGAGCATTTCGCCTAGTTTCTTCTGAGTTTGTGTGTGTGTGTGTGTGTGTGTAAGCAGTCTAAAATGTAAAGCTTGAAGAAAAAAGCTAAACTAAAGCTTACACTACTGTTCACTGCTCTTGAGCCTTCTGATGTATGAGTCTTTGTTCAGTAAATGAGTAAAGCTTAACGTGGGATATATCACTGTGACATTAAGGAGTGCTGATTCTTCAGAGAAGCTGGTGGTAAGAAGAATGCCTTAAGCACTGCATTCGGGCCCAGAGGGAGTGAGGGTTCAGTACACCTGTTGAGCTCTGAGAGAAGCACATGCTATCAGAGCACTGCAAGGTCAGTTCAGATGGCACGGGCCCCCAACCCGGCTTCCGCGGACCTCCGGTGCAAATCTGCAGGGATTGCACGACACCTGTCAATCATGTAGCAAAGGAAAAACATCTCAACCAGGCTTCTACTGCCTCTCTGCTGCAGCCCATCTCACTAAGTGACATTCTCTCAGGAGTGCTGTAACAAGATAATGATCTTACAGTATTACACCCACACTCTGAAAACATTTTGCACACTGGCACATAATGAAGGATAAATTCACAACACACTGCTAGATGTCCTAACTCTCCTGGTGACTCACAGACAATTGTACACCTACTTGTAGTGGCTCACAGCTACACAGCATTCTGAACACCATCACACACTGAAGGAGAAGGAAGACGAAAAGATAGTTGTCATGTTCCTGCAGAAAACAGCTTATGTACATGTGAAATGTCCACATGAATAAAATATTGCAATATTTTTTTCAGGTGTAAATGATACATATTTCAATTATCTCAGTTGCATGTACTAAAGTAACACTTTGATGGAGTCATGCTTTCCTGATTATTTTCAGTTCTTATGCTTTTGCTAGTATTTAAGTGTATTCTGGTGGAAAGAATTTGTACTGAGCATGGCATTCAGACACCAACACTTAGCTATTGATTCCTTTTTTGGTTTCATTAAATTACACTGGTAGTAGCATCTGTACTGTAACACCCACAGAATAAATAATCTAGATGTGCATCCAGATCTAAGGTTTTGAGCTTGGACTGCTCTTCACCAGTACAGTCATAATATATGTCAGGTTTTGAAAACAGCACTGATTCAGGAAAAAATAAAAAATAAAAAATAAAAACTCGACATCACAGAAGTCAGAAGCCTTTCAGAATTCCTTTAGGGCCTGACAGGTGACCTGCACTTGGGCTGAGCCAAGTGGTGAAAGAGGGCAAGACAGAGAAGGTCACTAAGATGATTGAGTGTTGTTTTTCCATCTTTTAGAAGGGGTTTAAGGATTTAGGCAGAAATCAAACCCCCTTTTTTTCATTTTCTATCCTCCCTTCTTTTTCTATCCAGCCCCATGGTTCAGCAGATCACAGCTGTCCTTTTTCCCTCTAATTTTTCTCTGTCAGATTTCAACCTATAATTAGCAGAAAGGACATTGGTGAGTCCTCACAAATGTGAGTGTGTGCCTGTGTAGCCAGAACTAATGGCTCTAATCCCCCTCCTCTTGGCCAGCGCAGGACTGACAGGTTCACATGTACACACTCAGCGCGGCTCTTTTTCTCAAGCTCACGACCTTAAAGGGGAAACCCGCCATGTCCTCTCAAGCACACTGATTAAAGTAACGTGCTAAATTACTTGATTCAAAAGTGTGTACCATTTCCTTATAAATGAAACTGCACCACCTACACAATTTAAATATTTTATCTATTTTTTTTTTCAATCATTATATTAATACTGTAAACGTGAAATAAACAGTTTAGTTCAATAAATAAATCACTAAATCCAATAATAAGTTAACAGAAAGTTAAACACAGATTTTTAATACAGATAACTATTAGAACTTTGGTTAACTTATAATATTAGGGCAACTCTCTAACTATGTTTTTAAAATTAAAATACCGCAATAATTTCAGGTTTTTGTTTGTTCATTTAGTGCTTTAAATCCATTACTAATGTATTGTACATTCAGGCAGATAAATCTAGGGAGAGTCCGGCACAAGTACTAAACAGCAGCAATAAACACTTGTATGATTTCCTAATCCAGAATGTCTTTCCATATTGCCCTGGCCTGCATGGTGACTGGTTTGTACAAGTATAAAAGCATGATTATAATTGCAGAGCTTCTTTGATTGACCAGCAGGACTCAAAGCCTTAAATTTCATACTGATTTAACCACATATTACCTGTTTAGATACAAAAACCACAACAATCCAACCACCCCCCCACACACACACACACTCCCCCATAAAAATCACAACAGTACTACACCTGGTATGGAATCATTCTTTATTCTTCATTTTTAGCCTGTAATGGCCTTATCTTCATACACCTTTGCACCATTATAAACAAAAACTAAACATGTAGATGTTTAAGTCATTGTTGTAAACAACACTAAATACTGTGCATGGTCAAACTAAAATTAGCAAAAGAAAAAAAAACATTTGTGAACAAAAGAAAAAAAAGCCTCATTGATGACAGAAAAAAATATTCAAAAATGTCCCAGAAAGTCATGTCAGTGATGTGACAAAATGCAACTGAAATCCTAGCATAACAATTTCCACTTTAAATACCAACAAGTAAGTCAGCGTGAAAAATGCGACAAATGTGGCACGCATTTCATAAGCAGCAACATTTCCGCTGAAACGTGATATTTATCCCTGTGTAAACCATGCAGTTTATGATATTACAAAGTCATTCTTATTCCCCTTGTTTCTCACACTTCATTTGGGCATTACCCAGGGTTACGCTGGCTTTGGACGGTTCCGCACACAAAGTGTGCTCTGGTTTCTCCTGGAGCTTTAGACCTCAGCTAGCTGGACTAAATTTCACATTTCAGATGCCATTGTCCACCATGAAGAGCCCTGGTTGCCATACACATATGTGCACCTCCAGTACAGACTATTTCACGTATTACTTTCTATGGGTCACTTGATAGACATCTAAAAATAACATACTGCTCTGGCAAAACTAGAAGATGTTTTGTCCTAATTTTGTATTGATCAGCTCATGTGTTGTTGTAAGAGCTGGGGGCTCATGTTTTAAATCAGGTTGCTATATTTAGTATGGAATGGTTGTAAACAGATAAAGGATCCCCTCCACTGGTCACAAAAGCAGTGCCATCAAGCGAGCAAAAAATAAACACATATAGAGTGAAAGATAAGAAAGAAAAAATATATATATATCAGGCCAAGGATACTTTGAGTGACAGGTTCATATGGGGAGACCTTTACCTTGGCAACAAAACTTTGGTTGCTAGGATAACACGGCCAGATGGATGGCCCGGCTGATTTTCCACAGTGATCGGCTAGTTCTGAGGGGGGTGGGGGTGGGGGTGAAGGGGGAGGGGGGTGCATGGTCCTGATTCTCCCTGCACCAGTAAGAGAGCCCCCTGAAATGACTTGGCACAGAGAAAATGTATTAGATTCAGGGGACAAATAATTAACTGACGTCAGCTGGTGGATAAGACGAAAGGTTGCACTACAAATATAGCCATGCCCCCCTCCTCTAATAAATCGTCTGCGGGAGGGCAAGAACGTTGGGAATGATGGAATACGTTGAGTGGAGCAGTCCAGCACACTGATTAATGTGACAGAGGGGTCTTTTAAGTCGACTCCGAAATAGAACATCAAACTCTGATCTCAAACAGCAAATCATTATGTTCTCTGTGAGAGAGCGTAATGTGAACACCACACACAGCCTTTATTTGTGAGTCACACTTTACATTCATAAAGTCTAATCCTCTCAAAATACTACTGTTGGAAAAGTGTTTCCTGTCAGTAATGAACTACTCAAACAAATCATTATTGTACTACTGTATTAAAAAAAAGAACTACCTCATTATAGCAGTAACTATATATACAATATAAACAGTACAAGATATGACATATATACTGTATATATACATATATAGTGACCAGTATCTAGGGTTTTAGCCACCTCAGAGAAAAACCTAGAAAAAGATTTAAGAAAACAGAGGCTCAGCAACCGATTGGATACAAAATTGGCGGTGAAAACATTTAGCATATCTGCGGGTTTAAGCTGTCCAATGCTGTAAAATTAGCACCTTTACGGAAAGACGGTGAGTGTCTGGACAGGAACCAGCTAGTGCATTGAGGGATATTTTGGCAGCTGCCAAAGCAGTGGTTAATGATGGAGCTGATAATATTTCTGTTTTATTGACCTGTCAGTTCTTATCAGGGACTTTCTCTAAAAACTTTTTTCTCTTCTCTTCAGCTTTTCACTGACGAGAGCCTGAGAGATTACTGTAGACGTTGAGGTCCATTTGAATTAGACCAGCAACCAAAAACACAACTAAAACAGGAGAGGAAATGTACAAATTCCATACTGGACTAATCATTATTTCCAAAAATTAAGGGGATCATGCTTTTACTTTTAGAGCTTCTGAAAAAAAAATAAAACAGTAATAGCTTTCACATACCTTTCCTGGCATTATTGATGAATGGAATAAAGTTAAAGAAAATGTTTTGACATGATGCTTTTCGGCTCTAAAAGTTTTAGATTAAGAAGACCAAGAAAGCCATGTATCCCCAGTGAAAGGTGCACACACCCCATATGTAAGTTGCAAATCCTGACAACTTTGCACACAAAGTTAGGTTCATTTTTAGCCTCCAAAGTAAACCATGACTCCTTGGCTTGGCTTTGGACTTCACAAAGGCCCAGTGTAGTTATCACCTTAAGTGTGAATGCAAGGCTTGCTCTGCTTTTTTAATAAACAACAGAACACTGCCAAATAAAACAAACACAATTTCAACTATTTTATTTTAAAAGATTTAATCTCTGACTGTTGATATATAAAATAAAATTTTTGCCAAAAAAAGCTATGTGTTTCAATTTACTTCTTTACTTTGTAACTTGACCTATTTTCACCTGTGCATCAGCACTTATATTTGGCATGTAGTTATTTCCAGTTTGCAGGGATAAGATGTCTAAGAAAAAAGCAGGAGTTTTGTGCCTTATTGTTAAATAAATAATAAAGCCCAGTGTGGTGACCATGGTCAACCTCACATTTGGGTTTCAGAGATTACTGAACATGGCTGACACAGAAGGAGTGCACAACAGGTATCACATGATTAATCTAAATTGTACTTTAAGAGTGTAATAACAGGGTGTTGGTAACTGATGAGCTCACATGAAATTACATTGCATTAAATGCAAATGACAGACATTATTCTTAAGAAATGCAAATCCTGGATTTGAAAAATCCATTAAAATTCTCATACGGTGCTAATATATAAAGGCAGTCCCCTACTTCAAACTTAGGTAGTGGTTAATATACTCTGACACTGTAGTTACATTTGTTTATTTAGTTTCCTTCTTTCTTTGTTTTCAGCTTGGCTTATCTACTAATGTTGAAATGTTTTTCATGAAGAAAACAACATTTGCAGTTTGTCATGGCTATAAAGCAGTCATGGTCAGCTATAAAATTTACACCTGAATCATAAAAAAAGTCTTTGATAAGCATGTGCAACTAAATATTTTGGCACTTTTATCACCACTGCACCCAACAGATTCCCTTCATCCCTTCATGTGCCCCCACCCCCCACCACCACTTTGTCGCACAGCCAGGGCACAACAGTAAATTATTGCCCAGCACAAAGATTGATGTGTGCAGTGAGGAATCTTCATGTGATGTGTTGATATCTGGAACATGTACATTCAGTGACTTGCCTACCACATGGCTGAAGAGGCCACATTTAGACTATCCTCTCACCCAGAGCTTTAATGTGAAAAGCCCCCAACGCTGTAATTTGCCTGGTGAAACTGTGAGGGGATTCAGACACAAAAGAAAAAAAAAAGTTATATGAAGAGGTCAGGCATGTGTAAAGGGTTATATAGAGGATATACAATACAGGTTTATACATAATTGATATGATTTGAGTGGGAATTTTATTATCAGTTAGATATTGAAAGATTAAGTGTTAGAAATAATCTAAAAATACATGTGGAGGTACAAGTGGAAGGACTTTCTGTTCTTTTAAACATACTCTAATGAATATAAGCATAGTGGACAATGCCACCATTGTAAACACAGGGGAATGGGGTTTGATTTCCATCGCCAAGAAATCATGGCTATAAGAACCAGAGTATGCAACAAGTCATATATTATTAAAATATCAGCAAAATTATATTTAATATATTAGAATTCCTAAATTGTTCATACATTTACATTTACAGCATTTAGCAGACGCTCTTATCCAGAGCGATGAACAACA
This sequence comes from Arnoldichthys spilopterus, assembly GCA_037974385.1. Classification (NCBI taxonomy): domain Eukaryota; kingdom Metazoa; phylum Chordata; class Actinopteri; order Characiformes; family Lepidarchidae; genus Arnoldichthys; species Arnoldichthys spilopterus. Next base: position 10,389,267 of record JBBPDA010000003.1, on the reverse strand, counting down.
GTGCTGTGTAGTCCATGTTTGTTCTTCTATCTGTGGGGCTAAACCCGTCAACAGCTGTCATTCTACTAAGATACTACTGGCTAAGTTACACACCATAACAAACCCTGACAAACCTGTAAACCCAAAAGACAATAAAGTATATAAGAGTAAACAATAAACAATAGACAGTAACCACAGATGCACAATAAATATGAGGTTAATTTCCAAGATCCTCCTTGAAGAGGTGCGTTTTGAACAACAGTTCTGATGGCAAGAGGAAGTTCATTCCACCACTGGGGAGCCAGGACTGAAAACAGACTTGATGTAGATCTTCCTCTTGTTTTGAGCATTGGAGACTCAAGGCGAGCAGTGGATGATGGGTAGTGACAATTTGCTTGATCATAGCTGATAGGTAAGGAGGCTCAGTAGTAGTCAGGTTTAAGCCATGTTAAGTACCATTGACATGTATGAATAGCTGTGCTGTAGTTATGTAAAACCACATTACATGTCCAGCAGTGACATTTAAGGCTTTGTTCACGACACATTTTTCATATATTTCAAATACACACAACAGCACTAAAACTGTGCAAAATGAAATATTAACTTATCCAATGTCTAATAACAGTGTGAATCTTAACTGCAATTCAGTTTAATTATCAAAATTAATTAATCAGTATCACATACGTCAACAAACCAAAAAAAATTATAAGCTTCCTACTCATACTAACCATTTACACTCACTATTAGCCCTCCCAACCCTGTTGACTGGTCACAGTGACCACACCTCAACACTCACCACTGCTCCAAACTCATCACTCCACAACACTCATCACCACGGAGTAGTATGCAGACCGCAGTCTGAGAGCATAAAGGCTTAGATCACAGGTACTCTAGGCCTACTGAGCATCTAAATCAAGGGCTCTTCTTTGCCAGGCATGGAGTAATATTTAAACTAGGGAGGTACCTGGAGCATTGTTCTTCTTGAAACTGTCCTGGCGTCTGTGTCCAGGAAATATTGCCTTTTTTAATCAATTACCTGAACTTTTTGTATGCTTCAATGGTCCAATTAAGATCTAAGTCAGTTGATGAACATGTTTCCAATGATAGTTTGATATTCAGAAGTGTAAAATGCATTAATTAAACAGAGTGTCATCAGATTGGTGCCATCTGAAATAAACGTAACGACCTGGTGACACATGAGTGGTGTAAACTATCAGATACGTGGCACCAGGACAGAGGGAAAGATATCTCTCTGCTATTAGATTACATTAGCTTGAAGCAGTGGTCATGTGCCCATGTGTGAGTGAAGTGACACTGCAGTGCTCCTCACTATCTGCACTGCTAAAGATGGGAGACTGTTTAGGCATGAGGGGTTTAGAACTCTTTTGGCTTAATTAGACCTTATGCTCTGGTGGGGAACACTGAGGCCATGTTTCTGTGTAACACCATCTCTATGGTTTGGCTATTGCTAAAGTGATTAAAAAATGTCCATGCCAGCAAAGTGATATGGAGACCACTGGAATGTTCCATTTGATCATCCACAACATACCATCTCAGGACAGGAGAGTGTTTGGATTTCTCTAACCTAAGAAGAAGCACTCCTCTCTACAAACTACTTTTAAAAATGATTTTTGGTCATTTTTTCCCCAAAGTCATTGCCCATTACTACCCAGTAGCTAGGTCTTCTCTTATCACACAATGCCAACAAGTTGAAAGGGTGAAGACCATCACATGCTTCCTCAGAGACTTGTGAAGTCACCTGTGCATCTTTCTAAATTGCCTCTAATGGTACATTACTAAATAGCTCAGTGTGCTTGGAAAAAAACATCAGTTGCCAATTGTGTTACTTCAGAAACTCCCTCTGACTTGTACATTAAATACATTACTGTTTCTACTACCACCACTTCTACTTTCTACTACTACTACCACTTGTACTTTCTACTACTACCACTTCTACATTCTTCTATTACTACTACTACTACTACTACTACTACTACTACTACTACTACTACTACTACCACTTCTAATTTTTACCACAACTACTACTATTGCCCCTTCTACTTTCTTCTACTTCTACTACTTTCTACTACTACCACTTTCACTTTTTTTCTTCTTCTTCTTCTTCTTCTTCTACTACTACTACTACTAGTACTACTACCACTTATACTTTTTAGTAGTACTACTACTTCTATGTTCTTCTACTACTACTACCACTTCTACTTTGTACTACTACCGCTTCTACAGTCCTCTACTACTACTAATACCAAATCTACTTTCTACTACTACCACTTCTATGTTCTTCTTCTACTACTACTAATTTCTACTACTACTACTAGTACTACTATTACTACTACTTTGTACTACTAGTAGTATTTCTACCACTACTTCTACTTTCTTCTTCTACTACTACTACTATTACTACTTCTACATTCTTCTTCTTCTTCTTCTACTACTACTACAACTACTACTACTACTTCTTTGTACTACTACTACAACTTCTACTTTCTTCAATTACTACTACTACTAGTTGTTCTACTACTACTACTACTACTACTACTTCTACTACTACTACTACTACTACAACAACTTCTACTTCCTTCTGCTGCTACTACTACTAGTTCTACTACTACTACTACCACTTCTAATTTCTTCTACTACTACTACTTTCTAGTACTACTACAACTACTACTACTACTTCTACTTTCTACTACTACTATTACTACTACTACTACTACTACTAATAACAATAATAATTATGATTATGATTATAATAATAATAATAATAATATGTTTAATTTATATCTATATATATCTAATATATATCAAATACAATACAAAACAAAACTGACCTCTGTCAGTGTCTCTAACAAGTACTCTAACATATATTTGTAACTAATAGGTCACCATTAAATTTTTTATTGACAGAGAACACTAATGGCCTCTTCATTCAGTCCTAGCCGTGTTAACACCAGCATCTCTTGATGTTCCAGCACCAACAAGCACAACTAAGAAATGAAAACATGACAGTTAGATGACATGACTTATTCACTCATGATCAGTTTGCTTAATGATTTCCAGTGATTATATGACATGTTATATTATGTTATATTATAAAATGTTATATTAGTTTATATTAAATAAACACTGACTGAATAGCACAAAATGAGTTCAGCTCTATTTAGCTCAGGAAACTGAGGCATTGTAAAGCTCATGATTGGACATCAACTGTTTTTCCAGCACCCCTGGTGTTAAGATTAAGCATGTTAAAACAACACTTTGATTTATTAAGTACTAATTGCTGGCGTGAATGTCTCTGCTCTAGAGTGGACTGGGTTACTGACAGTGTCCGCTGAGTGTGAGCTTTTAGCGGCAGGCAGATTCATAGGGCAAACCCCCACTGGGCATGGAATATTTTTGAAAAGTTGCAAAGTTGTTGCCACCACTTGAAAATCACCCCTCACGTCCTCAGGGGGTATTGTTTGTTTTTTCCACCTCCAACAGCCCAGTGATTGATGAGAAAGGGCTGTCAGAGGAAAGAACCGAGACACAGGGGTGCAAAAGAGAGAGAGAGAGAGAGAGAGAGAGAGAGAGAGAGAAGGAGCGCAAGATGGAAAGAGTGAGGGAGAGGGACAGTTAGGCCTAAAATAAGTCTGAACTGGGGTCAGTCAGGGCTGCTCCCAGGTTGATAGTGGAGGTGTGTTCCTGGGCCATCACACAGATCGCATGACTAGGATGACAGGCAATCGTGGGGTGACCAAAAAAAGCACACTGCGCAGGACTATTTACGGACCAGAAATTCAGCCATGGACACACACTGTCAGCTCATGATGGATCATGGTGAAGGGGTACAGGGTGCTGTTGGGAAGGGGTTGGAGGGCAGACCTTATTGCAACAGTGGGGTATTCGGGACAACATTTCACCATCCATGCACCTGGTTTCCCTTGTTCACTAGTGGACAAACAGCAGTCCATGTTCTGGTGGTCTGTGCTGATTAAACACACCTGCTTCTAGTTCAGCAGTGTAAAAATGTCTATGATGTTATGCCAACTCTCTGTTTCGCTGAATTTTATATCAGATTTCATATTTATAAAAAAAACTATTAAGTGTGAATTGTTTCTTTTGAGTTCCACAACCTGTGCCACAACATGCCTGAAAGGGAACACGAAGCACCATAGTTTGCCACATGATCATGCACCTGATTTTCTGGCATGTCACATCAGGTCAAAAAGAAGGGGATAGGGACCCTTCTGCTGTTTAGGTTCAGTGTGCATGTGGTCTATTGCATTCTTGCATTTATAAGGTACAGCTGACACCCAAACCTAAATTTTGTCAGAAAAATCCCCACAATATACGATTTTACTGATTGCATTTTCAGAGAGTAAACCTATGATTAGTTATTTCTCTTCGGACTGAAATCAGGTACTAGAGCAAAAAGTATGTATAACACAAAATTTTTATAGGCTGGCATATGTTCAGCAAATGGACATAAACCCACGCTCTCTTAACTTTACAACATGTGCAAGAACAAAGCAAGGCCTAGAATTACCGCCATACCAGTGCAGCAATAACAAAGGGTCAAGTATAGGCCTTATTCCCATCAGAGTACAGTATCATTACAGCGTACTTTTACCCATCACAGCTGCACTAAAGGGCTGAGCGTGTTCGACACGAATGGACCAGGTTTGGAATAGCAGTAGTGACCCTGGGGCAAAAGTCTACAGATCCCGTTTCGTCCCCCCTTACCCACCCTGTCCTATGATTTATATATCTGCTCAGAATTTACAACATGTGAAATACCCTCAGTTAACAACGCAAAGTAAGATGCAGCATGGGGGGTAAACAGAACAATAGGGTCTGGCACGAAGGGCTAGGAGAGCCACAAGATAATGTACGCTGTTGGTTTTAGGTTGTGGGCATGAGTACAAACGCGCATGGAGAGTAAAAAAGTTGTGTGTGTGCATACTTATTCTTGTCTGAAGCACCTGACTTGAGGAGGAGAATATAAATTCAGTGGTTAAGGAGGAGGAGACGTGTCAAATAACTGGGTGTCATTTTTTTAAGATGTGAGGAAACACAACTCGGCTCGACTTTTAAAAATACAGCAATAGTGTCAATGATTTAAGATCGCTGGAACAATTTGCATAAACTTTTATGGGTGAGGCATGGCTTAGAACCTTAATGTCCTTTTATTTCAAAGCCATAAAGTGCCAATTGATGAACCTGTTTTTTAACAAAGCTTTGACTTTCATCAATAACAACAACCATTGCATGATTTGAGATGATGTGTTCTATATATAAAATTATATATTATTACTCATTCACTCTTCTTCAGGAAGTGGATTGACTGACATGTTTGTTAATTTTGACACATTAATTAGGGGTAAGAAAGGTGACTTGGAAGGTGTGTCTGTGCAGCCCTTGTAAAATGTCTCCTCTGCATTGCAGCTCTCTCCTGTCCATTCTGGTATCATTGAAATCCCCCGTTAAAACCATGCTTTGCATTTAATCTCTACATTACTTGGTTCCAACCAGGAGCTCATTAACTACTTAGCAAGAATGTAATAAAAGTTTTTTTCAGCTGTCAGAGGCCAATGAAGAGAGAACATCAGGTAATTACACTCTGCTCTTTTGTCTCAGCATTGCTGTGGCCACAGGTCGTAGAGACTTTTTGCTCACAAATGTCTCCTTAGTCCCTTTAGGTCATGAGCTCACTGGGGAAGGGGGATGTTTGACACCATCCATGTATTTCATTATAGTGTCCTGCTGACAAATATTTATCTTAATATGCTCTTTGAGAAAAAAGAGACAAACAGCCATCAGGGGACCAGTGGACTTTGGGCTCAATACTAGGTTGTTCCATCAGTCGCAAAGTGCTAACTTCAGTTGTTAGCATGAAATGGTTCAAGGTTGGGAATACTGAAATCAATGCTTTACCAGGTTTTAACTGTTAGGCTCATAAAAGAGAGATTATGTGCCATCTAGCTTTACATATTTTTGTAAAGGACTACCCTTGAAATCAGCCCACTTAAACCCAGAAAACAAAAGGTTGTCTTCAGGTAGGGTAGCACATAGGTCATCATCATGCAACACCATTTTGTAACACAAAAAAAGAGACAGAACAGATCTTTCTGGTGAAAGTAAGAGGTAAACAAACAACCCCCTGCACAAATGTCATCAACCAACAGTGAGGAGTGGATCTGGGGAGGTGGTGAGGCAGGTTTTGAGGAAAGGGTGAAAGGGGGTCTAGAGGGAAACCAGGAGTGGAAATGTCATAAATCAGCCGGATTTTAGAATCTGATGACAAACCTAATTCCTGTCTGAAAAGAGCCGAGCCATCCCCTCCTGACTGTCATCGAAGCCGGCCTATAAACATCGCAGCTGTCATCCAAGCTCGCCAGACTCGCGAAGGACATGCCATCGCACCTCTCGCATGCTCTTTCGCTGGGCCAATTTTGGAATGGAGGGCTGGCGAATTCCACTTTGCATTTTGTCACATTCGACCCCCCTGGCTCTAACTCTATACCACCCCCTTCCTGGTTGTGTCTGACCATCTGTTGAAGGGCATTACTCCTGTAAAATCACTTTATCCTCCTATCACTCCTAAAACAGGTTGTGAAAACTTAATATGGAAATATGGGTGCGGGTTGAGTCCTGGGCCGGGGGGTGTGGGTGGGGGCATAGACAGGGGAGACACACCGTGCTAAATGTTGCCACTGCGAAAGGTGAGTAGAGGAGCTTTAGAGGCCATTTTCCACTCAACAAACGTTCTACACCACTGCCAAACACACACAAGCACAGACTGGGGTTATGAGATAGGCCTCACTGTGTGTGCTCTGAAACCTACACTACTCCGGCTGGCAAGCTAGGCATCGACCAGAAAAAAAAAAAAAATTAATATATATATATATAAGCTAATCATATACTTAAAACACTATGGATGTAGAAGATCAAAAGTTCTATATACTGTCTGTTACTAAGCCATGACAATAAAGCACAGAGACAAAAAACAGTGAAGCAGGAAATTGGGTTTATATGGATAAAAAAATCAGTGACAATATAATATCTAAAATTCCATAACAATTGTTCCAAGACACTATAC
>JBBPDA010000003.1:10346814-10367963 GCA_037974385.1 Arnoldichthys spilopterus | reverse complement strand
GTTTCACCGTGTACTGTGTGAACTGTATATGGTTGAAATGACAATAAAAGCCTACTTGACTTGACTTGACTTGACTATAACAGCCTGAAGCCCAACAAACAAAAAATCTGTTCTTGATCATCCTGACAAAAAGAAAAAGTTCTGGATCGAGCCACACAAGTAAACCTTGGACTTGACACCAGAACTGCAAGTTTGGGCTCAAGGAGGTGAGCTATGTCAGGCACATGTTCACAGACATACGACTTAAAAACAAATCCAGCAACAATCACAGTAATTAGTGAAATGCTACCTCTGGGGAACCAGACTGCACTCCAATGTTTCCTGGGGATAATTGATTACATAGAAAACTTTATCCCAAACTGTCAACAGAACTAAGCCAACTGCTACAAAAAGACGTGGTTTGGAGCCTGAAGCAACATCAACAAGATACTTTTGACAAGGTCAGAACATGTGTCACCAGCCCACCTGTGCTTTACTACTGTGATGTGCAAAAAGCAGTGACTCTGACCTGTAAAACATTGCAGCATAGTCTAGGAGTTGCCTGCCTCCAAGATGGCAAACATGTGGCATCTGTATCATGCACACTGACCCAAACAGAAACATAATATTAGTAAACAGAGAAAGAGCAGTTGTCTTCACGTGTTACACGTTTATGACTAAATCTATGGCAAACCAGCTGTAATTGAAGCAAACTACCATCCTTTGGTTACAATCCACAACAAGCACTTTCATACAGTCTCCGCACAACTGCAAGACATGATGTTAAAACTGGAACTTAAACTTGATTCTCATCGACAGAAAGGACAAACACTTCTATCTGGATGACACCCTCTAGCATGCAACAAGGTTCAACACCTGTGGCCAAAAAAAGAGGAACAACATGTGTTTGAGGTGACTCACAGCTGCAGACATCACCCATCAGACACTTACCTGCTGAATTCAGAACGGATGGCCAAGACATGTATTCAGAGTCCCTGCATAGATTTGATTATTTTTAGTTTCTGTGACACACTAACACTAAATCATCATGAAAGACAACAAATCAGTTATAACTGCATCCTTGCATTCTAAATATTTGAAAGTGTTACACAAGGGACACTAAGTGTGGAATATACAAAGAAAATGGCAAGGGAAAGTGCTGTCTTGCCATCAGTAAATGTTGAAATTTAGACTGTCAATTATGTATACAGTATCTGTAACAGCCTGAAGCCCCACCATCAAAAAGAACCAATAAAATTCACACGGTTCCTGATTTGTCTTGGTCTGTTGTTACACCTGAATGATACAAGCTCCCCTTACACCTAACCAAGTGGTAAGACTCTAGACACAAAAGGACATGACAAAATTGCAGATGCAAGGAGAGAGTGTAATGAGCTCAGGACATGATAGTCTGAAGGAAGGAATTCAGACTCAAACGACACAACACACCCCCAAACCACAGGTTGACTAAATAAGAATAACTGCAAAGCTGGACAGCACTGAACACACACTGTAAGTGAACGTGAATTCTGTTATGCTGCTGTTCATTGAGCTATAAGTTTGCTGCAGTGTGTAACTGTCATTGCAATGCATGTTCATTGTCAGATACCCCTTTTACTTTCAGGTATATGGTTATATGGTTGACCAGCTGAATCATTATTTTATCACAAATAGTGAGTTCAGACGTATCTGGTACAGTGTTTCTTTTGTATTTCTTCTGTTTAAGAAGGATAAAAATGGGGGAGGGGATAGCTGCTCTGTTAGACAGGAGTGTTACTGTACCTGGTCTAAGTCTCGAGAGATTTACAAAACGTGATCTCAGAACCACACGTTGTCGCTGGCGCAGGCTCGTCTTCCAGTACTCCAAGCTGAGTCCAATTGCTCCTGTGCATAAACAGTAATTTTATCAATCATAGTGATCCTCAGTCAGCCCCATAAATATACATCATTTTCATAAATGGTGTGCCTTGTGACAAAAACAGAGCAAGACTAGTTAGTTAGCTAGTTAAGGAATCTTCTTCATCACGAACCCGAGTTGTAGGTAACTCTTCTTCCGCCTCCTTTAGCCTTGCATGTGTCTCGTTGCCTTTATGTTTGTTTGTTTTGTTTAGTTTAAAAAGGTTCTTAGCCACAACTGTCAAGTCTTGCCGAAGTGAATTAGCTAGCTAGATACCACCAGCTGCCAACAACGACAAGCCCTGTATCCGATACACTCACTCTCTCTCACACACCCACACAATGCGTTTGAAGTGCTTACTACTGTTAAGTAGATGGCATGAATACATACAGGAATATTTTACTAGTCTGATTTTTATTTTAAAAAAAGAAAAAAGAGAGACGTTTGCGATAGGACGCCCAATACTTACGACGCCACGTGGGACACGTGCATTTTCAAAATGTAGCCTATGCATAATTCTATCAATGATGTAAATACAGCTGATCAGATTTTTTTAAGTGAATGCATTGTAGAGAAATTGATTAGCTCGTTTCTTTCGTTTCAACGGTAGTGCACGTGGGGTCACAGGCCCTACAACACAAAAATAGCTGTACTAAATGACCATGGAACAATTCTATCTTGATAGTGATAAAAATAATGTAAAACCTGAAAAAGTAATTTAGTTTAGGGGCTATTTTGCTTTACAGTTGCCTGCATGTATCTCTCCACTTTAAGTGGATTTAAAAAATACATTTTGAACCAAAGTTTTTTTTTCTTCTCAGAACTATTGTAAAACATGTCTCAGGCATCAACTACTAGCTGCTCTTTACTTAATTCAAGTATAGATTTACTGGTGTAAGAGGTTTTCTCTGCAGACTAAAAAATGCACCTTAACTCTGGGTAAGAGCATCTGCCAAATGATGTAAATGTAAATGAGTTCATTAGTTTACACCTAAACCAAGCAAGAGTCTTGAAAAATTGGTGGATTTCAGCTGTCACTCTTTGTTTAACTGTGATTTTTTCCAGTCATTCTCATTTGTTTTCTCCTGCTAATGGTAATTTGGTTTTGCTCCAAGCATGAGCATTGCCCAAAGTACAGTTAGAAAAGTAGACAGCGTGCTTCAGCTATGTTCTGGTGCATATAAAGACACCTGTTTCCCTATATAAGAGTCCAGCCTCCACAGAATACCCCTCCACCCCCTTAATACAACAAATTTCTTTCCCACATCTGTGTGCCATTCTCTCCCAATCTTAGATGGCCGTTTCAAAGCAGGTCTTTCCAAGCATGTGGCTTCATAAGGTCAGGAGGCAATCAGACCCCAGTGAAATACTTCAGCCGACTCACACTTGAGTACACAGTTTACCCTACAAGTCCATTATCCCTCTACTCAGGCTTGTTGCAGATTTGGGATGAGGTCTGGCTCAGTGTCCGGATCATCTGCAGGTTCAGTCACAGGATCTGCGGGGTCTCTCCAGGCCGGACTTCTCTCATTAGAGGGGGAAGCAGCTCTGTGGGGTTTCTCTGTACTCAGCAGGTTCTGATCCACAGGAGACAGGGGCCTGACCCAGAGCTGAGCGTTTTCCCTCTGTTCTTATCGGTTTATCAGAACCACTCGCCTTAAGGGCCTCACAATCTCAAACATCTCTCTTCCTCTGTCAGAAATTTTGTTTTTGAAGTGTGTTTGAAAATGTAACTGAGTAACAAGTCAGTACAGATGTGTTTGTATTTGTGACAGGTTTCTCACTTTGAAACAGAAACTACTTTGAATGGGTCTGCATTTGGTGCAACACCCAACCTCAGTCTCTGTTCTCCATATCCTGCTTGTTCTCCCTCACCCTGCTTCCCTGTGGGGGAAAAACGCTTAAACAAACTAGTGCAAAGAGAGAAAGAGAAAAATGATAAGAATAGAGGGTGAATGCAGCTGGGGGAAGTTTCTTCACAACCAATTATGGATTATTAGTAGCTTGAAAATGGCATGTAAATTTGAAGTAATGTAAAGTAACTGCACATTTGCTTATGCCTTGCTATGTATCCATTTTTATGTTTCTGTTTCATTTGAACAGAGCACCTTTCCTTTACACTAAGGCTAAAGAATATTGGAAAAAAAACCTTTTTTTTCCAACTTGTATTTTGATTTCAATTAATTGAATTAACTTAAAATTAATCATTTTTGACCCAACCACTTTTTTCACCAAAAAGGTTTTTTTTTTTTCAAATTTGAAGCTTGAGTGCTATAGGTAATGTGGCAGACCACCTATTCTAAAGTTCGGCATGATTAGATATTATTAAACTTCCCCAGTTAAACTATTGGATAATATTGGATGCAGTTTAAATTGCAGACCTTGTGATGTGCAAACTCATTCATGTTGCGATTCCCATATAAAGAATGATTAATTGTTCAGCCCTACTGTACACCCTGTGAACATTTCATGAGGAATGAACCAATTAAATCTTTTTAACAGATTAAAAGATAAGAATGGTTTTGCCTTCTCTAGTAAAGCAAGTTAAATATATAATATTTTTATTTATTAGAAAAGTGCATGATGTTTCAACTTGTATGCAATTCTCAGCAAAGAAAAAGATAAACACAAGAGGGCAACAGTTTACCAGAAATGCCTGTCTATCAGCCAGAATTATATTTCCATATTTCAAACCTCACAGGCCTTCAAAAGACATAGATCTAATTGAACAGTTTTTTTCACTGCATTTTATTTTTCCAGGGTCGCTGGGGCTGCATCAGGATGTCACTCAGATTGTTTGAACATATTTATGTGGTAAGCAATGTATTAATTCTTCTTAACTCTTAAAAATATATATAATTGACATTTGTTTGGATTCATAAAATGTTTCATAGTTTGCTATGTGAGCTTTACTTGAGAAATTATTTTATATTTCTTTTTCTACTTGCTGTTTTTTTATATAGTGCTTGACCTCAGATGTTAGCATTGTTCATGCTACATATGCCTATGCATGGATAGTATTTTATTCAGTGGTCAGTGTTTAACATTGCGTTCTATGTGTTTTAAACATGTGCAGACTTCAGTGTCCCAAGCTGCGGTGAATTTATGCATGGGACCAGTCAATTGGCAATGCTCCCAAAGACGTATTGAGGGACATCAGACGAATAAATGTGAATAATTATCGAAAATAATGTCCAGATAGATGGAGATTTGCCAAATTATGAAATCATGCACTCTTCAACAAAATATCCAGTCATTACTAGACCAGCGTTTGGAAAACAGGTGTTTCTAATACACAGGGATGTCTCCACGGTCCTCTGCCCCCTTCATTTTCTGATGACGATTCAGATCTGATATTTCATGGCTGAAACTGAGCACATGATGGGAGGTGATTTGAGAGAAAGGGAGAAGGAAGAGGGGGGAAAAACACTCACTTCTGAAGACATCCATGTAATGGATGCTGATTGTACTTCTAAATCACCGGAGCCCTTGCCTGGATAATGAGGAGCACGGCCCAGCCAAGCACAGTGATCATAAATACATATTATTAGTGTATTAAAACCAGACATATTAAAAAGAGACATAAAAAATTATCCTCATCCAACCAACCTGCTCACAAATTTCTCAAATTTCACATATTAATAGACATTATAAATGATAAGGTTTAATGTGATTCATAGTATATTTGCTGTCTTCTTTATATGAAACAAAAGAAGAATTTATTTTTATTTATGTATATAAATTTATTTTCAGATATCAAGAAACGTGCTCTGTTTGCAGCACATGGCTGCAATACAGACATGTGTTTAAGGTAGACCCAGATTTACATTCACTGTCCAGTCCAGAAGAGCAATCTCTCATTTATATTGGAAAGGTACTGGCACATCTTATGACTTGAAATAGCTACTTTGATCCTTCATTATTTGCTGTAAAAGTGTCTTGTACAGCGTTTAGACTGTGATGATGAGTGTATATTGTGTCTATTAAGTCTATATCCTGACAGATCCAGAACATGTTAACAAAATGCTTAAATTGATCTTGATTACAGGCTTATGGCCTATTTACATTTTCTTCATGTTTGTATTGACAATACACTGTATGGCCAAATGTAATGTGCATATTTGAAAAACACTTAAGGTTGTACATCTCATTCCAATACCTTGGGCACCAGTGTGGAGCTGGTTCCACCTTTGTAGCTATAGCAACCTTCACTCTAATGGGGAGGCTTTCACACAAAGTTGGATGCATTTAAGTATCTAAAATATATTTGAATGCTGTAGTATTAACATTACCTTTCACTGAAACTAAGGGGTCTACCCCAAACCCTGAAAAACAACCCCATACATTCATCCCCCATGCACCAAACTTCACGACTGACAGCATACATTTAGGTAGGTATAATTCTCCTGCCATCTACCATCTGTGTCCACATACGTTTGGCCATATATTGTAATTATCCTTATGCTAACACATTATTTTACATGAAACATTACTTCTTATTACCAAAGTTGTCCAAGAAAGCTGTAAACAGTACTGATACTGTATTGGACTCCTTATTTATTGAAGTGTTGTGCTTGGCACCTGTACAGTTTGAAAGACCTTAAAGAATACCTGTTTTCCACCTGTTTGTTTTTTTTAGGTCACCATAAACTGGCCATATTACTATATTGCCACTTAGCACTTAAATACTTTATCTACAGCACTCCAAAACATACTTTTATTCATCTGGTTTCCTATTTTTTCCACACAACATGAAAACTTGTCTTGCGTGCATTCACCATTACTTACGCGTTTAAAAAGGTAATCCACTCAAAATACAATTAAGCATTTTCTGATAAAATAGGCAAGGACAATTTACCAATATTGTAACAGTCCTCAAAATCCAAAAATGAGTCACAGCACACCAGTGTCCATAAGGTGAACTTTACAAAAGGCACACTTTCTACTGGTGTTCACTGCTTTGGGTCTCTAGCTTAACTGTCCTTCATGTTGCTGAACCCTTTTCAGTTTTCCATTCATTAGATCCCCTTTATTTAGAAGACATCATTGCTGACATGATGTGCAGTTTCCAGTTCTCTGCCAGTAATTGCTGCAAAGAAAATGTGATATACTTTCACCAAAATAAACAAAAATAAAACAAAACATAAACAAGGGCAGTTTTGAGTGTCTCTTGTGCATAAATGCTACTTGAGATAAGAAATGATTCATCGAGTCCATTATTGCACCTAATCTCACTAGAACCTTTCAAGAGCACCCTCATAAAACAGACTTCACTTGCTCCAATCCGGCACTGGGCTGAGGTTGGAAAATGTGACAGCAAAGAGGGCAGGTCCCTATTAGCTTACATATTTGCCTTTTTTGGCATGTATCATGAAGGAAAAAGACATAAATAACAAATTTAAGTCTGATTAGTGAAATTTAAGGCCTGCACATATTGAAATGATGAGTCCCTTTTTGAAAAGACAGCTTTGAACCTTTGTATATCAGCATCAGATGAAGATGGATTAGGTCTTCAACCAAAGGTAAGTTGCCTTGCTCTTTCAAAAATAAATCAGAAATCTGATTTTAAAAAATAATGAAATTCCTTGAGAGCTGAGAAACTCTGCCTCTCGCTGTGATGGTGCATGCAACTGAACTCTGTTTTTACTTTTAAACCATATGCATAGACATTTGAGAGGAGGAGCCATACTGGCGGCCGTCACAAGCTGCAGCCCCCTGCTGGCTACTGGTGGGATTTCCAATCATGTGCATGCTGTCCATGCTACTGCTGGATAGGTACTGGCGCTCTGCGAAGGCTCCGGCAGAAGAGGAAGAACACAGCAGGCCAGCCTGAGGTTTCTCTGGGCTGGCTGCCAGGCGCGGTGAGGCTGGGAAGTTGTATCCGTACAGGTTGTAGGGATTGTGCAAGGAAAAGGCATTATATGAGCCCTGCTGCACATGATGATGGCTCCCAGTGAACATGTGGGCAGAGGAAGGGGAGGTTCCTGGGGAAGAGGAGGAGCCAGCGGCAGAGCCCGCCCCTGCCTGCATCACGTACTGGAGCTGGGAGGTGGGAAAGGATGCCAGCTGGCCTCCGTAAGTGTCTATCTTACCGCCACCACTGCCGCCTCCACTGCTACTGCTGGTGGCCAGCGAGGCGTGAGTGTTACCCTGCATACCTGCCCCTATTAAAGAGGAAGTTCTTTGGGGTAGGAAGGAGTCTGAATGCTGGCCGGAGGTTACACTGCTCCCTGCCGTTTGGAGGCGACCATAAGAGCCATCTGCCAGTCCCCCGTAGCCCTGCAAGGCAGCCATGTTACTCCGGGCACAAGCAGGATACTCAGACAGCCCTAGGTTGCACAGCTGGCTTTCTCTGCAGCCCACATTGAAGGTGTTGGGTGCAAGATGAAAAGTAGGAGGAGAGCAGGAAGGAGACAAGAGATGTGCTGCGCTTGACGGAGATGGTGTACCAGTGCTGGAGGTAGTGGGAGAGGTGCCAGTGCTGCCTCCTGAAAAAAAAGTCAGAAACACAAACCATAAAGCCATACCGTACATACAAAAATGCCAAAATAACACAAAGACATACTGTATATATGGTTAAGGCCTATATATAGCACATCAGAACACACCCAGAAGGAACCAGGCAGACAGAGCCAGCTCTAAAAACAGACATACTAGCCAACAATCATACTGAGAGTGATCTCTCATTTCAATCTGGGAACAAGGAGCAGTCACAGAGTCTCCTAAGGGCAACGCACTGTGTCGTTCCTCCAGGAATAAAAGAGGCCTGTTTAAGTTTGGCAGCAAGTGCACTGGAGACATATAATGGGTAATATATCTCTAGAGCAGAATCTGCAAAATCTCACTCATAAATAGCTGACAAATTTTCTTTAATGCCGAGCTATTATCTAAGAGCTGAAATCATCTCAAAAGAACACAGAAATACTGTGTGGCAAATGTCATCATGTGAATGTGGCTTGAGTTTAGAATTAAACAGATATCTGGTCAACAGAGACAGGGGCTTCCCTTCTTTCTTCCATATAAAAAACAGCTTTCATAATGTAGGCACATGCAGTTAGAGAGAGGAAGAAAAGACGGTTGGCAGATGCATCATGAATAAGTCAAAATCTTGGAACTGAATGATAGTTTAGGGATATCAATCACATATTTTTTTATTAATGAGAATTTGGCCAGCGTTCATTTTGCAGTTTACAAAAAATATAGACTGAGTGAATGGTAAAGAAGGGGGAAAATCGTTTCCAAACAATGCAGGATTCGCAGTCTTGGCTAAGGTTTGGGCCAGCTCCATATGCCTTCTATAATCCAGCTGAGCTGTTGCTGCACTCAACGTGGTTCTGTTCTGCTGGCGGAGACAGAGGGGAGCTTAGAGTGATGTCATGTTTTTCCCCCTGTTGTCAGGCAGGGGTGATATAGGCATCAGAGGTGCTGGAGAATAAGCTGCTTACCCAGAGAGAGTTGCCTTTAATGCTGGAGGAGTGAGACTGTGGAAGTGGGAGGGGCTCAGAGTACCAAAAGTTCATCAGCTTTAATTAACATTAAATTTTTGGAAGAGTGAGCGATAATAAGCAGACAAAATACTGGTTTCATGTCACTGTTACTCAGAAGACAAATATATTCCTTTAACAACTGTTTTTCAGGATCCTAGATCCTCTCTCCATGGCTAAGAAAGAGTGGGAAGGGGTATGTGGCTGTTAGACGTATGACTCTACAATACAGGGTTAGTCACTCTTAGCAAAAGTGGTTCTATATGTTACCAAAAATTCTGATTCAGTTCTCAAACTTTTTTTACACTAAGGACCTCTTTGGAAATAGTAAGTGCTGCTACGTCCCCTCAACCCGAAGCCCCACACCCATGAGAACCTTGTCCATTTTGCTAGCTTTTTCCTTTGTTATCACTGACCAGAGTCACTGTCCTGGGGCATTATTCTATGTTTAGCCAAAGCAGATTCAATAAAGTAACAAAATTAAAAATTACTTAGTAGAGATGCAACTTCTGACATTTTTCCACAACCTATTTTCACCTCTCTTTCACCCCCATTTGAGAACCTTCAAATTAGTTTTTTTGATGTTGTCTTTAAATGAGACAACCCATTTAACCAGCCCAAGAACCAAGTGGTTGTTTGAGTGTCTACAGTTCTAAAATGAACCTTTGCTTTTACTAAAAGACCCATGAATAACCATTTTCTTAACATTTAAAAAAAAAAATTGTTGCAAACCAAAACATTGAATTTTGACATGGTAAGTGCATAGATTTAGGTCTACAGCCATGGTCTTACAGGATTATCCAGTTCTTTGCCAAACTTCACATATTTTAATGTATTTTCACCTTGCTGTTTCTGCATGTTAGTGAAGTCCTCAAAGGTAAGAGTCCTCACAGGTGGCCTCCAAAAAGCATACGTTTCCATGATGGCCTCTAGACCAGTCCTGTGTAAGAGAACATAAATAATAGTGGAAATGAGGAAATACAGTAGACAAATAATACATGATAAGCAATTAAAGGACAAAAATGCAAAAAAGAGTAGAGAGAGATCAAAGAAAAATGCGAACGCTGAGAATAGAAGGAAGCAGAGAAAGACAACATACGGAAAAAAGTGTCATATCATGCACAAAAAAGAAAAGGAAGGATAGAGAGAGAAGCTGAACTGGGAGAGGAGGAGAGATGGAGTTGGAGGAAATCAGAGCCTGTAAAAAGGAGCAGATTTTTACTGTGCACATAAATCTGGGTGATGTTTCATCTCGGCTCTGTACACGGCTCTCCTTCCTGTGTGATTTACTCCCCTGTGCTGCTCTGGGCTGAGGAGCAGGGAAAGCGGGCCTAGCCCTGTCTCGGGCTGCCCTGGCCTGCACCACACTGCTTCCCTTTAGGGGCTGTAACTCTCCACTTACTGCTGCTCGTTAGGCACACACACTAATAACACAGACTCGCTTTGGCTACAACTGCACTCAATCACACACTAATCCCTCCAAACCAATGGGTCAGGATATACTTAATAAAAAAAAACGAAATAAAACATGGCTAAATGAATGACTAGGCTTGCAAATTGATGGAACTGACTGCTAACAGCAATTATTAGACAAATCTACTGGGTTTGATCCCACAAGCAGTAAAGTGTTCAGCAGTATACATGGTGTCCCTGGGGATAAGTGGAACTGTGGTTACATTGTGGTAGATCTACAGTTTTATTGCTCAAACACAGTTATATATTTTCAAGCAGTAAAATGAGTTAAATAAGGATATATGTGTGACTAAGGACATTTTCTCTCTATAAATATCTTACTCCCAAATAATCTTTTCATCTGTATTTTTCTGCAATGAAAATCTAATGGTAGTTCATAAATCAAACCCACTATTGTTTGAAAAATGAAAAAAGATGTCTCAAATATCTGTGCCGATAATACTCTCCAGATGGCAGGGTGCTTTCATGTGCTGAGCGCCTGTTGCAGCCTTTCCCTCGTTATATGATAATTCAGACTCACATCTCACAGTGATGGAGAGGAACAGAGCAGAGTGAGGGGCTTGCAGGAGAAGTAGGTGGAACAATACAGAGGAGGAAAAGAGAGAACGAAAAGCAAATGAGGCTACAAGACACTGGGAGATGGAAATTAAGAAAGAGTGAGATGAGAGAGAGAGAAAGTTTAAGAAAGCAAGATCTTTCTGTAAATTAGATGCCGCACGTACAGATCAACTGGAGCTTTCTTGGCAGACATAGGAGTGAGTGATTTTTTATGGCAGGACATATGGGATTAGGAAGAATCCCCAGAGGATTATTTCCATATTAAAAGTCCCCATTTGCAAAACCTGTTTATTTGGTCACACAGCATGGACAGTTCAACGGCAGGCTCAGTTACAGTGAGAGCTCATAAAAATGTACCTGTTTCTCCCTGAGTCCCGGAATCCTTTTGCAAATGGGTTGCGGTCAATCTTTAGTCGGGTGATCTGTGAGAACAGAAAAGGATACCAACATTTATCTATGTTTCTATTAAGAATAAAATAATATTTCATCAGCACAGAACTGGTTCACAAAAAGACTATCACTTTCACTTTAAATTCCTTGTAAACATTTGGTCAGGAAAGTTGCAGAAGTGGATAAAGACGTTTCAGCTGTTCGCTGCGTTAAACTGTGTGTCCAAGAGCTCTTTTGGCTCCTTCATTTGTAAGAGTGTGTTGAAGGTGCTGTATTCTGACAGATGGATACACACCTGTTGATTTTGGTAAGCTGTGACTGTGGTGAAAACAGTCTCAGGGAAGCTGAAGGTTTTCACTCCTTCCCCGCTGGGCACTGGTTTAGTCGGAGAGAGCTCACTGCTGAAATCCTTCCGAATTACATGGACACGGGGTTGATATTTGTGCATGGAGTGTAGTATGATCTGTGGAGGGAGGAAAAATGTGATCTATAATTCTGGTATTTTTCCTATTTATGCATTTATCTACATTTCTCTCATCCTGTGTCTCAGTGCATACAAAGGTAAAAATGCAGAGCTCTGAGTTGACCCTGACTAAGCCCACAGTGAGTATTTCACACCCCTGCACTGGCGTCAGTGTGCAGTGGCTACAGCCTCCCCTCAAGCCTTTAGTCTGCTTTTCATTAATCCCAGTGTCAGAGAGGCTCCCCTGGGCCAGCTACAACCAAGGGGGTCAAGATAGTGAGCAGAGGGATTTGCGAAACAACTCCAAAAATTGGTGACAGTAAATTTAATATTCCTACCTTACCGTCCTTTTTGTCTTACCTAACTCTACAGCCCAGGAGGGCTTAGAGCCCCAGGGCAACACTATGCCATCTACACCCAGGAGAAGTGTACAGAACCAGGCAAAGTGCTGGTTTAGGTAAATCTGATACTTAGTGACTAAAACTAAGACAAACTTTAACGAAGAGCTTAAGTGCATAAATTCCAAAATTCCCATTCATATTGTAACTGGTTAGTTCTAGAAACAATCACTGTGGTTACAAATTTTTTAAAATTTCTTCTTTACAGAAAAAAAAATGTTCAGAATTTAAGATTTTATTTAATATATAATTGTATGTAAAGGTTTGGGTGCCCATGGTCAAATGCTTTGCCTTGTGAAAATCAGTACACATTATCTACAGGGAACAGCCTCCTGCACATTTTATTTTACAATTACTGTTTATTTGCTGAATTTAAGATATTTTAAATGCATATTTTAAAGCTCATGCATTTCATATTTAATGCTTTATTTTTTTCACTATGTTGAAATGTACATAAATTAAAACTGTGAGCTGGAAATTGTAAAAAAAAAATTGGTTTTAATGTGTTAACTTATTTCAACCAAGAAAATCAACAAAACATGTAATTTGACCTGGTGTGGTCAGGCTCTTACATAAAGTTCTACTGCTACATTCATTATGAAATACAATGCGCAGTAAAAAGCATAATAATATAAAACACTAAAAATGTTAGAGTTAAAAAGCTGTTGTATGACAGCAACAAAAAGGAACTGTGTACTTTGCATGACAGAATATATCACTCAAACCAGTCAACTGGTAGTACTAATAGATTTGTTGTCTTCAAGTTGGGACTATAACAATGTGACAAATTAAAAAAGACATTTATCTTTGTACATTTAATGTTTCTTTATAGAATGGTCAGTTTGAGTATAAGGAAGAGGACGGTAGGTGAGGAAGGGGGTGGATATTCCATCATAGTGAGGTATCCCACACAGGACGTTCCACTGTTAACTTGCGCTCCGCCTCTCCGCCTCCGGGCGAACAAAAAATAAAGTCTCTTTTTACGAGGCTGTGGTCGAAGAAAAAAGGCCCTTCTCCCATTTCCAAAAAAACACCAGCCCTCTGGAGCTCTAACACCCATATGTTATTACATTTGTCAGAATGGTAGGGCGATAGCATCAGCGATTCAAACCAAAACATCTCCATACGGACAGAAGATGCCAGTGGAGTTCGGACGGCCATTTTGCGCTCAGTGAGCTTGCATCTAAAATGCAGAGTGTGTCTCAATCATGGCATAAAGAATATATGCACTGTTCTACACCATTAGGCTTTGAATTAAGGATGCGGACCTCAAACAGATGCATCGACTGCTTCGCATTTCACAAGGCCCGATGGTCACGATAATCAAAGCAATCTGACTTCACAGACTTGAAGAAAAGCTGTCTTTTCCCATTGCTGTGTCAAGGCTTGTCGTAATCAATCCCAGTCAAGAAAACATTCAAGAACAGAAACCAAAGTGACTTAAAAAATAATACAGCATCTACTAACTTATCCTCCCTATGATGAACTCTGAGCAGGGATTTGTAACACACAGTCAATAACTTCTCTGCAACTGTAAGACAAGCACCATCAAACTTTCTAAAGCCATACTGTGTGCATTAGGCATGTTCGTCTTCTCACTCTCTCACTCTTTGATAGAGTTTGATGCATCACCTCATTTTTCTACATCTCTGTCATTGTGATGGTATATATCCATGACAACCCAGCAGGATACACTGGACATCAGTGAGAGTCATGCATTGCGGTCTTTAAAAAATTGTTTCTGTGCACTTCTGCTTAACTGTGAGGCCAGCATTAGACAAAGAGCTTCACACACAAAGAGTGCGCTTTATCATATCAGGGAAAATATTTGGAGCAGATTTCAGTCAGTCATTCGCTGAATTAGGTTTATGACCTAGGACCAAGGAAATGAGATCTGGAGGACATGTTTAAACAAATCAGGAAAAAATTTTTCTCCAAACAATACAACAGGCCCACAATCCATTTTGTAGCCAGTGGTTGCTCGATTTGGACACATAGGAAGCATCAGTCAAGTGCATTTGAATGCTTCGTTTTCCATTTTTCGTCAGTCCTCTGGAGAGTAAGTTGAATAACATTTTTCTTATGGAAAGAGGATACAGATGTCAGGGGAGTCCATAAGGCATGTGATCCATCAGCTAGGGTCTGGGTTATGAATTTTGTGGTGTGGAGGTGTGTGCAAGAGCAGGTGCACAGCCAATGCCCTCACAGGTGTGAAAACACTCACCAAGGAGCAGATCCATTACACATGTGAGAAGTTTTTAGGTGAATGTATGTCCTGACAGGTACTTCATAAAGTAAACTGCAAAGTAAGCTTCATTAAAAACCCTCAATCTGACTAATAAAATGCAGACATTTTGACTGAACTTCCTGAATGGATGGAGAATCATTTAACAGACATTACAGTCATATGCAAAAGTTTGCGTGCCCAGTGAAATTACACAATCTGCTGGTTTTCTAAGTTGCACATCCTCTATGGGAAACATTTCAGCACATTGGATATTGGGGAAAAAATAGTAAATGAGAATTAAAAATGACATCAAGTGTATTTTCTGTAGAGGATGCTTACTTGTTTACGCTCAGAAAACCAGTGTCATTCAACCTGAGCTGTTTAAATTTCTGTATTAATGTTACATACAATATCTTCATACCGGTATAAAAAAAATACATTTACTAATGTACTGTTCTTACTACGACTGTAATCGAGAACACTCTCCATATCTACGTTGAACCCCTTCAGGTCATGTGAGTACTTTGTTTCTCTTCCACTGTTTAAACATTTTGTACAAGCTTTGGATAACCACACTGAAAATGTAATGCTTTGAATTTACTTGATTTAAATGTTTAAATGAATATATATACATATATAGCACAATTAAACATAAAACGTGTAAATTATGTAAAAATATGTTAGACTCACATGACCTTGGTCGTCCAGCTCATTGTTGGTGAGTTTCAGCTTGTCAAAGCTGACCACCTGTCTCATCCATGTGTCTCCAGAGGCCAGGGAGTCCGGGTGGATATACACACGTGGAGGCACAGGAGAGTCCGCATTTCCTGCCACCATCCACTTTGAGCTGTGATACACATACCTGTGAATGTAGGGATGTTGTGTGAGTTTAGAACAGACCAGAGCTGAATCTATAACTATGCTAGAAACAAGTGGCAGAGTGTCAAGCTGATCAAATAGCAATCTTAGTGTTGATGTATTAATATGAAGCTTATGATAATTATATATAAAACATCCTAAATAAGAAATTAAACGTCATATGTCCTCATGTTCCCTCTTTAAAAAACACACACACTACAAACGACTAAATTAAACCTCGCCGTAATATCAAGTATGCAATTTGTAACCACTGAGTCTAATTCCAGCCTTCTCTGTGTAGTTGTTTTCGGTGTATTCTCCATGCTGACTGCTCTAAAGGCTCTATGCTGCTGCCTGAGGCACAGCTGGTTGCCTTTAGTTCTGGCCATGAGCACAGTTGAAAGTGCTTAGCTGTAACGCCTTTGCCAAAATCATCACTCAGCCCTAAAACATGGACAAAACGCTCATTTGGCCCTGTTGTTATTGCCTGGCAGTGCTAAATGTCCTCTGTGTCCCCCTTACATCCCCTTAGATCAGCCTTTAACAGACACACACATGCACTCTTCAAACATGTATGGGTCTCAAGCACTTAAGAATTCATATACATACATAAGCTTAAGAACATGGATAAGTCAATAACAACCACATATACACTCTCCTGCTACACACACACACACACACACACACAAAGAATACCAGGCATTTTTGTAATTTCCTGTTTGGAGTCCTGTTTAGGGTTATGCTCTATGTAGCAGGGAAAGTGTTAAAGAAAGGGGAAACCTAAGCCCCCAAACAGCGCTGGAAATTTGATTAGTCTTCTTTCATCTTCCATAAATCTGCCATCTGGCACCAACATAATCAATAAAGACCCAACTTTATGTGACACCCTTTTAAGAGCTGTGGAGACATAGCTGTCCAGGGTAGGACTGACTATGGTATACTGTACTCACATATGCTATGAGTATGTAGGGCAACATCAAATTAAAAATAATGTAATTAAAAAGTGATATATTGCCCTGCATGGTGAGTATGGATAGTGCCTTGTTGACGGAGCTGCCTAGCATGACTATTTTGGCAGTCTTGCATGTAAATCTGCTGGAGACAGAAGAATATAGACGAGTTAAATGGGAGAGAGAGAGAGAGAGAGAGAGAGAGAGAGAGAAAATGGCTATATATACATTGATGAGGTCCAGAGAGAGAGATCCAATAAGTTGGACAGTTGTGCACTTTCCTATTTGTGCTTTCGAAAGCAGACCATACTGATCTGCCACATTAAAGAGTAGAAGTAATTCAAGAAACACATAAAGGAAGATTTAACAGGTCTAGTATAAACTTAACGTTTCTGAAAAAGGCAGCGTGCCTAAGTAAAGTGAGTAAATTCCAATAAAGGCCGTGTTTCCAGACCTGGGCCTCGAGACGGATGAAGCATTCCAGTGACAGCTCTGTGCCCCGTTTGCAAAGCCTTGTGGTAAATTTCCCAGCCAGGGAGAAAATCCTATTTAATTTTACAAGATCTTTTGGCTTCTAAAATCCTCCATGATATTCAGGGTCTCTAAATGACTCTTCAAGCTCTGTGCTGCAGTCTTTAAATGACTGTGGTTTTATTTTCAGCACACATGCAAGACCCATTTAAGCGTAATTGGAAATGTGAACAAAAGTCAACTAACTCAAAAACACCATCATTACACAGACATATCACAAATGTAACAAAGTCAAATTATTTTAAAGTAAGCTACCTGAACATTTATTGTACTGTGGTGCCACACTCATTTTTCTGGCATGTCAATACGAGTTCCCTGGAATACTATAAAAACACTGGACCACATTTGGTGGCTATGGTTGCCATTTAAATAAAACAGCACCTAAAGTATTTCCTACAATTTTTAATCCTTTAAACAACTTTAACACATCAGTCTCCTCAAATTACTAAGAAAAATTAAATTAAACATTTAAAAATATATAAATATAATTTCTCTCCTGTTTTTATTTCTATAAATGCATGCATGCAATTATGACACCATTTGTAAGGCGCCAGAGCAAAGTCCTTGAAAATAGATCAGGAATTTCAGCCTTCTTGGTTAAGAAATCTTCAGTTCAACTGAACATAACCCCTATTTCTTTCTTAAAGGGCTGAACACATGACAGTAGATTCATCTGGAACTTACTCTAATTCACAGTCGAAAAAGGTTCAAAACTACACTCATGTGGGTTTAAAAGCTTTTCCTGTACAAATACAGTTTCCTTCACTGATGTACCATCAAAGGTAGTAGAATGGCTGTAAGGTCCAACAGTGCATATTAAATGATTATTAAATGTGTATTAAATTCCCTTTTCCAGGGTAAGAATCCATTTATATACATATTTGCTCATAACCTAATATTTAAATTTTGAAATAATCATTTAGAAAATAGTCAAGACAGGTTTTATGGAGTCAATGTAGAAAAAAAACTGCAATGGAATACAGTACAAATATGTTCCCTAACTAAAAGTAGTCAAGTCATATGAGGGTAACTAGCACAGTGACAGCTTAGTATTGTTTTCTGAGAAAATGGGAGAAAATATTATTATTTTTATATTAGCCTGCATTTCTTTCCTGACATGACACATCTCCTAAAAGCACAACTCTCTCCCTCTCTCTCTCCCTTTAGAGAACAGAGAACAAATGCATTATTGGAAACCCGTGATCTTTGGTTCTGTTCAGATGAAATGGATCTGCTGCCAGTGTGATGGAACGTTGTCATGGTGCAGCCGCAATCACAGAGACACACTAAACCGCCCTCGTTGCTGATACAGCAAGTCAGCCATGGACTGCCCTTTGTATCTACTGCTCCATGCATGCGTACCCTCAGCACACACAGACTGGTATACCACAGTGTAGCTCAGCACAGTGCTCCTTCATCATGAACAAGAGCAGAATTAACCAGCAGAAACAAGTAAACCTCTTTGAACTGAAGAAGATAACAACCTATCCATCTGTATCCTTCTTCTACCATTTTTCTTCACCTTTCCCATACTCCAAAAAGGCACACACAGTCTGAGAATGCGAATGGCACACCTGTATCTCTTGTTGTCCACAGGTACAATGTCCATGGCTATATAATACTGCTGATGAGGATCTAGTCCCACTATTTTAACCCTCATGGCTGGAAACATCCTCCTGTAACAGAGCAAAAATTCATAATTAAATATTAAAGTATTTAGCTTAAAACATCAGTTGTAAAAAGCGCTATAGAAATAAAATTGACTTGACTTGATTTTAGAATTATGTTCTAAATATTATAAGACTGGAGCAATAACAGACATGCAGATAATTGCATTTCGGGTCACACCATAAAGACACCACTGTACACAGCTGGCTATAGAACTGGCACCAGCACATGTTCATCACATATGATGATGCACACACCTAGTTATGCATAGAGTGCCGAAAAGTGGGAGACAAGGGGAGAATAAAGAAAACAGGGGGTGTCTGGCAGATTTCTGAGCTGGCAGCCTCTCACCGTTTCCACTCTCTATAACGTCAGTAAAATGGTCGCGAACAGTGAAAAGGGGCTGAAGAGAAGAGAAGCGAAGCGGCTCCACACTTTATACTTCAAAGCGCCTTTTCTTTTCATTTAAACGCCGTAAATCTCTCTCTCCGTTTATAATGAGAAAAAAACCGCTGCCTTCACCCTGCTTCTCCTGTTCGGAGAGGGCACGAAGAGCCCTTTCTGCAGAGCGGAGGGCTGAGTGGACATACTTCATTACCGCTCATTACAGCAGCGCGAGCTCTCACACCCGGAATCTGCAATTACACTACGCTCAGTGAGTGCGGGCGCCGAAAAGCAGCACAGATCTTTTGTTTATTCTTTATTTATTTGCCTGTGATTTCTGTAGCTCTACCAGCAGCGTGCTTCTGTTTTTCATCGCATTACTCTGTTAGCGAAATAATCTGTGCATCACAACTGAAGACGATTTTTCTTTTATCGGCTTTTATTTTGGATAATAAATATTAGCGACAAAAAAAATCACACACAACGGGCCATAAACGTGGGCCCAGAGAACCCAGATGTAGGCTTAACATACCGGTCCATTTCTGTGTTTTTATTATGACGTGTGCGGAACTGCGCCCAGGGTGATCACACAGTCACGTGCTCTGATTAAACACATTTTAACCAACCTAGTTTCTTTATTTTTGCGTGCAAATATCATACTTTTAATGTTTTGTTACTTATTAAATAGTAACATTAACTAAATAGGGCTATATTAAATAATACAAGCAACAAAAGCTCGTTTTAGCCACGTGTTTTATCTGTTTACCATATTTCTTCAGATTTGCGCTTTATTCGAACAGTGAAAGCTGCTTTTGTGATAAATGCTGAAGGGCGCAGTGACACTGTGCTCTGCCACTGGAGCAGGTTGGTTCAGAGAAAAAAATAAATATGATGCACTGATCATTCATACACGAATAACACTGCGTTTATTGCGAAACACCACAGGAGGAGAGGAGCTAATGCAGCAGTTTATTTATTCATGTTAAAAATTGTGTAACGCGTTCAAGTACATCGAGCCCACCACTGCTGTTGACCAGCAAACAGACAACAAGCAGTAAAACAGCGAGCGAGGCGAGCAGGAAGTGTAGTCAGGAATGATCTTCTAACTCTATCAGCTCACCCTGCTCCCTTGTTCCCCTGTTCTACCAGGCTGGGCGGTGATAGCGAAGGCTGGTTGAACTCGTATGTCGCACGGCAGAGCTGGAGAATGTTTCGGTGCAGCCTTGTCGCTGGCCTGTAGGGCTCGGAGGTCAGGCGCAGTGTCCGTGTCTAACACATTTACACCCAAAACAAACCACCAGCTTCATTTCCCACTGACGAAATGTGCGGTTATGTGTGTGTGAGAGAGAATGTGTGTGTTTAGGGTGAGGAGGGGGACTTTTGATGCCACCTGTCTATGGTGAGGGTCCAGCTGTGTGATGAAGAGGGCACTGCCTGTGTGACAGAGTCAGTGTCGCACAGCAGAGTGTGGTCACATGAGGAGCGCGGCGCTGATGGGCTGCTCCCTTACCTTCCTGCTTTAGTGATGATCATCTCTGTGCCTATGTCGTGGAAGCGCTTCCACAAGTCCGCGCACTGCAGCTCCACCTGAATCTCCTCCATAGAGGCAGCGGCCGGGGGCTCGCAACACGAGCCAGAGACGCCCCCCTCCACTACAGGCTCCACACAGTCCCCCTCCGAACCTGGACTGCCCGCTGAGTCTGAGAGAGAGAGGGGAGGGGGGGTTTATAAAGTCGTACTCACATCAGCATTAAGGATCTCGACTGCAGCGTCAGAACAGTTTTACATGTAACAGACTGGTACATGTGTTCAAGATACAATAGACTCTCTGATACGAATACATGTAAAATATAACAATAATAATAATAATAATAATAATAATAATAATA
>JBBPDA010000003.1:10325900-10341819 GCA_037974385.1 Arnoldichthys spilopterus | reverse complement strand
CTAATAAATGAAACGACATATAGAGATAGATAGATAGATAGATAGATAGATAGATAGATAGATAGATAGATAGATAGTTAGAAACAGATAAGTTATTCCTGCATTGCAGATACATTAGCTAAACCCTTATTTGTTGATATGTTAGAAATGAAAACACTAATCTAACGCAGGAGGCGAGTAAACACATCGGCGCATCATATCTGATCCTCCATCTTTCGCCTTCGTGTAATGCGGCTAGTCACATTTAGACACTGTTGACATGCGTTATTATTGACATCACTATATTATTTCCAATTTAGAGTAAGATAAGCCCGACAGTGCTCCTTCAGCGCCGCACGCGCGTCCCCCCGCCAAAGAGACTTCCTCGCGAAGCGCTGGGAACGCGCAGGCCCCGGTCAGGCCTGTTGTAGTCCACACTGCTCTGTAATAAAAGCTGTATTTCTGTTGTAATATTTTCTGTGTATGTTTTAACCCCAAATATCCACCACACCACCCCGGCCCTCCACCCAGTGGGCTAAGCGTTATTCGTGTTGGGGCAGCGCGGTTAAAATATAGCTGAGACAGCGAACTAACCCGGGTCTATATCCAGACAGTGCGCAGCGTCCTCGGCGTCTCCCAGCTGTCCGTTGGGCGTGAGACTCTCCATAGAGAGCTGCTGCAGCTCCTTGTCCTCCCAGCCGCGCAGCTTGCGCTTCTTGTTGGAGCCGATCAGGGCCTCCACGGAGAAAGCGTGCGCTCTGGAGCTCAGCGCGGCGGCCGAGCGCCTGCGGTCACTCATCTCTCTCTCCACACACACACGCTCTCTCTCGCTCTCTCTCTCACACACACACACACACACCGCCTGCAAACTTTCAGCGCGAGCCAAACTTTCCAGCGAGCAAAGTAATCCAAAACGAGAGTCTACTTCGTACTTTGTGAGCGCCTGAAAGCGTCAGAGGCCATTCCTGAAGAGCAGCGGCCGCCTCCACACCTCTCACCCCCTCTCTCTTCTTTCTCTCCCTCTCTCTCGCTCTTCTCTTCACTCTCTGTTCACTCCGGGCTTTCTCGCCTCCTTTAGCTCGCCTTTCTGCTGATCCGTTCTCCGACTCTCTCTATCTCTTTCTCTCCCTCTGTCTCTCGCCTATCTCTCTCCGTGTCTCTCCTTCCTCTCTCTGATTGATACTCACTTCTGCTGAAGTTTTTTTTCCTTCCTCTAAGCGTCGAGCCTCTAACTACTTGCCAGCAACTCCGTAGCCAATCAGAAGCGCCGAGAAGGAACGAACCAAAATACGGCGGCCAATAGGAGAAGAGGACACGGAGCCGCTTTCCTCCTCGGCGGCGCGGTCCTGCAGCAGCGGAGCGTCTTTAGAGCTCCTCTGACTCCAAGATCAGAGGTAGTTTTAGGAAAATCAGTGAATGTAGTGGAATGAAAACCGCGTTCAACACGTTCTTCTACAATTGTGTGGAGCTTATTTTTCCTAATGTGAATCTTCACTTTTCACACCTTTTCTGTTGTTGTTTTTTTCTGTATCAGTGCAACGATTCTCATTTCAATCACAACACAACGATTAGTCGGTGTGTGTGTGTGTGTGTGTGTGTGCATTAATAATTATTACACAGTCAGTAAATACAGGTAGAGTACTAGAGTTTAGACTGAGCACTGCAGGAGTAACTTAGGATCAGTTGGCGTGTTTGGTGAGTTTGACGGGTGATAACGGGGTAAAAAAAACGCGCTCTGTGGAATTAAATGAGTATATTAACATCGGGAAACACTGAAAAGTGATTGATTATTTATTTATTTTTGCCGATTGTAGGTAAATGCGACCACTGCAGTGAACTGTTTACCACCCCTGAACTAAACACAGTGCGAGGATAAAATCCGCGGTACACACTCCAGTCAGTGCGCACAGGTCAGTGCAGTGTTAACGGTACGGGCATTTGCGTGTGTCTCGTCCTGGACATATTCTGTACTGACCCAAAGCTCCACATGGACGAGTAAGTGCGACAGCACAATTAGACGCTTCCTCATTAGTTTTAGTCTAAGATTGTGTAAAACAACGAGAGTCCGTCAGCGGCGGTCATTTAGATTATATTAATGAAGAATGAGGAGGCAAGTCACCTTCAGCCTGACCACCTAACATCACACACACACACACACACACACACACACACACACATAGACAAACGAGTCCAAAGCCAAAGCCCAAATATTCAGTGCAAGAGTATTTTTACTTAAATAAAAAAAAACCTTAAACCAGGAGAAAACACCTGATGAGGTCCAGCAGCGCCTTATTCCCTGTAGAACTGCGGTGGAAGCTCTTAGCACATGCAGCCTCCAGCAGCGCAGCAGGGGACGCGTGTTAGTAGCTTTTCTTCTTCTTCTGATGTGAAATAAAAGAATAACGGGAGAGGTGTGGAGAAGCAGCGCGACAGTCCGGAATAAAACGTTAGGAATAAAGTAGAACTAATGAAAATGAATTACTGTCTACATAAATAAACCTGAGTATTACAAACAATTACTGCAGTTATTGCCACGTTAACTGCTACTGCACTACAGTATACAGTGCAACACCGTTACATTGAAGTACAAATACAGCTTATAAAACAGGACGGTTTGTGTCCATAAACTCTGTTTTAATGCGGGTTAAAGCATTTACTACTCTATTTGACCTTCGGAAACCGAAGATTTGTCATAGGAACCTGCTGTATTATTTTGTAAGGAAATAAATGTGCTATTAATTGTATAAGGGCTTTATAAATGTTGTATTATTGTATAAAGGCATAGCAAATGTGTTATTATAGTTAAATGACTTTTAACTGTGTAATTAATTGTGCAAGGGCTATATAAAAATGTTATTAGTTGATTGCGGTTTTATAAAGGAGTTATTGGTTTTATAGTGGCTTTATAAATGTGTTATTATTAATATTTTGGCTACCTAAAGGTGTAGAATTCAGTATATTGGCTTTATAAAGGTATAATGGGGCTCTATAAAGGTGTTATTATTAGTTTAGTGCTTTATAAATGTATTAGTAGTAGTATAGGGCTTTATAAAGCTGCTATTATTAGTATAGGGGTTATAAATGTGTTATTATTAGTATATTGGTTTTATAAAATGTATATAATTATTAGTATAGAACTTTGTGAAGGCGTTATTATTAGTATAGGGCTTTATAAAGGTATTATTAGCATATTGGCTATATAAAACAGTATTAGCATAGGGATTCATAAAGGTGTTATTATTAGCTTATTGGCTATATAAAAATATCAGCAGAGGGCTTTATAAAGTTGTTATTATTAGCATATTGGCTATATAAAAATATCAGTAGAGGGCTTTATAAAGGTGTTTTAATTGGTATATTGACTTTATACAGGGTAATAGTTATTAGTACAGGACTTTGTGAAGGTGTTATTAGTGTAGGGCTTTATAAAAACGGTAATTATTATTATTTTGGCTATATAAATGTGTTATTAGTAGTATGTGGCTTTAAAAAGCTATTATTAATTTATTAATTAAATTATTCAGAAAAGAAGGCCTATCCTTCATAATTTTCTATGGATCAGAGTAAATGTAGCTCATGTCCCGCTCGGATGATTCAGACTATAATACCTAACAGAAATTAATCTAAAGAGTGACGTTAGCAAAGTTATCTGCCACAGACCAACTCATCCTTTATCAGTTATTTGATGCCGTTAAAACATTTTATCCACATGCTTCGTTGAAATAACGTAAAGCGATGAAGATCGTATTAATTGAAGACTCATGCGACACTCAGTGGTCTGTTCTGCACTATAACCGATGTTGTTTATTTAAGGACACGCTATAAATAAAGACATTTAAATTATAAAGGCGATCAAACTCTGCAGGAGGGTGCAGCTCGGGTTATCCAGAGGCGCGTGCAGTCAGATGGAGGCTATCTGAAGCTAGAGTTAACAGCTCTTACTTTCATATTTTACATTAAAATTACGCACAAATGTATCATAGTTTAATAGTCACAATTCGCATTAAATTAACGTACAAAATGTATTACATTTTAATACAAACTTAATAAAACCCCAGTTTACACAAAAAGTTAAAGCGACATCGCAACTCTTAGTAGAAAAGGAGCGAACACACACCAAAAAGAAACTAAGACCACAGTTTCTCTCATTTAGAACAACAAATCAGTGATTTTTTCCATCCGGTTGGAAAGGAGCTAAGCGCCGTTAGCTGCTGCAGAGCGAGGGTGATGTACTGAAACACATCAGGGCTTATTTTGAAGGCAGGCAGGACGATGTAGGAGCGGCGCTGTGTGTGTGAGGGAGAGAGAAACAGGGAGAGCAGAGCTGGAAACAACCCTTTTTCAGGACATTGAAGGAAGATCTGACTCCTGACTACAGGAAACGGTGAATATGGACGCGGTTCGCAGTGAAATGTGGGTATTCCGGGCACTGCAGAGCTGCCATGGTAGAGTTTTAGCAGTGCCCCCTGCAGTGGCCGCACGTTAGAGCCTCTACATTCCCCGAGCTGCCTTAAAGCCTTCGGGCTGCACACACACGCACACACACGACACAGGATCCTTCCTGCGGGTTTGCAGAAGCCTTTAGGCAGGAGACGAGCCAGGTTCACACTCATCGAACCCTCCTGAGAGCGCGCATCTCTCACCGGCCTGCTGCACGACCCACACAGCGGCTGCCAATGAAGTCAGATGTCCCATGAATACGCGTCTCAGAGAACACAGATAATAAATGGAATACGATTCATCAGAGCGGCAGGTCCACAGTGCGCAGGGTAAAATGTAAGTGCACCCCAAAGCTCGGACACGGTCTATTCCTTTAAAGGTCCAATCTATTCATTTAAATGCGTCTTTCCCAGGAGAAAGAGGCAGAGGTTTACATGTTCATAGTTCTTAAGCTAAAGGTTTTTTTTTTACTTAAAAATAAAACAGAAGGTGGACAGGGTGTATATGTTACACACAAATATATACCAATCAGCCATAACATTAACACCACCTGCCTTAAACAGTTCTGACTGTGGTGCACTGTGTGCTGACCCATTTCTATCAGTCAGCATTCACTTTTTAAACCACAGTAGCTGTTCTGTGGGATCAGACCAAACGCCTTCACTGGCCACATGCAGCAATGAGCCTCTGACGTCGATTCACCAGTTGTTCTTCCTTGGATCAGTTTTGGTAGGTACTTACTGCATACCTGGAACACTCCACAAAACCTGTCGTTTCAGAAACACTGTGACTCGTCTAATCATCACAATAAGGTCCTTGTCAAAGTGGCTCAGAACCTTCCTTTCACCCATTTTTCCTGCTTCCAGCACACCAGCTTCACACACTTGCTGCCTAATACATCCCACCCCCTGACAGGTGCCATCCTAATGAAATAACTAGATAGTCAATGATATTCACTTTACCGGGCAGTTGTGTTTAATGTTTTATCTTCATATAGATGAAGTGGTTAGACATTTTTAACCCTATGAAAGAATCTAATATTGGGCTCCCAAATATTATATAATAAGAACATTCTTATAAGGACCCTTGAAATCATTCTAACGGCCAGCCCCCTCATGCCCCCTCTGTATATATGTATATTTAACATATAGCAGCAGTGACAAAATGGCAGAATGATGTTCCCTAACTAAAGGGGGTTCCACCCCAGTGATCCCAGAGGTACCACTATAGTGACAGTTTAGTATTTTTTCCCCCTAAGAGTGTATAAAGTGGCACAGGTACAACACTGTGGTGAATAAGACTCTAAAACTCTGGGCAGTTTCATACTAAGACCACATTATATATACTGCTGTTGCAGAATGTCTAATAAAACTTAGAACATTTTTCTAACCATAAATCACATAAAAATGGGAAAAGGTGGGAGTGTAGTATTGACTTAATACTGGCTCCTCTGAGATATTTCAGGAACCTCCCCGAAGACCCATTCACCATCTCCCATTATATGTATATGTATCACAGCGAGACTCCAGCACATAGTGCATTCAAAACAGGCAGCATCAGCTTATAGCCAGCAGTGAGATGCCCCCAATTCACTGCATCATACTACATCATAAACCAGAGGAAAAAAACAGACAAATGAATCATTCTACCAGACTGAAAGGTAATTGCTTAGGAAGATTTACATGCCGCTCGCCTAATCCTCACGTTTCCTGGAACCTACAAACTATCTTGATTTTTCCTGGCCCAGGCACTTTTATTTATGGAAACTTTTCCAATTAGCAGTTCAAGAAATTATGGAACACACAGACGACTTATAATAATGTTTACTTAAATAACTTTTAAACATATGCTTCCTTAAGTTTATTTCAACAGAAAATGTGCACAGCACTGATTTAAGGTGAAGTTAAATGGCTCTTCACACCCCAACAGAAAATAATGAACCATCAGATGCCAGTTTCATTCCTGACTTATAGCCATTAATATTGTTAAATATATTACAACTGCTGAAATATTATGCAGATTAACTGCTACAGAGATTTACTACTGGCCTTTTAGATTGCAAGAAAGTCTTCAGAATAAAACCTTGTACACATACATTTAAGCCTTTTCCAGTCATTGGGAGAACTATTATTATTTATTTTTTCAATCGCAGCGAATTCAGCAAGCAGAATACTAACCTTTTAAGACTTCCACTAACTTCTATAAACAGGTTGATCAGGGCTCATGTTAATTTCTTGTGGCAGGGTGTATAGCATGACAGTGTAATGGTTTCCAGCATCATGACAACCTCATAAAACGAACTGTATTTTATTTACTCACGCAGCATTTTGAAGTAAGAACACTGGTCTCTTAAATCTCTCAAAACAAACAAACAAACAAACAAACAAAAATAGCTCAAAGAGATGTAAAAAGGATGAAACCATCTGAACAGGTAAGCCAACATATTTATCTGGTAAAAAAGAATCAGTCTTCAAGAATCAATCTTAACTGGTAGGAAAAATGTGGGACAAACCGTGGTGAAGAACCACAAAGCATGAAAACTGTACCCTTCCCATAATCTGTATGATCAAAGTTCTTAGTACTTACTACACTGCTATTCCATTTTCAGGTATTACATTTTTATTTATTTGCATTCATCAGCACATATCTATAAGTGTATATCAAAAAGAAACAAGCAAATGCAAAAAAAAGTCTTCATGGCTTTAAAAAAAACCAAGAAATAATAACATAACACAAACGAGCATTCAAGTAATATTACGAGATCAGTGATTCGTGATCAGCCTTCAGTCTCATTGTGGTGTCTGGTCACCTGTAACACAGGTGAATCCTCAGGAGAAGCCCACTCGTTTCCTGACCTCCATCATCACTGGGGCAGCAAGATTGCGGGCTTTCGCTCCTCCCTCGGCTAGCACGCTCTCCAGGTGGCCCCAGTCAGCTCTCAGTCTCTGGATTTCCTGCTGGATGGGCCCCAGTCTCTCCACCACAGCCTCGGCAACCAGGCTCTTGTATCTGCCAGTGTCCAGCCCTCTGGCTAGTCTCACCACGTCCTCTACAGACCGGCCAGACACGGCAGCATGCAAGGAAATCAGATTTGCCACACCTGGCCGACCCTCAGGGTCAAAGGTCACCTCCGACATGAAATCCGTAACTGCTCGGCGGATCTTAAACACTATGTCGTCAGCGGTGTCAGTGAGAAATATAGTTGCTAACTTCTGAGGATCTGACTTCGACATCTTAGAGGAAGGGTCTCTCAATGATTTAACCTTTCGGGTGGAACCTGAAGGAGAAAGAATAATAAAGCTGTCTTTGAATAAGGATTCTCTTACCCAGCCAGTAGGACTGACATTTCAATATTCAATCCTTTTTTTTTTGGACATTTTATGTGCTGCACCCACCTTGTTCTTAATACTTCAATGAGTTGTAACAAACAACTCAGTGTTTACATTTAAAAAGAGACTCCATGCACTGTAAAATAGAGCTATACGAATTGGCATCTTAGACTGAGATAAAAAAAATTAAACACTTGATTAATTAAAAATTCTTTAAATTAAAATATTTTTATTCAAAAAGTGCACATTTTCTATTTTATTTGCTGAATTTAACATATCAGAAAAAAATAATGTGGCATAACTTTTGCTAATTTTACATTTTATATTACTTTATAATTTATTTTATTTTATATTATATTATGTTTATATTATTTGTCCCCGGAAACGTGCAAAAAGTGTGTTCCCTGTAGAGAATGTGGGCTTATTTTCACAATAAAATGTATAATTTGTTACATATGTAATAAAAAAGAACAATACAACAAATTAGTCAACCTCCTGACAGACTTTCTTAGTAGTACTAAATAGTTCTTAAACTGACTAGTATTTGCATTAGGTGCTCAAAGGACATCATGAAAGTGCTATGAAATCACAAAATCTGTTCTGAGTTACAATTCAATCAAACACTGCTACACAGTTACACACATCAACAGATGAATCATTCCTGAACTCAATGTTACATGGGGACAGATAGTGAAGGGTTCATCTGGAACATAAAATAGGTCTCTGGGGGAGAACAAATGTTTTGTGTTACTCACTTCCTCAACCTAGTGGTATCAAAACACAGAGTAATGATTTGCAGTACTTCAATAACATTTCAGAATGGTTGGCTAATAATGAGCATCTTTTGGTTCTGGCACTGATAATCAGGTTCAGTTTAAAGGGCAGTGAGAGATTTTATATCTACAGAATGAAGAGGGCTATTCCAAAGTAGCCCCCCACCACTCCTCCCCATCATCCCTGTTCACCCTGTCCTCATCTCATCCTCTGTGCTGTCAGCTTGGGAAACCCCCCCAATCTATTATCACTTTATTATTCAGACAGAAGAGGAAGGGAACATTCCTTTAATCAAAGCACCATTGAATGCATGATTGGTTTCATATTGTGCTTTTATGATGGCGATAATTACAGACCATGAAAGGGTGTAGCTCAAAGAAGAGCCTGCACTACTGCTGGTCCAACATGGCGGCCATGTGTGTATATCTGATTGTGCATGTAGAGTGATACAGTGTCCTGGCTGCAATTGAGCAAGTGTGTGAGCGTTTGCATTCGCGGACACAGATGAAACACACACAATTAAAGTCATAAGGGACACACCAACAAGTCACTTCATAGTGCTGACTGCATGTGTTCACTGAGTGATTTTGCTCAACCGCCTTCTCTACTGCCTTTTTGCATGTGGCAGCCTATAGAGGAACCATCCTGGGAAATACAGGTTAGTGTAAAGTAAACAAGTACATTATTCTCTGGTTGAAAATTGGCAATCTTACACTTACTGAGCAAAGCGCAAGGCTCTGGAAAGAACTCCCCGTATTTGTTGTTAAAAATTCGGGCTAAGTCCTGGGCCAGCTCCAAATGCTGGATCTGATCCTCCCCTACTGGCACATGTGTGGATCTATACAGAAGAATAATAATCAATATCAGGGGAGAATCCTCAGTACTGTTGATACAGTAAACAGTGAATGGGACCTGCCTTACTTGTAGAGCAATATGTCTGCAGCCTGTAACACGGGATAGGTATATAGACCCACACTTCCTTCACTCTTCTGCTTACTCTTCATCTGAAAAAAGAGATTAGCAGAAGAGGTGATTTAATAGCAGTCCATTAGGATATATATAACAGAACAAAAGACCTTAATTTAAAAAAAATGGTGATTGATGAAAATGGAAAGTCCCAGGACAATCTCATGGGGGTATTTTCTTGGTTAAGCCAAAAGGGAAGCTAGTCCAATAGAAACATGTCTCCTATTGCACAGGCCTGACATTTGGCTTAAGTTATCTGGCAAAGTTAGGAATCCTGCTTTATGAAACATCCTCCGTGATAAGAGCCTATTTGCTTCTCTATACAATAATCTCCCTTACTGTGCTTTACAGTGAGTGTGCACAAAGGAGTCTTCTCACATTAACACGTGCAGGCTGTATTCAAAGGCCATTTTCCGCCACGTTTCACATGCACTCAGCTGTTGAGTAAACAGCGAGGTGTTTTCCCTGCAGTAACAGGAGGTTACTGGCTGAGTGCTTCTCCACACACACACATGCACATAAAACTGTGCTGCACTTTGGATAAATCACAGTCATTATCACGCCCTCTCCATCTCTGCCAGGTGCAGAGACATTTGTGATGAACAATACAGCAGGCCAGTACAGCTGACGAGAAAAAATACAGAGCAGGGCCCAAACATCACAGCTCACACTGTGCTGCCCCTGAGCCACATCTAGCATTTTCAAGTTTTTCATTACACAACAAAGCAAGAGCTAGTACAGTAAGTCATTTGTGGCCAAAATAAAATAATCGTGTCTGGTAAGGGATGCTTTGCTGCAACTTGCTCATTTTGTTTAAACATACTGATGACTCTTGTCCCCCTGCACCCATTACCTTCCACTGAGGTAGGTGTCGTAAGCGAGGCATGCTGGTGAGGCAGCCAAGGATCCAGGACAGCTCTGCATGCTCTGAAACCTGCACACAAAAGAACCTACTCACTTAGATCTCCTACAAACACATCATGAATAATGACAAAAATGCTTTGATTCATTTTCTGGGCCGCTCATTCTAACCAGGGGCATGCGGAGTGCTGGAGCCAATCCTAGCACTCACAGGAAAGATCAAGTCACCAGTCCATCACAGGGAAGACACACTCAAACACATTCATACACACAGCGATGCCTTGGGGCAAATAAGCATCTCCAATAATAATATACATGTTTTTGGACTGTGAGAGGAAACTAGAGCTCCCATGCACTCACAGAAGGAACATGCAGACTGCACAAAGATAGGATCTTTTTGCTATAAGAGGACAGCAGTATTTACTACATCACTGTGTCACCAGCTTTTTAAAAGGATTTTAATAAACTGGCACATTTTCTTTATCGGTTTGCAACAATTTCTAAAAATATTCTGCATATCAGTCATACAGAGTCAATGTACAACAGAAAAAAAGCATTCATATTTATTACCCAAAATAAACAGTGACTTTTGAATTTCTATGTCATGTTATGTAATGATAACACACTGGTAAATCTGATAGTTTCTCTCAAATATAGCATTTCACATCAAACCGCTGTGACTATTCCAGACGATTTATATGTCTTAATATAATAATGCAAAACACTGAAATTCTATAATAGCATGTAAAAGGTTAATCAGGTTAATTTAGAATTTAACAATATTGTGAGCATAAATATTCATGAACAAAAATATTAATACTTAAGATACTAGTGATAATGACATTTTATCTCCTTCTCATGATGTCACTGCTCAACAGCACTTAAACCTTTCATGATTCAAAAAACACTTTGGGGAAAAAAGATTTGCAACATGTGTTTTTAACAACAGTTTGGAAAAGAAAACTTTAAACTAACCAACAATCACAATTTACGCAAGACCCATGCTTCCCACTAAGAATGACACTGATGCCCATGAAGCTGAGTGTAGCAACATATACTAAAAGTGAAATTTGGGTTTATTTTCATACATCATTCAAAAGAAACAGTAAAAACATTCCAAGTTCAAAAGAAAGCAAAGTGTCTGTAAAGGTTAGTCAGACAGTTTGTATACAATGTTCATGAAAATAAAAACAAACAAAACCAAAAAAAAGGCAGTTTTTTTAGCAGTGTAAAAAAACCCTTTTAGTTCCAAAAAAAGACACATTTTTTTAAATAAGACACGAGTGTGAAGAACCTTTTACAGGTATATAAAAGTTTATCCAATAACGTTTTTAATTATTTAGGGGTTTTTAAAACTTCTTGTTTGTGCACACAATACATCTCATTTACAGAAAGAACCCTCTACTGCAAGTTATTTGGGGAATCTAAAACACATCCTTTCTGATATCACGCAAAGAAACCTTTCCGCCATCCTAATTTTTAGCCCTCTGTTCTCGGCAGCCCCTCTGTGTGGCCACAAAAAGAACAGCAATACCCTGCTAACACGCCAACCCCCTCCACACACACACCTCCCAACAGGTGCCCACAGCAACACAGCAAGGGTCTCCCTCTCCATCCTGTCTAATAACATTAATGCCATTAAACATGAACATCCTCTGGGGCCTCAGCACAGTAAATTAAACAGGCCTTTGCCTCACACTAAAACCATGCACGAGAGAGTGTTCATGCAGGACTCTGGGCATTTCGTGATCTGCCAAAAATTCAAGCTGCAGAGAGGAGCAAAAAAGGCGAAAAATCCTTCTGCTTTAGAGAATTAAAGTTTATGGGTGCTGGCGACGGGGCTGCAATCCCCCTCGCTCACAAAAGGATTCTGAAGAGCCTGACGTAAACCGAAGCAGGAATGAACATGAAAAGGCAATTTTACGGGGCAGCACAAAGAGAGATATTAGTTACAGGCAGATAATTCTATGTGGGAAGGTACGATGAACAGAATGAAATGATGATTGGGTGCATGACTAAAGTTTATTAAATTATTATAAAAAGGTACAGTTTAAAATGTACATTGTCATCATAAGGACAGAGTGAGTAGTTGTGTAATGTCAAGATGTTATTAATGCTATAGGGTGCAAAAAGTAAATACTGATTATTCTTCAGCCGTATCAGCTATTTAATAGAGATGAAGGGTTTGGGGTCGTATTTGCTTAGATTTACGCACTGGTTTCTATCATGTGAAACCGCCAGAAAAATTCACATAAATCTCGCTCTCTGGTGTGTGGACATTATTCCGGTAAAAGGGGTGTAACCTCAGTATATCCCTAATACACACACTCATACACACACATACACAAACATGAATCCCCTCACTTAAGATCCGACTGATTTCAGCTTGTCACCATTTTTTCAATGAAGTCAAGTGTTTTCCTTGGGCAGCAGTTTTATTTTTACATGTGGAACAGTCTTGAGCTCGTGTGTTCAATGGGAGGTCTTCAGCCTTGCCAAGATATGTGGCATGAAGTTAAACTGGAATAAAAACAGAGGTGTGCGAGAGTGTATGTGCATTAGAGCTCAAAGTAGACAGCACAAAAGCCTTACTCATCTACTACTTACTTATATTATCCCTTTCCAAGCTTCTACAATGCCTAATAGATGTGCACAGATCCACATACACACACACTTCAAAAAATTATAATTGTCCATTTTCATTACAGTTTTCCTCAAGAAGAACTTGCATTCAAGACCCTTTGGAACTCTGCAGTGAGCTGGTGAGTTGCTGCACAAAGAAAGTCTATCATTACCCATCCATTCACTTCATGTGGCTTTCTTTGAAGTCATTGATGGAAATGAATCTGAGCATTTTCACTGACCAGAGAACTTGTAGAGCTCACAGTGGAGATAGAGATCAGTTTAGTAAAATAAGCATTTGAAGCAAACCTCAATTAAATAAACATTTAATGATGGAAACGATTCTAGCTGACGCTTGATTGTTCAGCATGATAAATCAACTCCAGGCCATTTTTAAAATGACACTTAAAAAAACATCTGTCCATTCCTAGCTGACATGTATTTAATAAGGTTAAAGATTCTTTTTCACTCTTGTACATTTCCAGTACATTACATGGGGTATATTAAAATTACCCAAAAGATGCCCCCAAGAATGCATTTGGATACACCACCTTTTGACTACAGAACCTGTGAAGCTGTGAAATGTATTGAGCTTTGCTTTTGTCCAAATAATGATGACAGTTTCATTTTCCAAAGATTTTTTTGAGAATTAAAGTGTGTATTAAAGAGTGCTGACATCACAACAAGAAGAAAAATGCACATACATTTTATGTTTATATCTTTAACAGATTATTGCAGACTGACTCATGTTTATCAGATGTTCTTTTAAAATATTTGTGTATTGTGCATTTTGGTAAATCTTATTTGTTGGGGTAATCTAAGTGAAAGGTGAGTGTAAATAGTGTGAATGGTCACTGGTGTGATTTACCACAGACTGTTGAAAGAGGACGGAGCGTGTGGGGTCGATGCCACAGGCTAGCAAGCTGGCTGTCATGTCCAGAATGTTGTCTCGGAGCAGCTGGGGGTCTTGAGGCTGTGTGATTGAGTGCAGGTCCACAATGCTATATAGAACCGAGCTGTACTCATTCTGCATGGACACCCAGCACTCCAGAGCACCCAGATAGTTCCCTAGGTGAGGCACCCCTGTGGGCTGGATGCCAGAAAACACTCTTCCCCCTGAGGCATTCTAGAAAAAAAAAAAAAAGTAAAAGTGACTTATTTGTCATTGTAAACACACTCAACCACACACAAAGTGCACCACAACAAAATGTGACATCTGCCTCCCCATTATACATGCACACATGGAGCAGCGGGCAGCTATGTGAAGTGTTCGGGGAGCAGTGTAGTGGGATGGTTCCTTGCGCAAAGGTACCTCAGTGGTACTACCTGGGCAGAATTTAAACCTGCGACCTTCTGTTCACAAGGGCAATGTCCAAACCACTAGGTCACCAGTTTTTTTTTTTTTTTAAAGTAAGCGAGAAGAATAAAGAGGAAAAAAGAGAGCGAAAGAGAAAGCAAAAGAGAAGAAATACGTCAGCGATCCATCCATTCTTTAAATGTTACTTTTTATATTTTGTTAGCACAATATTCAGTCATAATTGTGTATTTTTAATCAATCACACCTGTGTTTGTAAGTAAAAAAAAAAAGTATATAATCCTTTACTTTGATGAAAAGTACCACTGTTGTAATATAATGTAACTTATATTCTCAGAAATAAAAGTTTAATTGCTGTTATTGGGTCTCACTAACGGTAAGAAGAATTAACACACACACACTTTTCCCAGCTTCCACTACATGAACTTTAAGAACTGGCTGTTTACTACATAATAATAATAATGCGCCATTATATATCCCACCCTCCTGACAAGTGCCATTGTAATGAAATAACTCAAAAGTCAATGTTATTCATTGGATAAGGTAAATCAAAAATCCTGGAGGACGAAGATAAGGGAGATGAAAAAATGACTAAAATGAGAAACAGGAGAAAAGAGAATGATTGAGAACTGTGAGTTGTGAGTGCAGGAAGCTGAAGAGAGAGGGAGAGGAGGTGAGTGAGGAGGCACCTGCAGTCACTCTAATAGTAAGGAGGCAAGGGAGGGAAGAGAACGTCTGCACTAAGTTTTATGGCTGTTATCAAAACGATAAATCCAAAGCATGTCTCACACTTCTAAGTGTCCCGCCGGGTGAGGGAACACTAGAGCGTAACTGCTC
This sequence comes from Arnoldichthys spilopterus, assembly GCA_037974385.1. Classification (NCBI taxonomy): domain Eukaryota; kingdom Metazoa; phylum Chordata; class Actinopteri; order Characiformes; family Lepidarchidae; genus Arnoldichthys; species Arnoldichthys spilopterus. The sequence goes on along the minus strand of JBBPDA010000003.1, from coordinate 10,326,696 downwards.
CCCAGCCAATAAAAACATCGCACACTCCACCACCAGCCAATAAGAACGTTTTAAGAGCTACAAAGTGGAGGGGTAACAGTCACAGTAGCGGTCCAGCCCAAAGCAATGAAAAAGAGAAAACGGCAGCATAAACATTGTAAACCCATAATGCATATCTTAGAATTAGGAGAACTAAAACAAAAGCCTCGTTTTAAAACACATGGACTAGGAAAGAGTTCCTTCTTTTTTTTTTTTAAAGAGACTTCTCATTCGTGGATCCCTGGGCAAATATTGTGTTACCAGTGAGGCTGGCTTCAGTGAGGACTGGCAGTGGTTACTGAGAGAGCGCCAGGCTGTGGAGCAGCTCAAACATAGCTGCTTGTGGCACCTGGCCCATACTTTAGCACAGAGAGAGGTGAGGGGTGCACAGGGACAAAAAGAGGGCATGGAGGCAACTGGAGCATTAGGCCTAACTGAAGTTTATTCAAACTTAAATAAACCAATATGGGAAATCTGGGCCAATGCTGATCTCAGGTCATTTTTCTTCTACATATCTGTTGATGCAGATGGTGATGCCAATACACACATTTAGATATTGCAGAAACTGGCTCTAGATCCACCTGGAACAGTATTACAGAGAAATGGAACAGTGCAGAAAAATGCAGATAAAAAGTATAATCATTTTAGTATAAGCACTTGGTTTATGTATTATACACTTGGTGTATCTATTACAGTAGTTTAGGATCTTGGTGTGTTTATTTACTGCAGTAGTTTAGGATCTTGATGTGTTTATTTACTGCAGTAGTTTAGGATCTTG
>JBBPDA010000003.1:10308442-10325752 GCA_037974385.1 Arnoldichthys spilopterus | reverse complement strand
TTTACTGCAGTAGTTTAGGATCTTGGTGTGTTTATTTACTGCAGTAGTTTAGGATCTTTGGCGTGTTTATTTATGGCTATAGTTGCTCTCTGTGGTGGTATAAGCACTTGGCAAATTGCGCCTGTTATTTATCCTACAACCATCAGCAATGTGTCGGTCTTCGTGTAGCACCACTTACATGTTTTAGCAACAGCATCTGCTAATATGCAGTATATGAAACGCTTAATCATATATTGGATTAAATTAAACCTAAGCATCGGTCTGATATGGAAAAATGTAACAATTATCAATATTAATGCAATTATGTATGGGATCAGCATGCATTTCTAATACTTCGTCAACCCACAAACTGGATTTTGTCATATTAAAACAACTGAATGAATGAAACTGATGGTTGTGTATATGTAGTATCAAAGTCCTGACTGGTGTTGGGATCTTACAGCCACCAACATATTAGCCAGGCCTGCTGCTTCTATGAAATTTTGTTATTTTGAATGTAGTTTTTATTAGCAAAAATTAAAAGTCAACAAACAAGTGATAACTTCAAAGACCAACAAGACATTTCAAAGACCAAAAAGCAAACATCATGTCAGTGGCATCAAATGGTCATACAATGACAATAAAATTTATTGCAATTATTTCTGGAGCAAATATATTGTCCAACAAAAGCAGTTATCACGAAAGGCCTAATTAAGAGTCTTTCTCAAAGGTTCTTACTGATATAGTATTGTGTGCTTGCTCAGGTGGGGAATTGTACCCCAGCTGAAGAACAGTGTTACCTACTACACTATACCTTTATTCCACTCAAGGTTGATTAGTCAAAAAAAGTCATGTTGTCCAAAGTTAATTATTTTTTTAGCAAAAAGATTCTACTTAACAATTCCATGCCTAAATCATCACACACTTGTCTCAACACACTGTATTTAAAAAAAATGTATGGACCCAATTCTTTAGGATGACAGCAAAAAAGAGAATGAATCTGATCTCATCCTGTAATAAGTTGAAACAGCACATACTCTGATGTCATGGTGTTATGTACGTCTTTCTTTCAGTGGGGTAGTAGAGTGAGTAGCCTATGTATAGACATTCATCCTAAGTGAAATACATCAATTAAAAATAGTTAATTCTATAAGCTTTCTATAAGAAAAAACATTGGATTGTATCAAAATTGCCCTACACTTAAGGTTTAATATCGTTATTGGTATTGAGCAAGAAGGAGAGGCATCATGCCAACTCTAGCTGCCACTATTGTTTTTTCTTTAGATTTTCTTTAGAAACAATAGTTATACCATTTTAAAACCACATAAGCAAGTGACATGTAACAACTCAGTGTGGTTTGTGGTTTGTAGTTCCAGTGTGAAATTGGCCTTGGCCGATCAACAGAGTAAGAGAAAGATTTTGTATATTTGTTTTTTGCCACGCCACAGCTTTAAACAGCAATCCACACATTTATTTATGATCACATGTTCAGTCTTTCGAAAAACTTTATTATGGTCCTGGGAAAGTAGCATTGTGTCTAATCATTAAGTCAGAACAGTTACATGATTTTGCATTAAATGATAAGTCGGGGGGCCCTTCCTGAGACCGAGATTACTGTCTGATCTGAGGTCAGTTTTGCTCAAGGCTAGTCCAAGTCTCTCGGCATATATCAACTGAGGTGGAGTTATTAACGGGCTAGCCTGTAGGAAGGAACAGGGTATTTATGCCATGACGGAGTGAGTAATGATTGCGCAGTGGCCCGGATGTAGAGGGCCTCCCAGAGGTGTCAGCGGTGATTTTAGGGCATGCAGTCTGAGTCTGGCTCATGTGTGTTCTCACCTCGCTTTGACACACCAAACGCATGTTCCCCTTTCCCTTCAGGCAGCCATTACCCTCTCAGACATGCTAATGGTGTCATTCGAGACAATCACACATTAGCTGAAATGACGTAACCTGAACTACCAAAGGAATAATCAAACTGTCACATCTCGCATCTACCAACCCTGAGGAATGCCTGAAATAATGATATTCATTATGGGAAAAGAAGGGTTTTCTTCTAAAAGCTGGGTTCCTGTAGGGCTCTTCTAAAAGTCTATGGAGATGTGTCACTCATTATTTATTTCACCATGCTTTCTAGGAATATTACAGAAAGTGGGTAAACTGTTAATCACACGAGGAGCAGATCAGCCACAGATGGAGGCTGGCATATTCTCAGACAACTTCTACATCCGTCTTTCTTATCACCTGGATTATATTTACCTCCCTCCACTCTCAGTTTTCATCAGACAGCTGGTTTCTACACTCACCAATCCATAGAGCAGTGATAACCTACCAATCAGTCAATCAAGCAATGGTAAACTGCATGCATTTTGACAAGGTTAATGATATATAAACTACCAGCCCATTCAAATCACCAAAGAGACACTGTGCAACAGACAGAACACATCAAATTTACCAAAATAAGAAGTAAAGAACCCTTGCATAAGCATGTTTTCCTCCCAGCTGCCTCTACTTCAGTCATAGAGTATGTCTAGGTTGCATGTTTTGGTGTTCCTTTGCTCATACACATCTGATCCACACTATTGGCTAATTTACAAACCCTCAAACCCTTCCAGAGCTGTTGTGGGTGTGTTAGAGCAGAAAAAACACTAAAATATGCAGAACAGTGTAACTCAAATACCAGCGTTGGGATTTGCTTCTCTAGGGTGGCCAAAAAGAACCAGCTTTAGCAGCATGATCTCTGTTGCTCTGTCTTTGTCTCTTCTATATATTATTAGTGAGGGTAGTATAAAGATATATCACAATAGAGTAGGTCAAACTATCACAGGAACTTTTCTTGAGCATGTTTTAGTTACTGACAGAAACCAATTTCATGTTTCATTAAAAAATACATTTTAAAGATGATCTTAAGTGCCCCAAGGCTTTGCCTTTCTTTTGGGAGATCACAAGTTTGAACCCTGACAATCAGGGAATAAATTGTGGTGCTTATTTGTGTGCAGTGCGGTAAAGTATGTAAAATATTTCATATGAAATGTGGTATTACATGGTGTGTGGTTTTTATCACATTCAGAAAAATCAAATAGAACCTAATAAAATGGCTATATATTATAGAATAAAATAGCTAGAATTCAATTATTTAGAATTTTTAGTTTAGTTTTTAGTTTTAGATCAAACTTCACAATATTAGATTTCAGACATACTGCCCACAGTCACTCTTGATTTATCTTCTCAAACTGGTCTGAATGGTGGTTTTTTTCAGTGTCTACCCATCTTTCAGCCTGGCCTTGTGTCTATCTGAGACATGGTCTCTCTCTCTCTCTCTCTGTTCCTGATGACACACAGCAGGAGCAGAAACTTTGGGTGTTCTCTCCTCATATTTTACACTGACAGCCACAACACTGTTTACCACAGAGCAGGAAGGTGCTGAAAGTTTTCTTCATTCACATTTACCATATGGTGCATACATTATCCTGTGCTATGCATGTGACACTAATGCTAATAGTTCTGAGGGTTACACACACTTTAATTACAGATTTTCACACTTTCACACAAACATACACTTTCTTGTATATTAGTATGAGCATGTGTGTAATGCAAGCGGTCTGGAAATGTACCTCTTCTATAGAAACTTCACAGGACACAGTATCTTGCAACAGGTTTCTTGGCTGTCAGTCTAACAGCCTCTTTTTCAAACAAAAGAGTGTCCACATTCAAGCTCGGGGGATATTGCGACATTCTGATTTCATCTGTACCACTCTACAGTTCAATGTAGCAAAGCACTGCGGGTGGAAACATCAGCGAAAGGGTCGGAAAATCAGAATCAGACCTACCACAATGCAAAAGATTTTATGCAGTAGAATGAGGCTTCCATTACCCCAAGTAACACACTGTTCCTGAATTGCCACAGACTTGGTTAGTTAAGAAGTCAGTTTTTTACAATTTTGGTTACATTAGAAAATGTATCCAGCCCCACAAAACCTCCCACAAAACCTCCCTTAAACACCCCACCCCCCCACCACCCACACCCATTTTAGTGTTGGAGTTCTGCAGAAAATCTTTAAGGTTTTGACACTAGAGCAAAGGACATTTATTCATTTGGCTGATGCTTTTAACCAAAACTACTTCCAAGATACAGGAACAATTAAACCTTTTAGCTGCACAGGGCAATGTGGAAGTGAGTGCTACAAATCCAAAAATTTCTATTGGTCATAGAATACAGATAGCAACTGCTACAATAAAAACTAAAAGTGGAACATTACTATCTGTGAGACAAAAAAAATAAAATGAAAGGGCCTCTGAAACGAAGGGTATGCTAGCTGTATTAAATGTAAAGAAACTACAAGGATAAAAACAGTGTGAACCAGCTAAGTAGTTTTACTGTCTAAAGACACACCAAGTATCCAGACTGCATAAGTGGATACAAAAATTTAGATAAGTGCAAACAATTCAACCACTTTTTTGAACAGTGAATCAAAACCTATGAGAGGCAGCCAGGGTCTGACTTTCCGGACAGCCTGGAGTGGACTTGAGCATTCCAGCCGAGACAGCAAGCCAATTTCAACACTTCCCCACGCCACCTTCCATGCCTGTCCACCTCTGCAGGGGATCCTCAGAGAGAGAGAGAAAGAGTGAGAGAGTCTGAACGGCACCACTGACATGGCTGCTACAATCCATCTGTCCCCCCGGCAAGCGTCAAACACACAGAACCCACTGTTAACGCGTCCGTCAGTGCAGCCCCACGCACCCTATTAAAACAGACATCACGCTGAACAGCAGAAACATGGGCCTCTGGCCTGCCACTCCTGTACCCTCTTATACTCTCTCCCCTGCTCTCTCTGCCCTGCTTTAGTGAGGTATTGAGCAGGAAATCGTGTTTAGTGTACCTACCCCTGCTTTTAAAAGGTGATACGGTGGGGATCATGTGTTTTCTCTGTATTGAAATACACTCAGCTTGAAGCAAAGTGTGAATGACCTAAAATAAAAACAGAGTGGGTAGAATGAAAGAGAACCGACATGGGGAAAAAAAGAGGGTAAAGAAAGCACAAGCGGTAAGGCCGAAAAGTGGCTGCCGAGCAAGGGATAGTGGAGGTATTTTAGGGGAAGGAGGGCGGCGCTCTGGAGGTGGCGGGGAGTGGGGCGGGCGACGGAGCGTTTGATTAAATCTGCGGTTGACGTTTCGGACAGGTGAGATTGATGAGGTTCCTCTACGCTTCACACTGTGCGGAGAGTGAAGGCAGAGGAACAGAAACGCGCAGTGTGGAGAGCCAGGGCTGGGGGCCCTCTCACACCATGGGGTCCGCGGCCTGATTAATGGCACTGGAGTCCCTTCAAAAACAGCGCTCCCAGCACAACAGGACAGCCAGCCCTCCAAAAATAACCAGGCCTGGACAGGCACACCAGTACGCACTGCTGCTCCTCAAGCCCACAGGGCCAAAACTCCCAAAATCACAGCCCGAGTCATTTAGCACCAGCAACTTTTATTACTATACCATCCATCGAGCACTGGTCACTTTACAATAGCCATGAAAGGGATATGCTTAGGAATCTGCTTTAAAACATGAATCTGTATGAACATAGGAGTTTCATCATTAATCAGCAATGCTGAAAAGGCTACAGTACAGAAAATCATGGTTCTCCACTGTAAACACTGTACATTTGAAAACACAGTCACATAATATTTCATCCCATGTTAGCGGATTTTTCTTTTTAACTTTGACGGGAAAAGGCTGAGGCGCTAGCTTACTAACAACACATTAACCACATAAAACTCACGACGAAGCAGAAATAACCTGCACACACCTCATAAATTTATCAGTATATAATTATGGTAACACTCAGGCATGGCTCTGGCCAACATTCTCTTTCTCCCGCTCTCCTGCTTTTTCCCACTGCCCACTCCCCCACTCCCTCTAATTTCCTCCAGCACAAGCAGTAACTGTTGACTTGAGTCTGGCCCAGAAGCATGATACCAGATAGTCTACTCTGAATTAATTAAAAACGTCAGATTTTCTGAAAATTGAAGCCTACATGGAACATGACACAACACACAACCAAGACTCACAGGAGTTCAGAGCCAAAACCCTAAGACCAAATTATCACATATATAATGAGCCCTCTGGAAAGTGGGGGGATATTTCAACGACTTCATTTGTTCTTCAGCGTGATGACCCTAATAACACTGGACTAGTGTGAGTTCAAGAGCTTCACTGACATCTACAAAAAAAAGTGTAATGAATTAATATAATAAGACCTGGCGCTTGTTCACTTCACTTCCTCTTGTTACTTCTCCTGTGTGGTGCTGGGAGTTGGGTTAATGGCTTTAGCCGACACGTGAGCGAGAACATTTGGAGCTCATGGAGAATTAAGAGTCACTTCCTCTTTGTGAAAGCACAGGGTATGGATGACTGATATCAGCCATTAAGACCACAGGGGATTAAGGGTAGATAGGGAACATTATGTTTTATCACACAGTCAGGGGCTAAGTCCACTGAGGCCCACCATCATACAAGGACAAGGTGAATAGTCCAGAATTCGCTTGGTACACAAATTAAATGACTGCCTCTCACTGTTGTATTTTAAGCCCTTGTGCAGATGGTGTGCGTCAGCATTTCCATAACACAATCCAAGCTTTCTTAAATCATGGTCAGACTGAAACTATTAATTTTAAAAGCAATTAAGTAATCTGGTGATTATTTTAATAACAGTTTATAAGAAAAAACATTTTATTCTACTTCATACACAATTTGTAACTGCAGACAACACATGCATTCATGAGTTCCTACTGGTGTGGGTTTCCTCTCTTTCACTGATGCACACAAACAGATTAGGCACTAATTGCTCCCCAGTTGAGTTTTCAGACAGTTGATTTAAAAAAAAAACAGATTTATAGTAACTTGTAGTGACCTTTTGTCATTTAAACTGCAAGCACTAAGCAAAATTATTAAGAACATTATTTTATTACATTTTACATTTACATCAATATTATATGGTTTTCAAATTGATTTCAAAACTAGATGTCTATCTAAAGTAGCCATCACTGTCTTTAGAAATAAGATAAAGTTGATACAGTTTACATCTTTACAAATGCATCTATGTGTTGCAATGTTGTGTGCACCAGAATAAACATATATTTACTCTTTTTTTTAGTTTTACACACACAGACACAAAGAGCACATTGCACAGCCCAGTATTAGTCCACAATGGCCAAAATGCCTTTTCATAAACTTTCCCTGCCAAGAATACACTCAAGGTTTTGACACACATCACACCTTGGGGTATTGTAAATGTTCGGGTTTGTGTTCAGTCACTCACATTTGGAGAAAATTAAAACAAATGAAAACCAACACCTCATTCCTAATGTTGCTGCTGGTAATGAAGGGGTGCTGAGATGGTTTGGAGGTTTCACTATTACTCGCCACTAGGTCCGCATAGCCTTCAACCTTGCCGTCACGGCACACACCTCTCTGCCGTCCCTGGTGTCACGCTGCCTTTAGCTAACAAAACACAGAAGGGCTGGCGGTCAGTGCACATTCCATCTCACTAAGCACGAGGCAGCCATCAGCTCGCTCAGCTCGTCAATCACACACAGAGGAACAGGGCCAAGCAACAGAGGTGGACTTTAAACGCTCCATAGCACACTTGCGGGTCAGTAATTTAGGGTCATTGTTAGTCACAGTTGCAATAGTTACAAGTATCTAGGGAGCTGCATGGTTAATTAACAGCTTATTAGCATACCCATGACACCCTGTGCATGGAGGTGTGGGACATCTGAAAGGAGAGGGATTAGGCATAATGTTACTAGGTTCTGCTGACAAACAATTCTCTACTTTTGACAGCCATTTTACTTCTCTGTTAAAAATAAAGTTTTGATGAACACAGGAAGGTGTGAAGGTAAAGATCAGACAGAGCAGGCTGGGTTGATGCACTACCCAAGTGTCAGAATGAAACAGGAATTGAAAGGTATTCCAAACCAAAACTCAAAAATTAAGTTCCGAAATTATATATATATATATATATTAAATCAAACATTAAAGATATAGATAATGACTATGCTTAATCTAAACTGTCTGCATCTTTTTTTTCTGTTATTCTGCCTGAATACCATATTTGCTCACTATTTTTGTAAAATCCAGCCATTTGCTTGCAAATCTGAGGGGGTTGAGTGGGTTATTTTTTATATTTAACATCAACAAATATAACAATAAGTGGTTAGAGCTATTTTGGATGTAACATAAAAAGCTAATAATGCACAAATTCATATCTGCACACAAACCTTTATGTAATTGATTAATGTCCATTGTTATAATAATTAAAAAAATTATGGTGGGTAACCAGAAGGCAGCAGAACTATTATTTCATTTATAGGTCACTGTTCAGTAACCAAAAATCTGCAGGCTCTCTTTACTTTTCACCATTTAGTAATTAAGTCATATTTATTTCTACAGCATATTTAATAAAACTATTTGTACCTAAGTGTTTTATTACAATAATCAGGAAAGGGGATAAAAGGCAAGTAAGCAAAAGTAAGCAAAAGAAAAAAAACAGACATGATAAACAATGAGCTTAAAGACAAAATGTACGGAATAATACAGAAGCCAGGCTCCAGCTGAAACCCAAACAAGTCAGATAAGATTTAAACTTGACTTGGACAGAAAAGGTAGGTGATTGTAGGTATATGTGATCATGATAGTGAGACTGGTTCCAATGCTTAGGAGTTGCTACCGAGAGAACCTGTTCACCCTTTTCCTTGAGCAGGGGACACTTATGAGTTAATGATCTGAGGATCTCACAGCCATCCATCATATACAGATCATGTCTATATAGAACATGTCTGATGTATAAATAGAACCCAGATCATTTAAGGCCTCCAAAACAAACAATACAACTGATTTCTTAACTGAATTAGAAGCATATAAAGAGGCAATAATTGTTGTTGCTGGCGTGAGTTTTTTTATGCAACAAGAAGAAACAACTTGCAGTCGTCCAAGCGTCCGAGTATTTCTGAGGTGGAAAACAAAATGTTTCTTTTAACAACTGTGCAAACATACTTGTAACTAAAATGTGAAGTAATACAAATGTTAATAAAAAGTCACTTCTGACTTTCCCTCATTATGAATTCTCTAGAAGATACTGCCCATACAGTTTTCCTCTGCAGAGAGGATATCATAACCCCGTTCATCCTAGCAAAGACACTTTATGGACCCTCCCCAGAAGCTTCCATCCGAGAGTGGTTTCTGTAATTCATTTAGCTAAATATCTAAACATCTTAACAGTCTGACCAACTTTCAGATGAACCTTCTGTGTTCTGCTTCTATAAAGAGCTTCACTGCTACACAAGTCAGTGTGAATCCACCCCGCGAACGTCTCCTTTAACGCCTTTAAACAAATGACAACCAAATAAGAAACACTGCCAGGTTAAAGTTAGTCCATACCTTCGTTTCGGGCAGTTTCTTGTCGCAGAATAATCTTTTATGCCAAGTGTATTTATGAACGAAGCGCAAAAGACACTTCACGTTTCTCATTGTGGAGGCGGCCATTTTGAATACACACGCAACAACATGTATGGTGTCCTCTAAGGTCCATACAGTTTCATCCTCAAACACGTTACGTCAGAATCTTCTTAGTTTAGTTCCAAAACTCTTACCTTCACTCTCTTGTGTTGTTATGATCGTATTTTATGTGTAAAATGTACATTTGTACAAAGTATATATTATATATGGTGTATTATATTATTTTATATAGTATTTTTATATACATAATTATATATTAGTCATGTTCATCGTCACTTTTTTAACATATATAAACAAACATTTCACATTTTTGATACAGGTTGTATAAATAAAGGTGATCATACTCCAACAAATGACATATGCACACAGTGAAAAACCATATTTCTAGGGAGCAGCACAGTGATAAAGAATAGGATAACTAGTACAGTACTGTCTGGTAAGTAAATTCTATAGTTAAGTATGCTGAATATTGGCTGCTGGTAGATACTGATCACTCACATTTAATCAGTCACATCAACAAGGTTCAATATTTGTTTAATACAAAGCTTTCTAGCAATACATTAAACATAAACTATATATCACAGGATTATATTTGTTATTTCACTTTAAGTTTTTGTGTCTATGTTTGCTCACATTTTATTATGCATTAATAACAAGTGTTAAAAAGGACAACACATGCATTAAATATAGCTATTAGTTATAAAATACAAGAATAAATGTTTAGCTCAATGAATAAATTCTTCTGTGTGTAGTAAAATAAAGCTCATATCACATGGTGTGACAAAAGGATCATACGAAATGACAAGCAACACATTTACAACGTTTGGCAGCTGCTCTTAGAGTGGAGAACATATGTACTTTGTAGTCTATCACACTAGTAAACCTAGACTTAAGAGAAGTTATTCCTCTACCAAGACACTTTATGCAGAAAAGATACACATTTATTATTATTAATATTATTATTATTATTATTTTATTGTTAGCTGTGAAAATCTTTGTTAGTTATATTAGTTAGTTTGAAGCAAAAGACTCTACTGAGAGTAACCGAGAAGAGTCTTAAAACATGTATTCAGTTTTTAAGAAGAGGTCCAGTCAGGTTGAGCATGATGCTCTGAGAGGGCAAGCTGTGACTTATAGATTGACCAAACCTAATTCAAGATTGACACATTCACAACAAGTGAAAAATAAAAATATAATTTATAGAAAACTAAAAGATTTAAGCAATGAAAATGTGTTTAAACACAGGCCACCAATGCATTAAGAAATGCAGCCTGAAACTTTGTTATACAAAGAGGACTAAGTTCCCTGGACTCAAGCTCATCTCAGATAGACCGAAAGACAGTCCAACTTTCAGCTTGTTTTCAGCAAAATTTGACTTTGCTCTCTGTGCCAATGATGAAACAGACCATGCAGACAGTTTGCAGTGAAATGTGCAAAAGCCAGCATCTGTTATGGTATGGGGGATCAGTGCCCACAGCATGGGTGTGAAGCTTCATATTTTGGGATTTTAGAGACATAAACTCAGAGATGTCTTTTCCCAGCAGTTTCATTGTTATTTCAGTAAGACAATGTCAGGCCGCATTCTACACTTGCTACAACAACGTGGCTTCATAGACATTCCTCTCACAGAGCTACAATAGTTTGTCCCCCCCAGTTCCTACACAATTAAACAGTGTAGTTAAAAAAGGTGAGGTAACACAGTGGTAAACACTCCATCCCAATGTTTTTTGGAGTGTGTTGCAAGCGTCAAATGTAATTAATTTTTTTTAATTACAAAATATATTTAAGTGGATCAGTGAAAACATTGAAAATCTTTACATTAAACTTATATCAGTTAAATAAAAGTTCAGGAGACTTAACAAATCACACATCTGGGAAGCTGGAGCCAATCCCAGCTGACAATAGGCCTAAGGCCTAAGGTACACCCAGGAAAGGAGGCCAACACATTGCAGGTTAACACATAGACAGACAATCATTCACACACACTCACACCTATGGGTAATCAACCTATTGCAAGCTTTTGGAAAGTGGGAGGAAATTGAGTCCCCAGAGGGAACACACATGAACACGGGGAGAGCTTGCAATCTCCACACAGAAAGGCACCTGTGGCCGACCTGGGTATCACACCCAGGACCTTCTGGCTGTGAGATGACAGCATTAACCATTGCACCACCATGCTCCCCAGAGGATTAATGCAAGATTGCAAAAAAAAAATATTTTGCACTATCTACAGTACACAATATTGTGAAAAGATTAAGGAAAAATGTTGTAATGAAAAATGACAGAAACCACCGTTGAAGTCATGTGACCTTTGAGCCCTCAGAAGGCTGTTATTCCGCTGTGATAAATAGGAGGACTTTAGAAAAATGTTGTCACTCAACACAAAGTGCTTCATCAAGAAATGCAATTGGAAACTTTAATACACATACTAAAAGCCATACAGACCAATTCTATGCAAAACACCATATATATATATATATATACACAATGAATTTTGATTGAAAGGTGCTGTGCTTGGACTTGGCTCTCCTCGGCTGCTTCACGGTCCATCGCCCAACTGTTCGCTCAGCCCTATTGGATTATCCACCAGCCTGGATTGTCTTACACATGTTTCGAGGGCTGCAGAGTTCAGACCCTGCTTCACCCCCTTCACCCACATCTGCTGCTGATTTCTCCCACCTATGCATCTGGTTGTATTTGCACAAATATCATTCCATATTCAGAATTGTCTCCCGTGGTAGTCACCACTGTATTTCATGAAACTCAGAGCAAAAGTTCTCCAACATCTGTGTGCAAATATACCAGTGGACCTGCCAGTATGTGTGCTGTGTTGTCCCTCTCTTCCCCTCCCCCAGTCTTACAGCCTCTGGGCTCTGTTTCCTGGCCACCCAGTAGAGATTCTTCACTTTGCACCTTCATCAAGAAGGATTTATTTATTTATTTATTTATTTATTTATTTTTAATCAAAGCAGGTCTGGTGTTTTTTTTTTGTTTCTGTCATTTCTTTCCCTTTCCAGGAAAGGTGGTTTTACACCAGTATCTCCTCATATTCCCCATGCTTCTGTCTTTAACCTGCTATTACAGCCCATTGTGCCTGGAAGAGACCATTTCTGTACAGTGGTAAAAGCTGTGTGTTTGTGTGTGTGTGTATGTAAGTAAGAAAGAGAGAGAGAGAGAGAGAGAGAGAGAGAGAGAGAGAGAGAGAGAAAGGAAAGAGGGTTGCAGGGAATGCCTAGGGAAACCTACATGTCATCTGGCTATGATAGATTTAAAGAAAAATATGTGGATAATCTGTGTGTGCGTAAGCGTGTCTGTGAGATTCGGAATGTTGGTTCATGTCTGTGTGAGTGTATGTATGTGTGTGGTCCATAAGAATTTTTCCATAAACTATTTTACATTTAAATAGCCTGCATTTATGCATGTATGCTTATGCCCATAACCTGATTATCTAGAATTAGAATTTGTGAGCTTCTGATGGACATTTTGTCCTATGCTGTGTCATTATTAGGCTCAAAGTGTTACCCTGATAATTCATTACCCATACATAACTTTAAATCCATAAATTAAGTGAATTAGGTCCATTAATCTCTAAAACAAATATCCAGGATGTTGCTATATGCAATATAGTTTGGATGTTGGATTAGGTTTGTTCTAAACAGGCTAAGAAATCTGTTGCATATGTTCACCTGTGTGGCAAAGATGTCGTCAGCTAATGACAACAACATCTCTACATTCACTTCAACAGCATGGAGAAAACTGAAACTCTGTGCAATTACCAAGTGAAAGTCTTTCATCACTCATCAAGGTCACTAATTGTTCATCTCCTCACCACAGATCTATCTGCATGGCCACCCTTGTGGTTCTCTCATCTCTTCTGAAAGCACCTACGAGGTCTCTCTCTTATCCCTTGCGAGAGTGTATTGAGATCAGGGCCTATTGACCGCTCCTCCTGTGCAGAAGAGAGAATAGACTGGTTGGTGGTGACCGACAGTCCACCTGTGATAATAGAAGCAGGCAGGGGGCCCAGGGTGCACTGGGGCTGGGACTGGGCCTCAGCCTGCATCAACGACTCCCTGATCCGCCTCCATCCTGACACTGACAGACAGGCCGTCCCCTCTGACACTACGGCCCGCCAAGCCCATGGGGCGCCTGCCACCCAAGTGGATGGATGGATGAATGGATGGGAAGACGGATGGATCGACTGCTTAGACGGATGGATAGTTTCAGTTATATATAAGAAAATTTCCATGGATTTTAACTTTTTTTTGCTCTTATTTCAGTGTGAAGCTCTGTTAAGGAAAATAAACACTTGGAGAAAAGTATTTTGTGTAAAGCAATGTTTGCTTCTCAGAGCAGTGTCTGGTTTTCATTATGGCCATGCCATGTACGGCTAGCCTAAAGCCCAGAGCCAGAAACTCAAATGAGCACACCCAGGCAAGGGGATACGGGTGGCCTATAATGGAGTTATGCTTATAATGCTGCACTTACTACAAAGCACAACAGAAGTGATCTTTCTATGCTGCACATGCAAATGTATTATTTCAGAACTGTTTTAAAGTTGGTCAAGCTTTTTATAGTGTTGGCAAAAATCCCAATGAAAAATGGTAGCATGCTTTGTTTAGAGTGGAACTGTGTTTTTGTCAATGGCGACTGGGTACCAAAGGGTGTGGTTTTATGTTTCATGCTCAAGTTCAGTACAAACAAGTCCCCCTGTGTTCTCCTCTGTTTTTAGAAGCACTTGCAGCAGATTAAAACAGCATTTTAGTTTTTTTAATTTATTCTTTAAGATGAAGATAAAGTTAAGGACTGTGTAAAACGTAAAGTAAAATGTTATGCTGATGTGTTGATTGCTATTTTTATCTTTAAAAAGAGTTTGCCAAGATAATCAAGGAAGCAAAGACCATTAGCATTTGGCAACCTAGAGTGTTTTTGTTTAGAAAAATATAACACATGGTTTTGTGTAAATGCAGACATTTGTGTGTGTGAGTGCAAAACATTAAGCAACTAGTAAGCAAGGTAAATAATTAAACAGGCTAGAAGATGCTTTAGAGTGGCTGTTCTGATATCCCAGTTAGCTGAAGCAGGTGGAAAAAGAACTACAACTAGAACCATAAGTTCTGTAGGTTTCATTTGGGAGACCTCTTGTGTTTGGGTGTGTGTGTGTGGGGGGCACATCTTCAAAAGAAAGAATTAAATCAAGAGTTGGACTGGTAACAATATTCATATTTACATGCATGTCAGCATAGTCAACATGAAAGGCCTTCTTCCCATTGCTCAAAAATATTGGCATTCCATTTTCATTTGAATATCTCACGATGTCTCTTCCTCCCCTAAAAGTTAGAACTCCCTCACCTTTTGTCACTTATTTAAGTGTCATAAAGCTGTCATGTTGCAGTACTGCAGAAAGAGCAGTCATAACTGAGATTCAGTGGAGTGACCTTAGCATTTTAATGTCCAGATCTGCACAAATATCTTGAAGAGTCTTTTTGATATGAACCCAGACCACTAGTTTTAAATCACACTAAGCTTAGGTCACTAAGACCATGACAATCAAATGGTGCTGTTTACATGATTCTGTCTTGGTTAGATTAGCACTCTTGGCTAGACACATACTGAAATGTTGGTGTGCATGTACTGTAAATGTACACTAAACATTAATCAAAAATAAATATCTGAAATTAATAACACTAAATTTGACCCAAAAAAGTTGCAATATGATTTTCCTAAATAAATGGAATGAGTTTTTTGCCAGCATTCTGCAAAGCTTGCCCAACCTAACAACATTTGTCATGAAACAATGTATATGTGGGTGGAGCATGAATAGGTCAGAGCTTCACAACGGCCTCTACTCAGCCATAGACTTCCAGTCTGACAGCGGCATATGTGCATGTGTGTTTGTGTGTGCGTGTGTGTGAGAGAGAGACTTTATGTGTGTGTCTGTGTTTTAAACAGGCAGGGGAGCAGACAGCTGTGTGTGTGCATATATGGGGAGCTGAGGGGGGTGTTCCCTCAGGAGGCATGTGTTTCAGCACCTTGTCTCTTTTTCTGTTATAGCGCTGACAGAACAGGAGGGAAGGAGTATGGGAGGGAGGAGTATATTCAGTTCTCTCACTCTCCTCCCTTGTCTTCACTTTCCTGCCATCATAAAGTTGGTAATGAGTAAGGTTAAAGGTGGTGGTTGGGGGCTATGACCAAAGAGATGTCAAGCCACTTATCATTTAGTATAATTCCAAACCAGGCCTGGAGGGATTCAAACACACTCTCTATCCAATTCACACACACTTGCAAGGCTCATATCACTGATGAAGTCAGACCTGCAGGTGTAGAGAGAGTTACTCTTTAAAGCTGAAAAGAGAGTTTTCTCTCACAGAGAAAAAAAGAATTGTCATGACCCAGTCTGTGTTTCCAGCCTCTAGTCTCCAAGAAGCGAAGAGCCCGTTCCAGAACTCCAATCAAGTTATCACCTTAGTATTAGGCATTAAAAACAGGAAATTGTAGATGGGCTTTGCAAAGTATTGTTTTGCCTTTGATGAAAGTACTGATCATTTCTTTCAGGTCTTATTGCCATTTAATCTGGTTTTGACCCCTGCCTGGTAGTTTCTGGACTCTGAGCTTTGGATTTGCAATTTTTATGAATTGAACCTGATTGCTGCACTTGAAGCCTCCTTGATTTCATAACAAAAGTACTAAACTAACACCTGATGATGTCTCACAGTGAAACTATGTGATCACAGTACCCCAACCAGAAGAAATCTCCACCCCCACTCAAGGCAAATGCTGTGCAGAATCGTTAGGTGTTAGGGATTGAAACACCAAGTCCTATTAGTATAACTATATAAAAAAAAATCTCTTCTTTGATTATGACAGCTGTGTAGTTTTGGAAAGTACTTTGGAAGAAAAAGGCATTTGACTAATAGACATAAATATTCCACAAGTCTATTAACTATATACCATATTTTGCCCAAAGTCTTCACTGCATGCCATTGCTGGGAGTAATGAAGGGAATGCAAATTTTGTGGTTTATCATAAAACTGATACTGAGAAAAAGGAGACTCGTCTAATTTGACCACAAAGGAGGAAGCACTTGACAAGCTGACATGATTAATTTGGTTCATTCCATTTGAAAAGGGAAAAAAAATTGAACAAAAAAACGTTATCTGTCTGAACTGAGTGCCAGCATCCCCCAGTAAATTCGACCAAACAGTGCCAAACTTCATTTTTAATGCAATTATCCCTTTCATCCCTTCCTTTTTCTCTATAGTCTCCCCCTGCCACTTTAATTCTCCTCTGATGACCTCAAAGCAGAAAAGAAGAAAAACTGGACGTGTAAATGAGGCACTTTGTCACTTCCAAAATTCTTAACACATCGTTCTTTTAATTTTTTCTCCATTGCTATGGCTTTCAGATTGTAAAGAACACACTTGCACCCCACAGTCACACTCAAACCCCTAAGAGGACATTTCCGAGAGAACACACACACACTCTCTCTCACCCACAACACCCAGAGGTCATCAGTTCCTGACTGTATAGATTGTGGGGCACTAGGTCCCCATTTGGACTGAATGGGTTTACTTTGGCTGAGTGTGTGGATGTAAGATGATTAAATCATTTATTGGTTCAGGCTATCATTACCCAGCATCAGCACATGCTAGACACTGCTAATGACTGCTCCATCACCCAGCCTGTGCACCAATGTGATGAATGATAGATTGCCACAACATAAGGTGAGAGAGTAGGAGAAAGAAAGAGAGAGAGAGAGAGAGAGAGAGAGAGAGAGAGAGAAAGAGAGAGAGAGAGAGAGAGAAAGAAAGAGAGAGAGAGA
>JBBPDA010000003.1:10243440-10291003 GCA_037974385.1 Arnoldichthys spilopterus | reverse complement strand
AATAAAAGTCAGACATTGCTTTTCAACCATGCTTCAACAGAATTTATTAAAAAATAAAAACTCATGAAACAGTATATGTATGTATGCTCTGAACTGGCTCAAGTATAGAATATTTAGAGATGATTATGAACATTGTAATCTCCAATGACTGATTCATTCCTTCTCAAAAACCTGTAAGGTCAAAAGAGCACACACACATACATACACACACACACACACACACTTGGACACACTCAAATGAATATTCAACACTATCTTTGATGACTCCAGATGAAGAACATTTTTTGTCTGAAAGAAAAGTTCTTCCAGTCTTCTGATAGACCTCTGATTTTATGTCTGGTCAAACATAATCATACAGCACAGACACACCCAACTTTGTGGACAAATGACTTGGTTAATCTGGACTTCAGCAGTTCCAACAATAAGGAAAGACACAAATGCAATTCAAGTATAAATGTGGAAGAGAAGCCGGATGAGGATTGGGGGTTCTTCTGATGGCAAAACTATTTGGACTATCTTCTAAAATCCAAATCATTTACAGTCACTTTTCCTTGGACACTGTTTACAAGGCCACACAAAAAGTAGAGGACTGAACACTTACAATGTGAAGAAGTCAATCTCCAGGCCACAAGCAAACATCTAAAAAGTGGACAACTAACCACTACACTCTTTTAAACAAAAGTTCCTCAGGGATTCTTAGCTTGGATGCATGACCAAAGGAGAAATCTTCAGTTGGTATGAAATCTTTATATTATGTTGAATTTCTTTAAGCATTTAAATATACAATTATTTGTATTTTAACGAACCATCCATTGATAGGTTCTTAAAAAAACAAAAAGGGCAAATCTTGTCGGGTACCATTTTTGAGTACATCAGCTATTCTGCCAAACTGTCCAACTGGATATGCTGGGCTAGAAGGACTATATAGATCACTGTAAATACCATGTGCCTACATCAAAAAGTCCTTGTGTTAACAAGGCATTCTGGGTGACTTCTATTCAATGTAGAATTGGACCAGTGTTGAAACTCAGTTCCACCAGCTCTTTGCATGCATGTTTGTGTTTTTCAAATGGTTTAATACCATAAAGGTCTAAAAGAGATATTCAAACAATTTTACACTAATTAATAAAGTAGTTCAGAGTGGTTTGGTGTAAAATAGTTTATTAGTATTAGAAATCTACTAACCCAATTTTTTATAGTAGTGACAACAAGAACCAGGGGTCATGATGTTTACAGCAAAAATGTAGCCACTTATTCATTATGCAGAAATGCCAGTGAATATTTTATCATTGGGGACTAGTTTATACAGTCTAGTGTTTATAGCTTAGTGCTTTATAATGCACTGGTGCGCTGATGTATGGCTTTTAGGTTTTATTTCTTGATGCAACAGTGTACTGTGTAAAGGTGTTCTGGAGTACTCTCAAGCCCATGTGGCTGTTTTTATCACAGTTTCTCTTACAATGCCTTCTGAGAGCTCAAAAGTCAGCAACATTCAGCAGTAATTTACAACTGAGCCCTGCACAGTCTGAGATTTCTCCGAATACCCTGAATGTTTTTTGTTGAAATGAGCCAAAATATTTGAATACAGTGTATAATTCTGCAAACACTATTGCAGAGCTGTCCAGAGTGCTGAACCACCACCAATAATACTAATTTTTCTTGCAAAAACATTACAATATTCCAGTAAAGTAATAGGTAAAAGTACCTGTATGGAGTCTAAAGTACACTATTGTATTCTACAGAGGAGGTATCCACAATATCTTCCAAAGCCATCAGCTTGATGTTTCCAACCACATTTGGAGCTGAGGTATTATGAACTAGATGAGCCCTGAAACCCATGTCAAAATGTCTCCAAATTAGCGCTTTGAATTCTGCTTCTGTGAATGGCACCTATTGCCAAAACAGGACACATACAGCTTGTAAGATCTCTCTATAGAAAAGTATTGCCACAAGAATGGGATAGCCACACCCTATTTCAGGTGTTGGCTTTATACTGGCCGGTAACGTTTTGAAGTGGCATTAGTGATCCAAAACTAACATCTATAATTTACAGATGTAAAATCTGAATGCAGTTCAATTGTAACTGTAGTGCCCCAAGCAATAAAGCTTTTGTTTAACCAGATTCTTTTTTTCAACATTCAAATGTATTTTGCTGCTGAGTATGTGGAGGTACAGGTCAATTGGCTGTTACCAGGATTGCTTGGACTTGCTAGTGATGAGATTACAAAGGCTAAAAAATATGTTATGCTGTGGGTGGGCATGATATGTGAATAAAGCTGACAAGGCATTAGTAATCAAACCCATGAATACATTTAGTTCCAATGTCTAGTCTCTTTCTGTCTGTTTTAAAAGTGGCTTCTAATCACTAACCTCACAAAATAAAAAAAAAGAACAAGTTTAAAAATTTATAAGAATGACACAATATTAGTTAGTTAAATTCATTGCTGCTCCTGAGCCAGCTTTTTGGTGTATAGTGGGAACACAAATATTGGTTATTATAAAATTTGCAATGATAAAAACATACAGAGCTTCACTGCTTTTTCTTTTCCATTCCTTTGCAAAAAAAGCTGTAGTATTTCAGCTACATAGCACTCATGTGATAAACTGCTTGTAACTATCCATTTCTGACTCTTGCTTCTGCATCACCATAACAACACATGGCCTAGTTTATTGATGGGCTGGTTAAGCTGAGCAGCTGATGTTGCTGAGAGACAGCAGAGTAAAGAGTGTGAGTGCTGAAGTAAGGCCCGATTGCCAGCATAGACTGTGGTGAATACGTCTCTTCACACAGGCACAACATCAAAGAACTATATATCCATCAGAGTGTCCCAGGCCCAGATTTATGATGCCAGACAGTGACAGTCTGACAGTGACAGATTGAGAGGGATGGGAGAGGCTTTATTAGTAAGTTTTATCTGACAGCCTCTAAATTCTTAGACAGTGAAATAGCAGCATAGTGAAAGCCAAGACGCCACTGTTGGACAATGACAACTAGCTCTTTTTCTGAGATGCCATTTTATAAACATTTTGGAAATCCATAATGTGGACAAGTTCCTCATATGAGCATTTTATATGAGTTAATTAAACATGATCTTAAATGTGAAGAAGAAGAAGAAGAAGAAGAACAACAACAACAACAAAAACAACAACAACAACAACAAGAACAAGAGTGATAATAATAACAATAACAAAAGAATAAATCATGTCTGATCTATCTAACCTTTGACCTTTATTGCAGATGCACTATTTCACAACCCAGTGAGAGTTGGACAGAGGAAAGAGTAGTGTTTTTGATCAAGTGGGTATATTGTGACCAGCAGCCAAAGTTATTTTGGCTCAGGAAGATGTGGAACAAAAGAGCTAAAGTAAAAAACATTCAACCATCCAAACTGAACTAAATCTACTTTTAATATTGCATCTGTGTGTGTGTGTGTGTGTGTGTTTGGGGCAAAAAACAAAAGTCATTGAGACCAGGGTGGGAGAACACCCTGTTCAGTTCAATTCAACTCACATGTTGTGGGCGGATGGTGTTGTAGCCTGGGGACAGAGAGAGACAGACAGACAGACAGAGAGAAAGGGGGGGGGGTGAAAGAGAGAGAAAGAGAGAGAATTATAAGATGAAAGAAAGAGAGAGATGAGGTCAGAGACAGTCTAAAAATGAAAGAGTAAAAAGAGTGGGAGAGAGAGAAAGTGAGAGAGAAAGAGAGCAAGGGAGAGAAAACGAGCCAGAGAAAGGTCAAAAAGTGAGGCATTAAGAGAGGAGAGAGAAAGATAGATGTGGGGGAAATGAGAGAGAAAGGGTGTAGAAGATATACTCAACATTAGAGCCAGCTGTAGATTAACCCAATTTCCACCTCAGTGAGAGCAGGTCTGTAAGCACTGCTGTGTGTTTCTCTGAGGAAGAGGCCATCAAAGCTGCACACTGCCTTCAGCCCACTGCAAACCAAAACAAAACCACATTCACACACCAGTGTGTAGAGAAACACTGCGGGTGACTGGGGCGATCAGACTTAAGCTCATTTAAGCTGGATAAATTGAATAAAACTGGTAATGGAATAGAAATAGAAAACCTAATTTAGCTTCACAACAACCACTGCACGAAGAGTGTCGAGAGTTTTGTTACAACCTTGATATTGAGTAAAACCCCTCCATGCACACTTCACACACCAAACCTAATAAAGTTTCACTTTGAAATGACCAACCCTGGAGAAAAAGATCAGAGCATCAAGATTCTACAAGTGCTTGAGCTGCTTTTATGTATCTAATAATGGACTTCAACCAACAACCCAAGGGGGTTCTATTGACTGCATTTCTCAGCCATAAATAATGCCCTTGCACTGATATGATACTAATATAATGTGTGGTCTTGGCTTCATATTCTCAAAGAATGAAAGCAGTCTTTAAATAAGAATTAAAGTAGAATGTGAACACAGTCATTCAGAGTGGTTTGATATGAAATGGTAAACTGTAGAGAAAATTACCAACTCAGATTTTCTTTACATTGGTGGTAAAAGCAGCCAGGGGTTGTGGGGTCTATAATACAAACATAGCCATATTGTTTACTATTCAGACCCACCAGTCTACTGTGCATGTCTTGCACATGTAATGGTGATAATGGTAAATAAGTGGTACAATGTGGGAAAAAGACACATTTTCTTCAGGGACTATTTTTCTTTACAATGCCCTGCAAGATCCCATTGAGCATGTTAAACATATATTTTAGGCCAAAACCTTCTCTAATATAAAAAAAAAGTGTCAGGGATCAGGCGGCATATTCATAACTGTTTCATGCTGTCATTTTCTGTGATGAACACTCTGTTTATATTAGAATTATTTAACTATGCAGTAATGTAGACAATCTGTACAGATTCCCTTTAATTTCTTTACTGTCAAACAAAAGTGATATTTTGTCAATTTTCTTAAACTTTAAGGACAAAGCTGCAGAAACGTAGATCTCTAGGAGGGCTGGGCACTCATGTTTTTGTTTTTAACCATATGAAACTATAATTTATATTCTGGTTTCACAATTCAGTAACTTAATTATTCCAGTACTACTATGACCTACTCTGATAAGCTCCTTGAATTTAGGGTTTTAAAGAATATTTTTTGTACCTAATGAACAATAAGTATTATGATAAGTAACTGAATATTAAGCCTAGAACGTTTCAAAGGATTAAATACATCTGAGACTAAAGGATGTACCAAAACTGTACAAAAACCAGCTGGCCCACACACTTGGGGGTCATGGCAGGGATACACACTTTAAACACAATTGAGACAAAAAGTTGCCATCGGCCCCTTTTTCAGCCATTTACAATGTGAGGACCCACCCTGCTGACAGTGGAGCTTAGTGTGTGTGTGTGTGTGTGTGTGTGTGTGTATATGTGTGAAAAGCCAGTTCCAATAGGTGGGGGTTGGGATGCGGTCGTTTGACCCTACCTACACACATGTGTTCCAGGCCACAGGATCAAAGCAAGTGTGCCAATGACCAGGTAGGACCATCTTACTTCATACATATGCTACACATTCAGCCTCACTCACACATTGTGAACAGGCAGGACATTACATTAACTACAATACAATACACCTCAAACATGTAGGCACAATAAAACCATCTAGTACATGACTGGAGATGAGCAATTATATTTTTATAGCCCTGCTCTATGTATTGCAAGATCATTTTTGGCTTATCCATAGTAAGGTCTCCATTTAGTAATTATTTAGCAAAATAGGAAAAACAGCCACCCTTCTGGAAATATTCTACAACAATGTGCCTTTAAAAGTGAGTGAATGCAACTAAATGGCGTATGTGCAGAGCACTAGGTTTGGGTGCCCTCACTATTCATGTTGCTGCTGACAGCTCAAAAAGCCACATTCACTCAACTTTATCTCTCTGTGTGGCACATGATTGTTTCGACAGCACCAACAGCTTTCATTTTGTTTTTTATCTTAAGAAAAAAATAAACATGTATGCATCTATTTATATGTATATAAACATCTATGAATTTATTTATTTTTTTTTTTTATTAGTATTCCAACATGTATATATTTGGAATATACACCAAACTAATGTATAGTCTGAAATGGTCAGAGCATATTAATTCAAACTCATAAATGTATTGTTACTTCAGTGAAATTATGACTCCAGCAACAGTAAAAATACTTTTCTAGAAAAAATCTTGAGAGTGAACTTCAAAACATGGCTTGTCAAAGACGCTCTCTGCTGTTTCACAGACTCACATAAGTCTATGAGCAGGGCTTTTTTTTTTTAAAAAAAGTCTCTTTCACCAAACGAATTAAAAATCTTCCTCTACTGCCACCCAGTGTCCTAAGATGCTGTCTGCAATATTGAACGGTGTACAGTGTAATTTAATAAAGTTCTCCATTCCAAACAGCAGTCTGGACATTGTTTTTGTTATTGTAATTGGGTACTATTTCCTCATGTTAAATCTCTCCATGATCTTTCTTTCAGATTTTAACTAATGCAGACCCTGTTCTGAAAGAATGAACACTCTATTCTGCAATCGGTAAGTGCCTTCTTTAAAAACAAGCACATACACTGTGGCAGATGAGTATCTGTTCAATAATCAGTATTCTCAGAAATGGTATTTCCCCAATTTCAGAGCCCTAACTGCCAGTTCTGTTAGGTCAGCTAACAGATGTCCACCCAGAGTGAGCAGGACCAACTGCACAAAATGTATCTTTGTTATTAGGATTTTTCTTCCTCTTCTTCTACATTACTGTTTTGATTCTACCCTAAAACAACTTGCCCAAACTGTAATTTGTCAAAACAAGAAACTTGGTCAACAGGTAGCAGTTCCTCCCATTACTCATGCATAAGACACGGATCAATCAGCCTCAAGGTGGAGCTACCCCAAAGGCCATGTATTTGGCCATGTAGCTTCTACACAAAAATGTTGCCTGATTTTCCCTGATTCCTTGGGTCAAGACAAGCTACAACCCCAAATCAGAAAAAGTTGGGACAGTACGGAAAACGCAAATAAAAAAAGAAAGTAGTGATTTCTAAATTTCCTTTGACTTGTATTTCATTGCAGACAATGTGAACACAAAATTTAGTGTATAACACAAAATTATATTGTGTATAATTGTATCTGGTCAACTTCATTTCATTTGTAAGTATAAATCCTTTCCTGTCATGGAAGAGATTTGGATATTTCACCTTTAACAGTGCATAACATAATTAAAAGATTCAAGGAATCTGGAGGAATTTCAGTGCATAAAGGACAAGGGTGCAAGACTAAGCTGAACAACCATAATATCCCTCAGGCTGCATCAAGAATTGTCATTCATCTCTAAGTGATATCATCACATGGGCTCAGGACTACTTTGGCAAACCTTTGTCAAGTATCACAATACATAGTTACATCCACAAATCTCAGTTAAAACTGTACTGTGCCAAAAGGAAGCCCTATGTTAACAGTGTCCAGAAGCGCCGTCGACTTCTCTGGGCTCGGAGGCATCTGGGATGGACCATCACACAGTGGAAACGTGTACTGTGGTCAGATGAAGGTATTTTTTGGGAGAAATGGACGTTGTGTGCTCCGGACCAAAGAAGAAAAGAATCATCCAGACTGTAAACAGCAACAAGACCAAAAGCAAGGATCTGTCATGGTATGGGGTTGTGTCAGTTCCCTTGGCAAAGATAACTTGCCATTCTGTGATGGAACCATTAATGCTGAAAAGTACATAGAGATTTTGGAGCACAATATGCTGCTATCAAGAAGAATTTTCCAGGGATGCCCATGCATATTTCCACAAGAAAATGCAAAACCTGCAAACATTACAAATTCCTGACTGTGGAGGAAGAGGGTTGACTTGACTGGCCTGCCTGCAGTGCCGACCAATAGTCCTGTCTCCAATAGACAATGTGTGGCACATTTTAAAGCGCAAAATGCGACAAGGAAGACCCCGTACTGTTGCCCACCTTAAGACTTGTTTGCAGGAAGAATGGGACAAAATTACACTTGAAACACTTCATCGCTTGGTGTCTTCAGTCCCTAAACATCTTTTAAGTGTTGTGAAAAGGAATGGCAACATTACTAAGTGGTAAATGCTTTACTGTGCCAACTTTTTTTGGAATGTGCTGCAGGTCTGAATGACAGGAAAGGATGTATATTTACAAATGAAATGAAGTTGACCAGACAAAACATGAAATATTTTGTGTGAATAGTAAATTTAGAAATCACTACTTTATTATATATATATATTTATTTATTTTATTTATTTTTTTAATTAAAATTTATTAAAGATAATTATAGACACCATTGAATAAAATATAAGAAAACAGGAAGAAAATGTACAAATTATGTAATAAAACTAAAATAAAAATCTGTGTTAGTAACTAAGATTAGAAAAATTATTTTAATATTAGTTTAAGTGTATTATCTTTTGTTTAAACATTGATAACAGGATTAAAATTCTGTTAGTGGAATTAAGTCTATTTAACCAGTGCTGGCATTTTATGTGTAGTATAGTTAAATGTGTAATTGATATTGTAGATTTACATGGTTGTAAAGTAGGATGTGGTTTAAATGGAAAGAGGAAAACAACATAAGAAAAACCTATGCCCTGTAAATGTTTAATATATTACAAACCCAATTTTCAGAAAATGTGAGATATTTTCCAAATTGCAATAAAAGCAAAACTCTGTGATATGGTACTTTACATTAACCTTTATGTAATTGACAATAGTTTACTGACCAACTTCAAAGTATTTTCTAAATTTAGAACTTGATCGCTGCAAAACACTCAGCAGAAGTTGGGACAGAGGCATGTTTACCACTGTGTTACATCACCTTTCCTTTAATAACACTTTTAATCATTTTGGAACTAAGAATACTGCTTGGGTATAGAATCCAAAATTGTATAACTTACACTGCAAACAATATATGGAGTAGAGAACCATTTATCATTCAGGCAGGACCATACATAAGTTGCTTATTGTCCTCTGAACTTTGTTTTTGTGACGTTGGTTAACATGTATTATGTATGTATGTTAAAAAACGGGCATAAATATAATTCTTGCAATGTCATGCTACCATTAGTGCACAACCAGGTATTCACACTAAGCAGGTTATGACTGACATGTTGTTTTAAAACACAAAGCAGACACCCTCTTAATATACTGAATGCAATGGTATGCGACACAATCTCACCCCTCCAAAAAAATTCACCATTTATTTGTTTAATACTGTTCATTTTGTATCCAGTTGCTGATATTTTATGGCTATTTTTGCTTGACCTGAAACTGAAATACTTTTTAGGGCCAGTCTAACAAAACGATGGCCTTAGGATATCCTTAGAATGTCAGTTAGTTGCAAGGACTTACAGAAAAAATAGCATCAGAACATTATTTTGTAAATTCCCAGAGATGGTACTTAGGACGGGACGTCTTTTTAGCAGCCTTCAGAAACAGCTCCACTGCTCATAAAATGGCATTGGGCATCCTCAGTTAAATGTTTTCAGAGATGTAAGGAACTAACTGTAAGGAATTAATTTTGTAGTTTTCCAGAGATTTAAAAAAAATATTTTTTCTGATTGCCTCAATTTTTTCAAGATTGTCCTTTTGCTATTATATTAAATATTTACATTACATTTATATCATTGGACATTTTTCAATTTTTTTATGTTCTCCCCTGTCCCTTTTAAATATACCTTTACTTTAAAATGCTGCAAATGCATATATTAATTATACACAGATGAGCCAAAACTTTATGACCTCTTGCAGATTAAACAAGTAGTATTGATTATTTTATTACAGCTGTAGATGTCAAGGCAGATTTATTGGACAGTAAAAAAACAGTTGGTTCTCTCCGCAAAACAATTTATGGAAGCAGAAGAACTGGGCAGGAGTAAAGACCTGTGCAACTTTGACAAAGGCCAAATGGTTATGACTGGAGAACTGGGTAGGAGTATGTCCAAAATGGCAAGGCTTGTGGGATGCTCAGTAAGCAGTGATAATGACCTACCAACAGTGGTCTGAGAAAACACAAACCAGCAACATGGTGTTGGGCACCCAAGGCTCATTGATACACAAGGGCTCTGAGCTCAACACAGTGAGTTCTGCTCCTGTTCAGTGCTGGTTATGGGAGGAATGTGTCACAGCCAATAATGCCCTGCACCCTGCTGAGTACAGGGCTGCATAACTGCAGACTGTCTAATGTCAAAAGCACATAATTGGGCATCTGACCACTGGAACTGGACCTTGAAGCAATGAAAGAAGTTCATCTGGACTAACAAGTCCCATTTTCTTTTACATCATATGTATAGCCAGAGTCGTGCATGCTGTTTACCTGGGGATGTGATGGTACCAGGATGCACTGTGAGAGGAAGACATGCTCTAGGCAGTGCTGTGCTGGGAAACCCTGGGTCCAGGCATTCATATAGACTTCAATTTGATACAGGTCACCTACCCAAACATCACTGCGAACCAGGTAAACTTCTTCATGACAATAGTATTCTTAATGACAGTGGCCTCTTTCAACAGTATAATGTGCCCTGCCACATTGTACGCATTATTTGGGAATGGTTTGAGATTCTAGGTGTTGCCCTGCTCTAAATTAAAACGGTTTCAATTCGATCACATCTTTGGGATGTCCTGAAACAACAACTCCAATCCGTAGCCACCTAACAACTTACAGGACTTTGGATCTGTTGCTAACATCTGATGTGCTAGATACTACTCTCAGAGGTCTTGTTTAGTCCATACCTTGATGGATTGGAGCTCTTTTGGTGGTTCAAAAATGACTGGTAGAACATTATCAGAATAACCATAATGTTTTGGCTCATCATTACATAGAGTGTCTTTCTGCCTCCAAAAATAAGACTTTAGAATAAATGTAAAAAATCAAGAAAGTTGTAAAAAAAAAAGTATCAATACTATTTAACTGACCAGAGTATGAAAAGATTAATGTTTTGGCTGATCAATGGCAAGGCTGGAACTCACTTTTGAATGTGTGTGACTTTCAAGCCCTCAGATAGCAAATATAGCTACATAAGCTGGGGAATACTTTACAAAATAAATAACACCGTCCACTGCTGCATCAAGAAATGCAACTTAAAACTGTTAAGCAAAAAGAAAGCCACACATTAATTCCATGCAGAAATACCACCCAGTTCTCTAGGCCAGAGTTTATTTCATTTTACAATGTCTTCCACACAATATAGCCAGGGTCAGAGTCCATCAGAGTCATTGTGACCCTACATTATAAGAACCCTTCAATGTATTTATAATAACCCTGCACAACTTTTGAAGCCATTCTGGAAGTCAATTTCTGCCATTTAAAAAAGAACCATTTAGTAATAACAATGAAAACATTTCCTGTGATTATGATGTGCTTTCCCATAAGTATGACTTTCTCTTCCATTATTATGACATATCACATAATTATTACTTACTCTTAGATAATTATTACTTAATATGTTATAATTATGACTCATTATCTCATAATCAGAACGTACTATAGTCATAAGAATTACTTATATTTTGAATTGCTATCGTAGCTGTGACTCAATGTATTGGTGACCGTTTCGAGTTGTAACTTTCTGCTTTTAGTGGCAGTAAACGCTTTGAAGTAGTGGTGTGGGAATCGATACTGAAATATAGATACCTCCGATACCACATATTTATGTTCTCGAATCGAATCGCATGTTAAATTTTTTTTCTTTCAAACACATTAAGTTTTTGTACAAAGTATCGGTATCGGATCAGTATCGACGATACCAGCATGAATTTTTCTCGGTATCGGATCGGAAAGAAATCAGTGGTATCGCACATCACTACTTTGAAAAGGAAGGAGCCGATTCAGAGAAAAAAAGAGCCGAATCTTTTCCTCTGCCCGCTAATGTTAAATCAGCTGCTGCCACCTACTGTTATAAATCCTCCATGAACAGACAAGCTGAAGAACCAGCCCTTTGCTTCTTCTTTCCTCTGCTTCTCTGGTTTATAGGTAACAGAAGTCAATGCTTCCCGTTCTCTTCGGCCTTTGTTCACTTTAAAATTATTTACACACACATTAGTACCCAAACTAGCGGCACAACATACAGAAGCAGGGAAATGGCGCAATTCGTGCCCCCCGCCCCTCTTCCACCCACGAGGGTAGTGGTGCAGTAGCTGCTGCTAGGACGCGCTGGTTTAGTTTTTACAGCGAGCAGCGAGAGGCTCAACCAGCAGAGTAAACTGGGCTCTCTGACTCCGAGCTCACAGCCGCGCGTTCACGGAGCGGACGGAAACAAACAACGGGGAGGCGCGTTCAAGGAGCAGAAACTGTAATTTTTCCGGGTGGAGCAAGTAGCATGAAAACCAGTAAAAGTCAACAAAACTCACCAGGCCAGTCCAACTGAACTTAGGTAAATAGTAATCTTTCGTGTGTCTGGTTGTTCACCGTGTGCTGAGGCTAATGCACTACTCTAGCGGCTGTTCTGGCTCTTTATCAGCCGGACGGGACTGTGGACGCGGCCGCAGTCTGTGGTCTCACCTGACTTGCAGGCAGCGTTACTATTTTTTGGGACACACTGAGATACAACTGGTATCAAATTTAAATTGCGTTGGCGATTGAAGAACAGCGGCGTGAACTAAACTAACAGGTTTTTAACATAGTGGGCAAAATGTACGGAAACTGACGTAATAAAACGCTAAAGACGATTGGTTAGCTCGACGTTTGCCACGGGCCTTAGAGCAAAAATGGACACTTTCAAACAGAAATAGACTCGTAATTGTATGTAATTACATGGATTAATTGCTAAAAAATATCCAAGCAGTAACTATATACATTTACATCACTTTAAACCAGTGAGTTTTCCCCTTTATACTGAATATAGCTGTTGGTCATGGATATATTAGAGTACTTTCTTACACACTGGCTGACACATGAGGACTGGTGTTTATTTCAGAATTTTTTAATCAGTATCACTATTAACTGAGGAGCCAGAATCCTTGCCATTACTCTGTAAATAGCATGGGATTGTACACAAGGCCTGCATGCTGGACACCAGTTTTAGTGAGTCATTCTGAAGACACAAACACAAATGCACACATGGTCTCACACACACACACAACCGCCATACAAACCGGCTCAACAATCAGCACATTTTCAGTCACAATAAAAAAAAAAAAACAATAAAAGCAGAAGTCACCCTGGGGGCACATTCACCGTTACTGTTAATCTCTGCTATAGTTTTATCAGACACAAAAGTTGTATCTCACAAAAGAGAGTAAGCTGTCAGTATGTGAGTTCCCAGCAATGCTGTTGACTACTCTGTTGAGGCCTTCGTCAAGCATGACAATCAGTTTGTTGGCTATGTACGTGTGGGGGTGGACAGGGCTGTTGAATCATGTGTGGTTAATGTTTCTGAGAGTTCATAGTTCAGAAGGCTTTTGGCAGAGGTCGCAGTGTTTTCATGTTCCCTAAACTTTTAACATTGTGAAGAACCAAACACAAGTGCATTCACTTAAAACTTTTGATTTAAGCTTTTAGAAAATACATACATTCATTTAAAAAAAAAAAGGAAATAATATATCATCTTTGTGCCCATGGCTCTTTTTAATAGTAATTTGTTAATGTTTATGCATGTACAGTCAATTCTGACCCACTTTCATTCTCCAGCATGTAGTTTATATACATGTTTTTGCTATATTATATATCAAAGGTAGCCGAATGTGGTGTAGGACAAAGCAGGGCACAAACAAGCACATGGTAAAATGTAACATGGATGTTTAATAATTAATTATTTTTGGTAATTTTGCATTCCAATGAATAAAAGTAACTTTATCATGCATGTTTTTTCCGTCACTGAGTATAGATACAGAATTCACAGATTATTGTATTATTTTAAATATTTTAGTATGATAAACACTCATGTTATACCTGTAATGTAGCTCCATCCTAAATCTTGTAAACAACTCTGTGTGGGCTAGCCAGTCTAGAGTACAGCCATTACATGGTGGAGCTACTTGTAACAGTTCTTTCTGTATAGACTATGAATCTTGCTTTAACACCCATTACATTGTTAGATAGAGACCAGGAGTGTCAAATGTTCTCTGTTCTTTTAAAGAAGTCTTGTGAATGGACATGAGACTGTCTAATTAAACCAGTAGAATCATGTGTGCTCCTGCCATGCCAGCACATGGGAAAGATTGGACACCCCAGGCTACTGATTAAGATGATCAGTGCTGAGGTATCATGGTAGTTTATTGAGTTGCAAATCCATTTGCAGTAATCCTTTCATATCCTTTTTCCTAATTTAGGCAAAAAAGGGAATCAAGTTCTGTGACTACATTACAGTAGTGGCATTAACAGGTGTTTCTTAAATTAATAAGTAGAGCTTTACATGCAAAAAAAAAAATTACCTAGCAACCCAAATGAACACCTTTTGAAATCTGAACAGTGAACTGAAAATTGCTTTATTGCTTTTATTTTGTTTCATAGCGGAAAGAAAGTTACGCTGAGCTCTACAGGCAGACAGGAGTGTGGATATCACTTAATGACAGATGTAAAATTAGGGTGATGGTGATTTTTGCTGTTTTGCTTTGTAGAGAGGGAGCCCTCTGTGAGGAGATGGCTTTGGTATGTCTGACAGACTTTGAGGAGTATGCAAAACAGCACCTCTCAAAAGCTACCTGGGACTACTACGCAGCTGGAGCAGATGAGTGCTGCACCAGAGACGACAATATACTGGCATATAAAAGGTATTGTACCCTCTCTGTGTTTAGGGACACTCCGCTTAGACTAAGGCACTCTTGGCTTTGAATATTTAAAGGGCCCTTTTTTTACTTGATGTATGTAATTATTGTAAGTTTAAAACATACAATTCACCCCCATGTACAGTCATTGGAAAAACCATTCTGCAGGAATGGTTTAATGGCTGATATTTTTTGAAAACCAAAATATTTGCATATATCCACCTGTTTAGCCTACAGTGGTTTAGCACCCCACAAAGGAACCAATCAGAACAGAGACAGTTTGCATATATCAGTCTAAAAGGCACAGTGGCATGAATGGCCTGTTTAGCGGATGAAGAAAGTTTGGAAAATGGCTAAAACCTGTTTAAACTATTTTTGTAAAAATAAGTCAGTTTGTTGTTATTTATTGTCACTGTCATTGTCTTTAACAAAATTTAACAAAATTGCATTGTGTTTGATACATAAACTCACCCAAAAATTGTTCCCTTCCCAATTCCAGGATCCGTCTAAGGCCGCGGATTTTACGTGATGTGTCAGTGAGTGACACTCGGACCACTGTGCTGGGCACAGAGATCAGCTTCCCTGTGGGCATTGCACCCACAGCTTTTCACTGTCTGGCCTGGCATGAAGGAGAGCTGGCCACTGCCAGAGGTAATTGTGGTACTAGGGACACTCTAATAGTTTGCAGTGTAATATTAGTTACAGACTTTACAGTGTACTCTTGTACATGGCCATTGATATTCTGATTTCATAAACAAAATTAAGTTTTTTTGGGTGCATCAGAGCAGTTTGTTTTTTGGGTTTCCTTTATGAGCAAGAATAATCTGTCGACAGTAAAGTTTGGCCACAAGATGGGGATGTGGTGACATTTTCATTTAGTCAAACATTTTTGTCTGGCGTGTTAGACAACTGTGTGATTTGGACTTGAAGTTGGCACAGTACTGTTCAGTGAAGCATAAGCTTCTATTACATGTTTGCTACATTAGTCAGTGCAATCAACCAGGACAGTAATTCACTTTTGGGGTGAAAAGGATACATTTTTAAATTTTTAAATGTTTTTAGTTTTAGAATTTGATTTTTCTCTGCTCAATTAAATATTCTCCATCATGCTTCCTTTCCAGCTACAGAGGCGTTGAACACTTGTTACATCACAAGCACCTACTCCACCTGCTCGGTGGAGGAGATTTGTGCTGCAGCACCAAATGGTTATCGCTGGTTCCAGCTGTATGTGTACCGTGAGCGTAAACTCTCAGAGCAGATTGTCCACAGAGTGGAAGCGCTTGGCTACAAAGCATTGGTGCTCACTGTGGATGTGCCATACACTGGCAAACGGCGTGACGATATCCGCAACCAGTTTAAACTCCCGCCACACTTGAAAGTGAAGAATTTTGATGGGATATTTCAGGTAATAGTACACCACTTACAAAAACAAAACACAAATACACATTGATTTGAGAGCTCCAACCTTTTCTGTTTGTCCTGTAATTTTCACATATTTTCTTCTTTTGTGCTGGTGTGTGTGTTTTCACATGTGTAGTATTATGCCTTTTTTGTATCCTATTACCAAGTGTATTATCACACTGCTAGATAGAAAAGTAACATAAATATACAATAGAGGTTAAACCCATACAAAAATCATATGTATTTTTAAATATTTTCCCCATAAGCCCAATAGTGACACTTACAGCATATGGATTGATACATGTAAATGACCTCTGCTATGTTTGGTTGTCATATACTATGCTTTTTTCTGAAAATGTCTGGACTGCTCTGCTGTAGGCTAAAGAGGTGGATATACACAGAACCAAAAAGCTATAATAACCATTTTAATGTGCTCCCTCTTAACGTGTTAACGTGGGCAATCTCTCTGGCTATGCAGCTCCCTTACTCAGCAGAGTACAGTGCACTTTGTCATGACACATTTTCTTCTGTAACTAGAATTCGATCATTTAGCCCTTCTAAATAAGTAGCTACTTCCAGTAGTGACCTGACAAAACTGCCTTTGTTGCCCTTGTAAATCAGTGAGCCTTAGGTGGCCAACATGCTGTTGCTAGTTTATGGTGTTCTTCATTTGGACTACTGTCAATAGGTACTCACCTCTGCTGACCAGGAGCTTATTCACTTAATCTGTTTTAAAATGTAACAAAAACAATGAAGAAAATATTTTTGGGATTGTGAATTTTTTTAAATTACATTTTCTAGAAGGTTTATAAAATTTTATACTGACCTTGACTCAGTAACAGTATTGAATGTGGATCTGACATGCTGGACCAATATTTGACCTGTATAATAGGTCAGATATATATTGATATATCCGTATATAGTCTATCTTGTATCTGATTATTGCTCACTGAATGCTAGAAGACTGAATAACTTGCCACACTGTATTACGGAAAATGCACTGAACTTTTGATATATTTTTGAGCACTTTGGCTATCTGGCTCCTCCTACAGGATACTGCTGGTCCTGAAGAGTATGGAATCCCCGCCAACACATTGGACCCATCCATCAGTTGGAAAGACGTATGCTGGCTGCAGTCTCTCACCCGCCTCCCTATTATTATCAAGGGCATCCTGACTAAAGAGGATGCAGAGCTGGCTGTGGAGCACGGAGTCCAGGGGATTATTGTGTCTAACCATGGCGGACGACAGCTGGATGGCGGGCCTGCTACGGTGGGAAGCAAAATCTCTTTTGTAGTTTAAAATCTGTATCATCTTCTTTTTAGTCCTTCATTTAAACTGCTTCTTTCTGTTTCCCTTTCTCACCCTGTGCCTTCCTGTGTCCTTGTCCCGTGCTCCTGCACACAGATAGACTGTCTGTCTGAGATAGTAGACGCAGTGCAAGGCCGGATCGAGGTTTACATGGACGGTGGGATCCGCACAGGCAGTGACGTACTGAAGGCCTTGGCTCTGGGAGCTAAGTGTGTGTTTATCGGAAGACCAGCAATCTGGGGCCTTGCTTACAAGGTAACTATGAGGGAGTGAGAGCAAGAATGTGTCAGTCAATTTGTGACCAAGGTGTAACTTGCAATGTTACGTAAAATTCCTGACCAGTTAATTTGTTGGAGGCCTATAGCACATAATTTGTTGGCATTGATGCATTTTCACTTTTTGGCCAGGGTGAGGAGGGAGTTAGAGATGTGCTTCAGATTCTCAATGATGAGTTTCGTCTGTCCATGGCTTTATCGGGTATGTTTCAGACAAAAAACATTACGTACATTACATTACAGTCTGTATCACCTCCTGTTATGCATAGTTAATTGTCAGTACTCTCTTATTTTTGTCAGGTTGCAGAAATGTGGCTGAAATCAACAAGAATCTCATTCAATTTTCTAAACTTTGACCAAAGAGCAACAGTAATGGCATGAATGACAACAAAAGATAAGCTTTATGTACTCAACATGCCAGCTGAGCTCCACCACACAAAAATGTTTGCCATGGCCATGTTATTCCACACAGATCAACATGTGGATCAAAAGGAAGATGCGGTTAAGAATGATAAATTATCATTTAAGCTGTGAAAATGCCAGCTGTGATATAAATTCATAATTATTTAGTTTGCAGAGACTTTTAATATGCATGGAAACCTGAGGGAAATCTAATAAAGAAACTGAGTTGCCAAGCTAGCATTTGCTAGCTTGCTGTCTATAAGACCTAGTAATTATAAATCTATTTGTGATCATGTTTAACGACTGAAGGTCTTGTTAGCCTAGTCTTAGAGGGTTATTTTTGAATGCATACAGGAAACTACTGGGCTATAAGTCTCAGGTTATTTTTTTAATTATTTTTATCTCCAGTTGTGCAGTGTATTGTGGCTAGAGGGAGAGGTGTGGTGAAAAATAGGTTTGGTCAGAATGTTAGAGAGTAAGATAAAACAATGGTGTGGGGGACTATACCTGATAGTGTTGTAATTTAAATAACGTACTTAATTCTGTATAATAAATCCTTAATTGTGGAGCTGCCATTTGTCAGTGTCTTTCTTTGTCTAAGTCATGTTTTATAGCAGAAAACTTACAAATAATAAACAAAATAATTATGTTTAAGATTAAGGAAGTTATATAACAGAACTGTACAAAAACATTGCACACTTTGTCTCATACACTATACATGTGATGATGGAACCAGAATCATATTAAAAGTAAAAATACAGCTCATGTAAATGTACTGCTTGACTGTCTTCTTTTTATTATTTGAAGTCAAGTTTAAACTTTGGTGTGGTCTGTCATTCTGTGCAGTTTCTACAGTGCAACACTAAAAGCAAGAGATCAAAAAGTAGGGAAACACCTCTGTAAGATAACACACATAGGAAGTCTAGTTCCCGAACACACACACATACACAAAGTATATCTAAATGAGGATGTGCATTGCATGGCTCATGAGAAGAGACCATGTGTCCATATTTGTCAGGCTTCATGTTTTTACCAGTAATTGTATTAGTGCAAAATTAGTGTCCTTAACAGAAATACACTGTTAAAAACAAGTACAACAGTACACAACAATGTATGGTATGGCTGTATGGAAAAGAGTAGGATTATGTGTGTGAAGGAGTGTGTGTTCTGTGTCTTAGTGACAGCAACACAGACTAAGAAGGAGAAGTGACACAGGAAGTCGAGAAGCTTGTGGTAAACAGCTCATATGCCTCAATTTAAAAAAGCGGTTTGCAGTGCAGTTCTCAATGCTGTGATGAAAGGCTTTGATGCTCCACAGAACACATGGTAAGTACTCTTTTATAGGGCATCCCTCTTTTTAACATTTTAATCTTATTGATCTGATTTTAGTTCTATTGCGTGTATATGAATAGTGTGTATATTATTACACACAAGGTCAAAGTTTCTACATATAATTTGAATGTTCTGGGATGTTAAGCAGCTGATGCTAAAGTGGGAACATAAATGATTGTCAGTTAACTGAAGGAAATAAAACATGCTTTGTTTGATTTGTGTGCTTATGGTGTGTTAGTCTTGGAAAAGTGAATAATCTTTCATTCCATCTTACATTTACTGCCTGTCTGCCATGTTTAGTTGGGGAAAGGCCTATATCCTGTGTGTCATGAAAAAACACCTGTTACTGTTGGGGTTTTTGTTGTTTTTTTTAGTGTGTGTGGTGCTCATGCTAACCTCTTTTCATTTCCTTTTTCAGTCACTGCTGCGATGCCTGTAGAATCACAATAAGGGAACATCGTTTAAACATAGTTTTGCTTGTCCGGAATACTTTAAGGAGGGGTATTTTCAGCTAATCAAACTCCGTAAACATGGGGTAAGATTTATCTCTTTTCATTGTTTGTGAAAATGCATCAGATAAGCTGTTTTATCAGGACAGTTTTCATTTGATATTAGTAAGTGACCTGTTGCAGGTGTAGCCGCAGTCCCCGCCGGAATTTGCAGTTGAAATGAACACACATTTTTTTCTCAGAAGAATAGAAAATTCATCTTACTGTGAAACAAATGCATCTTATCTCATCAATGAGTCTCATATCTAATATTTTAGGGTAAATATTTTTCATTTTTAATTTTTTTTTCGTTTATCATATTTAGCATGGCAGTAGTTACAGAGAACACTTCTCAAGTTATTGCTTCTTAGAATTGTGACTGATTTTAAAAATGTATTCTTATAAAGCATTTACATGAAAATAGAATGCACTGCAATATGTTGATATATTTCCAACTCTAATCAGAATATATTATAGAATGATGGTCTCATGTGCTGCACATATTTGCATTCTTCCTGCTCTTTTACAACAGTCCCAGCACAAGAATGGCCTGACAATTTAAAAAAACATGTGATGTTTTAGAATAGGCAAACATGTGCATGTCAATGTGTGGATACCAGAACAGAGTGATAACCAACTGTATCATAGGGTGAAATTAACTCTGTCTGCTTACTTTAAGAAACAGTGGAGAAGAGGGGAAACTGCATCGAAGACTGTCCCGCATAGGCAGCAGGGGACAGCGTGAACCCCCAAGGCCCCCACCCCAAGCTGATAAACCTCCAACCACTGCCCCACCAGCTGCCTCAACAAGACCACCTGAACCTGCTCCAAAATCTGCAGAGGCTACTGCTAAACCCTTAGAACCTGCTCCTAAACCCCAGGTCACTCCTAAACCCCCTGAGGTTCCAAAACCAAGTATTCCTCCCAAACCTTACATACAGGTGTTCAGCAGCACAGAACATGGAAGTGCCATACTTCAGGTAAACTGCAGTTTCTTAATAATAAAAGCATGAAGAATTGAAGTAGAATAGGTACACCTTATAAAATGTGAGATTTTTTTACATATTAGACATACTTTTAACTAACTACTATGACTTTGATGTATATTATAGGATAGTATTGGCAATCACTTTAGAATTAATGTCATTTATATAGTTATGATAGTGGGCCCTTAAACTTGAACTGTAATGGGTTACAATAGTAAGCAAATAAACAAATGCCATTAGATATACTAGAACCACACCAAACGCCATTCCAGTTAATGGCAATGCTTTGCAGGGATTGGATCGATTCCGCTATGATCAGACGTTGTGTGATGTCACTCTGGTGTCTGGAGACAGCAGTGAAACCTTTCCAGTTCACAGAGTGATCATGGCTTCAGCTAGTGATTACTTCAAAGCCATGTTCACAGGTAATTCTTGAGCAGTTCTCAGATTGTCAAGGCCAACAC
Source organism: Arnoldichthys spilopterus (assembly GCA_037974385.1). NCBI lineage: Eukaryota > Metazoa > Chordata > Actinopteri > Characiformes > Lepidarchidae > Arnoldichthys > Arnoldichthys spilopterus. The sequence continues at coordinate 10,269,644 of JBBPDA010000003.1, read as the reverse complement.
AGTAGTACTTCTGCATGCTGATAATACATTTACAACCTCACTGTGATCAAAACAGTTATTGTTGTAATTTGTTGACATGGCAGTGAAGAGATAACTGCAAAACTTAATCATCCTCAGTTAGGTCATCAGTACAAATCTCTTCTTTGCAGGAGGGATGAAAGAACAGGAGCTGGAGGAAATTAAACTGCATGGTGTGAGCAGCGTAGGCTTAAAGAACATCATTGAATTTATTTATACATCACGTCTGAGTCTGAGCTTAAGCACTCTCCAGGACACTCTAGAGGCTGCCAGTTTCCTCCAGGTGCTTCCGGTCCTCAGCTTTTGCAACCAACTACTAAGTAGCGAGGTATGTAAAATTCACAGGGGTTGCCCATGTTTCACATTTTAAATCTTATTTAAAACCCCGATCTGCAACAAACTGGTTTAATATCAATTATAGAATTAATTCCAAACAGTAGTGTACATGCTTGAAATAAGCATGTATGAGTTTTCTAAGCCATTATGCCTTCTTCATGTCGCAGGTCACCATAGAAAACTGCACAGAAGTGGAGCGCATTGCAAGTGACCTTCTCCTAGAGGATGTTCAGACCCATGTTTACAACTTTGTGTGCCAGAATTTTGCTGCTCTGGTGCAGAGTGGACGCTTCCTGCAGCTGTCAGAGGCCACTATAACGTATGCCCTGTCCAGCAATTCACTGAAAGGCTTTTCAGAGATGGAGCTCTATCGTGCTGCGCGAGCTTGGCTGGCACACAGACCCAGTGAACGTCGGCCTGCTGTGTATTCCCTGATGCGCCACATCCGATTCCCCCTGATGACCCCTGCTGAGCTCCTGCAGATATCTCAGGAGGATCAGACAGATGACAGCAGTGATGGGGGAAAGAAAGAAGAGTCTTTCATGCGTTCTGACACAGCATGTGTGAACCTTCTCTTGGAAGCCAGCAACTATCAGATGCTGCCATTTCTTCAGCCGGCGCTGCAGACCGAGCGGACCCGCATCAGGTCAGACACCACACATCTGCTGGCTCTGGGCGGGGTAATGAGGCAGCAGCTTGTGGTCAGCAGAGAGTTGAGGCTATATGATGAGGAGGGAGGAGGCACATGGAGGGCTCTCCAGCCCATGGAGGTTCCTCGCTACCAGCATGGAGTAGCCCTCTTGGGAGGGTTCCTCTACATTGTAGGGGGACAGAGCACTTATGATACAAAGGGTAAAACAGCAGTGGACAGTGCTTACAGGTATGACCCTCGTTTTGACCGCTGGCTGCAGGTGGCCTCCCTGAATGAGAAGAGGACATTCTTCCACCTGAGTGCTCTGAAGGGGAAGCTTTACGCTGTTGGAGGAAGGAATGCCACAGGCGAAATTGGTACGTTCCAGCAAATTCACCTTAAACAAGTATTCTAGACCAGTGGTTTACAACTAGTCCTTAGGAACCATGGGCTTGTCTGCATTTCTGCTCCAACCTAACATGCAACACACAGTGGCAGAAACGTTGACAGGACCAGTTTAACAATTTAACCTAAGCTAACATGCCTCTGAGTAAACATAATGAAGCTTTTCTCTCAAGGTCTGGTGGTATTGTAAAACAGTGTAACTGTAAAATATAAATACCTACCACTTATTAGCAATGCATCAGTTTTATGCCTAAATACAATTAATACTTCTTTGCAGCCAAATTGGCTCACACTTTCTAGCCATAACTGCAGTATGTTCTACTATATTCTCTTCAGTGCACTCAAAATGGCATTTTCAATACTTAAATGATTAGCTGCCTTTTTAAATAACATGAATTTAATTAAACTCTCCATCTAAAGTAAAAGGTGACAAGCTCACAAGTCATGTATGAGTCACATCTACTGTGACATTTTGGTACAGGTCCTACAGCAGCATGAGTGCAATCGCCTGGCTTACATTACTTATCATAAAACTGTAAAACCGACTAGCCAAAATTAAAAATAAATTGGCTGATTGTGAACTGAATATTTGGAGCAAACATCAGGATTTTGGCTGGTGATGCAAATGGCTAGAACAGAAAAGAAGTAGTAATAGTTATTGATAATAGAAATCCATAGAAGTTTGTACTGTGGCAGTTGGTGTAGTGTGGTACTGCTGTGCTTCCTGCACCAGAGTTGGGTTGGATTCCCCACCCAGGCAGGTATACAACAGTACACCAAATAAACTTTGTTTAAAAAGACTCATAATAATGCCTTTGCATGATTATATTGTAATTTAAGAGTGCCTGCCAAATGTGTATACATAATGTAAATATACTGTTTTACCAACAGACACAGTAGAATGTTACAACCTTAGCAAGAATGAGTGGACCTTTGTTTCACCCATGAGTGAACCTCATTATGGTCATGCTGGTACAGTGCATGGAGGGCTGATGTTTGTGTCAGGTGAGTCTCTTTGCTTTCTAATCTTAATAAACTAAATAAAAGTATAATTTTTAAATTATTGATATGCAATGTGTATGCAATATGTACATCACTGATAGTGGATAGTATGAAAACCTTGTAAATTGCAGTCCAGGTAGGGAAAACAGTAGTGTGTAAAGTTCACTATGTAAGTCAGGGGTTTCCAGCTCCAGTCCTTGAGGGCAGGTGTCCAGCACAGTTGGGCCAATTCCCTGCTCAGACATCCTTTGGTCAGCTCATCTGTTAGTTGCCAGGTGTTGCAAGTGTGTCTGAGGAGGGGAACTACCAAACTGTGCTGGACACCAGCCCTCCAGGAATGGGTTTGTACACATCTGATGTAAGCTCATTAGGTCAAAATCACAAAGCTCATTATTTAACTTTTTGCACATCTCCATAGCTTTTTAAACATGTTTAACTCAACACACTCATTGTTCAGTAATGACTGCTTTCTCTCAACTCTGAGAATTAAGAGAAGCAGCAGACATGCTGAAAGCCCGGAAACACATCTGTGGCAACAGTGCACTATTTTGAGGCGTTTTCATGGCCTGTGGTCAGTTGTTAAGGCAGTTACAGATTGTGATCTGAGTTGTTCACTGAAATGGCACAGATGCAAGAATTAATCTTTATGACAGTCCCAGAAGAGACTGAAGACAGAATCTATTGGAGTTTCCTTTCTTCTGAGCTTTTATTTCAACATACTGACCTCAGAAAGCGGCCTGCAGCATGTCTTGACTAGCACAGACATCTGAGTGGGTGGGGACACTTTTTGTTTTGGCAATTGGGTCTTGTCCTTCAGGTTCCTCTTCTTACCACATCCTTCCTACTTACTGTTACTACCAGCTAGTGATGCATTTTCTCATGTCAGGGTAAGCTAAGCATGTTCAGTTACTGCAAATAATGTTAATATTGTGATGACTGAGGTCACTGACAATGCCAGACAAAAAAAACTACACTAATCAATCATTAAAATACTAGTGCACTGAATACTTAGCTGCTGCCATGGTGCCCTGCAATGAAATGGCTTTAATGTAGCACTAATAAGACCATGAAACAAAGCTCTTTTCATGATATAAATGATGAATATATTGCATTTCTTTATCCTTCACCAGGTGGAATAACTAGAGATGCGTTCCAGAAAGAGCTTTCCTGCTACAACCCAGACACAGACTCATGGAGTCGTCGAGCAGACATGATGGAGCTCCGTGGTCTACACTGCATGTGCACAGTGGGAGACCGCCTCTATGTTATGGGTGGAAACCACTTCCGTGGAACCAATGACTATGATGATGTGCTCAGTTGTGAATTCTACAGCCCTGCAACTGACCAGTGGACATTGGTGGCTCCGATGCCCAAGGGTCAGAGTGATGTTGGAGTCGCTGTATTTAAGGGAAAGATCTATGTGGTAGGGGGTTATTCTTGGAACAGTCGGTGTATGGTGGACATTGTGCAATGTTATGACCCTGAAAAGGATGAGTGGGAGAGGGTGTTTAATGTGCTGGAGCCTCTAGGAGGCATTCGAGCCTGCACCATGACAGTACATTGTCCAGAGGGCTCTGTAGATGAAGCTCAGATACAGGAATGTCCTCTCCCAACAGCTAAGAACTAAGATACAGGGAAAGAGGACAGATTTTTTTTGCCTATGCTTGGTGCAGATAGAGGGCACTGGCAACAAGTCTTGAATGCGGCATAAGCACAAAGTCCTTTTGAAAGAAAAAGGACTGGGATATATTTTTAAAAATATAGTTTTAAGTTATAAGTTTTTGACATTTGAACTAGACTCAGGCATCTCTATGCACACAGCACATACAAAACATCAGTATTGACCAATAGTTGCTTTTTAAAAAAAAATTAAAAGTGCTTAGATGTATAGACCCATATTTCCAACTGATATTTAAATGTATTTTTATTGTTTTTTTATTACTTTCGTAACCTTTCAAAAAAAAATTTCTCTGTAGTGCTCGTCCAAGTAGATGTAGTTTTTATGTTTTTAAATGTCTGTGTCAGCATTGGCAGGTATGTGTATAAAAAAACAATATATCATCACACCATAAGACGTTGACCAGTCCAGATCACTGATTAGTTAAGATGTAAGGCAGAACCAGGGAGCTGGAGTCAAGGTCTACTGTGAAAATGTGTCATAGTATACAGCATATGAGATCAAAATAAGCAGAAACTTCTACTTCTTGAAAACTATATAATAAAAAGAGCATTTATATATTGTACACTTCTTATTTGCCATTTGAAACATTGTATTAGTAAAACCTTTAACTGATTGTATGTTTTGTTTTTTAATGTTTTTCCTGTTTTATTTAGTGTGGTTTTTAAAATAATTTTAAAATGTCCTTTAACCTTTGTTTTACATTATGTTTATTATCGTTTTAACATACAGAGTTTAACATTTCTTTTGCTTTTGATCCCATTCTGTTTCTCCTTATTTTATTTCTGCAAGATGAATTTTACATCTGAAAAGTGCTGTATAAATAAACTGTTATTATTGCTATTGTCATTGGTGGTTCCTTTTATTGTACAATGGGTTAAAGTTTGTTTAACAAACAATCAAGGCCACATCATAAAATGTCACATTGCATGTCTGTTTAGACAAATCCATTGCCCTGACAGCTCTAACCTTCCTCACAGGCTAGTTTTCTCCTGCAATTTGCATTTTCAAGGCAGCACTGGACTTGTCCTTGGCGGCAGGCTTTAAAACATGCCTCCCATCTGCTCTCCCTGCCAGTTTTCAGATCAAATCCCATCTTATCTGACGCCAGAGTGTCACTGTGGTCCCTTCCTACTCTGGAACTGTGGCTATGCATCTCACTGGTGATGTGTGTGTGGTAACTGGTGCATGTGGCTTTCTGGGGAAGAAGCTGGTCAGGCTGCTGCTGGAGGAGGAAGAGCTTGCAGAGATCCGACTACTAGACAAAAACATCCGACCTGACTTCATACAGTCTTTACAAGGTAAATACCAACTCTCTTTTTCACAATAAACCTTTTTTTATGCTTATGTTTTCCTCAACAAGTTACCATATCCATTCTTTCTAGTTGTGTCCAAATCTTAAGCATTCACATGAATAATTCTTTTACAAAAAATTCTTTAAAGTTTGAGTATGACAAGCACTTTTTGTTGTTTAAAACCAAAAAAACTGATACATTATGAAAAGACTCTAATGCTAAAGTTTAAAAAACTCTTTTGTTGTTGATTTTTAAAGAAGTTAAAGATGTTAGATTTTTCCCCCAAATATATTACATTCATCAAATAAATAGTCTGTTCTCTAACATTTGCAGAAACATGGCATATTAGAGATTGTTCCCTGTAAAGAATTTGTTGGCTTATTTACTATTTGACCATAAGTCTGTAAAGTGGTTTTCATAAAACCATTTTTTAAAGCCTAGGGACACTTCGGAAGCTCTGCTTTTATGAGTTTGCTGATTTTAACGAGATCATATGAAGAAAGCAAAGGCAGTATTCTGATGAAGGGAAGTTTGTTTCCAGTCTTGAGAAAAGTCTATCAGCAGCTTACAAATCCTGTATGTCTAAAAGTTGATTAACACGTTGACACTTGTTTATGTTGGTTTTTGTTGATAGATTGCTGTAGTGGCACAAAACTTAGTGTATTTGAGGGGGACATCAGGGATGGTGAGCTGCTGAAGAGGGCCTGTAGAGAAGCAACACTCATCTTCCACACTGCTTCTCTAATAGACGTCATTGGAGCTATAGACTACAGCGAACTGTATGAGGTCAACGTCAAAGGTGCAAATTCATTTACTTAAATAATCTTTCTGCAGCCTGTATCTGTCCATAATTTCATCATGAATATAAATCTACTGCTATTTATGCTTCTGACCATATACCTTACATAGTAATTACCAAATACTGTATAGTATTTGAATAATACAGCTTAATATCTAGATCTCAACAATAGTCCTGCTGTTCCTGTAATATAGTAAGGATTATCACAGAAAAAATCTTTGCAGCACTGTGAAATACTATTTGCCCTGCTTGGTCTTGTACTAATGGCCAATTGCTAAAACATTTTTGATTGTTTTTTTTTATTATTAGTATGTTTTGAGTGTTTGTTTCTGATTTTCTGTAGTTTTACTCAGTGTAGGGAAGTGCATGAAAATTTTGTTAATTTACTGTACACTATAGATGCAACAGATGGCCATTAGACTGAAAAGCATTAAACTCCTCAACTCAACAGATTAAAAAGCTTGTTAACCCTTTATTTGACACTAACAGTAACTTTATGCACATTTAGTCAAAAAGTGGTACAGAACAGAGAAAAATAAGCAATTTGTTGAGCAAATGCATATGCAACATAGCTGAGAGACACTAAAGGAAAAAAATTATAATTATTTTCTGTGCTAGGTACCCAGCTGCTTCTAGAAGCATCTATCCAAGAAAATGTGGCTTCATTCATATACACCAGCAGCATTGAGGTTGCAGGCCCAAACCCTCAGGGTGAACCTATCATCAACGGTAATGAGGACACAATGTACAACTCCTGCTTGAAGTTTCCTTATAGCCAAACCAAAAAAGAAGCTGAACAACTGTGCCTTAATGCCCAGGGGGAGATGCTTCAAAATGGAGCTTGCCTTGCTACCTGTGTTCTGAGGCCAATGTACATCTATGGAGAGGGTTGCCGTTTTACTTTAGGCCATATGCAGGATGGCATCCGTAATGGTGATGTGTTGCTGAGGACTTCCCGTCGTGAGGCTAAAGTTAACCCTGTGTATGTGGGAAATGCTGCCCTAGCACATCTGCAGGCTGCCCGAGCCTTGAAAAATCCCCAGAAGAGAGATGTGGTTGGTGGAAACTTTTACTACATCTCAGACAACACACCACCTATCAGCTATTCTGACTTCAACCATGCCATTCTGTCTCCTTTAGGCTTTGGCATACAGGAGAGACCTATCCTACCTTTCCCCATTCTCTACCTCATTTCCTTCCTCATGGAACTTCTCCAAGCAGTGCTTCGTCCCTTCCTGTGCTTGACCTTGCCCCTCAACCGACAGCTTCTGGTTATGCTTAACACACCCTTTAGCTTCTCCTATCAAAAGGCTCACAGAGATTTGGGATACACTCCACGTTATGAGTGGGAAGAAGCACGTAAACGCACTACCGATTGGCTAGCATCTGTTTTAGGCAGAGAAAGAGGAAAAATCAATATAAAGTAATAGTCCACAATATTGTGCTCTATGTTCTAGGGCAGTGTTTCCAAACCTTGGTCCTAGAGGCCCACTTGCTCTGCACACTGTAATTTTTCCTGCTCCCAAATATTTCCTAGGTTGAATTGGGTGTGTCCGATTAACAAGTAAATGCTACTATTTGTCATTGTGAACACATGCCATCACACAAAGTGCACCACTGCAAAATGTGACCTTTGCATTTAACCCATCCACACGGAGCAGTGAGCAGCTATCAACAGTGCATGGAGAGCAGTGTAGTGGGACATTATGTTGCTCAAGGGTACCTCAGTGGTACCTGTGCCAGGACTTGAATTGGCAACCCTCTGAACACATGGGCAAGTCGCTAACCAGTAGGCTATGACTGCCCACATTAGGGAAAAAAAGTAAAATGTGAAGAGCAGGGGTCCTCGAGGACCAGGGATTTATAGAAGAGAGGAGTACAGTCTGACATTAGAATAGAATAGAACTTGGGGATTTTATGCAGTTAAAATTTCCTATTAGAATGTGCTGAATCTTCTCATATGCCCATAGCAAACTCATCTGTGAATTCTGACACCAATTGAAAATGTATTTCTTGAGATTCACACTGAAGACTTTTATACCCTATACCCTTTTTTCATTATATGTTTTTCAGTCACTGAGTTTTACTGTGTAAATGACTGGTATTACCCCTTTGAAGCATTTAAACAAATTGTATGATCTATCTGTGAAGTGTTTATGTACAGGTTAATCAAAAAAAATGTACTGTATTGTACATGATAAAATATATTTTGTTTTTATGACACTAATGTTTGCTGTTCTACTTTGTGGTCAAAATAAAATTTTCATTTGGCACAGCCTTTCAATAACCATATATATTTTGATGAATATATTCTATCTAAAGATGAGAAAGTATTGTTGAAAACCTAACCCTGTGTTTGTAAAACATTCACATTTACATCTCTTTCTGCTGAATTGTTCACAAATGGTAGGTGTTACAAAGTTATAATTTGCAAGAAATATCTGTTGGAAGTGTTGTTCCTGCTACTGACAGAGTTCAACAGAATTTGGCTGCAATTGATTAGTCAAGTAAATTTTCATTTACCAATTTTTTTTCGTGTATAAAGAAATCCACATATGTAAGGGAGCGATTAAATATTTACAAAGGTTTAAGCTACTCCAGAGCATTTTTACTTGTCTAATTGTAGTAACAAGGAGAAGTAACTTCTGGAAAATCCCTACAAATGTTAATAGTTTAAAGCATATATTTTTATCTTTAAGTTATTGAGATTATTCATCCCCATGCGTATATCAGCACAACTATTTTTAATGTGTTTTATTTTTTCTCATACCCATAGAAAAAGAGTCATAAGGCAGACCATCTGGGGGTCCCACAAGTTTGAGAACCACTTTCATAGATATTAGAAAAATGTTCTTTTAAGTTATGCCTTAAGTAAATAATAATAAATAAATAACCATGCACTAAATGAATAAAGATTTTTAATAAAAAGGTTCTTCTCAATGTTTGTATGTGGGCTTTATGCTTTTAGACTTCAGATGAATCAGTACTTATAAGACTTGACCATTATCTAAACTGGCAGTGAATTTTAAAGGATTTTGTGCTAGGGCAAGAGACCAGTCCATGTTCAGACCCTACTGAAACACCAACCCCCTGCTACAGTAATTTTCAAAGGCACAGAGCAAAGAACTGCCAAAGGCCAGAGTCCAGTGGCTTGACACAAACAAACATTTAAGCCCAGTGAGGTCATGAATTCACAGCCAGCTGCAGCACAATGAACACAGATCATTTGTTTCACATTGCTTGATGTAGAGCCTTCTCTGCCAGCTGCAACTTTATCATCCTCAAAGCACAAAACAAGCTGGATTCCACTAACGCCACACAAGTGCTGTTGTGCAGTCATAGGATATAAAAGCACAGCAGGATTGGAAGAAACAGCTTGCCAAAAGCTCCTTTATCTGACTTAATCGGATATTATTACTTTTCTTTTTTGGTGCCAAGCACTGTGAAGCAGATTGTGACTTACTGTGAATTCCACTATTAAGTGGATTTCAGACCTGCCTTGGACTGAAAAAAAAACATCTGGGGTTTGGCAGAATGTAGAAAAAGGAACTGGGGCTCAGCAAAATGTAGAAAGAGGAACATTTATTGCCACACACAACAACAAAGGAATTGAATAACTATATAATAAAGCATCTGAAAGGTGTTTATATTTAACCTGTGGACAAATGGCCTGGAAATGGATCAAATTCTGCACACTTTTCTTTCTCTGTTCTACTTCATTTATTGGTAAGTTCACTTCTATTCCTCAAACTACCTAATCTGCTGAAATCTACTTATACTAGGTTTAAAAGATTGTCAAATGTTTTGATTTATAAAACAGATGTTCCTAATACCTAATACCACTAAAATGGTAGTTTTAGTCATTTTTACCTTTTAACACTCAAATGTCGCTACATGGCAACTTGGGTCCCCCTTCAATAAGATAAGGGGTTGACTGACTCTTGTCAAAAACTGCTGAGTGTGATGGGATAATGATGTTTTATCAGGCTGACATTTTACTTTAATAGGCATTTTTTATGTAAATGTTCCAGCCAACTCATTTGTTCGCCTTTCTTCTTTAAAGCTCACATGTGGAGATCAATTAGAATCAACCAGTTTATCTTGTGAAAATCAAATCAAATGAGCTTCAGCATCTGAGAGAAATCACTAAAAGATTTCTGACAAACATTTATTCCTAAAACTGTCCAATGATTTTTTCTCCCAAGAATGTTTTACGCTCATACAGTATACATCCAGTTTGTAGACCCCCCCACTAGACATTTCCTCAGAAATCAATAATCCTAATAAGGACTTTTTCCCCCTGCATTGCTGCAGTAAAAGCCAACAGTAGATTTTGCGCTGTAAGGATTTGATTGCAGAACAACATTAGTAAGGTCATGTACTGATGTTCTGGATCACAAACACCACTCCAACTCAATCCAAAGGTAGAGAAGGCAAGGCAAGGCAAGCCAAGGCAAGTTTATTTATATAGCACATTATCATACACAATGGTCATTCAATGTGCTTTAGAGAATGGAGTTACACTGCTTCAGAGAATGTCCTCTGTTCCACAGTTCAACACTGGTGGGCTTTATACCCTGACACATGACACTGGACATGGGGATGTTAAGTTCATATTAAAGTGTGGTTAGTCTGGAGCATCTTATTTTACTGGAAATGTTTTTTTTTGGGGGGGGGTTGTCTCGTGGTAATACTGTTTAATCAGTATGTGATGTCAGCAATGTAAGTAAAATACACTACCTCAAGATTTTAGACATATATTGCATAATGAATTCACTTAATTTACTCACACCTCAGTTACTGGGCTCTAGTGCATTATTCCCTTTTATTCTCCAACATGTGTTCACAGTTAGTGATGAAGCTCCCAGAGCAACATGTGCTGATTTCAACAACACCACCTGGACAGAATACAAGCAAGGAACAAGGGTGCAGGTCCAGTACCTGCTTCTAACCCGAAAGAATGCAGAATGCGCTACTCTTTTCACCCAGGACTGTCTCAACCACACAAAGCAACACACTGCATACTTCAACTCCACACTTCCCACAAAAGTCATTGTTCATGGATACAGGTAAGTCACATAGTCATGTAGTTTGTACTCTAGTCAACCTTAATGTTAATTTGGGCTCCTTCTTCCAGATAAATCTCTAATAAATATACTGCCATCTTTTTTAGGGCCGTAGGCAGTAAGCCATCATGGGTAAATGGCTTAGCCCAAGCCTTGTTACAAAATGAAGATGTGAATGTCTTGGTTGTAGACTGGATCTACGGGGCATCATTTGCCTACAATCTAGTAGTAGAGAACTACAAGGAGGTGGCCGTGCAGATATCAGTTCTTATTAATCAGCTGACAGTAAGAGTGTTGCATTCAATTCTTTCAAGTTGCTGAACAATTTTTCATCACTGAGATTTAACACTGTCATTTTGTCCATGCAGACTTATGGTAGTACTCTGGAATCATTCCATTTCATTGGAGTAAGCCTAGGGGCTCATGTAGCAGGATTTGTGGGCACTCTATTTAAAGGCAAACTGGGACGAATTACAGGTGAGGAACAAATGTCTCCACCACTTATCTCATGGAGTACACCAGTGATTCCCAGCCATGGCCCTGAAGGCTTTCCTGTCCTGTACATTTGCATCCTTTTTCTGCTCTTCCTTCAACCCAGGAAAAGCTTGTTAATAACCTGTATAGTTGAATATGAGTATACCTACGTAAAATAAACATATCAGCCTTTATCACTGAAACAACACACATTTGTTTTCTTTGAAGAAGTTTTACAAGGTTTTATCTGTCCAGAATCCAGAAACACAGTCACAATGGAGCAGTGTTTGTGAAAACCACACACACACACACACTGCAGTCCAACTGTATGAATGAGGCTTTCAGATGGAGTGGGAAAGAACACTCCAAAAACAAGCCTGCATTGACAACATTACGAAGATTTTAAAAGTAGATTATAGGACATAATTCTTATGGAAGCCTGCTACCGAAGGCTTATGCCTATAGCTTTAGAAAAGTCCCCATCAATATGTAAAACAACACTAACTCTTAAAGCCTTTTACATGACCACGGTACATCACAAATGTATTTGTTGATATTGTAGATGTCACGAATGGAGGTGAGTCTGGAAACCAGTGCGGTTAACAAAGAGTCTTTATTTGCAAAAACCAGCAACACAGGAACAAACACTCCGGCGCTCGGTAGGAGAAAGTCACGAGGCCTTATACACAAGCAGTCTCCAGGAGCCCCCTCTATATTAAAACAAAAAAAACATTACCATACTTTTCAAAGGCCCTCCACCCATTTGGGGACCTGTTAAGTCAGTTTCATTTCTTACCCCACTAAAATGCCCATGTTTCACAGTGTTTTGTTTTACTACGCTAATTTCACTCTCATGATAATGTGATTCAGCTTGGAGTCTCTTCCCCACAGGACTGGACCCAGCAGGCCCCATGTTCAAGAAAGCTGATCCATTTGATCGCCTGGATCCCTCAGATGCTATGTTTGTTGAGGCCATACACACTGATTCTGACTGTAAGTAAGAAACAAGACTGTCATGATCTTATGCATACTTGCAGTGAATTGAGGATAACAGCTGCTTATGCAATGCTGCTTTTCCTGTTTATACAAAATTTCATCTCTGCTTATAGATTGTACTGACATAGTCGACCCTGCAATTGCAAAACCACCAACAAACCACAGGAAGCCTATGTGCGTCCTGCTACTAATTATGTGTAAGCTCTATATATTTGTTTGGGCTACCTTTTGCAGATTTTGGCATCTCCATTCCTGTTGGACATGTGGATTTTTTCTTGAATGGTGGGATGGATCAAACGGGGTGTGCACGCTCAAGGTTTGCATCAAGTATGTAGAAAAATAATTGATCATAGAGACAATAGCCTACATTGTATATAGAGTAAATTAAACTAATTGCATACACTGATGTTAAACAGATGGGAATCACTGTTTAGATATGTGCATATGTTTATTAATTAATTATTAAGAAGGGGTTAAAAGCTGCGTTTAGAATGATAAGCGGAGCCGAGATGGGTTTATAATAATTTAGAAAACTGTATTTAATCAAGAATTACATTTTTTTTTTAAATGATTTGTGTGTCAAAAGCAGTGAACAAATCCCCTGGAAAGTAACTTAAATTATTACAAGCAATGACTATAGATACATTACAGTACGTTTATCATTATATGATATGAATGTTATTAACATGGTAACCAACGCTGACATGGTAAGTAAAAACTGGAAATAATAAATTATATACATTATTATTGAATAACAGTTAGCATATGTAGTGATTCTACACAGTAGTGTATATCTTCAACACTGAGTGATAGTTTTGAAAAAAAAAAGGGGGCATTTATCAATTATCAATCAGACCTTTAATTCCAAATAGTTTGGTCAGGTTTTTATGTAGTTTTTATGTGTATTTCACATTATTTGCACATGAAGTTTTAAATGTCCTATATTAGGTGCTCCCAGCTCTGTTCTTAGAAGGCCACAGTTCCAACACAGTTTAGTGTTTACACTGCTCAAAAACAACTCTGAGGTTTATGTGTTTGCGCTGAGAAATCCCCAAACTGTCTTGGACATTAGCCTTCCTGAACTGAAAATGGACACCTCTGTGGTGTCAGTGTAAAAATTCAGAATGTCAGCAGAACTTGGTAAGCTTGGATTGCCTATTTTTGGGGTGCAGCCATGGCTTAATGTTTAGAGAAGCGGGTTTGTGGCCACTGGTTTGAATCCCTGAATCTGCGGGAAGACCCACAGCTGAAGTGCCTTTGAGCAAAGCACCCAACCCACAGCTGCCCACTGCTCCAGGTGTGTGTGCCAACCACCCATGGCTCTCCGTGTCTGTGCTCACTGCTCCAGATGGGTAAAATGCAGAGATTAACATTAAAAAAATATTGTTCTTTTACTTTCCAATGTATGTGGATTAGGCAGTCCACTCTAAAGTGTTTAGAGAAAATGCAGTAGGGAGGAGGCATGAGCTACAGTGATTATCTGAGATCTCCCTTTGTTGTCAGTTCTTATTTACTTTCCAGTGTACGGCTATGTGATCTGTGACCACATGAGGGCACTGCATGTGTATATGAGCGCGCTGAAAGGAACTTGTGTCCTAACTGGGTTCCCTTGCTCCAGCTATGAGCAGTTTTTGGCAGGGCAGTGTACCAGCTGTGATAAAGCCTTCAACAGTACATGTCCTCAGATTGGTAAGACCGTTTATCATTTACAGCTCACTAATGCACTCATGTGTTTTTAATACACATTTTTTATAGTGTATAATGTCTAGTCATATGCAAAAGTTTGGATAAGTCTAGTAAACAATTACTTTCTTGTTGATTAGTGAAAACAAATAAAGATCCTCTATATGATGTTTTGGACATTTTCATGCACACTGCTGTACATTTGCTGAAATATATATAAAATATAATAACAATAATATAATAAGATTTAAATGTGGCCTGTGGCAAAGTTATGGCACATTCTATATTTGATTTTCCCCCCAAAAAATGTTCGACTGAGCTAGTTCATAGAAACTGTTCACTAATAATACACAGTTTTGGTTCTCTGTAAAGGAAATAGAAAATCAACAAAGCATGTAATCTGACCAGGGATGTCCATTTGTTTGCATGTGACTAATGAAAACAAAATAATAAGAAAATATAAGAAAACATGTTTAGATGACCTTATGATTTAAAAAAAAAGGCAGTATTCTGGTATAAACACACATGTGGATGTGTGTCTATGTGCTAGGCTTAATGAAGAACAGTGGCATAACAGTATCACCTCTGCCAAAACAAGAGAAAGTCTACCTCCTGACTACGTCTGAAGCTCCGTTCTGTGGTGGGTTTTACTTCAAATAAGTAATAAAAGAAATGCAACATGCAACAAGGCATAAAGACATGAAAAGTTTAATGGACAGCTGTAGTATCTTTAATCTGTGTCCATATAAATCTTCTCATTAGTTTCTTATTGGAAGTCACCATGGTCTATGCTATTTCATGCTATTTTGTCTGCTTTCTTTTAGCTCACCACATCCTGGTTAAGATGAAGGTGTCCCCACTGCAGAAGAGTGCTGAGGTCCAAGTCACCCTGATCTCCATAAATGGCACTGAGACAGAGCAGAAACTCAAGCTGTGTGTACCACCTGACTTTCATTTATCCATGCAATAATTTCCCAGAAATCAGTGCTAATATATTTATCTAAACCTTACCTTTATATTTTTGATTCATTTATATGCTAAGGCATAATGTCAGTGTATGTGTGCAAGGTGTGTGTTAGTGCTTTCATCAAGCAAAACAATTACATTCACATTTCATGCTTATTTCTGTTTCCTGCACACACATTTCAGACATACGGATGAAACTGTATATAAGAAAATGCTAGGGCATCCAAAGTGTCTCTGTGAGATTGACTCCATCCAGCTGAAGAATACTGGAGCCCTATTGTACAGACAAAGCAACATTCACTTTGAATATATCTGCATCTCTGAAATCCCTAAAATGAGGTAAAGTTCAGCTTTAAGCAAAGAAGCAAATGTTTTGTATTTGTTCAGAATATGCAGTGTATCAACTCTTTCTTAGTATGAAATATACAGTTAAAAAACTATAAACTCAATAACTTTCCAAGCTCCATTTCCAGAAAGCTGGGAAGTTTTGCAAAATTTACAAAAACATTTCTGTTGTTTTTACTATCCATCCTCAATGCATTTTGTAAATATAAACAAAATTAGAATTTGATGCCTGCTACACAGTCAAAAAGTAGTTAGGACAGATGTGTGTTTAACACTTTGTTGCACCATCTTTTCCTTTAATAACACTTTTAATTGTTGTGAAAGGAAGAGACTAATTGTTGCAGTTTGCAAGTTAAATTTTTGCCCATTCGTGCTTGATACAAAATTTCAACAGACAAACCTTCTAAACAGTCTGTGGCCACCGTTGCCTGATTCTACCGTTTTTGATGCACCAGAGTAAGTGCCTTTTTGATGGGGGACCAAGGCTGCTGACAAGCCAGTCAAGCACACACTCTGTGTCTTTGAAGCTACACTGTTGTAGCACATGCAGAATGAGGACTGGCATTGCTAAAATTGTTGCGGGCAGCAATTTCAAAATTTGTTTATTTTTAACAAAATACAATCAAGTTGGTCAATCAAACCATTAAAAGTCATTGTACAAGAGAATTTACAAATTGCAGATTTTTGTATTTATTACATTTTACACAATGCTTCAGCTTTTCTGTTAATGGAGTTTGTAAGGCTTTGTCAGTACTGTAAGTGAAAATAAGGTGAAGTGAAAGTGACTCTTTGTGAACACACTCAAGCACCACAACGAAATGCAACCTCTGCATTTAACCCATCACACGTGCACACGTGGAGCAGCGGGCAGCTACCAACAGCGCCCGGTGAGCAGTATAGTGGGACGGTACCTTGCTCAAGGGTACCTCAGTAGCGCCCAGGCCGGGACTCGAACCTGAGACCTTCAGGTCTCAAAGGCAGTGTCCTAACCACTAGGCCACCACTGCCCTTTAGGTAACACATCTAAAGAGAACAGACTAAAATGTGTTACATTTTAGTGCACAATATCTTTTTTATTAAAGTTTACCATACTGAAAACAAAATAAAATATTAAATGTGACAACTTGTGCAAGCCACATTTTATGTTTTATTTTCATTTGAATAAAACATGTTATTTCACCAGGGGTGCCCAAACTTTTGCATGTCACTTTATGACCATTATCTATGTAAAGCATTATGTCAGTGTGTAAGGTATGTGTTTCTTTTCTTTCATGTGTTCACAGAGGGATCAGTCCATTATGTGTAGAGAACATTAGCATTGGAAGGGGAGCACCATGGTCATTCGACTTTGTCCAGGTGTGCTGAACTTATTGAGGGAGGCAGAATCTTTTCCCACACTAAACAAAACTTACAGATGCAAGAGCCCAAAATGTCTATGTTTATGCAAACTCATACAGAAATTAAATCAAGGTGAAAAGGGTTCACATGTATGTGGAAATTATCATATTTCTGTTCCCTTCACACTTCACATCCACACTAAGCAGCAGTCCCAAAAGTTGGGAGAAATGGCTCACAAAGTCAACAGCATTTATTACAGCTTTCTATGAACAAATTTTGCATGTATAATGTGTAATTTACCATGTACAAATGCATTAGTTGGTCTGCAGTTACATATCACAGAGTAAATATAATGACCTTAATCAGTTCTGTAGACTTCTTTGTTTCATTTTAAATAATTTCTTGATTATGTTCATCAAATCACCTGTGTATAACTGTGACCGACAAATTTGATAATTCTAACATTGTACAACATACAGTTGTTTGTCCAGTAGTCTGACTAGTGTTTAATGGCTAAGTGTAGTGGATTACACTTTTAAAAATTAAAATATGTAACATTCCCCATGCTTTTGGAAGAGAAGCAGTTCAACATTATTCATCCACCACCATGCTTCACACTAGGGACTAGGTTCTTCACGTCATTATACGTGACTCTTGCTGTGCCTAACACATTTTTTTATTTATTCCTAAAGTTACCCCTTTTTTTTTGTCTGGTGTTAGACAACTTGGATCCAATTAATTTCATTTAATTTTGGGGGGCAAAAAAACATAAGGCAAGGAAACTGCATACTGAATGTACATGTATTAAAATTGGCCCCCAGAAAATGTGTATATTTAATATGATAAAAATAAAGACTGTTATAAATCAGTGTGTGAATATGTTATAAATCAGTGATATTAATTAGTGCTAAAGCATTTCTTCCTTCTAAATCCTTCTGATTTAAGGTGTAAAAAAAACATGTAAAAGCACACAGTGTGATGTAAGAAAATAAAGCAAAGTGACT
The DNA here is from genome assembly GCA_037974385.1 of Arnoldichthys spilopterus. Lineage (NCBI taxonomy): Eukaryota > Metazoa > Chordata > Actinopteri > Characiformes > Lepidarchidae > Arnoldichthys > Arnoldichthys spilopterus. The sequence goes on along the minus strand of JBBPDA010000003.1, from coordinate 10,251,608 downwards.
TCTGAGCATGAATGATGTGCTGAGATCAAATGTGAACTAAAACATCTATATAATTTTTGGAAAATTGCAAAGCTACAGTGTCTACACAGCTAACAACAATGCACAAAAATGGTAACAATAACAAAAAATACTGTAATGGTTGCACTGTAAAATAGTATGTAGCAGAATCTACACAAAGCCAAAACTTTTTGGGTTTGTTGAGCTTGGCCAGGAAAAGGGATTATGTGTGCTTCCTAGTATCCTGAAATAGTTAAATCCTTTTAAAGCCTTCCTGTGATGTCCATTCAATGGGCTTGTACTTTTCACCAGTTAAACATAACCTATAACAACAGAGGAAATGAGGTAGTGGTAGTGGATTTAGTGAGGCTCTAACTCTGCAGTAGACCATGGTATGCTTTGTTTATGGATTAGACTATTTTTAGAGCCTTGGGGTGTCCGTGGGAGCCAGTGGAGCCCGTCCTCTTTGGTATCGATGTGGAACCTTTCCAGGAGTATCACCTTCTGTTAGATTTATGAAGAAAATCAACAAAGTAAGTGGTCATTTACAAACATTATCATGATCACTTCACATCACAAGAGCATTTCTATGGCATTAACATCTATGAGCCACAAATTATACGTCGTTTCATAGTATAATCTGATATTACTATCCTTTTCTACTACATGATGCATGTTATGGCTCCACCCAAACCCCTAGCTCTCATTCCTCAACAGACCTTGTGTCAAGGTCAGCATTTCAATGAGAGTGGAGCCCTCCTTCTCCCCGCAGCTGTCCTGATATCTAACACCACCCTTTTCTCCACGTTATGAAATGCAATTCCATTCGCAGTTGTTACAGGCATGTCAGAAGGCAGCACTGGATTAACAGAGCCCAGGCGATGGTGGGTATGCCCTGACTTTTCAACTTTTAAACCTCTCTCTCTTACTCTCTCTCTCTCTCACACACACACACAAATATGTACCTAGGAAAAATGACAAGACCTCTCACACTCTGCCAGTCTAATCAAAAAAAGAAACAATCCTAAGCCCTTGTTAAATAACTACATTAAGTATAGTTAAAAGTATAGTCTCTCTCTAATGGTTATACACTGTAGTATAGCTTCAGTTCTGTATCATTACATATATCATTAAAAGTTTTCATTTTTCCATGCAGAAGGGAGCGCTACTCTTTGTGAAGACCTTAAAATGAAAATAACAGACAAAACAATGACCGTTCCAAAGCACATTCCTTTCCCCATTCTTTCAGTTAGTGCTTGATGCCAAATTAGTGCAGTTGTGCCACTTCAAGCAAAACACACACCTCTCCCCACTTTACTGCTCCCACCCACTTAGTTATGTGTACTTACATGTAGCTTAAGAAGTGGCTCAGTGTGTTAGCTTCAGTGCCCCACTTTTTACTTCAAATAATCCCTCTCACTCCCATAGTCCACTAGAGAGCCTATCATATCAGCAAAGTCCTCCAGGACTAGGCTGGTTGAGTCCTCACCAGAGGGCATCTCAGTGTCTGAAGGCCTGGGCTGTCGCTGTGAGGCCTGAGGCTTGGGCACCAGGTCTTTCCCCTGGCCATGCTGGGAGGACAGTGCTTCTGAATGCTGGTTGGCAAGTGTTGGCTCCATGGTCCCAGTAATTTGATCCCCTTGGCTGCCCCTGGGTGGGGAACTGGCACTGCCCCTCTCGCTGCTTGGAGGAGAGGGTCCAAGAACATGATAGAGGCTTGGCAGGCGAATGTCAAGACGCACACCACTCTTGGCAAAGAGTTTGTCATTAAGAGAGTATAGTTTGTCAGCAATGTCACTACCGAGCATTACAGAGAAGAGACGAGCAATGTAGCGATCTTTGGACAGAAGGAGATAAAGGCGTCGCCGACGCCAGGAGATGTAACGGCAATTCGTCTCTGCAGTCAGGGTCACCTGAGATTAGAGGAGATCCGAGAGTTCAAGAGATGTCAAAGTAAAATGCTGTATGTGCACCTTTTAAAATGAAGGCGCCAAAACAATTTTTGGAGTGATTTTAATTTTACAACCACTTTAAGTTCCCTAAAGAAACTGTCAGTGGATGGTTCTTAAAGGAAACAGAAATGAGATGTGCAAATGTGAAAATGTTTACAGAATGCCCAAAAAAACCTAAAAGTTAAATGTTACAGTTTTTACCAGAACCAAGCCAAGAACCATTTTTCAACCTATATTTTTACAGATGTAAAGCAGATATGGAAAAACAATTTGGTAACAAAGCAAAAGTGTATGTAAAAGAGTATGGCACTATTAGAGCTTAGGGAAAGAATCTGTTACGTTACCTGGAAATTCCCCTCTTCTGTTGGTCTGAGGGATTCCCATTCTGGAGAATCAAGGAACTGGTGAGGGAAGATGTAATGAAGGAACTGCCCCTCTAAAGACACTCGAACCCTACAAATAAGTTTCATAAAAAGAGAAAAATAATGTTTGCTGAACATTTTGTGTTATTAGCGCTAACTACTGAAAGTGTGTGACTGTGATGAACGAACTGTCCAAAATCATTTGTAATTGTACGTTGAAGCTTTAGGTATGTGCATAAATTCTTTAAATTTCTGTGAGTTATGAGAGAAAACACAGCTCTGAGGTTGATACAAGTGTCCAAATAAACAAATCATCAGCAAAATCAATGTCACTGTTAGTAGTCACCTCATATGCCCTTAAGATGTGCAAATGTTTATATTTGTCCTTTTTCATAACTGCAAAACTAGAAAAGAGTATTTAAAGCAAGACAAAGTCTGCACAATACACAATATACATCTTAGAGATATTCAGTGGCTGAAAAGGGGGATGGTGGATTCAAACAACTGGGTAGTAGCAGGAGTACCATTATATCCAAGACATAAAAACATATAAATCATAAATATGGATGAAATTAACATATCTATAACACACTAAGGTGATATTACATAGCAACATTAATACAAAGGAGAAGGAAAAGGGGGTTGACAGTTTTACAAGTGGCATGATGGGTTTTCTTTTTTTTTTTTTTTGGGGGGGGGGGGGGGTTGTAGAGTAATATGACCAAATCAAGGCCTAAACATATCACATATTAAACTAAAACTCCTAAACACTAAAACTGTACATCCTTACTAACCTTCCAGAGAGTAGAAAGGAGAGTTGGTCAATAGGTGTTTTTCCCTCTACAGCGTAGGTCTCTTCAGCCTCCAGAGAGACCACTTTGTTCTCACAGGCAGCAGTGATCTCTTTGAACACCTGCACAGGTACTTCCAGTGGCAGATAGACCGCAGAGTAGAGAGCAGAAAGTTCTTCACTGCCCAAACCGTCCTGCATCAGCCGAAATATCAGGTGGCACACCTGGGCAAGGCACTGCAACATCAGCACCAGGTTCCAGATGAAGACATCAAGGCCACACACTGACAGCCAGCCCCACAGGGCTAGACACGTGAAAGCAGGAGCCAGGAAACTGAAGATATAAAGTGCTCCATAAGCTCCACTTCCACCCATGTACCCCAGAAAGAGAATAGTGTTACCCAAATGGTAGATGGCCCCCTCTGTGCTGTTGGACCATCCATAACATGTTGGGTGACCATAGATTATGTCCTCAAACAAGGTGAAGTTTTCGTTGCTCATAGCTTCGTTGCACTAGGTGTACTCTCAAAACATCCAGTCAAATACCCAGGGTTTTATTCAGTCTTCAAGACTCCAGACTCCCAGACACTTCTTCAGATGGCTGTTTTTGGTTGCTGCATAATACAAAATTCCCTTGGGTCAAGCCAAGGTGTTTGAAAAATCAAACATGGAAAATCAAAATGCAGGTCAAATGATTCCTTGTTTGTGTTGTTCACGTTAGTCCTTACTCCCTTTATCCAGAATCAAAAACACAACTAGAATGTAGCTGCCTTCATTTTCTGAGCGTCTCCATCTTTCTTGCACCCTCTCTACCTTTTTAATGTTTACTATATAACCTACTATGTGTTCTCTTTCTGTTGCCGCTCTTCTACAGTGGACTGAGCACTGCTGGCAACATAGAGCAAGAGCAGAGGGGTTGGGTGGAGGGGGTGAGACATCTCTAGTAGGATAACCATGTTTGGAATTGAAACCCAAGGATAGAAGAGGCAGAGACAGAAAGCAGATCAGCTACTTAACATAACACCAGAGCAGGGAGAGAGAGGAGCCACGATAACAAGTGATAGCATGAAAAGTTTCTGAGAGTGCTGCACAAACCTTCCATAGCCTCGACAGATTTCAGCAGTCGAGTCCATGCACCAAAAAGTGTACTTTCTTCTCAAAATGGTTGCGGTGTCTAAAGGCATATGGGTCAGAACACTGGTATGTAGATTCAGATATGGGCAGGATTACAGAGGTCATGTTACACTGTTTACTGCCCTCTCTCGGTCAGTCTCTCCTCATATCTTGGCCCAACAGCCAATACCAGTAGGTTGCTCCATTTTACCCCTCAGCAGGGGTGAAGGGGTTGTAAGTTTGCCTCATGCTTTGATAATTTAACCTCTGCAGTCTAAGCATTACTGTGGGAAACATTCAAGGCAACATTTTTAAGGTGCAAAATATGCATCTGTATATAAAATATGCAAAGAAATATGGACATTTCACAAAGTATTTACCTTGCATGATGATTTCAAATGATCTTGTTTGTTTGTTACTACAATGTGTATAATTCCAGATAGATGGATTTGGGATAAAGAAATACTCAGATACAATACCATATTTTTACCCATTGACTAAAACAAGCTGTTGTCAATGAATTTAAGTACTTGGAAATTACTGTCTGTTGTAATCCATATGTTACAAATGCAGGTAGGTTGGTTAGGCAGGTAGAACTTTGTTTGAGAAATGCTTTACCCAGTTGTACACAGTAGCCATAAAAAATGCAATTTTATGCTTTGTTTGTAGTGGCCCCAGTTATGCCTTTTTTCTTCAATAATGTTAATAATGTATTTGGAAAATAAAAATTACAAAACCAGAAGCCCAATAAATTTTTATACATAGGTGAACAAAAATCAATATTTATAAAAGTGTTTTTATGTTTGAAAGCTATTTTTAGTGAGGCAGTTTTATCAAGAAAGCTGAATTTAAAGTGCTGTCCATTTTATCTAGACACAGCTCTTTGTGTAGAGGTGTGATTTCTTTTCACAGCAGATGGTTCTTACTGCTCACCTTTCACCTATTGTTGCTCTCTAGCAGCTCAACTCATCATCACATTTCACATGTGGAGCCAAGAGTCTCTTAGTCTGAGCAAAGTTACAGACTTACTGGAAAATACATTTTTATTAGATCATGCATATATCCAAGCAGATTTTCATTCTGTCAGTGGAATGACCACTAGCGGGTATGGAGAGCTCAGTTTTAGACACAATGTGTTGCACTGCAAATGTTTATGTACTTGCAGGGTTTGAATAACAGACAGCTCAAACAGCCACAGGAAAGATATTCTATGTAATTTGTGAATGCAGATATATTTGATCACTCACAAACATATGACCAAACACATTACCATACTTAACCAAAAAATACAATACTTACTCTGCACAAGATATATATGCAACAGAAAGTCCTCACATGCACGGATTTCCCCTCTTTAACAAGCAATAATCTAATCAAGTTTCTCACATTTTGTTTATACTTATATTGTTTTTCATTATGTACACACACCTGTGTGAATTTGGATTATTACTCCTTCTGGCAGAGCAGTGCTGTGCATGTGAGTCCCTCCTTTGGCAGAGATAAACAAGTTACACTTCAGTGCGGTTGAATGGCCTGTCCATACAAGGCATTAAGCCAGAAAGAATGTTGAAGCACATGCACAAATTAAATCACCAAAGGTTCATATATCTGCTAATCCAAATCAGCACACTTTGCAATAATAGTTTTAAAAATTCTAGTTGAGTTAAAGGGTCTTGTACATTTTAACTAAATATTTTGGAATTAAATATAACAGACTTGTTTAGTTTAGATGCTTCTGTTATCTGACCTCCTCCCCACCACAATTTATTAACTCGATACAGAAAAAAATACTTATATTCCAAAATGCTTACAATACAATTATGAATTCAAAATTTGATCCGTGTAAAATGGACAACGGAGAACTTAGATAAGCTGAGAGCAGGCCAGGGTGCAGCAACTCTATTTTAGGCATGTGTGCATAGTTGAGAGGAACAGCTGTCACCAGCCAAACTCTGAGGGAAAGCATAAAAAAGCTGCAAGCTAGACACTTTTACACTTTAAGTATTTCGCTGTGAAAGGGGAAGTTTCCTTAATATGTCACCCCAAAAACACAGCAGTAAGGTGGAGAAAGTCACTTTAAACACTTTTACAAAAAATAACAACCATTCTGTTGTGACAAGCAGTGATGATTCATGAACATTTTACTGAAAAACCAATCTCTCACATAAGGACTTAGAACCTCCTGATATTTAAGATTAAGGCTTAAAACTGCAAGTAGATATTACTTAAAAGTAATTCACACAGGGATGAATAGCACATTATTTTGTTACTGTACTTGTGTTGCAATGAAATTTGGACTTAACTCAATTATACTTCCAAGTGTAAAAAAAATACTACTATCACTTTTATTTATTCCTCAAGTCCTTGTTCCTAATCAGACTATACAGTCTTAATTTCCTGCCAACCAAGTTAACATATGTTTAATAGTCTCTTGCATGAAAACACTTAATCAAATTCAAATTGGTGTAAAAAGAAACTGCCCATAATTATGATTCATCTTTGTGCAAAGACTGCAGAGGAAGATGGTAGATCATGCTATTCCTGCATAGTTTATTCTAGTTTTACATTTTACAGTTTGTTGCAAAATGGTGAATTAAGGCAGACTACATACACTGGGTTGTGTGGATAGTGATTAGGTCAGGCTTAGCACCACAATATTAAGGTTCTTTTAAAGGAATGGTTTGGAAAAAAAAAAATTTACACAATTTTCACAAGATCTAGTCAATCATGCAAGACACATTTGGCATCCAAATTTTACTTAACTTTAGAACTGGGGCTACAAGGTTAACAAGCACTAGAATGGTAAACAAAATGGATTCCATGACTCCATCCCCAACAATCGTTTCAACAACTCATTCTACCATTTTTACCTCCGAGATTGTTTGTGCTGCCCACAGCATTTGGCTACATGTTGAGATTTTTGTTGATTCTTTTTGCTCAAATAATGTCTAAAACTATCAATATGCCTGCATCACTTTAATAAAGAGCTGGAAGCAGTTTGAAATGGTTATAAGCTTTGGAGATTTATTTATTCGCTTGTTAACAACATTAGCATCACAGCTCCAGCAAGATTTGAACTTAGTTGATCAACAGTATCTAAGGCATATTGTCAATTGTGTACATACTTTTCATAACTACTTCCCTTATGTCAACTGGAAAATGGCCATACTGTTTTGTAAAAACATGCCTTAGCAAGTTTGTTATAGATCTTCACATAAGTATTTTTGATTTCATAATTTCACCATTAACAGAAAACTGACAACACCCACACTTTCACTTCTCTGTACTTTGTCCTCCACTAAATTCACCATAAGGCAAACACAAAGAATTCCAGTATTGCATAGGAGGTTTATTTAATATAATTTACAGCAATGTTTAATCAAAAGGCAGAATAAGAAAAATATTCAATAAACAATCTTCCCTCTGTAGAATAAATAAAAGTAGTCCAGATCCTCTTCCACAGTCAGCCCCATCCTGCAAGAGCCAAAATATTTATCTGAAGACCAACAGATGTTTGAACACAATTCAGACATTTGCAAACTGGACAAAAACAGCAGCATGGACAGACAGCAAATAAGCTGACATTGCAGCCCCAAACTGCTGGAAGCACTATAGTTCATAACGAATACAAACTCTTGCAAAAGATCAAGAGGTTAGACAGCTAGTAAGTTTTAGTAATTTCAGCATCCCTTCACTTCTAAACATCCACATGCCTTTCACTTGCAATACACACAACTGAAGCAGATGAAAGAAAATAATGGGGAAAATAATAGCTTAAGATTTCATATTTTAAGAAAATATATGTGGGATAGATCTGGATTTTGGATGCAGTAAAAAAAAAAAAAAAGCTTCAATGTGAAAACTGCCTGCATTCCCGCTTGTAATGTAAAACTAACAACCACATGAAAAAGAAATGTAACTTGGGGGGGGGGGGGGGGGGGGGGGGGGGGGGGG
>JBBPDA010000003.1:10232995-10243340 GCA_037974385.1 Arnoldichthys spilopterus | reverse complement strand
CCGCTCCGTTTTCATAGTTGTGAGGGGGGGGAGTGGGAGGGGAGGTATGGACTGAAGCACACTAGGTATGAAAACTTTATATGAACCAGCAATCATATTTATGATTTTTTTCTTCACATAATGGAAACAGCTTTAGTTACTGCAACATAGTCTCACTTATGGCTCAAACATAACATATGCTAAAGTCAATATGCTACATGTTGAAGAGGGCCAATATTACATTCGTCATAGGGAACAACGTTCCTAGCAGCACCCTGCTTTCAACTGAACTACCCAAATAAAGCACCTCCGATTGTTTGAGCACCACTTGATTCAGATTGTCTTATTCCAAGCCTGCCAAAACACTTACTGAACTTTACTAAAAGTTTATAAAGAAACAGTATTGTGGCAAGTACTGTAGTGTTTTTTTAAACACTTGTTTTTTAATTTTTTAATAAAGTCAATCAGAATGTGCAGCTAGGGAAATCTGCCAGCTGGGCAAGTCAAAAAAACCTGTTGGTTTAGTTAGAATTACCACAGGGTGTGCAAGTTGAAAACATGAGTGTATGCAGAATGAGAGTTTGCTTCTGCTGCAGGAAGAGGAATTTTTTTTTTAATGAGTACTACAGCAGATTTCTGCATAAGTAGTTTAGACACTGCAGTGAAAAACAACTTCAGTTTATACATTTTGAACCTAGAGATTTGTCACAACTCACGAGGGTCGAACTGTGCATAAGGTTAATGTAAAAGGAAGTGAAATGAATGTCAGTGAACACACTCAAGCACCATAACGAAATGTGACCTGTGCATTTAACCCATTACACATGGAGCAGTGGGAAGCCATCAACAGCGCCCGGGGAGCAGTGTAGCAGGACAGTACCTTGCTCAGTAGTGCCCAGGCCAGGACTCAAACCGGTGACCTTCAGGTCCCCAAGGCAGCGTCTTAACCACTAGGCCACCACTGCCCACATGCCCACTGGCCCTTTCCTAGTATTCTAGAAACTGGCAATAATGTATGAATCACAATTTTCTGCCTAATTAAGTGGTCTCCAATTCCACCCATTAGCTAGGACTCTCTTTATCACACCATAACAATGGGAGGATAAAGGCTATTCTGTGCTTCCTCCAAGTCATGTGAAACTGCCCCTTATGGAACATCATTGAATAGTGTAACACTAACCACCAATTCTGTTACAGCAGCTAGCAGACCACACGGGATGGGATTTGTGATCGCTTCAGTGTCAGACTGAAGAAGCAGCATTCTAGTTCAAACCCTGATCAACACTTAAAATTACACAAATTAAATCAAACTAATTCTTGGACCGGCACAAAAAAAATAAAATCAGAACATCACTGTCTGATGACAGAAAATACACTTACCACTGCATTCCACTATGGTTTTAAACCTTAAAACCAAGTGCTCTCATGCACTCCTTGTGAGCCTCAATAAGATGTGTGCAACTTTCTTCCCCCCTTTCAATGATGCTGCGGCAAAAATAGAAAAAAGAATTAATAAGAAAACTAAAAATCACACAACTGACTTGTGAACAGATACAATGCCCAATAGAAACATGGCAAGTGCAATGAATTGAAAAGGGGCTGCGTTTTATTCGCTATATTGCAATAAAAAGTGAGTCAATAATTTATCTACTGTTGCATTGCACATAATTATTAATTATTTTCATACCAGGCGTCCCGTGCTTTTTTGGTTTCGGGGCAAGCACAACATGGTTTCAAAGGTTTCTTCTCTGGTGCCCCCTCGATTGCAGGTGTGGCCTCTACACTGGCAGCTGATATGGTTGACATTCTCTTGCAGGAACAGCTGAAACAGAGAAAAACTATTACTGGTATTATATAAACCACAAACTGATTCAACTCCCCGGCTCAGAAAGACAAGCTGATTAGGGATACAACTGCACTTAATCCCAAGGCTTTTAGAAGGCATGGTGCAAAGGTCTTGAAAACTGAAAACGGCGGTATTTAATGTCTGTAGTGCCGTTACTTAACCATAATCTCAACTGCATATTGCAGATTAAAAACTTTTAATAATAACTAACAAGTGTTAATTGTCCAAATACTGACAAAATGTTTTGAACCCATGAACCTAATCTTAATTTGTGCTGCGTCTATGCATTTGAGATATATGTATATATATATATATATATATATATATAAATAAAAGACCATTACTTGATTATAATCAATTGCTCCATTAAAATAATGGTTTAAAAATGTTCATTTACCATGAAGCAGTTTAGTTATTTACAATGAGTGATAAGCAGTAGTTTATCCTTTATACAGTATATGTATGCTGAGTGCAGGGAGCATTTGGCTTTATTTGAGGTTAAACATTTGCTTTTATAATTTGCATATATGATTCTTCTCTTAATGTGCAAAATAATTACTAAATTCATTTATTACTAATAACAGCCAAAAGTGACAGCCCTGTTAGTTACACACTGCATCTGTTTTTGCAGAATTTAGCAGCTCCCTCTACATCAATGAAAATGGACCAGCATAGAGCAGAGAACAACGGAGTCGTAGACAATTCTTGACACAGCACGGACACCATTTACGTAGTGTATAGCTCGTACATCCACAACAAACCACATCAGGTCACAGAACCAAACTGGTTTCCAGCTTTCCTGATCTTGATCCATGCAGACAGACAGGACCAAAGACAGTTCAACAATTGCATACATGATGTTCACGCAGCTGTTCGGTGCGTTTATTAGAGAGAAAAATAACAGCGATGGTTCAAAGTTTTTGTTTTAACATTTATGCCATTGAAAACAATCTAAACTAAACGAAGAGCATGTGTATGATGCCCTTACACCGTCCGCCAGATCTCTAACACGAGCGAGTTAACCTCTACTAGCAAACCATGGCTAACATTAGCTAGCAGCTGTTATGCAGTTCAGTAGCCTCTGGCCTTCGGCACTTAAGGGTCTTAACCAACAGTAATTATAACATGTCTGATATGTGCTTTCTATAGTTATATATATATATATATAAACTACGTGTTTTATTACGGTCATCACACTTACACAAGGACCAGCAGAGGTTAAGAGAGCACTTCCTCCTCACACAGCGTGGTTGTAACCAGAAAGAGCCACACTCTCGTGTAAAACATCCGGTGCGCACGAAAAACTCTTGTCAAAATAAAAGTCTGGTGAAGGCCGTTAAAACATAGAAAGCCGTTTAACACTGAATGGGTGAATCTCAATTGATTTGTTTTGGCATGTACACTATATGTTCAAGGAATTGTGCAAATGCGACTAGAACCTAAATAGTTCGGTTATACATTTTACATGCTATTTGGTCGTTTTTGTAGTTAAATAGATGTATTCATTTTCTTTTCGAGGCAGCGAGTTTTTTTTAAGGAGGACCAAAAATGCCACGTAAATAAATAAATAAAAATTATTTACATACCTGCAAAAAAACACTTTACAAATATGTTTATTTCCACATTTCTTCCTCTAATCCATAAGAAGTGAGAGCAGGAGCCGAGAAGGGTTAGAACTGGAGGACTGCAGACAGAGAGAAGATAGAATGCAGAACTTTCTTTTAGACAATTGTTAAAAATAAAGCAAAGACCACTGACATTACTACATTTCCTGACAACTGTATGTGTAGATTCATTTAAATATATGTATGCTGATTAACTAATAAATTGTTCAAGGTTATTTTTAGCATTTTTAACAATTTTCCTGTTTCTTTCAGTAATCAGGTCATGAGAAGCAGTAGTTAGACAGCCTTGCTTTCTGCAGGGATGTCATGTAATTTGTCACAATTTTCTGTTTTTATTGCATGTCAAGTGAGATGATTTGACTGGCAGTCAAACATGTCCATGTACTTTTTTTAATTGTTTCAGATGAGATGATGTGCTTTTACTCATGAGTAGTTTCAGTTTCACTTTGCCTAGAGTCCTACAGGTTTTTACTGACTTTCAAGCAAGTTATGTTTCTCTATACTTGATGCTTACTCTCAGTTTGCATCTTGCACTAAACCCTCCGAAGTCATGCTTTTTTAATATTAAAATTAATAGCACATGTGTCAAGACAGTCAACCTAAGCATATAGTTAAAGATGAGCAAAGTTAATGTTTGGAATGACCATGTAAAAATTCACCTAGTACTAGTAAAGCAGATTTTCCAAGTGTAATTTCTCATTTGTTTAACTGGATTGTCTGTATGTACTTTTAAGACATTTATAGAATCTGATTATGTTTTATTTAATTAAATCTAAACATTGGGTCTTTACCTTTTTTGGTTAGCCATTTAACTTGACCTTTTAATTTCATTAATTATCCCAAAGTACAGTGCCACTATGGTAACAGAACAGAAAAGCACAATTAAACAGATGATTAAGAGAAAATATGCCTAATTTCCAAAATGAAAAAAAAAGGAAAACCTGTATGTTACCTACTTTTTTTATCTGACAAAAAATAGATTTCTCCTATTGCAGAATTGTGTCCCCCTTTTAGCTGGACTGGCATATATTTACTAACCTAGGTGCAGTATTCCAAAACAGCAGCAATGGCAAACTCGGTCACAAAAAGAGTTCAACTCACTGGGTGCTTGAGTACTTAAATGTCCAAAAATTGCAAAGGTCACCTGCTGTATTTGCAATATTGCAGTGTCAGACCACATTATATTTAACTCCCACCCATGCCATTTATTTTTAAGCCAAGGTGTTTATATATTTTTTTTTATAAAATTGTACTTCTCTATAGGAGGCAATTCTTGACCTGAAGCTAACACCTTTTACATACCAAAGGTCACTTTACAAAAAAAAAAGTAAAGAAATATTCATTAAAGAGTAAAGTTAAGGTCAGTTTTGAATTTACAGAAAGAGGAGCAATCAAGGAGAGACTGAGGGAGAAAGTTCCATAGTTAGGAGCAACAGGCCTCCCATAATGGAAAGCCTGGTCGAGGGACAGAGAGTAAATTGCTGGTGGAAGATCTGAAAGACTCAGAAAGAGAATATGGAGAGATCAGTTCGGAAAGGAGGAGCAAAACAATGAAGAGCTTTATAGGTGAGGAAAAGGATTTTAACAGAAGATGAAACAGGCAGCCAGTGTAACTGAGCAAGAGTGGGGGTAATGCGGGCTTAGCTTTTGGTTTGGGAGAGGACTCTAGCAGCAGAGTTTTGAATGTATTGCATTTTTTAAAACATTTTAATGGCAAATTAATAAAAGCATGGACCAGAGTCTGAGCATCACAGTGAGAAAGGGGCGAAGGTGGGCAATGTTACGGAGGTGGAAAAATTCAGTTTTAGTGAGAGATTTAATGATATGCTATTAATTAATTACATTAATTAATTTGGATCTGCACATGTGTCAAGACAGTCAACCTGTCACATAGTTAAAGATGAGCAAAGTTAATGTTTGGAATGACCATGTCAAAATTCACCTAGTACTAGTAAAACAAGTGTTCCAAGTGTAATTTTTCATTTGTTTAACTGGATTGTCTGTATGTACTTTTAAGATATTTATAGAATCTGATTATGTTTTAGGTCATGTTTGTGCACAAATATAGGAAACTCTAATGAGTTCACAAATTTTCAAGCACCACAGTACATATTCACCCCATCAAATGTGGTTTAACTGCTTTTCTTCAGACTAGTGCTTTGCTGCCTCCTGTTGGTTAAAAACAAAAAAAGCATCTGTTTTTTACAAATGTATATTATATACATCTTCACTTGCATATAGAGTCAGGACGTGAGATCTGATCACAAGTGATCACTCAAGAGGCATGTGCAGATGCATTGTAATGGCTGGCCACTGCTCCTGCACAGATGGGTTAAATGCAGATGTCACATTTTGTTGTGGCGCACTGTGTCATGGGGTGTTCACAATGACAAATATTCACTCACATACACATGTTAAGGCTAGGTGTGAACAGGGCCTTTGACATGGCTGTGCCACAGTGTTAACTTTGTTTCTTTTCAGCCATTGAGATGTGTTAGCCTTTTGTTTATGTTTCAGCTTCAGCTTATGGACACTTCTTAAGAATAATCTCACACAGAACAGAATTCAGTAATTGCAAGTTTTTACAAAGGCGGAATAACACCCCCAGCCATTCCCACTATCACCACCATGTTTAAATGTTGGTATGATGCTCCCACTGTGAAATGCAGAATTTGCTTTCTGCCAAATATAAAGAGACCGGTGTTGTCCAAATGTTACACGTCAGACTAGTTTGTCTATTGAGCATTATCCCAAAAAGATAGATAGATGTCGTAGATGCTAAGACAGCTGTCTAAGACAAATTTTACTTTTCTGTTAATATTTGAACTGAGCTGTTAACTTTTGCAGAAATTGCTCTCCTGAACAGTGCAAAGAGATTTGCCATTGTTTGTGCTCTGTCTACTTGCCACCTCTTTTCCTTATTATTCGGCTGCTTTCAACAGGTTCTGCAGGAGTTTCCTGATGTCATGAGGGACATAGAAAAAACAACTCACCAACACTGTGAGGATCTAAGGAGTGAGTATTTAGGCCAGGGATACTGAATTCTACTTCTGTAGATCTACCACCCTGGAGAGTTCAGTTCAACACCCACCAGGCCAAAATGTTCTGATGTACTTGAAGGCCTTTATTACAGAGATCAGGTGTGCTGGACTAGGGGTGGAGCTAAACTCTGCTGAGTGGTAGGTCAAAGACTGGAACACCTAACTTTAGTTAATATTAATATTAAGAATCACACAAATTCTGATTCTTTTTTTGTTTTACAGTCTAAACATCTAATAGTGGCAACATCAAACTTTAACCTAGTAGCAGCAGTCTAAATGTGTATATTGCTTGCAAAATCTAATGGCTGCTGCACACAGCAGTCTTGAGGCTATTTCAGACCACACACAGAAAATGTTCTGCTTCTGCATTTTTTCATGTTCTTCCGAACAGTGTCAGCACCTTGTGAAACCCCACATGACTCAATCTTCAGTGATTTTAGCAGTCAAAGCAACTGGCTATTTGTGTCAAGTATGTCAATATACCTTACTCATTTAACAGCCAAAGTGCTCCATATTGTCCACTGTGAATATTCAGTATTCACAGTTGTGTTTCATTTATGGACAAGTCATTAAGTAGCTTTGAAAGTACCCGGCTAAACACTGTCAGACCATTCAGCACTGAAATGTATTTTACATATTTCTGTTGTTTCAGAATACTTATGTTGTAACTCTCCAATAGCTCTTTGGAATCAGTACAGGCAGGCAAACCAGTTCATTCTTTATATGCATCAGTGAGCCTTGGGTACCCATGATCCTGTCATCAATTCACCAGTTGCCATTCTTTGGATCACTTTTTTTGGGACTAACTACTGCACTAACTCCACAAGAGATGTCATTTTGAAGATGCTCTGACTCATCTAGCCATCACAATAAGCCCCTCATCAACTGAACTACGGTGGTGAAGTGATAAAAAAGAACATATCTGAACTTCTGAAGTGTTTTTTTATTATTATATGTATTTCATTACAGTATTAGTTCTGCTGCGCTAAAGTGAAAACAAGGAATGAAGGCAGTAGGAGTTGCAGGTAGCATTACAGTGGTTTTGTTTGTGGTTAATTGTGTTTTTTAGAGTTTAAATAATATACTAATCACCTACCATTCATTGTTTGCAAACAATAAAAACTCTTTAATTTTCTTAAGAAGTGTCTGAATATGTCAATTAAATGATATTGGTAACTCTGAGACTTGAAAAGTAGTTACCCATTACGTTATTTTGAATGCCACACTGAAACTTAACCCTGTATCATGACGCTCAGAGCATTTAGAGAGACATTAAAAAGGTAACATCACGTCTGTAATTCAACACTGTAAAAACATCCTATGACCTGAATCATCAATGACCCAAATCATCAGTATGTGGAAAGCTCAGGATTTTATTTCTAATATTTCTCACAGAAATCAAAATTGCTTTTACAAAATGACCAAAACTCTTCCTTTTTATCTTTATTTCTTCTCAAGTTTGTTTAAATGTTACTATCAATGGGCACTTTCCTGTGTAGCATACTTTCCTGTCTAGCATAATGTAGCATCTCAGTATCAGACTGACTGCTGTTGTTTATTTGTCAGAACCATCTGTCTGGTTCAGATAACGTATGATCATGATATTCAAAACCACCCATTGTGAAGGTGAGCCAGTCTACATTTCAGATGTGCCTAATTCATGCGTGCAAGAAGCGGAGAGGCTGAATAGTTGATGAGGCCAGAGCCCGACAGTGATGGGGCAAAGGAGAGAATGGAAAGTCTGGCATTTGCTATCTCTTTGCCACACTGCTTGGGCAGGGACGAAGAACAATGCTGGAAAATTACTGTATGTGGGGAGGGGAGGTGGAGTAAGGGAGAGAAAGAAAAGATCAGCATAAAAGAGGTCCAGAAATAAAGTTTTCAGAGCAGTGCAATGACGTTAAAAGTGGCTCCGTGATCACAGTGCTTACCTAGGGAGCAGAGATGGAGAGGCCAGCACCTGGAGGCAGGCGATGCTTCTGGGACAGCTGGAGAAATCTGCTGCTGCCCCAGTTAAACAGGCAGTCTCTTTATGTGTATGGCAGTGAAGTGGCCGTGGAGAAGGAGTGCATCAGGCAAAGAGAAAGGGGAGTCTTTGTCATCCATCCCTTCAGTCTTTTAAGGTACTGTTTCCTTCCTCTAAATGTTTTTTGAACAATGTTCTTTTATTTTAAAAAAAATCTTGTTTGTTCAGGAGCTACTACATAATGTGCATGGTGGCCATCACGTTTCTGAACCTGATCGGGATCCCTATAGAGATTGCCTTCTTAGACGGCCAGACTGGAGTTGGCTGGGAGGGTTTCAATGTGTTCTCAGACACTCTGTTCCTGATTGATGTTGGGCTCAACTTTCGGATGGGCATAATTTCTGAAGACTGTGAGGTAACTGTTTGAGTTTGCAAATTTCACAAGCAGCTACAGAAATATTCCATTTGACATATGCCTGTTCAAAATCAATTAACACTTTCTGTCCATCATATAGGCAGCAATTCTTGACCTGAAATGCATTCGGCAAAATTATTTAAAGAGTTGGTTTATACCAGATGTGATTGCAGCGTTTCCAGTCGGTTACATAATACTAATTGCGGTAAGGTCCTATTTCTATCTGCAACAATTAATCAAAAACATCACAACTCTTTTATTAGTTTTAAATGTATTATGTCCTTAGGATCTACAATACCACAGTGACCCTCCCTCTTCCAAAGCCAGTAAAATGGTACGAATCCTTATGTTTGTGAGAATCATCAGCCTTGTCCGTTTGCTGCGTGTGTCCCGGCTGGTCAGATTTTTTAATGAAGTGGAGAAAGTAAGTTCTTTTTGCGTTAGCGTCTATAATCTGATTGCACCAAATGTGCACATATCTTTGCATTCCTAAACTGTTATGAAATGGGTGTATTTTTTGTTTACCTGTGTGTTCTAATCAGGTTTATTGTTGGATCTTATGCTTCAATAGGTTTCAAATGCAAATCTGGAGGTGGTTCGAGTGTTCTTTAGAATCTTGTCTTTGTTTATGATGATTTTTCTCCTTTGCCACTGGAATGGCTGTGTGCAGTATTTTGTTCCAATGCTGGAAGAGTTCCCCTCAGACTGCTGGGTCCGACGTGAAAATCTTATGGTACTTGGTTATGCAATATCACCCAGAGGTGTGTCCTAGAAGTATTTAAAACATCTTCTGGGTTTCTTTATTTAGTACAATTCATGATTCATGTCACTGTTACTACCATTTTAAAGAAATAACAGTAGATTATAGCACTATGTCATGATAATGAGAAAGACCCAGTGTCATAATTATGATTTATTATCTCATAATCATGAGGTGCTTTCATTATTTCATAATACAGATACTGTCTCATCTATGACATATATTATATGACTGATGGCATATGTTTAATGATGAGATACTTTATAATAATTGTGAGTCTGAATCTCTGAATTTGAGTCATGCTGGATATTGCATTAATTTTGCATCAAGTTTTTTAATCAAGACATTTAATCATAATAATGCCATAATAATTCCTTTTAATTTATAAATATGTAAGCAGCTGAAACAAGCTTCCATATCTTGTTATTTGTCTGTACTATTTAAAAAAAGAGTTTAACATATACTGTCTATTTTACAGAATGCCACAGTGGGAGAGAAGTATTCATTTGGTGTCTTTCGTGCTCTCTCACATATGACTGCAATATCATATGGTTCCTCTGAGACACCAACAAGTAAATAATTAGATTAGAATAAATAATTGATTATTTCAATAGATTGATTGATAGATAGATAGACAGATAGACGGACAGACAGACAGACAGACAGACAGATAGATAGATAGATAGATAGATAGATAGATAGATAGATAGATA
>JBBPDA010000003.1:10196849-10215822 GCA_037974385.1 Arnoldichthys spilopterus | reverse complement strand
ATTTGCTAACTTTTAGATGACACAGAGAGTGGGGCAGTCCGAGCACTACATGAACTTCATTCTGAAGTTAGAAGACTTAAGGTAAGAGACTAAGGGCTCTTTGGTTATTTTACTCTGGTCCAGGAATCCTTTTGGTTGACTGTGTCAATAAGTTGAGATTAATTACACCTGCCAATGTTATATTGACCTAAGTATTTCATGGTTGCAGAGGCAGATTCAAGGCCAAGTGGCATCTCAAGAGGATGGGAGTGGTGAGCTGAGGAGCTTCATTAAAGCCTGCATGGTGCTGAAACAGCGGACAACAGAGGACATTGAAAGAATTAAGAGACACTATGAAAAATATGGATACAAACCACGAAAAGCATTTCAGAAATATCCAGGTGAACATTTGTTGTAATTTTACAAAAATCTATATAAAAAATTAAAAACCATTAAAATTGATAATTTATAGATAATTACTTCCCAAACAAATGCAAATTTAGTTCAGTATGTATGCTTAGCTTTATTCTTCAACATATTCTGCTGTTTTGTGTGTTTTATAAATTGGATCCTGTTATTGGTTTTCCATTTTTTCTAGAGGTGAATGGTTTGGGTGAGGCAAACAACCGGCCCCTCCAAGAGGAACAGCCAGAGAAAGATCTAGCTGAGGAGGTGGCAGGAGGCGGAAGAGTGGAGGAAGATCAGGTATCAGCTCAGGAACCTGAAACTCCTGAGAGGATGCCCCCACCAGCTGATGACCAAATGCGTACTCCCCAGCTTGCAGATTTTGGCCTGTCGGCTTTCCACCTGCAGATGGTGCTTGGCAATTCAGAACTTTCTTGTGAAGCACCTACTCTTCCAGCTGTGGCTCTCTCACCGTCAACACCACCAGAGTTTGTCATGACCATTCAGCCATCCCAGCCAAAGACACCCAGGTGTTCTCTGGTTATGGATGAAGATGCTCTTACACCTCGACTGGAAGACTTTGGCATCACAGAGCACACAATGTGCTTAGTTAATGATTTCACCATGGACTTGTTCCGTAAGAAACCACCAAGGGATAGGCAGACTCACAGGTAGACACACATTATAAGTCTGTTTCAATTTGTGGGTGTATGACCGTAATGTACCTGTTTATGATGTAGTATGAAGTCATTTTAAATTTGTGGATTTAAATTTTTAATTTGCATTTGTTTTGCATTTTTAAAAGTGTAACAGTTGAGGCTGCTCAGAGACCTACTCCACCATCTTGTGCCACTCACGAGAAGCTTTCCAATGGTAATTATTTTTTAGTGATAAGTTGTTAGCATTTTAGCTAGATTTGAATCAGTTCATTTGTGTATTGTGAACTGTTTTCGTTCACTACAGGGGGAAGCAGGGTTATATAGAAAAGTTTTGGTATTATTTTAAACTCATTTAAGCTTATTTCTGGGTTCTGCAGCCCAATAAACAGAGGCAGATGTCAGACAGACATGTCAGCTACTTGATTTGGTGGTGTATTTTAATTCCTCAATAGATCCTGCATTTCAAATATATACAGCATTTCTAAAGTATTATTTGAAGAAGAGCTTGGATGTGTTTTAATAGGTGTTGTCATTTGGGGAAAAAGAAATCACTGCAATAGGCTTATCTTAGTCTTTATAGAAAACATCTGCATGTTTTATTATATAAAGTGCGTAATTAGGCCTGGCCAGTTTATTTTAGTTTCACATTATTTAAACATGCTGCAACTGTTTGTTGAGGCAGTTTAACACATCTGTACTTGACTTTACACAGTGCTGATCCCCTCTAGTGGGCAAAATTGAACTTTAAAAAAAATAAAAAAAATGTACATGCTTGTATGGAGCACCACCAGCCTTTTCCTGAACCATTCATCACTTTTTTTCTTTTGGTTATGCAGACAGCATGGAGTCTCCAGAATTGCCTGCGTTTTGTGCTCTGGATCTTAAGATGAATAAAAAGTTGGTTCCACCCTCTGCTCTGCCAAGCGGGCCTTGTTCTCTCCCTTGTCCAAGTAATGCTGCTACTACACCTGAGCTCCCAACGTTTGAGACACCCTTCATCAGCAAGCTCATCAGTGCAAGAAAGGTGACTGATTTAGGTTTGATGCATAGTGTTTCAACAATTTGAGGCAGGAGTGTAGTTTATACTTAAGGCCCGTGAGCAAAGAACCAAGTTGTAGTGGGAGAATGCAGATTGTAGATCTTTGCGTCTCTTGTATGGGTTTGTGGGTAAATCCATGTTGTATCATTGTGATTCCTCCACTGATCCACTGTACCTTTCTCAGGTACACAATGAGCCCGATGGTCTCACTGGATCACTAAATAGCATGTCCAACTCTTCAGAATGCCCAGCTGTCAATTATCTGTCTGCTGACATGCCACAGATGCCACCTCAGCGTTCTCGGACAGAGGAGACCACTCCCGAAATGCCAAAACTGCAGTCTTTTTTCGGCCGCTCATTACCTTGTGTAAGTAGATACTATTTAAATAGATAATTTATTTAAAACCAGTTATGCTTACCCATCGATTGACTTTATGGGTTGTAGATGGTGGGAGGTAACCAGTCCGGGATGGCTGAGCCTACACTCCCTGTGCTACACACCAATGATGACCACACTGAGGACTGGTGCCTGGCCACCCCACGCGTTCGTATGGAGTTCCAAGTAGAGCCACACACACCAGAGATGCCTGATTTGAGTTCTGTCACACAGGATATCCTTAAAGTAAGATGTCACCTTTATACATGCTGAGCTATAGACATGAAGAGAATCAGATCGTTTCACAACTCAACTGTAACCATTGTCTCACAGCTTGGATTCATTAAACATGTTCTGTATACAAAACATAAGACCAAAAAAATTTATATGAAGCTAAGATTCCTCTAGTCATGTGGATAGATTTTGAAAAGAAGCTACCCAAAATTTCTTCCAGTTCCAAACTGATTTTCACAATTTTGAGTAACCATGCCTTTTGAGATGTACAGTATTTTCCCATTTTTTCTTATATTACATGATTATAGCTATAGATTAAAGTATTATTTAAACATTCTTTCAAATATTTGTATTTAATCATTTTGGTACTATGTTTGTATGGAATTTGTACTTTCCTGTGTGAACAACTTGTCCACATTTAATGAATTTGTTTATTTGTTGAAGCTTGTGTCTCAGGGTAACTGCAAAGCACTCCCCAGTGAATCAATACAACAGAGCTCAAAATCTAGTCTGCAAAATGTTGCATCTGGGAAAGAGAACAGGTAAGAGCCTGACTGATTTTAACCTTTATTTAAAACTAGTAGAAGCTTATGATAAAACTAAGCGGACTGCTTTTGCTAACCACTTATAAGTCAGAGGTGTGGCATGCATTTTCCTCTGGGAAGTAAACATGCAGAGTGAGGCGATCTGCTTATTTATATAAACTGGCAATAATCATTATGACTGAAACTGGGGGGAACATTTTAAAATATTTTAACTATTAGTTCTTTTATATGCACTGTTGTAGCTTTTCTTGACAGAGCTCAGGTTCTAGATCACGTCTTAGAGTTTAATGGACTGGCCTTTTAGATTAGCAGATCATCCTTGCCACTGAGTTTTTTTGGTCATTCTCCATTGTCAAGTTTAATTGTTTTAATGTATCACAACATTGTTTTTGTGACAGATGGTGACCCCAACTCTGAAGTATGGAAGATTCAAAGATGATGATGGTGGTTGAGCCCCAAGCTCCACTGTAGATCTTGTCTCTTGACAAAGTTTGGAGAATGTGCAGGGGTTATAGAGAACGTTCAAGATCCTGACAGAACACATTCAGATACTTTTACATGTTGCCTTTTGTATGGATGAAAACATAGAATAGGAAGTACAACCAGACAGGCTTAATTTTTTTGTTCTAAAGAAAGTTGTAAAACCAGTTGCCTTTTAAGTAAAACATGTACATTATTTTGAGAATAAATATATACTTGTGGCATAGAAATTAATATGTTGGGTGTTTTAACATTTTAATAGTTCCTATTTTGACTTATTGGATCGCGGTAACAACAACATAGTGACAATGTAGCTGAAGGAAATTGTCTTCAGGAGTTTGTATTGAGCTTTTGGAAAAATGATAATTAACCTGAAAGACCTAAATAACTTGCATGGTATAACACTTATGTAAAGCATAATACAGAGATTTTAACAGGCCAAACATACTATGCTAAAACTGAACAGAATGGTACTCTCTATTATTGCATTGTGGAAGTAATCGCTGTTGTGACTCTCGACTACTTGCTCCACAAGAACATCAGAATGTTTAACTTACAGGGTAGTTTTAAGTGCTTTGCTACAGAGCAGAAACACACCAGACTTTCGGGGACTTAAGGTTTTCATGCATTTGTAAATACCTGCTAGTAATAGTAGAGAATTTAGCAAAAAATATTTTTAAGAATGCATGTCAATATTCCTAATTGCTAGTACTGCTATTATTGCTACAGGATTCCTGCAATACCCATTTTAATCTTTACCCATTAAATATTCACCCATTTCTTATGTTTTCAAAATGGAATCATTGCATCATTAAGTTTCAAGCACTTTGCTACTTGAAAGTCATTTCATGAATTTGTATTCTTGTTCCAGAATACAAGCTGTGCTAGTAATAAAAAAAAAGAATCAGTGCTAGAGCATTTATCTGCATTACCACCAGTTTTTAGGTCCTAGACTGTGGATTTAAACACATTTGTCTTTATATACATACATACTTGTGTTAGAGGGTAGGCCCATGAAGTCACAATAGGTGGAGGCCACTGGTTAAACCCACCAAGTGGTGGTGTTGGTATTTAGCTAACCAAAACTAAAAATCAGATTTATTTAAAGCGCCAAAGTAAATTGCAATTAATAGCAAAAACTACCTTTAGTATGAGAAACTGCAGGACTGGAAGTATAATATGAATATCAATTTAAATGCAAAAATTTAAAAACCGTGTATGGACCACATGAACTAGTTGTCCATAGACATTGCCAGTAATCAGGTTTCTAGACCTTTATGTGTACCTGATTTTGACAGCAGAACAACACACAGCAAAGTCTGAAGGCATACAAAAGGTCAGGAAACCGGATTCTCAGCCAAGTCAGTATCAATGAACCACTTGTTCTACCTTTAAGCAGATTGTTTTACTCCCAGGTTGTTTCTCCTACTAATGGCAGCCATGTTGAGTGTGCTTTCCCACTCAGTCGATCTAAGGGAATGAATTCCAATAGAAATGTGACTGCTAAATAAATGCTATACCCTCTATACAAAGTTTGTGTTGAGGAGAAACTAGATAAACCAAAACGATATTTATTACAGAAAAACATTTATTGACCAGTAATGGCAATGAGCTTTAAAAACTGAAAGCCAACGAATGTAATATAAAAATTCTGTAAAGAAACAAGAAATAATGTGATCATGTAGAGGAGACTGCAGGCACCCAGGATTCTAGCATGGAGAGGGTCAGTAGGGTCTCATGCGGCCTTGAAGAGGAGGAGCACGGTTGGGAGGAGTGATGGCAATGTCAAGGTAGTCTCCTATCTGAAAGCGCTGAGACTGCAAAGTCATGGAGTCATCTGCACCTTTACGACCTGATACTGTGTTGCCAATGTCTTTTACTCTGCAACAAAAATACTGCATGATCAATGTATGCTTATTTGCAAATTGTTGCTGCATTCAAACACTAAGACAGAACTAAATTTCCTGTCTTAGATAGTTAATTTATAATTCTGATAAACATGTCTCAGAAAATGTTCGTATGATTATGCAGTTTACTCCATTACACCTTAGGCGAGTAAACAAAATCTGGCGACTTAATTGGAAAGCTGCTGTTTGCTGCAAGTCTTTTATTAGATATGTCCCAATATACATAAGATACACTACCTGTAGCCTTGCCGTTTAGGATCCGGGTACACAATGGCAAACCCGAAATGTGTGCCTTTCTTTCGAGCCTCCGGATAAACCTCCTTCACTAAGCTGGTCAACTCTTTCAGAGTGGCGTCCATCCTGTTACATGAATATATTACTACAGATCGGCATAATACATCGCACTGTATTTCCCACCCAGGCCACATATAAATCTGCTAAATGCTGTAAATGTAAATGCATAAACGCACTAGCGTTAGATTTTGTTTGCATTACGAACATACACTTGACATCTGAATTACCATGTGTAAATCTGAAGCTCGCTCGACGGTACATTTCCTCGGGCAAACTCGTCCATCCGGTGATGTCTCCCGTTATTCGTGGTGAAAACTCGAAGCAGCAACGGACACGTCTGTAACACACGCCACAGACGGTTAATCACAGCTAACTGGGAAGGGTTGTGCTGTTAACGTGAATGCGTCAACTAAAAGGCCAGACAATCAGCAAACTGCTTTGTCGTCTCCCTTCACAGAGCAGTTATTAGTGTAGCTGATGTTTAGAGAGTAAAACGCACTCAAATGTACGAATATGGTTTGCTTATTTTCCTAACCAAAAATCATGGCTACTAGCATTAGCTTAGTGATCGGCTATTGATTAAAACACATATAAACGAGTACGATAACTACCTTTTCTCGATCCACTGGCTTCTCTGGCTCTTTCTTGATTTCTTCTTGAGTGACTCTCGATTCCACAGCCATCGTAATCTTGTTTTATCGACTAAAATGCGAATTCAATGCGGACAGCGCTGCTATCGCCGATTTAAACAAGTCTCACTCGCCAGTCGCGTTAGGATGATGTCCCTGCTATCCATTCAGCAAATCAACCAATCACGGCGCTCCAAACGTGCGCCAAATGATGACGCGTTCTGATCTCGCCCGTGCATTTCTATGGCAATCCTCTTACCATCCCCTCCGCCCCCCAACCACCGCCATTTTGGGAGTCAGAATATTAATACAGACAGTGAAATACTGAAGACGCGCATATTTCTGCTTGGCTTAATATGGTTCATACGTGTGTGGTGGCCGGCTGTCGGAACAGGAGGACTCCCGGCACCGCCTTATCTTTCTACAGGTTCCCGCGGGATCCGGAGAGGAAACAGCGGTGGATCGCCGCTGTGAATCGTGAAGGCTGGATGCCAAATGAGGGCAGCAGACTCTGCAGCACCCACTTCATCTCAGGTAACGGTACGCTACGCGACGAAAGTTGCATAACATGATTATTTTACTCGTAGCTGTGCTGGATCACCCTTTATATTCTTTCTGACCCCCAGTAAGCCTGCCAGGCAGGAATGGAGGCAGTGTATTATTTCATTCTTTTTCATTCATTGAACTTGCTGCTAACTATGGCTGTTTTCTTGTCCATGTCACAGGAAGACAAGTAAAGAATCCTAGGTCTCCAGATTATGTTCCTTCTGTTTTCACATCTGCACCATTGTCCCCAAATATAAAAGAAGCAAATGCCTTTGAACCTTATGACAAACAAGAAGCACAAGTAGAGGCTGCCAACGCCTTGCTTTTCTTACAGGGCCAGGGACGTTTGAATGAAGGCCTTACTCAGAACCACTGTCAGCTGGATGCTGAAAGTACAGTCTCTTCTCTGAACAGCGATAACGAAGAGGAAGATGATGACGATGACGTGAATGATGAAGGGGAGGAAGAAAGTGTATCAGAAAATGAAGACCAGAGCAAAGATGAAGTGCTAGTTATAAACAGTTCCACACAATTAGTCAGCTATGAAGCCAGTCTCAACGCCTTGAAGAAGGAGAACATGGAACTGAAGGATTCATTAGAGAAGATGTCCCTCAGTGAAGCCTCATTTAGAAATGATCCAGAAAAAGTTCAGTTTTATACAGGATTGCCAAACTACTTTGTGTTTGAGACGGTAATGTGGCTGCTTGTGCCCCATATGAAGGGAGATAAAAATGCAAAGCTTTCAAAGTTCCAACAGTTACTTTTGACATTAATGAGACTTAGGCTTGATCTTAGGAATCAGGACTTGGCCTACCGTTTTGGAGTTAAAGTTGCTACTGTAACCAGAACTGTTCATAGAATAATTAATATAATGTTTAATACTCTGGTACCCACTGCTGTGTATTGGCCATCCAGAGTGGAACTCCGGAAGAACCTTCCTGCAGCTGTGAAATGCTCACACCCAGACTGTGCCGTGATCATAGACTTCCTTACTGTGTCCCTTGAAAAAGCAGTATGTGTAGAAGGAAATCCTCAAGGTCTAGCATCAACAGTGGAGAAGGTCCCTCAGTCAACCCACCCAGTTTTTGTCAATGAACTCAAATATGTGATTGGTGTTGCACCCCAAGGTGTCGTTATGTTTGTCTCCAGGGGTTCACCAGGCAATATAACTGATAAGGCTCTAGTACAGAGTTGTGGTCTTCTATGTAAACTCCTGCCTGGGGATGTGGTACTGGCCGAGCGTGATTTTGACATTGGGGATCTGGTAGGTGCTTGTCAAGCTGAGCTCAAAATCACTAGGTGTGACCATGCTCAGATTGACCAGTGGGCCCAGAACAAAAAAGAACAGTCCTCACTGGTCACTACAGAAAGGATAAATGTGTATAAGCATGTGGGGAGGGTTATGCAAATGGTCAAGAAAAGATACTCTATGCTGACTGGACCAGTGGAGAGCCCCTTTACTGTCGTGGACCGTACCTCAGATGTGTCCACTTTTGACAAGATCGTACAGGTTGCCTGTGCCTTAAACAACCTGTGTATTTCTGCTGTCCCATTAGATTGATTTGTGTTATAGTGCATGTAAAATACCTGAATGACCAGGATGATGATACTGAACGGAATGAGCGCATAGGTCAGCACACATCTATTTTTTTCCACATATTTAAAGCCTATTTCTTTATTCATACCTGGTGTATTTTTTCAGTTCAGTTCACCATTATTTTACAACATTTAGGTAAGAGGATAGAGGCTGCACATCCCTAATCCATGCATGTGTCTTGACATTTCTGAATTTAGACATTTAGACATAAATTAGATAAATGGTCTCTGACTGGAATAGGGAGAACTGCATGACCTGTTCTTTGGACCACAGACAACAAAGTGCTGATGAGATTAGATCCAGACATCACATTTGTTTGCAGCTCTCTGTTTAAATGCGCAAAATTGTTCATTTCAAGGACAAAACTACATATCATAAGACATAGAGTATATCAGTGTTTCTCAGACTGGTGCTCCAGAACCCTCAGATGAAGGACATCTTTTCTCCAACTCTTTCAACCAACTGGCAAAGAGAAGAAAATGTGGACCTCTTGGGAGAACCTGATGAATGCACTGAGAACCACTACACCGTATGATTATCAGCTACAGGGGTATAAAGCCCCCCAGCACTGTGCTTTTGAGCAGTGGACCTGTGTTCTCTGGAATAATGGAACTCTATCAAGTACCTTTGGGATGAGCTAAAGTGATATTTGTGATCCGGAACCAATCATCCAACATCAGTAATAATACATTTTATTTATTTAGACTTTCGTACATTTAAATTCGAAGTGCTTTAGAGTGTGTGTAAATGCTGATAAGGAAAAGGAAAAATAGATAGTCGGTTAGTAAAATCACGTAATATGATGCAAGAAATAAAAGCCCTGATGAAAAAAGAAAATATATGATCATTTATGTATAAAATTTTAAAAAAGCAGTAAAAGTACAACATTTAAAAGAAATGGACCTGCTCTCAAAATGTAAAGTACTTGACCTAATTGTGGCCGAATGCAATCAGGTCCTCAGAGCAAAGCCTTTCCACAAGCGTTTTAATATGTTAAGACTCTCTTAATACAGGAAGGTGGTGTAACGCACCATTAACACCTTTGATTTTTGTTTAAAGACATCTGAACATATAATGTACTTTATTGTGCCGCTCCCTTGAACAGTCTTTAGATTGAGTTCTGGCCTATCACATGTGATATATCTTGTATTCAGTGTTCTGTCCATGCTACTGAACAAACCCCTTAGCCAGAGAAGGTGTTAGCTGTCCTCATGTCCTAGTGCCTTAGCCTACATAATGGCAAAAAGTGGTGTCAAAACAGTTGTTTTACATATACATATGTGGTGTATATATTTTTTTTGTTTTTTCATCAAGCTGACTCTTGGTTCCGTTGTTGCATTGAGTTGCCATTCTGTGTTCATTATCAGATAAAAGCATAATATAGTATTCATTGGTAAACCCTATATAAACACCAATAACCTACTGCATGCTGTACTTTTAGCTCTAGACTGTATTTTTATATGTTTATCTCAGCATATGCTGGGTTTGGGCATTAAGTGCAAATAAGCTGTATGTATGTGTTTATGAATGACTGCTGGAAAGTTATATATGTTAAATCTGTATTACACAGATTTTACACAATGTTGGCAGTTATCATTATTGCTTGGAATTTCTGCATATGTGATCATGGGATTTGCACAAAAGCTGCATTACTCAAAGGCATTTAAGGTATTTTCATTTTGGTTAACCCACTTTACAGATGTGTGCTTGTATGAATATACTGCTATCCTCTAATGTAGCATTCTACTTACTAAATATGCCCTGTAGACATATCTACCCCACAAAATGATGCTGCTTTAAGGTCTTGTGTTTTTCTACTGCTGCTGTGTTTTTTTTTGTTTTTTTTCAGCTGGACGTCAATTTTCCTTGAAGTCCAAGTTATGCATCTGTATCAGGGCTGTCAGAAATAAAATAATCAGAATGTTGTGTAATTAATCATATTTGTCTTATGTGCTTAAATTGTACCTTCCATTTGTAAAGCATTACATTTTTACTTATTACTTTAAATGTAAACATTGTTTTCATAATGTAAAAAACAGTAAAAAGTGTTTTAGCAAAAGGGCTAAAATCATGAATTCTATCATAGCAGTGAACTTGTGTGCTGCTATGATAAAATCCAATTTAGTCAAGTCTAACAGGTCAGACGCTGACTTGCAAAGGTGGTAACCTATGATACCACATTTAAAGTCACTCAGCTCCTTAGTAGGACCAATTGTATCGCCAGTGTCTATGGAAGCTATGGCCATGTGCTTTACTTTATATACCTGTTAGCAATGGGTGTGGCTTTAACACCCAAACCTAATAGTTAAGAGGGGTGTCCACATACTTTTGGCCATATAGCGTATTCTGACAAGACAAGATTTTAACAAGAAAATGACAAGAATTGTGAGTAAATTTTAGATAGAAAGGACAAGGAGAATTAAAATATATGCTCTTATGCTACTGTGGTAAGCTGCTTGAGGCACAGCAACAAGAACATATTCCTGTTATTTTATGTAATAAACCTGTAACTAGAATTGTTTATAATGACACGGAGTCACCTCTTTTTAGTTTAGTGTAGATTTATTGTGTGTAATTTAAATTTGGGAAGTTCTCACTTTATACAGTTCTTCACTGCAAGAAATGCAACTTGAAACTCTATTGCACAAAAATAAAGCCAACCATCAGTTATATGCAGAAGTGCTTCAGAGTTCTGTGGTCCTGAGCACAAAGAGAAAATGGTTAATTCAGAGTGTTAATAGCAAAAGATCAAAAGCCAACATTGGTCATGATTTGGTGTGCATCAGTGCACTTGGCATGAGTGACTTGCATATGTGTGAAGGTATCATTGATGCAGAGGTTTATACTGGGATTTTATGAAAACATAATCCTCGATTGAAATAACATCTTTGCCCGAGAAGTTTATGGTTATTTCAGCAAGACAATACCAAGCCGAATTCTCCACTCACATCAACAGTTTGATTTTGAAGACGCAGTCTGTTTCCTATTGAAAATGTATGTTGCATCATGAAGAGGAGAATCGGCAGCCAAGAACTGCTGAGTAGATGAAGTCTTAGATCTAGCAGGAACGGGCAAAGATTCCTCATGCAAAACTGAAATAATTAGTATTCTCAGTTCCTAAACGATAAAAAGAAAGGCGATGTAACATAGTGGCAAACGTTTTTGAGTGTTTTGCATGCATGAAACTTTATATTTTTATTTTACAAAATACATTTCAATTGGTCAGTGAGAATCTGGAAATCTTTGTACTTTTGTCAGCTGAATGAATCTTCACAAGAACTAACAAATCACTTGTTAGAGAAAAAAACAGAAAGACGTTTGTGTATTTTTACCCTTTGTGAAAAAAAATAACAATGCAGCTTGCAGAAACCTTTTAGGAAAAAAACTACAGAATTCTGAACTTCTGCTTTACATATTCCTACTGTCGATAAGGCAGTGTTCCCAATCCTGGAACTAGAATAACCACTGCCTTGTACGTTTTAATGTTTTCTCTGCTCCAACACACTTGATCAAACACGAGTTAATTAACAAGCCCCTCATGAGCTGAAGTGGGTGGGTTGGGAACAGGGTAAACACCATGAGTCCGCCAATACCAATGTTTGGGAACCTGTGTACTGCGGTAAACGACAACACCCTAAATGACAGAGATAGTCACAGGCTAATACAGAACATGACTCATAACACTTTGATGCCCCGGTTTCTTTGCTGGGCCAGCGATCCATACTGGCCCGCAGTGTTGTTGAATAGTGTTGTAAATGGAGGAAGCCCCGCCTAGACTATGTGCAGTGCTGACGTGCGTCGGGGTCTCACGTGACTCCCGTGGAATGTTAACAATGCAGTAAGTGTCCAACTTTGTACTGCATTTCTAAATCTGCCGAGAGGAGCAAGAAAATGGAGGACGAGCTCAGCATATTTAAAGTGTGCTTTTTATGAGTCCAGTCAGGCCATCGGCATTCAAGTAACCCATGTCAAAAGAACACAACTTTACTTTATTCCCTGTACAGGATTTACATTTCTATCACATGGTAAGTGCCTCAAAAGCTTTACCACTAGAGCGAAATGTTCGGTCGGTCGTGTGTGTTTGTGTGTGTGTGTGTGTTTTTTCCTCCGTCGTGGTTTGTGTAGAATCGGTGTTAGAACTTGGGGTTGGTTTGGGAGCGCAGCAGGCTGTAGTTTCTCCCTCAGTTGGAATGTCGAGCTGCTTCAGCGGATCTGCGTTCCTGTCGCTCCATTCGGCCAAAGAGCTCAAACTGCAGGCTCCAGGAAAAGGCCCCTAACTAACTCTCTCCTCCGGTCTGAAGAGCCTAACTAAAGTGCCTCTAACGTGGAAGAGTCAATAAACAGCAATACCGGGTGCCTGCTTTTGCTTATTAACTTATTCACTGCTGTGAACCCTTCACCCTTTTATTAGTTTGGTGCGAGTTAGTGAGATGTGGCTTTAGACTTCTTCGGCAACAGCAGACTCAGTTTAGTGAAGCTGGCTTGGTTGAACTAGTGGGTGTTTAGGAAATGGAGAAAGAGACGTTTTAAAGGCTCTGAAAACTTGTGTGTTTCTGTAATAAATGAAATGCAAACAATGTGAGCCTTCAGTGTTAAAAAAAATTTAAAGCATGTTTTGCCTAAAAAAACAAACTTTATTCATCATCATTATTATTAATAATAATAGTTTCTGTGGTAGAATCACTTAAGGTGATTCATGGATCTTTCCTAGTAAACAGTGTTTGTGTGTAAATAACGTGTTGTTTGTTAGATTTCTAGTGTAGAAGGTAATATGTTCAGTAGATGCATTTTAGGTGGGTGGTGATAGTCACATGTTCCAGTACCTCAAATTGCCCAGTGCAGCCCCAGTATTACTGTTTTCATAGTGGAATTTGTCTGAATAAGCGAGTGAGACTGATGTAATGACTGATTGTTGCTTTTACCTTTTGTGCATACTGGTTGTGTGTTGTGTACACTGTGGTTTCAGCTCTTTTTGTTTTTGCGGATTATTTAGGGTCAGCAGATGTGCCAGATGTTTATTACATTTCTCACAGTGAATTTCATAGGCTGATGTAAACATTGTGTAAATGGTAGCTGCTGTGCAGAGTGAGTGTTCCTGTTCCAGTGCCCAGAAAAACGACTGTTAAGGGTACAGGGACATGTTGATTTTATGCCAAGCATTCCACATGCAAGATTAGAAAACAACCTCGAATACTAACATGGGATACAGTGAGTTGTGTTTTCAGTCTTTGTTTTGAGGGGAAAAAAGCTTCTTGAGGTACTGATATAACATACTGACAATGTAAAATATGTAGAAAATTATTGTTTCCTTAAATAAACATTAAGAGTGTCCGGGTGCGATGGGATTTGATATGATCAGTCATTTTTATGCACTTCTGTTC
Source organism: Arnoldichthys spilopterus (assembly GCA_037974385.1). Classification (NCBI taxonomy): domain Eukaryota; kingdom Metazoa; phylum Chordata; class Actinopteri; order Characiformes; family Lepidarchidae; genus Arnoldichthys; species Arnoldichthys spilopterus. The sequence goes on along the minus strand of JBBPDA010000003.1, from coordinate 10,201,751 downwards.
ATTTGGTAGTAGTCCCTTTATAAGGTTTACATTCTGATCTCTGGCTTGATTTGAATGAAGTGCATCTACTGAACATATTACGTACTGTAATATTATAAGCCTGGAACATAATGCTTATTAAAGTACAGCATCCTATTTACACACCATTACTCAGCTCTATTTACTTTTTAAGCTCCTTGAATTGAACTAAGCAGAGACACATATAGCTGTTACTATTGAATGGCATGCCTGGTTCTACACTGTTCTGCTTTGTATCCATTAAAAGTCATCTCCAGGGAGATTGTGGGATATCCTGGGCTGTTTAATATTGATATGCATTAATAAAAACCATTGATAATCTGTTCTTGATTAATAAGTTCTGGGTGACCTGATGATTGTATTATCAATGATGATGATGGTGGAGGTAACGCAAGCCTGATTTGTGATCCCTGAATACACCAAGAACCGATAAGTATTTTAAGGTTCTCTGTTTGATAACTTGAAAAGTTAAATTTTGGACACCTGCACCTGGCAGTTAAGTGTGTATGATCTTTTTTACCAATGAATTGCCCTCATGTCTGATCAGCTGATCTGGATCTTACTGTAACTCTGATGTACTGTTTAAGTGAATATTTCATGAACTCGAACAAACTATCTGAAATGTATTTGGTTATAATCATAGAGAGCTTACAATGATTTGGAAGAACTGCCTTTAGCTGTATGGGAGGCACCCAACAATCTTGACTGAAGTGTTGTGGATTCTCATGTCTGTCATTCCTGTAAAACAGAGAGCTACAGTGAGCTTTTGCTCCAAGTCTGATATATGACAAGTTTAAACTGGGAATGTGTTCACATCGGTACATCCTAACTTCAAACTTAGTGTCTGCATGGAGCAATGTACATAACTTTTTATTGAAGACTTACAGTTGTATACAAAAGTTTGGGTACTTCTTGTCAAATGAAATGTTTTTTTGTTTTTTTTTCTAAGTCAAAATAAGTACACATCCTTTAAAGGGAACACACAATTACTGTTTATGCTGTATTTGACATACTAGAAATAAATCAAATATTAATATGTATACTTTATACAATATGTTAAACTCAAAATAAATAGATATTGTGCGCTAAAATGTGAAGGGAAAATGCCATATTTAAGTGTGTTCTCTGATGCGAATACTGATTTTCACAACATCAACAGACTCCGAATGTTTTGGGTGTTTGGTATAGTTTAGAAGAGTCTTATGGAAAGTATTTAGAGGTGGTAGAGAAATATCAATATATTGTATCATAATATTTTTGTCATGATATGTATTTAATATTATAATTTTAAACTTTTGTTATTTTATTTACTTGACACTCGAAAAACATTGCTTCTGAAGTCCACAAGATGGTAAAAGACATTATTCTACTTTTGAGTCACAGTAAAAGTCACTAAGATGGCTGCAGAGACTCCTATACTCCTATAGCATGCCACCTGCTTTTAGGTTTAAAAATGTATATGATCGTCACCCAAATATTGTGAAAGTACTGAATCTCTATGGCAATTCTCACCCCCTAAGGTTCTTATAGTATATATTTCAAGCTGGGTTTGCATGCAAGCTTGAGTTTAGTTTTATCTTTTTAAAGAGACACACTGACACAGTTAATTACTCACAATCTCAGTCATCGCGATGCCTGTCTAGGACACCGTGCAGCATGCTACAAACGCTTAATAAATAAAATAACTAGGAGTTATTCTCTTCCTTGTGAGTAAGACACCACTAAAGTGTATTTATTTGTTGGTTTATTTTAGGATGCTGGTCTTGTGATGAAATGATATCAGTTTGCTTGTGGAATGGAATTCTTGGTGCTCAGACTCATTGCTGGAAGCATCACAAGAATGGCAGCTTAGGATAAAGATCTTGGAGATTGAGCAACTTGCTTACATCTGGGAGCAAGGCACCCCCATCGTGTTTGTGCAGTGTTACCTATTTTTGACATCAACGAACCAGAAAACAAAATTCAGAAGCAAATGTATATCTCCTTTTCAAGTGCCAATATCATCTATTGTTTTCATGTTCTGATGTTGCCTTCAATATATGATTGGAATGAAAGGAGAGATCTATGACTAGTAAGGGAAGAGAATTCTGAGAAATTGGGGTGGAGTTCTGGGCGGCTTCTAGATAAGCTAGATGACCAATTACCCTTTAATGAACAAAAATAAGGCTGAATGAAGACTCTGGAGTGTGTGTGTGTGGGGGGGTGTTAATGTTGGTCGTGGTTGGCTGTAAATTTTGTTACAGGAAATTCAAGGTAAATTTAGAGGATGTTTGGGAAGGAGGAGGAGCTTTAGTCATGGTTCTCCTACCAAACTCCAGTGATTTCATAACCCGGTCATTCACAATAGTTTAACAGCATGTAAGCTCTAAAATGTTTTTAACATACACTAATTTCACCTTTTTTCTTTGTTTTTGTGTAAAGGTAGTTACAGTAATTTAACCTGAAGGCTAGGCAGGGTAGGGCTTGGCAGTATACTGTTTCTTCTGTAATTTTAGCCATATTTATGGTAAACTATTTGATAGATACTGATCCACAATAGTGCTCAAAAATAGCCGTGCTTTTACATTCTTTTATTCTTAATCTTTATCCAATTTTATGCACTTGAGGTGTCAGGACCTGACAGTTAACTGTAGTGTATGTCATTAACTGAGTCCTTATGCATAAGTATTAAAAGCCACAAAAAATTGTAAAAAAAATTTCTATAAGCATTTGTGCATGATAAGTGCTTGCAATGTGCATTTAGGTGTGATTTTAAGAGAAAAAACAGTAAAAGCAGTCAGATCTAAACAAGTGGTCAGATATATCAGATATTCTTGTAGCTCAGAGTACCACTGGCCAGGCAGCCTAAGCTCATTAACTTTGCTAATGTACTAGCATACACTGACCTACACTACACCTGCACATACGTGCACAAAATAGAATAAATAATACAACTAGGAAAAAATGGTATTAATACTCCTCAAAGATTTAAAGTTGCATTGAAATGAGGAGACCCCAATTTGAAAGGAAGCAAGCAACACTTGTGGTTTCAAGTGCTACTGCCTTGTGACTGTGGCAGACACTGTGACCACAGTGTTATGTCATGAGAATGATTCCTTGACAAATTAACCTTATAGTTATGTCCGTGATTGTCTGTCTTGGTACACAGGGTCTTTTTGGATGATGTATTTTGTTAAGTCAATAATGAGTTTACATTAAGTGCAGTAATGCTAGGACTACTTTGTAAAACGAAACTCCTAAATGTCATTCATTTGCTAATCCATTTATATAGACAGCGTGTTTTGTGTTGAGCTAGGCCAGTGTGTGTTTCAGAAATTATTAATTATGGTTTATCTTCTTCAGAGAGAATCTCTGCTTGCGTCAGAAAGACACGTCTCTTTATCATTCTATCCTTGGCCTCAGGAGAGTAGCAGTGCAGTGTTGGAATGTCCACTATGTTCGTTTAAATAAACCAGTGCAAAGGTGCTAATTTCTGATCATCTATGGGTATTTCACACACTGGAAGGAGTGATGCATTGACTATGCTTGAGTGAATTTTGCTCCCCATTTCTACACAGATAAAGTATTTTAAATCCACTCACTGGTTGAGCTTTTGCATTGTTAGTGTGAAATAATGTCTGTTAAATGCACTCAAGTACACTGAGAGTACAATTTTAGGTTGCAGGTGTTCATGTTCTGTAACACATACACTCTGAGCATTTATCTCACATTTCCCTGCTCTGTCTTCACAGGCAAAGATGCAGACCAGGCCAGAATGGAACCAGTCCACACGCATGACCCCTTTCATGTCATGGGAAGAAGGGAAGTGTGACCCCTAAAAGGGGGGAGATGTGATCCAGTAGGAGTCCGAGCTGGAGAGCAAAGATCTGCTATATTTCCCACAAAATTCCCAATCTCCCTTCAAATCTGCCCCACTGCAGGGCCTTATCTATTTAGGTCAGACCCCTTTGTAGCTGAACCTTGTGTGTCTGAGATTTTTTTTCCTTCTAGCTCTGTTGATGCACTTGTGCACATGAGTAAGTAAGTACGTGAGCAAGTTTGCCATTGTGAAGTATTGGGGTTTGCTTCTAAGTTAGTGTTAAGTTCCCACTAGACCAAGTTCGGACTCATGAGGCCAAAAACTTTCCCCGCTGCCCCATACGTGGGCAACACACGCCAGCGCCTGCAAGAGATCAAGGAAGGACTGAAGCAGCCAGCTAAGCTGGTGAGCCAAGCCCTGCATGGGGGGAGTTCTCGAGGAGAAGGGGGCAGAGGTGGGGACTGTAAGGGTAAAGATCAGGCAGGAAGACAGCAGCAGCTCCGGCAGCCACAGAAGTTCAACAACTACCAGAATGCCCTGCGAGAAATCCGCAAGTCTTTGATGCCTTTTGCCAATGAATCAGGCCCAGCGTCCAGCTCTGCACACGCCAGTGGAGATGTCAATAGACAGATGCTACAGGAGTTGGTGAAAGCTGGATGTGACCAGGTAAGATGATTGCAGGAATATGCATGTGTTTTTGTGCACTAACAGGGCAGAAATGTCCCCATATGGTAGGAAAACTACAGAAAACTGAATAAGAAATTCTATTATTTTTGGTTTGGGTTAAGTATCTACAAAAGGGTAATTTTACAGGAGAAGTCAAATGTTTTTAATGCAAGTTGTGCATAACAAAAAAATTGTGAGCTGTTCTGGACCATTTGTGTTTGTTCACCATGAAATGATATATGGAAAGAGAAACACTGAAAAAATGGAGATAAGTAATTCTCTTTGGACAGTCTCTCTCTCTCTCTCTCTCTCTCTCTCTCTGTCTGTCTGTCTGTCTGTCTGTCTGTCTGTCTCTCTGTCTCTCTCTCTCTCTCTCTCTCTCTCTCTCTCTCTCTCTCTCTCTCTCTCTCTCTCTCTCT
>JBBPDA010000003.1:10175353-10190651 GCA_037974385.1 Arnoldichthys spilopterus | reverse complement strand
AGTGTGTCCTCAAAAGCAGTCTGGGCTGAAATACCCTTTAGATCTTCTGCATGAACGAGCGGCAGAGAGGCAGATATATCTGATCTCACAAAAAAGACTGAATTCAAACTGAACTGTTTTTGCAGCTTACTGTAATTTGCATATATAGACTAAGGACTAAATGAAACATTTTAGTAAAACATGCTTAAATGCAGTCTGGAACACTTGGCTTTCCATGACATGTGCCCTTGAAAAGGATCTTTGTCTCAATGCATGGTTTACCTAGGCACCCTTTAATATTCTGTATGTATTTGATTTTTTGTGAAACAGGAAATGGCAGTACGTGCATTGAAACAAACTGGCAGTCGTAACATAGAAGCAGCTTTGGAGTATATCAGTAAGATGGGCTACCTGGACCCTCGTAATGAGCAGATTGTGCGTGTCATCAAACAGACTTCCCCAGGTCAGTGAAATTATTATCCGTGCTGTACATATATTTATATATAACACTTATTTCAAATTATGCAAAGGAATCATGTTTTTTGGGTATAAATAGCTACTTAAAGCTAATTTACATTTATACTTTCCACCTTTGTAGGTAAAGGTGGCATGCAGAATTCAATGGACCACAGACCAGCGATGGAGGCCTCCAGTGAAGGTGCAATGCCTCCTTACCACCAGATGGGAACACCGCTGTATGAGGGAGCCAGCTATGGGGCAGAGGGAGAGATTGCACGTCCATATATGGGTGGCCCACCTGTCATGAACTACATGATGCCACCCACCAGCTCAGCACAGGGTCCTGCAATGGGGAACCCTATGAGTCGTCCCCCCAGCATGGGTGCTTATCCTTCAGGCATGGCTCCTCAAAATGCCCAGGGGACACCCATGTACCCCTCTGTCCCTGGCCAACAAAAGGGATATGCAGGAGGAATGGATCAGACCATGATGGCCTACAGTGTGCCTGGTCCACCTATGCAGCTTCAGTCCCAATCACCAAATGGGCCTGGCCCCCATTATGAATACAGACCTATGATGGAGCCAACCAGCTATAGTATCAAACGGAGTGCTTCCTTCCAGAACAAGATGCCCCCTCTAGCACCAGACAACTATGTCAATATGCAAGCCAAAGGGGCTTTGGGCCAAAATGGTGGTGGCTACCCTCCCAACCTTTACTTACCTCCTCACTCACACCCCCGTCAGGCCAGCCCAACTTCACACCAAGTCCACATGATGTCACGCTCCCCTGGAGGAGCAGCTGCAGTGGCTATGGGTCCAGAGTTCTCGGATATCCCCCAGGGTCTTCTAACGCCTTCCCGGGCCAGTCTCAACCTTGACCTTTATGACCACCACTGGGCAGGAAGTCAAGGCCCAGAGGCAGCACCTCCAGCCAGACAAACACAGGGGCCCTTCAGGGGAGAGGTTCGTGTCCCCAGCAGGACCAACTCCTTCAACAACCACCAAAAGGTCAATGTAAGACAGGCAATGCCCCCTACAACAAGTGTCGCTGGCAAACAAGAGGCTAGCATGGGCCCTCCAAACACCATCACTGCAGTGACCTCTCCACCCATCCAGCAACCTGTTAAGAGCATGAGAGTCATGAGGCCAGAGCCCAAGACTGCTGTTGGGCCGTGTCACCCAGGCTGGCTAACTGCCCAAGCCCAGGATGCTCCTGAGACTCATGGGTACTTGCCTGATGAAAACTTTACCATGGAACCCAACCAGGAGCCTCGATGTCCACCACCACCTTACCCCAAAACTCTGCTCCTATCTGGAGCAACAGCAGGACCAGAAACAACACCTTTGGAAGGTGGGGCCATAGCTGGAGCTCCAGAACACAGTGCCAGTGCCCCAAGCAGGCCTGTCGCTAATGCTGCAGCAGGTAAGCAAGAGGAGCCGGTCACCAAAGAAAAGTCTAAGCCAGGAAAAGGAGAGAAGGCTGTGAAAGATAAGAAGCAGATTCAGACCTCACCAGTACCTGTGCGAAAGAATGCTCGCGATGAGGAGAAGAGGGAGTCACGAATCAAGAGCTATTCTCCATTTGCCTTTAAGTTTTACATGGAGCAGCATGTAGAAAATGTTATGAAGACCTACCAACAGAAGCTCAATCGCAGACTGCAGCTGGAGCAAGAGATGTCTAAGGTAAAAGATTCTCTTGCTTAGCCATACAACTTGTACTCTGTAATTCTAATTAGACATATCAATGGGCAGAAATTGAATAAAAAGTGGCGTGTGTGTTTATACATATATATGTGTGTGTGTGTGTGTGTGTGTGTGTGTGTGTGTGTGTGTGTATGTATGTATATATATATATATATATATATAACCTTCCATTGTTTCCTCCTCTTGTACTCGCAACCTTTTTATTATCTTCACTTCTAGGCTGGACTTTCAGAAGCAGAGCAGGAGCAAATGAGAAAAATGCTGAACCAGAAAGAGTCCAACTACAACCGACTGCGGCGTGCCAAAATGGACAAGTCTATGTTTGTGAAAATTAAGACACTTGGAATTGGAGCCTTTGGCGAGGTGTGTCTGACGCGTAAGGTGGATACAGGCGCTCTGTATGCCATGAAGACTCTCCGAAAGAAAGACGTCTTGAACCGTAACCAGGTGGCTCATGTTAAAGCAGAACGAGATATCTTAGCGGAGGCTGATAACGAGTGGGTTGTCCGTCTATACTACTCATTTCAGGATCGAGACAGCCTGTATTTCGTTATGGACTACATTCCTGGGGGAGACATGATGAGCCTACTGATCCGTATGGGGGTTTTCCCTGAGCCACTAGCCAGGTTCTATGTGGCTGAACTCACACTAGCCATCGAGAGTGTCCATAAAATGGGCTTCATCCACAGAGACATCAAGCCTGACAACATACTCATTGACCTGGATGGACACATCAAGCTGACTGATTTTGGCTTATGCACAGGGTTCCGTTGGACACACAATTCAAAGTATTACCAGAAAGGTGAGAAAGGACAGTGGTAATTAACATTTAATGTAGGACAAGCATCAGTAAATAAGAGGTGCCTAGAAAGAATTCCGATGTGAAGAATCCTGTTTCTTTCTTTCATTCGACTTTTTTTTAAAACCACACTATGTCCACAGGGAACCACATCCGCCAGGATAGTATGGAACCAAGTGACTTCTGGGATGATGTGTCTAACTGTCGCTGCGGTGATCGGTTGATAACACTGGAACAGCGGGCAACACGTCAGCACCAGCGCTGCCTTGCACACTCGCTGGTTGGCACACCCAATTATATTGCCCCTGAAGTGCTACTGCGGAAAGGTAACAAACTGTTTTCACAAACAGTTTTTGTGCTCTGTAGTTAAAACTGATTTAAATTTGTTTCTCTTTATTGATTAAACTTTTTTGTATGCAGGATACACCCAGCTGTGTGACTGGTGGAGTGTGGGAGTGATTCTGTTTGAGATGCTGGTGGGCCAGCCCCCCTTTCTTGCTCCAACCCCTACAGAGACACAAATCAAGGTTAAGAAAATTTCATTATGCATAAATATATCTTGAAAGAAAATATATCTTTTGTCTTAAATCTCCTAAATGTAAAATTTATATTAACTACATCTGTATATTGTGTAATTTTTGCCCTTAGTCACATAATATTGGCCATCAAACACTTTACTCAGCTAGGTATCAGTCAAACAGAATTATGTTTTCAAATGCTATTTTCATAAAATTGGAAAATACGTTCGTAATCAGTTTATAGTTTTTTTTTTAATTATTATTTATTTATCCTGCCTTTATAGTATTGAAAATGCTAAATGTCCATAAATATGGTATGTATTGTTCGATTATTTGCATTTGCACTAACATATTTACTACCCTCCAAACTATTGAGCTTGGTTATTTCAGCAACATCCATTGCTACCTGGTATAAAATCAAGAACATTATGAGGCTGAGGCTGTCTTTCAGGCATGGGGCTCTGCCAGTTAGTTCAAGTGAAGTGTAATGTTAATGCTACAGTATACAGAGACATTTTAGACAAATTAATGTGCAAAAAGCGAGGTTCATAAAAAACATGATTTGACGAGTCTGGTATAGTGGAACTCCTAGGCCTTCACACAGCCTGACCTCAACCTAGCTGAACACCTTTGGGGAAAAAAAACTGAAATGTTTGTTTTGAGATAGACCTTCTTGTCAGACATCAGTGACCTCACAAATGCTCATTTCTGACTGAATGAACACACATTTCTACAGATACACTCCAAAATTTGTAGACCACCTTCTCAAAAGGGCGGAGGCTATTACAGCCACAAAGGCAACTCCACATTAATGCCCATAGTTTTAGAATGATCGGGTCACAAACCTTTGGACAAATATGTATATGTATGTATGCATGATCATATCGTTGTTATGCTATACAATTTACAATACCTTAAACAAATCCTAATACACTGCTTATGCACAATGTGCAGTTACCTTTCTAGGATTTAAGTTAGTAAATTTGCATCTTCTCTAGGGGCAGCTGCAGTGCTGCTTCATGCTAGTGTTTCTTCAGTTTAGAGGTTTGATGCAGATATTCTGTAGTTTTGTTTTAACAAAACCTGTTGTCACCATTCTCAGGTGATCAACTGGGAGAGCACGCTGCAGGTGCCCCCACAAGTGAAACTCAGTCCTGAGGCCATTGACATCATTGGACGTCTCTGCTGCTCAGCGGAGGAGCGCCTTGGGGGTAACGGTGCTGGCGAGATAAAGGCCCATCCTTTCTTCGCCCAGGTTGACTTCTCCAGCAACCTTCGCACTCAGCTTGCTCCTTTTCGGCCTAAGATTGCCCACCCAATGGATACTTCCAACTTCGACCCTGTGGAGGAGGAGGGTGCTCCAGGGGCGTGGAGTGACAGTGGAGACAGCACTCGTGCTTGGGATACCCTCTGCTCTCCAAATGGCAAACACCCAGAACACGCCTTCTATGAGTTCACCTTCCGCAGGTTCTTTGATGACAATGGCTGTCCATTCCGCTATCCTAAACCCCCTGAAGAGATACAGGGACCCCCTGGCAGTAGTGGGATGAGCTGCTTGGGTCCTGAAGAAGAAGAGGAGGAAGAAGAAGAAGAGGAACAAGGAGAGGGTTGTGAGCCTGTATATGTGTGAGACGTGGTGAGAGGATCTGCGTTCTGCTGTAGAATCAGCCAGTATAGACATCATTGCAGAACACACAAGCCATCCTGCTTTTTCTCAATGGTGTGTTTATGGTTTGGTTGCAAAGGAGAGAAGATAATATAGCAAGATGCAAAGAGAAAAGTAACACCATGCAAAATGCATTTTATTACTCTAACACAATCCTGCAGGATCTTTTATTTGTTCAAGGATATATGCTTCTTACTGAAACTGCAAGCTGGGACCAAGAATGTCACATAATCTAGGAACATGGATAAAAGAATCTGATTCTGCAGATAGCAAAGACATACCATTTGTGGATCTCAGTCAGAGCACTCCATTCTTATGGTCTACTGTGTCCCATTCCTTGATTCTTCAGCTGTGTGCAGGCTGAGAGCTCCAGTGTGACACAGGATGTTAACGCCTCCTCCGTGTCTCTCATAGCGGCAATGTCGACACAGCCATTCCTAATTCCAGAGGAGCAACTGTGATCATGTCACTGGGAGCACTACAGGGCTGAACCTGCAGTGGTGGTGTTAATAGGTGGCTAATGACGGTCTTTTTTTCTTTCTATCTTATGACCAGACAGTTTTTTATAAAAATCCTTTAACCCTGCTTAATTAAAAAACATGAGCCCACATACTTAGATATACAACTCCTGCTGCATATGTTTGTTGCATAATTATTTAGCCATGAAAACAAAAAGGCTTAAGAGGTCAGAATAAGCCTGTTTGGAGTCTGCTCACAGCAGAAATATTATTATACATACATTAGGACAAGATATGGCTCAGGTTATTTCCCTCTATGTTGTGAGGAAATTTGTGTATAAAGTACAGAATATTTTGATTCACAAATGATTTTCTGATGCCTCCTAGTGGTGTAGTAGTGGTTTAAAATCGCAGTTAGAGTAAAACTCTCTGCTGCTTGAATTTTGTACTTCCACCAGCAGAAGTGTTTCACCAGATAATCTTTCAGACATTAAAATCTTGATATAACAGGTCAAAATATGTTCACATCAGACACCTAATCAATTTTTGTATGTCTATATGCATGTGCTATACAAATATGGATGCTTTTATCTGCATCTCAAACTTTTTTAAGATATGGCCTTGCTGCTTTAGAGCTGGATCCATCTCTGTGTCAACTTGTGTTTCCAATAACCATTTAGAAGTAACTGCTTTCCAACATCCAGCATGTATTACTAGTAAGCATCCAAGTGTCTGGGCCTGTGCCATAGTATGAGCACCTGGGTGTATTTTTCACACCAGCTTTAAATACATTACATCATGTTATTTGCTTTAATGTTCAAGCGTTTTCTGTAAGTAATGTATTTATTTGAAATAAGGAGGTCTTAAGAATCAGGGGAGTTATTGTTCTTGTAGATCCACTGGCAAGACCTAGACAGGATACCTGTTCAACACATGAAATACAAAGTTGGCAGAAGTGGCAAAATTTGAAGTCACACCACCATCTTAACATGTCCACACACCAATATACTACACTACGCAGTATTATTAACAGGCAGTCTTTGACTGAAGTACGAACAGGATCTTTTCAGTCAGTAATGACATGAGTTAGGAGAACGGTGAAACTAAGTGGCAAAAGAAATAAAGAAATGTATGTGATGGTATGACTATGTGCAATACAGAAAATACATGATCTAGTTTTCTTATCACACAAATAGCCTTTTCCACTTTATTACTGAGATACACAATGTAAAAGTATATATATTAGTTTATGTATTTTCAGTATAGTTACCTGACCCAATGCTGCTCATTGTTATTGATGTTACAAAGTTCATTATCATCATTCATTCATATATGCTTTCATTTTTTTTCTATTTTTGTAAAAAGGAAAGTGTGGTGTTGGTTGACAGTGTAATTGATGCGGGACGTGACAAACTGTGTGCCTTCTAATGAATGTGTGGGTGTGTCCACCACATGCTGATCAGTATTGAGGATGAGATGGAATTGTGCCATCTGCCTTCACTCAGGCTGGTCCTGAATGTTTGGGAGAGGGCATTTAGAAGAGGGTGAAGAAATGAAAGAGAAGAGATATCCGATTGGAGTGAAAATAAGTTATGAACTGAGTTATTAAAATGTTGAAGGAGTTGTAATAGGATGAGGCAGGGTTGACAATTCATTTCATGTGCTTGTTTTTTAATCTCACATAAGATGATGTGATGGTGGCCATATTGAATTTTATAAATACTGTAAGTCCATTTGATTTTGTCAGTGATATTTTTGTGATAACCAATTTGCAATGAGTAATTGTACAAAATATTTTATGTACCAACATTAACTTTGATGCTAATTGACAATCGGTGATGATCTTAACTGTCTCAAATGTGTAAACCAAGCAGATTCGTCAACATTATTGAACCATCCCTTATAACAACTGATACACTGAATGGAAGAACCCAAGTCTACAATCTATGATGCATGTATGTACCCCTGATTTTGAGCATATTTAAGTTAAAATATTAGTGACAATTTACAGTGTTCTTCCATATGCAATTTTCTATTGGCATCATACCTTTTGTCCCAGTGAGACTAATTTTGTGGACTTTGAAAGCTGAAGTGCTCAGTAGAGCCTGACAGCAAATGTGGCAGATGTTCTGCTAGCCCATGTTCATCAGGATGGACCACTCAGTGAAGAATTTAGCATTTTAGGAGACAGTCCTCATAGAGTCTGTTTTAGAGGTCATGTGTGAGTGTTTGTGTGATGTTTTGGTTGGATTTTCTGTACTTTTAAAAGTGCTGACTGACAATCTTTGATTGACTATAATGTAATCTGGTAATGGGACTTTCTTTTGTGTGCCTTTTTTTTGTATTTCAGTGCTCAAATGGGGTGGGACTTCTTTTTGACTTCTGTGATCTTCCTTAATGTATTATATAATACAGTTACTATTGGATATATATATTTATACAGATATACATATTTTTTGTATCTTTATTATTTGTAATTTTTCTGAGCTAACTTTTGAACCTCTGTGTCTACAGTATTACAGACAATAAACATTTGGATTCATATCTTTTTTTTACATATATGTATGAACCAAGAATTTGTTAAAAAAATGCTTTCACTGTTCTCACATGTGTAAATGTATATGTCTAAATTAAATTAAATAAATCATCCTGTTGTTTTTATTATTGCTAAATGTGGGCTCTACGCAGAAATAATTACCTTACCATTGTTACTGGATTCTTCTGAATTGATTTGAAGGGTTTACCTTGACATCTGTTTACATCTGCTCATTTAAATTCTTCAAAATAAAGGCATTTACGAAGAGGCAATAAACTTGAATAGGACACGTATAGCATTTCACACAATAATGAAGAAATAGAATAAGTAAACATAAAGGAAGCTTTTGTGTTAAAATGTGAATGGAAAAAGGTGTCCCACTCTATTGATACACCTGTTACATTCAAACTGAAGGCAGTTTCTCATCATGAGAGGGTCAACCTGTGCTATTTATTTGGTCTTATGTACCAAAAATAGTCCTGATGGCACATGGTTATGGTCTAATCTTTCTATGGCCTTTAGCTGTTTTTGTTGTTGTTCCTATAGGACAGATATAAGTAAATGATTAAACAGACAGATGTGTAATGATGTAATTCATTTTAGTACATAAGCTGTACAGACTGTGATGTACATTTTGAAACACACTGCAAACATACAACATTACATACTCAACTATTTTCATGAAATCATTTTTCCATTACATGGGCTCGAGTAGTCGCCGCTAATTGTGGGGAAACTAGCAAATAAATATATATAGAGGTATATTAACAAATATAACCTTTGTTGTTGTTTGATGATTGATGAAAAGTGCCACTTTGAGCTCTCTTGTTAGAAGACTCTGTTCTCTTACATAAACTCGGGGGCTGCTGGACCCGTTAGCCTGCGTTACTGCTGCCTCATTCCCAGCATGCAGCGCATGGCGCGTCATTGAAGAGAGACCATGATGGCGGCGGTCGGTGCACCAGAAGTGATTTCACAGCTGGAAAGCGCTGCCAAAGTTTTAATGGTGAGAAACAATGGCGTTGCTTTTTCATCTGTGGTACTCTAAAACTGTCCATCGTTAGCCTGGTCGTGAGTGGTGGAGGTAGGAAGTTGTTTTGTGAGGTAGCCTGGGGGCTGGAGAGCGATGCGTGGCGGGCTGCTCTGTGCTCTCCAGCCCGCAGAAGCCCCTGAGTCGCCCGCGGTGCATCCGCCAAGAGCCCTAATGAAGGATGCACTGCATACTCTAGCGAAACACGTAGAGAAAACTCCATCCTTAAGCCGCTGCTGTAGTCGATATCGACGCGAGCGTGTGCTTTGCACTCATGGTAAAGTGTAGAGCAGTTCAGGAGCATCCCTCCCTGCTCGGCTAACTAACGCAGAGACACGCTGTTGATTCAGTCCCGGGCTCATCCATGATTGCGCATGTTTTTAAAGGCAAAGTGTGACCCGGCTCAAAGTAGCTAGCGAATTTAAAACTTCGATCTGCCGGGTTTTGGCCAGTAAACCTCATCGTGCGTGTGAACCACACGCTAATTACCCAGCGGCTGACCTAAGAGTGGGAAGCTGTAGCTAACTTAGCTGAAAAGTTTAGAGCGGAACAGCATGGGCAGTTGTAGCTTGGCTAACAAAACCACCTGGCATGAGCCGCTAGCCTGGTGCTGAGGCTCACATCACTTTTCCTCCCCTCAGGTGATCCTCATAGACAGGCAGGCAGTCTTTACGTGAAATATGTCCTGCATTTAGACATAGTGTTATTGGACATCATTATAGTCAGTTCGCTGTAATTTGAAGCGCAGTTTCGCGCTGATCCCTCCACATCGACTCATACAGATCAGGCGTAGTCAAACCAATTTAGGCCAATTTTATTAAAATCACACCACCTTAACGATGTAGATCACTTTGCAGAACTATGGTGGTGTTGTTTTCACAGTTATTTCTTTATGCTTTTCTCTCAGTTGTGGCAGATCGTACAGAATAGTCCCTAAAGAACAGCTCCGTCCAGTGACATCAGACCTCCACTGTTCATGAAGAGCTAAACATGCCCTCTCACTATAGCTCATGATAAAACGTGTCACTGTTTGAACCACCAGGTTTTTTAGTTTCTTAAAAATTTCTGGTAGAGCTGAGCAGTATGACCACATACATTAGAAGACAAATTACACCCTGTACATGCTTTTCTGAGTATATTGTGCATATCCGTACTTAACACTGACCTCCCTATTTCATTACAAACAGCATAATTAACTCTTTACCTGTAATAAAATATTATATAAAAAATAATCATGCTTCTAGGTTTAGATTTTTTTTAAATAATGTGGGACTCCTGTCATTTTTTTCAATTTAGATTTCAAAAATAATGATGTGAATATTTATTGAAGTCTTTAGATATTCAAATTGTTATATTGCCCACAGCTAACATTAACATTGCCCACAGCTAACATAACAACCATTCCAAAATATTGTCAGTACAAATACATATTGCAATATATATAGAGCAATATGTATATAGCAATATGTATTTGTACTGACAATATTTTTGAGTGTTTGGTTTTATCCATTCCAACATTCAGATGTTCAAAAGAAATAAATACTGCAATATTTTTGTTGTACTCCTCCCTAAGTCTGACTGATACCTATAAATGAATCATTTGATATTGGCTTAATAACTTCTTAATTTGACTTTCTTTACTTTACGTTTGCAACAGGCTAATATATAATCCATAAATAAGAGTACAGTGGTGGTTCAAATCTAATTTTCAGATTAAATTAAATATTTATTATACTTTTTTCAGATAATTTAACTCTGCATTATTTTCTGTAACTTGTTCTGTGTATACACTTTAAATGATGTAACTTGCTTTCCTATTTAGAACTGTGTGCAACAGTGAATGCAACATTGGTGGTCTTAAAGATATTACATGTGGCTTTTTTATTGGTAACAGTTATGTGAGTTTAAAACAAGCTAAATCCTAGCACAAAAAAGCAGGGTAAATTATCAGCAAATAAGTAATAGGTTGCCAATATTTTGTGCCTTCCTAAATTGACATGTAGTCAATGAAAAAAAAGTATTTAAAATAGATCTTTTTCAAAGCGTCATATGGCAGTTGAAAATGTAAGATTTGTGACAACACTATTATAGAGCTTTAAAGATTATGCAAATGATGTACCTGATGTGTAATTACTACCTAGCACTAGGGTTTTAGTAGGAGTGTACTGAATTGGTGTCTACTCTGTGATTTACAGTATGTCTGCATCATCATGGCAGCTCATTAACAGTGTTTGCGTAGTTTAATGTTGAAGTGGGCTGAGCTCTTATAAAGGATTAATTTGTGAGGAGTGAATTATGGTGTGTTCCTGTGAATGGATTTTTGATACTCGTTCACTTTGCTGTTTTAATTCGGGATGAACTGTATTTATTACAGCACGATGGAATAGAATGTCGTATAGTGCTTTTCAGTGTAAACACATTTTCTTATTAAATTGGGGATGTGTTGTATTACTGTTGGGTGCACTTAAGGACATATGCATGTGATCTGTGTTTGTTGCAGGCACCGCCGTCCATGGTCAGTACAGAACAGAGGCAGCATGCAGAGCACATATTTCTCTCCTTCCGGAAGTCCAAATCACCTTTTGGTGTCTGCAAACACATACTTGGTAAGTTGGGCTGCAGGATATGGAAAAAACATCAGTTTTGCTATTAAACAGCTACATATTGTGGCATATTTTTCAGTTTTTTCAAGGCCCATATCACATTCCTCTAGTGAAAAAGGCCTGAAGTATGTAAGTGTTCTTAAAGACTCACAATTCACTTCCGGCGCCCCCAGCGAGTGGCAGCCAGTTACAGCAGCTCTGCTCATTTACGAGCTTTTTCTACTCTTTTCTATTTTTATTCTCTTTATGCTAATTTCCCACTTGTGGGACTAATAAAGGTTCCCATATCTTATCTTAATGTATGTGCACTACAATATTTACCGTTATTGTGAGATGTTTGGTATCGTGATACACAGTACGCTATTCTTAACACATCCTGGATTATCTTAGTACTTAAATAACACTGACCATCTGTATGGTTCATTATAAAGTGTGCCTAATTAGTCCTGTGTAATTGGATTTAGTGCAGAAAGGAATAAATGTTAACAAAAAGAACATAGTACCCAGAATTTTTCACAACAGTTTTCAAATGTGGCACTACTAGCACATTTTGTTTGTGTCCAAAAGTAATTTTTGAGCTGCAACAAGAAATCGGTGAAACCGATTAAAATGTATTATAATAATCGTTTTAGTGTTTTTCTTGTCTTCAGGAAAAGTAAAAACATTTTAGGCAAATCTGAGAAAAATTTGCCCAAAACCATCTGTAGAATAGAAGCATTTCACATTAAATTTGAGTAAGATGTGGGTTAGCTGCAAACTAAAAGCATGCATGGTTTTCTGGGGCATTGGCGTGCCAGAATGAGGAGGAACCTATGAGTGCACGCAGACAGACCAATGGAACAGGAGCAGGTGTATGAGAAGCAGAGAATCGTACACTTTTACTGTTAACAACAATCAGAACAAATTTTGCTCTGTTATCTGAAAGATATGTACAAATCAGTCTTGTTTGGCAACAATCACCACAATAATGAAAGAACACTCTGAAAACATGTTGGAACCAGGAAGGAAGAGATCTCAGCAGCAGGCTAAGACAAAATCTTAATGAATATGGTTTAGATCCACTGAAAGTGTTGCAATTTGAATTGAAGAATTGTTCTTCTCATTCTTCTATTCGCTGGTGATACTTGCGTTTACTTCACCATTGGATGACGTGTTTAACCAAGTTGTGTAGTACAGTAGAATAATACAGCAATGTCATGACTTTGACAGTCATTTTTGAGAGATTTTGAGAGAGCGAAAGCCTGTTGAACCATATGTTTTTTTCTTACCAAAAATTTAAATGCACCACTGTTGTTTGTAGGTGTGATTTGTGTAATGAATCTTGGACACTATATATAACACATTTTCCACTGCTGACACCAGAGTTACTCTCTCTCTCTCCCAGTAAACTACACACTTGATGTGGAACTTGGTTCTGAGTTTACTATCAAATCTTGTAACAGTGAGCGCACCGGTGGCTGTAAGTTTCAGACAATGACTAGTCACTTTATTGAATACGCCTACCATGAATCTACTACACTCATTGTCCATTTATCAGCCCATTTACCCTATAGGTGCACTTTGTACATAGCTCTGCTGTTGGAGTTGTTAACTACTTAACTGTCAGGCTGAGAATAGTCCACCAACCACAAAATATTTGTGCAGTATCAGCTAAATATCATCAATAAATTTGTATCTACAAGGTGGACCAATGGGACATTTTACTGCATAAAGATTGTTTAAGTGATGAACTGTTCTGGTTCTCGTTTTCTTAGAGACCAGTAAGGTTGACTATGTGCTGTTCCAGGCTGCCACGGCCATAATGGAGGCTGTGGTAAGAGAGTGGGTTCTGCTGGAGAAAAATAGTATCGAATCTCTCAGAACATTCCTTCTCACCTATGTCTTACAGAGACCCAAGTAAGTGAAGTACTGATGAACATGAAAACTGAATTTCTTCTAGGAAGTGCTCATTGCCTCATTGGGCTTTATTTTGAATTATTCGTCTTCCCTTTTTAAATTTGCTGATCGACTTCCCTGTGCATTCTTCTTCTGCAGCCTACAGAAGTATGTTCGGGAGCAGATCTTGTTAGCAGTTGCAGTCATAGTAAAGCGTGGCTCCTTAGATAAATCTATCAACTGTAAGAGCATTTTCCATGAGGTCAGCCAGCTCATCAGCAGTGGAAATCCTACTGTGGTAAGAGAAGTATATTCCATCTCTTTAATTACTTTCAATAGAACTTGAAGTGTAAGTGTGTGGCAGATTATCACAGCTGAAACTGACTGCTCTGTCCACTAGAGGGTGCTCTGTTTTTGCGGACCTGTTGGAGAAGGTTCTGGTTCACAAAATCAAGTGTCTGGTTATCAGAAGTTTGAATATAAGCTTTCTCCTGCATTGCATTAAAGATAGCATATTGTAAATGTTTGACGTTTTAGGTTATTCAGTGTATATTCAATACATACAGTGAAGTTTGCTCTTATTGTCATATTTCAGTAACACAGGAAAGCCATAACTGGTAAATTTATTGTTTTAATTTAAAAATAGTCTTAAATTCATTTTTAGCATACAGTGCATTGCCAAACTGACTATAGAGATGCATGTTCTTCTGAAGACCTTTACATTACATTTACAGCATACGGCAGACACTCTTCCCCAGAGCGACATTCATGGGCGCTTTCTAGTACAAGAAAAATCTGTCACACCAGTAAACCAAAACTCAGAGCTGCTACTCAGCCAGACTGTTAATCATAATCTCTTCTAGTGATTAATTTAAATTATACTTGGTCAGTATTTACATTCATAACTGCATCTAATCTGTGTGTGTCACTGTCTGGATGTTCCTATAGCAAACACTGGCATGCTCCATCCTCACAGCTCTATTAAGTGAGTTCTCCAGCTCCAATAAGACCAGTAACATTGGCCTCAGCATGGAATTCCATGGCAGCTGCAAGCGTGTTTTTCAGGTCAGGAATCTGTACTATTTGCTGATTTCCTTTTCGGTATTTTGTGTTTTTTTTAGACGTATATGTATGTATATGTGCATCTGTTATAGGAAGATGACCTCAGGCAGATCTTTGTACTCACCATGGAGGTTTTGCAGGAGTTCAGTCGCAGGGAAAACCTAAATGCCCAGATGTCATCTGTTTTTCAACGTTACCTGGCATTGGCCAATCAAGTGCTCAGCTGGAATTTTCTCCCACCCAACCATATCCTTTAAAAAAGCAAACATATTTCCCCAACGTCTGTAGTTGCTCCTTTAGCCATTGGGGTCCCCCTGGTAGCATCCATAGCATTTTTGCCAACAGAATAAACATTTAAGAAATACAAAGATAAATTTATGTATACAGAGGAATTCAATACACTTTATTATTAAAAACTGGCAACTTTGGTAGGTATTTAAGTTTGATGGGCTGTAGGAAAGATGGTGAGGAAGCACTGAGTTAGGGTAATGTTTATAAGAGTGTTGAGTGGGGTTCAATGCCATATAGCAAAGATGTACACACGTGGACAAAATTGTTGGTACCCTTCAGTCAATGAAAGAA
The DNA here is from genome assembly GCA_037974385.1 of Arnoldichthys spilopterus. Classification (NCBI taxonomy): domain Eukaryota; kingdom Metazoa; phylum Chordata; class Actinopteri; order Characiformes; family Lepidarchidae; genus Arnoldichthys; species Arnoldichthys spilopterus. The sequence continues at coordinate 10,175,380 of JBBPDA010000003.1, read as the reverse complement.
AAACTCACAATGGTCACAGAAATAACT
>JBBPDA010000003.1:10153901-10172114 GCA_037974385.1 Arnoldichthys spilopterus | reverse complement strand
AAGGTGATCTCAAGGATGATCAGAAGAAATGGAAGCACCTGAGTTAAATATGAGTGTCACAGCAAAGGGTCTGAATATTTAGGACCATGTGATATTTCAGTTTTTTTTTTTTTAATAAATCTGCAACAATTTAAAAAATTCTTTTTTTTGTCTGTCAATATGGGGTGCTGTGTATGAGGGGAAAATTAATTTAAATGATTTTAGCAAATGGCTGCAATATGACAAAGTGAAAAATTGAAAGGGGTCTGAATACTTTCGTTATCACTGTATCAAAGTGTAGCTGAGGTTGTAAGGTAGGGCAGTGGTAGCGTAGTGGTTAGGGACTTGCCTATGTTATTGGAGGGTCACAGGTTCAAGCCCAGTTACCACTGAGGTACCCATGGGGAAGCTGTTCAAGGGTAATGTTCCTGTTGCTGTCAAGTTGCCCTGCAAAATTTTTTGAGTGAATGCTGGCTTCTTTTTTTTACCTTTATTATCATTAGTCTGAAAGTATGTTGTGAAAACTTGCACAGTACAGGGGTGCTTGTGATTTGCTTTTTTTTTTTTTTTTTTTTTTTTTATTGAGTCACTTGTACTGATGGGATATTTACATACCTACCTACCTGGAACATCCTACAAGACCTGCCATTTTGGAGGTGCTTTGATCCTGTAGTCTGTAGTTTGATCCACAGTTTGGCCCTTTGATACTCACACTTGCCCTTTTTATCTGCTTCCAACGCATAAAGTACACATACCATTTGACTTTATATCTACAGTCTTCGCCCAGGACCACCAGTGATTTAGTATTTGGGTGGTTGATCAGAGTTTTTCAACACCGTGTCCTCGTAATATTGACTTTATTCCACACATCTAAACACTTGGTCCACCTTTTTACATGTAAAGTTATTGATGATAGTTGTAATGCTGAAGACGTATGCTGCCATCCAGGCGATGTCTCTTCCCAGTACATCCATGGTTATTTTAGCAGGACAAGGCCACACCATATTCAGCAGCTGAAGTCTTAGATCAAGCAGGAATGCACAAAATGTTTAAAATTGGTGTCCTCAGTTTCAAAATTATTAAAAACATTATTCAAAGCACATATATTTACACAATACATTTAAGTTGTATTGTAGTCTTATCTGTGTGTGATCTTCACCTCTTCAATATCGTCTTCCCCATGTCCCAGTGCAACTAACCCCTGAGTGGTTTGTTTGCATTTGTCACTCCCTCTGTGTCTCCTGTATTCATTCCGGACGCACTAGTGGTGTGTGCGTGGCTCCAGGCTTCTGCTGGCGGTTAGGCTCCGGCTCCAGGCTTAGTTCTTCTCCCTGAGTGGCCTCCGCTCTCTTTCCCCTCCTTAACTTGGGTCAAACAGAGTTCTGCTGCACTGGAGCTATTTTTAAAAAGGCCATAAAGCCAGGCCTATTTAAAGGGGAGGGAACTGAGAAAGAGGGGTCCACACACACACACTCCTCTCTGTTTCAAACTACATCTCTTTGTCAATTAAGCACATGCATATTAATTGGAGCAGGACTTATGTGTTTGTTGTGATAGAATACAGTACATTTTATGTACACATGGCTTGTTGTAATTGTACCGTGTTACAGAATTTAACATATCACAGTGCTGAAAATATGTTTGTGTGCTTTGCGATTCTCTGAATATTCTGCATTGTAATTGAAACATTTCACATTTACATTTATTCATTTGGTTGACACTTTTATCCAAAGCGACTTCCAGGACAGAGGAAACAATCAAGCTATCGCTAGTAATAAAGATGGCTAATTTGAAAAACAAAAAATCATGTAGGCTGTAGAAGTCAAAAATCAGAATGCATATGTCACTTTATATTTAACCAGCTGAATCACAATCGGACAGATTTCTGCCTCTGCTTATTAGAGGTGCTCATAAGCATTCTGATTAGTGTGTTTTAGTGTGTGAAGTAGTGTGCACATGTGTGCTTGCATGTGTCTGCAGGGAGTGACCGTAGGTCCAGCCCAGAAGAATGCTTGGCCTTTGCCGGTAACTGGCCTTGATCTTACATTCCTGTGGGAGACTTCTCTCTCGCGCTCTCACTCACTCTCTCTCTCTCACACACTCTCCGTGTGTCTCTCTCTCTCTGTCTTTTTCCCAGTGGGTTATGTGCGTGACCTTGAAGTTCAGATGATGTGGGAGGGGACAGTTGGGTTTAACCGTAGTAGCGCTCGCTGCGAGAGACAGAAGTAGGCAGACAGTGGAAAGTGGGAGTGAATGATAGCAACTTTCCACTGCAGAAAGGGAGACATTGTGACAAACAGAACAAACATTTAAGAGGCATAGAAGCCAAAACTATTGAGTTAGAGCAGAGGAAAGTTCACATTTTAGTCGCTGTGCCTGTCTGTACGATGCTGCTGCTGACCTTAACTGAGATGTCACTGGGCAGACACTACATTGCAATGTTCGAAGCTACTCAGAACGTCATGCTGAAGCCTACTGACTTGTGGAGGGAGGCCCTTTTAGATCACAGAGTCATGGACCTCTTCTTTACCGTGAGTACAGCATCCCTGTTTGTTTATTTTTTGTGACTTTGCCTTTTTGCACTTCCTTTTGGATGCAGCCTTAAGCGTTTTTTGTAGGTGTATTCTGAAAAGCTTAGATGTAAACCTAATTTCGTTTCGTCTTCTCATGTAAATTGCAAACTGTTAATGATGTAATTTGAATAGTTTTGGGAAAATTATATTAATCTTTTATACAGGTTATACAGTGATTCATACAACAGCTGTGCTGTGATTTTTGTTTAATAATTTCTCCATGTCTTTGCTTTCTACTTTCCACCACCAAATACTATCTTCTGCTTTAATGGATGAATATTGCGATACTCAATGTTTTCTGTAAATATGTTGAAGTACTCCTTCTTGATTTTATATCAAGGATGTCAAACTGGGTTCCTTCTGGCTTATAGATCTGCAGGAATGAACATTTTGCCCTTTCAAACACACAAATTCAGCCTAGGAAAGCAGCTTGATCTCGTGCTGAAAAAAGAAATATGATAATGAAGTGTATTCAGAGAAAAACAAATCCCCGGCACGAAATGTATTTATAACAAGAACGTGTTAAAATTATTGGCGTCTCTGCATTTAACACAATGTTCCTTTGCCAATAAAACATCACTTTTTTACTGGTTTTCTACTGTAAAGTTTTATAAGGTTAGAGAATACAGAGCAGGATATTTTTCTGGACCATTCCTCTTTACAGAGTGTCTCTAGATCATCCAGGGTTCTAGGCCCGATGTTGTGCACTTTCATCTTCTGCTAACTTCACAGGTTTTCAAAGGGGCTTTCTTGGATGATCCGATGACCCAGTTTTAGTTTCCTGGCAGAAGCAGCCAGTTTTTGATTTAAAGTGCTTTGGTATTTCATGAAATCCATGATGCCATGTACCCCAACAAGGATTAGGGATGCATCGATTTGGAGTTTGTAGGCTGATGCTGGTATTAATATTTTTCAGTACATCTCTGCAGATACCAATACTGATTTGGATATAACACATATTTAAAAGAAAAAAGAAAACTGAAACCACATACAATACATTCCTGGATTAGAAAAATATAATGCATACAGTTTATTTTCATAAGTTTAACAATGAAGTAAAATTATAATCTCTTGCTATTGAGGTCTGTTATATGGGGTAAGAAACTTGTGTCCTCTTAAGGCAAGTTTGTTACACTTCCAGTTAATGTGCACTTTTATATCAACACCCTAACAGTAGGAAGTCATGGGTTACAGCTTGAAGTGTCATGCTCAAGTCAACTTGTCCAGGGGTCAGCAGTTGTGCCACATTTGTTTTTGTTAAAAATATTATATATAATGTCCTGATGAGGGATTTGTTTTTCTTTATTTATTTCACTATTTCACCAGGTTGGACTTTTCTCTGCGTCAAATGAAGCTTTTAAATGAAGTTTATTCTAATGCCAATTATGGGCTGGCACTGTATTTTATCTCTTCACCAAGGAAAAATGCGAAAAAACATTTTAAATAGGACTTTTCCTGTTTTAGTCATTGCACTTACTATGCAATACAACCATTATACCTACACATGTCTGAGTTTTAATGTATAATATTGATTTCATTTCAGCATTTCCTACCCCTGTCTCACCCAGGCAACCTGCATGCCTCCTGGCTTGGATTAGATGTAAACATTAGGCAGGCTGAAAGAAGTGGTTTTTCTGCACACTGGAATATTAGTTTAGAATAATTTTATTGAAATATTGTGACGTACCCCTAAACGGCAGGTAAAAATTTGACTTTCAGTTTTGCTATTTAACAAGAAAATGACAAGAAAACCAGTTTGAGCTCTTCCTTCTTGAATGTTTATAGTCAGAAGTAATCAACTCCCTATAGCATTAGACTTCTAATATTCAAAAGCAGATCACTTTTTTACATTGAAAAATCAAAGGAATTCCTCTTTAGGACTCTTTAGATTTCAACAAAGAATGTTGGTTTCCTCATTTACACATTACATTTTTCTCAAAGCAATCACTATGGTGAAAATACCAGACCAGTTGAACTGAATAAGAGGGTGAGAGTTAAGTTATATTATAACTGTTTGAGGGTAGAAACCATAGGCAGCCCTGGCTGATCAGAGAGGTCCTGATGTGTGGAACAAATCGGTCAACTTTCCTCCACCGTCTAGAGTATGGCTGCCAAATACTGCTCCGCTTTCTTCCATTACATATTCATTGTCTCCCTGAGCAATCTACTGCCAAATACTGCTCTACTTTCTCCATCAGTACCAGTGGGTTCCACCTCACTTTCCTTGTGTGCTCCTGAGGAATTGTGTCTACGAGCTGCCAGGCTGTTACTCTGTTACTGTAATGTGCATCACCTCTGAGTAACAGCTGTTAACTAGAGGCTCATGATTAACACTGTCCCTTTTTTGAGGCACTGTTTAAGGGTCACTGATAACCTTCCAGGGTAAATAGAGGAAAATAATCCTTAATTATAATTGGCTTACTTGGTAAAAGCATTTTGCAGCATTATGGAGTTGCACGTGGTTGGAATTGGCAGATCAGGGAATTAATTATGGTTATTTTGCTAATTTTATGATGTTATTGGCGTGTACTAAGTGTGTTCCATAATACTTTATTTGAATGCAGCTTCCGCATAAATTCCCAACTGTCATGGATAAAAAGCCTACAGTCTCTTTTAGTATAGCACTTCATTTGATTTCTTATGTGAACAGGAAAGTGATTTTTCTTTCATTTAAAACGCAAGTCTGGCTCGTAAACAAGAAAAAATTGGTTAATATGGTAAATTTGGCTGATGGGAAGTGCTAGAAAGTGCTTGTTTCATCCGTTCATTTGGACAACACATTGTGAGCCTTAGGTTTAAAAAGGTAAATAAAAAACAAATATATTCACAAATGCAAGTTATGAATGTTTTTTATATATTTTTATGGCCAATTACAATTTCTTTACAGCAGGACTGGCCAATTTTTATTTACCTTTTTAAACCTGAGGCTCACAATGTGTGTGTGTGTGTGTGTGTGTGTATGTATGTATGTATATATGTATATATGTATGTATGTATGTATGTGTGTATATATATAATTTGTTTGTGTGTGTACACGCACATGTGTAAATTTGATGTATTACTTCTCTTTTTTTTTTTTTTTTTTTTTTTTTAACCAATTTGAATGTGGGAATACAAATGGTATTACCAAAAGAGAAGCCAAAGTGGATGCTGCTACTGTAGGTTTGTCTTTTTGGACCTCTAGCTTTGTCTGGATGGTATTTGCTTAGGGTGGGTGTTTTGTTTTTGTTGGGTAAAAGTGTAGTCAGCTGCGTGTCTGTATGTGTGCGTGCGCGCCCGCCCATCAGCTGCTTGCTCTAACTCCTCAGCTGTGACGGGGGCCAGGAGGGGGAATTGCAGACACGTGCTGCAGGGGTCAGAGGTGACAGTGGTCGAGTGGCTGGATTAGACCCTGGCCATGGATTAGGAGCCCCTGTTAACAGCCCCAGATCCCTTGGTCTGTCGGTCAGGGTATCAAGCAGGCAGACATGAGGCTCTTCCAACTGAAGGCTCGGTCACTCCTGGTGGAGCTCTGGGGATTTTAGAACGAGACAAGAGTCAGAAAATGAAGCACAGACAAAAATAAATCCACTCTCTTCACTTCACACCTAATAAAGCCATGGCTACGCTAACGTTTTCCTAACCAAACCCGACTCTGGTGAGGAGTGTTTTTGTTTGTGGTTTAGGTCTATTTTTATACACACAAACTCCTCCCTCTATTCCTCTTACACTTTGAGACATACTTGCAATTAGGAAGTAATTGCCCTTTGCTTTAGTAACTGGATCTAAGTGAACACCAGTGGAGAGATGAACCACCCGAAAACAAAAGGCAGGAGAAGATATGATCCTCCCAGGAGACATGCTAGGCTTTGTCTTTCTCCTAAAAATATACTCTCCCTCTCTGCCCCACTCGTTCTTGCTCTCATATATTTTCATTTAGATGCCTTCCTGCCAGTCTCTATCTATAGTTGGGTTCGAGGCTGTTGGAATAGTTTGCGTTGTGCGGATGTTCTTCAGTGCAGCTGTTTTTATGGAACGTGCTGCTCACGTAACTTTGGCCTTGTGTTTCTTTCTCTCGCTCTCTCGCTCACGCTCTAGCTCTATTTTATTCTATGTCTCATCTACCTCTCAATCCCCTCCTCCCCCTCTTGTTCTCCCTCCCTCCTCTCTCAGCCCAGAGCATGATATCACACTGTGGAAAGAGCTCAGTCCTCCAGTATTCAGGGCCCATGCTACAGCATGTTAGGAATAGCGAGTAGTCCAGTGGCTGTGGATCATCTGTCCAGTTGGTGGAGATGGAAAGTGGTGGCAGGACTGAGACTGTACAACCGGTCTTAATAAACCAGTATTTCTGTCCTTTTCTTGATGCGTCTTGCGAGAGCATTTGGACACACAGTATGTGACTGAGAGAGCGTAAGCAAGGGACTGAGCTGAGAAAAAGAGAGGCAGTGAGAAGGGAAGAGGACTATGTGCCAGACATCCGCTCTGCAGTGGAACCACATGTGCTTCTGGTAGGGGAGAGCAGAAGACTAGTCTGGACTACACACATATACACAGTGTTAGCCATGGTGCCGTGCTGCTAAGGCTAGGCATCTCTCTCTTTTTCCAACTTCACTGAAACCTGACTTCTGTGATCGTTCACTTGAGACTGGAATATGTGATTGGGACCTGATCTATGGTCTGAGCTGGCCTATGTTGGCATACATCTTCCACTTTTTTTTTTGCCTCTGGAAAGTGACAGTAAGGACGTGTGGCTTTTGTTTTGCCAACGCTTCAGCAGAAGGTGAGCAGTCAGGACTTGATCTCCCTGCATTGTACCTGTGAAGCTACGTTTAAGAGCTCATATCATTGCGTGAGTTGCCAAATCAAAGACAGATCCATCTGTGCAAGTAAGGGTGAGCGGGGGAGAGAGGCTTGCAAAGGAGGAGGAGTGCATGTTTGTGTGAGAAGGCGAAAGAGAGAGGCTTCTCTGCGTAATTCAGAAAGACTGTGTGAGAGCTCCCCAGCCGTGTGTTTGGTTAGCTGCCAGTGAGCCAGTCTGCAGTTCCTGCTGGACTCTTTGAGAGAGTCTGTTTGGCTGTATTGCTACAGCGCAGACCTACAGGGGGCTATATAGCCTTACACACTTTCTTAAGCTTTGTTTCTCTCTTATGTCCCATTCGGCCTCATTGTATTCAATGTCACGCCTCCTGATCTTGAAGGTTATAGCCTGTTGGTGAGCTGAAATCATTCAGTGCACTTTGTATTAGGATCAGAACTGTTTGTTTTGATTTTTGTCAGGTTAAACATTGTAAATGTGATCTTTAGGCTCTGATGAACTGGATTATTGTAGCCTAAATTAAGTAACCCTAACCCTACAGTGCTGCAAGTGAGTCTTCTCTAATCCTGCAACCTAAACTTGCATTTTTTCCAATAGTAATTTAAGGCCAAAATTGGTCTTTTTACGTTACTTCATTCATTATAATAACAATATTCTGTTTTTTATAGCCTGTACTTTAAATGTGATCTTTTATGCATTTTTTATTATAACTATTGTGCAAAGGGAATAAAGGTGAAGCTGTACAAAAAAATCTTGGATCTTGAAGAAGAAATGACATTATGTATTTTAATTATATATTATAAGTATTTCAAATCTCATTATTTATTTTCCTAATGCTAATTATTTTAATCTTTTCCAGTTATTTTCCATATGTACAGGTTTAATAACATACTCAATGTTTTTATTGGAGGTCTAACGTGTGCATTTTTCTGTGGCTGAGTGTTTAGTTTCAGACTGGGGCATCATTGGTGTTTTACTAAAGGCTTTCACATCTTGGATTTTCATGTTGTCTGTGCAAATCTGAATTACCTATGACTCAGGATATAGAATCTGTGTTTAGACTGACCGTCTCTCTCTCTGGCTTCTTCAGGTACACAGGAAGATTCGGGAAGACTCTGACATGGCCCAGGACTCTCTGCAGTGTTTGGCCCAGCTGGCCTCCATGCATGGACCCATCTTCCCCGATGAGAGTGCTCAGGTCACCTATTTGGCCCACCTGGTGGAAGGGCTGCTTAACATGATCAATGGGTGAGTGAAAAGCTGTTCCTAATGGATGCACTTCACGCTCTTACTAAGCCTTTTAGCGTGAAGGAATTTTAATCGGCCAAAAATGGTTTTTTTTTCTCCTCTAGAATGATTTGTTGATCTAATTTGTGCAATTTTTTCACAACTCTGTTATGGCACAGCTGAGAAACACTACATCACTTTTTGCTCACATGTGGTTTTAGGGGTCAGTGTATGTGGTGGTCTCGTTACAGCATGCTGTAGAGGTTTCTCTTGTTTTATATTAAAGACCGAAATTTAAATGATTTAAAATAACATTTGCAGTCCCTCTTCTGAAATCCAATATGAGTTAGGTGCAGTGGTCAGGGTCTTTCTCCTTCTCTATACCTCCCTCTCCCTCTCTGCCTCTCTCACCACTCCGTAATCACCTATTCTTGGAGCTTTTTCCAGTTGCATCATCGGAAAACCATGCGGCAGGTCCGCCAATCTGCCGTGATTGAACTGTTCTGCTTGCAATTTAAATCCATCTGATATGGGTTAGAGCCTCAGTAGGGAGCATAAGGGAAACAGACCTCAAATGCTCCTCCAGCACTTCTAAGGGGAAGTATTCCGAGAATCCAGGTGCTGTTCCAGTGCATATTGTGTGCATTTAAAGTGCTAATTGTTCCATATCTGTTCTTTGACTCTGTGACCATTTGCATAAAGACGGCACTGAAAGCACTGGAATTTAGATAAATATAGATTTGAGTTCTCCTCATTAAAGCTCCACAGTTCGGTGCTTGTGCTCGGTTACTGCTTTTTTTTTCTTCCAGGGTTGCAGGTTCACTCAAGGTTTCCAGTCTCTAGGACAGATTTTAAAAGGGCTTTGTAGATTAAGTCTTTTTAAAGTTACACCATTGGCCTTGAATTCTGCATAAGCATATCACCTGAACAAATTGTTTCACCAAGCTAATGTAAGCTCTTAGCTTTAAGAAATGTGATATTGTTATTAATTCTCCTTCTTTTACTTCATTTCAAAGGATCAAACACTTGAATGATAATAACGTGCTGATTCGACACTAACTTTTAAAAATGAGATTTTAGCAGGATTATTTTAAATAAAAGATGCTGAAGGATACGGCAAGCTTTAGTTAAGATATTTTTTTCACAATTCTTTGCTAATTTCTTTTAATTCAGTTTGCTTGTGCTGAGGGATGTTTTTCCATAGTTGACACTAGGCTTATTTGACTGACCAGATGGATCGACACCTGAGATTGGTACAGTGCATGCTGGTTAAAGTTTGTGTTTGATACCAGCATGTCCCAATAGCAATATTGCTTGCAGTTTTCAAAGCCAGGCGCTGCAGAGCTCTCTGCCCAGTTGTACAACTTGAGAGACAGCTTGACAACGTAACTTTATCCTGATTGGCTAGAAGCTCCATCGACAACCATGATGCAGAAGCACACTGTAGTGAATTCAACATGCAGTCTATTAAAAGTGTAGTGTTTGTGGTTAGTTTTTTCACATATTAATACGTTTGTGTCCTCTCTTGAACAGGATAGAGATTGAAGACTCTGAGGCAGTGGGAATTTCCAATATAATAAGTAATCTGATCGCCACGTTTCCCCGGAGTGTTCTTACTGCTCTCCCTAGTGAGCTCTTCTCCTCCTTCATAAACTGCCTCACGCTGCTCACATGTTCTTTCGGACGCAGTGCTGCCCTCGAGGAGGTGGTGAGTAGAAAAGCTTGGCTACATTTGTTTAGTCTGTGTAAACCTTATTGGCCTTATTGTGTAGTAACTTGCCTCACAGTGTATGCTGAAGTGAGTCTACAAATCACATATTGGCATAGTGGTTTAAGTGTGTTATTGGTATAAAATACCCATATCCAGTGGACTGCTGCTTGAAATGGTCATATTGTTAGAAATAGATCAAATTGACCAGTGGTTGCTCTGACATTTTCATTCCCCAGGGGCTTATTATTAATGAGCTGGGCAGTGGAGCCTAGTGATTAGGACTTTGCCCTTGTGAACTGAAGGTTGCAGGTACTACTGAGGTACCCTTGGTACCGTCCCACTACACTGCTCCCCGGGCACTGTTGATAGTTGCCCGCTGCTGAACGTGTGATGGGTTAATTTTAGACGTCACATTTCGTTGTGGTGCATGAGTGTGTTCACAATGACAAATAGCTAATTACCATTCACCTCAACTTTGATTAGTTGGAACAGGTGTGTTAACACCATCATATCCAAGGCAGGGATCAGGATCAGAGCTTGGAGTCAGTAATGAGGCAGGATAAGAAATCCTTTTGTAAAGAGGCAATTTTGGCCCAGTAACCGTAATGAAGGGGCATTTTATACAAAAGTCAGTTTTATATTAAAAAAAATAACCAGAACACTATTTAACAATTTAAACAACAGCAGGATACTGACAAATTAAACAGTTTTTTTGATTCAGTGTCCTATCTGTGCATGCTCTTAATCAATGCTAGAGAAGCGCTGCTGTTTTTTTGTTTTTTATATTGACGTTAACTGACCTTGATTTCTTACATTAAAAAGGTTTTTCACTTAAATTAAAAATAGGAGCAGGAAATAAACTTTCAGTTGTCAGAGACTGGTTGGTTTTCCATATGTAAATCTTCCATTAGCTCTAAAAAAATTGAAGGAAATTGGATAGATACATTTAATTAAAAAAAAATATTTAAAAAATAATTGTTATATTACACCTCACATCATAAGTAAAAAGAAGTGCAGCAGCAATGCTGAAGACAATGTGGATACATGAATGCCAGTCATTGACGTGTGTTGGTTATGTACTAAACTGCAACTGTTTTGGGGACGGAGGGCTTCAGACTTTTGAGGATATTTATTTCTTGTCTTTCTTTTCCTGTGTTTAATACAGGGTGCCATGTCTCAAATCGAGGATATTTATCTCTTCAAAATTTTGATACTTGCATGCAAAAAGGCAGTTACAAGGAACTGGTTGCACAGTGATCCACCAAGATCAGTGGTGGGACATTGTAGAGAAAATACATTTTATGGAACAACTGACTTATTCTCTCAGGACTAAAGCAGGGACCCATACTGCACATAAGATGAAGGATTTGTCAGGTTTCCAATTGTTACGAGTAGTGATCAATAAGTGATATAGGTAGTCAAACCCCCCCCATAGGTGTTTTAGGGTTTTTGTTTTTGTGTTTTTAAATAAGTAATGGTTTACATTAAGTAAATGTAAAGTGCATAAATGAGTTTTTTATAACAAGGTGGTTTATTCACATTGATGTTTAAGTCATTTAGTTGTCACATTTGCCCCTGTACTTGTGTTTTAATGGGCAAGATGTTTGAATATAGGAACTTTTATAAAAAAAAAAAAAAACATGTGGTCCTGACACCTTGGGATATTTAAAGTATGTTCAGTTTTGGAAACGTTTTGTTCATGTTCAGATTTTCTCATAAAATAGGGCTGAATTTTCTCAGAATTCCAAATGGAAAAGTTTGGCCATGTGAGCTGTTCTTTTCAACAGTACTTTATTTCATATAGCTGGATAAAGATGACATGGTGTATATGGAGGCATATGACAAGCTGCTGGAGTCATGGCTGACGCTAGTGCAGGAGGATGAGCACTTCCCCCGTGGCTGCTTCATCCAGCCAGCTGTGCAGGTTTTCAACTCCTACATTCAGTGTCACCTTGCAGCCCCTGATGGCACCAGAAACCTGGTAAGAGCAACTTTACACACCTCTCCACATACTGTATTTTAAGTTCTTTCAAATCATATTATGTCTGCTCATCAGTCATTCTCTCTCAAACATTTTTCATTTTGGTTGTGCCAGTTCTCTCCTTACACCTACAACTCTGTGACTGCTTTCTTCCCACTTTCTCACTTTCACTACATGCAGCTCCTGATTTTAATGTATTGTATGTCTTTCTCTGTAGACTGCAAACGGTGTGGCGTCTCATGACGAGGAGGAAATAAACGAGTTACAGGAAGATGATCGAGAACTCTTTTCAGATCAGTTAGCCAGTATTGGCATGTTGGGGCGCATTGCAGCAGAACACTGTATCCCTTTGCTCACAAGGTAAGCACACATTCTTGCTGCACTACTTTAAAGTGTATGGAATTATGTGTAACAACTAGTAAAAAAACAGAACCCAAACAAAGTGCAGTTCCATGTCTATTGTAGAAATAAATAAATAAAATCAGTGCAGGTTACATGGGTGCATGTGCATGTTTCAAATGATGGATTCTGATCACTCTTAAAATGTGTTTAAGATCGGAGATTCCGATCAAGGTTAAATGTACTCCAGCGTAAGGAATTCTAATATAGACTGAATGTGTTTAATATGAGGCTAGCAAGTGGTGTAAGTGTAAGCTTTGGCCCCATCATTTAGAGATTACAAATTTGATCCCTGGCAGTGCCACGGGCATCTGTGGTCACAGTGTGTAATTATTTTACTTTTTTTTTTAATCTGAAGTTTAAGTTCTGAACTAAACTTTTTCATTATATATCACCTTAATGCAAATAAAACTAAACCTAAAATAACTGAACTGTTAAACTTCTATAAACCACTGATGTTTGTATTCTTATCTATTTATGTTAGCTTACTGGAAGACCGGGTCACACGGCTTCATGGGCAGCTCCAGAGACACCAGCAGCACCTAATGGCCTCTTCAGATCCTGACTCCGTGGACCGTAAAGTGCTAGATGACCTCTATGAAGATATTCATTGGCTTATATTAGTGTCAGGTCAGTCTTAAAGAATGTAAATAAGAGTAAGTTACATTTTTTTCCTGTGTTTATATTTTTTGTTTATTTTCCACGGATAAAGTTTGACTATCCATTTATTTTTTCATTCATTTTTTGAGCATAATCTTTTTAATTTTTTATCCTTTAAATCTTTAAATTAGCTCTCGACCTTACTGAAAAAAATGGTCATGTAAGCCTATTAGTAATGTTCAGGTGTTCGTGTTAATCAGATGAAAAAAAGACTCCTGCATAGATGCATGTTGAGTTATGAATGTGTTTGGATAGGCTACCTCTTAGCGGATGACCCTCAGGGCGAGACGCCGCTGATTCCCTCAGAGGTGATGGAGTACTCCATAAACCACTCCACAGAAGTGGACATCAATACCACCCTGCAGATCCTTGGCTCACCTGGAGAAAAAGCCACCTCTATCCCAGGCTGCAACAGGACGGACTCTGTAATAAGGTAAAAAAGACTTCAGGCATGGGTTCAGATGGCATGAGAGTTTGAAAAATGATGCTGAGGGTGTTTAGATGCCCATATTAATATTCGTTATAACCCTGTGAACCAGTGCATGATATTAGTCACACTAGGCAAAATTGTAAGAATTTTTCCAGAGTGGGCCTGAATAAAATCATATATTGGGTTATTGGTTTATATTTAGTGTGGTTTATCTATAGGGTGTGATCCACAATACAACATACTTGATTAGCAAAGGCCTTTAACCAGAAAAGGAATTGTTACTTTATGATAAAATTGAGAAAAAGGAGTCAATGTTAAATAGTTGGTGTAATGTAGGCAGACACATCACAGGACCTCAGAACCAACAAACTACCACTATTCATGCAGCAATTGAAGCTAAAAGAGTAGAGATAAATCTCTGAGTCAGTGGTGTTGAGATTGCCAACACTCTATTTGGTGTCTTTCAGATTGTCTTTGTTTAGGGACTCCTAAAGATGGTTGATTCAGTGTTAGGACCAGCTTTCATGGTATGTATATATGTGCATAGAGCTTGAATGTGTATATTGTGGCCTGACTTCAATGCATCCGGAGTGTAGCTGTCAGCAGCTTAACTATCTCTGTAATGTCAGATGAATGCTATTTTCATGCCAGACAGAGTCTCTAGTGATCAGCTGTTGTGCAGTGGGATTGTACGGCTGGCCCTTCACTTGCCTTTGTGGTCCACAGAAGCGGCTAGTGAAGTATGCTGTAAGCTTCTGGTTACTTGAGATTTGCCGCTTTCAAAGTGTAGCAGCGGGAAATGGGTCCTGTGTGAGCAGGCGGGGTGCCGCGGGGATCGTGTGATCCTCCCTGGTAGCCGCAGCTTCTTTGCCCAACGGGGAATGTCCTGGCTTCGTCCCAGCCAGAGTGGCCACGCGAACAGCAGCCTGAGCCTGGCGCCAGCCAAGGCTTTTATGCCACACCCCACACATTATTTAATTAGAGCCAGGCCAGGTGCTGCTCGGCCCCACAGACCGAGACAGGAAGAAGTTTGTCAATGGAACAGAGGTTTTGTTGGTGTTTATTAATTTATTTTTTTTTAATGTTATTTAGGGCTGAGAACTCTCAATAATTCTATGTGGCCTGCTGATCATTAGTTTAAACCTAAACTATGGAAACCGAGAAGCAGTGGAAAGCTAGAAAAACAAAACTTCTTGGCCTGATAAGAAGTGTTTTAAACTTTTATTTTCTGGCAGTGGTCCATGGTGGTGATGGTGATGGTGGTGGTGTGTGTGTTGATCGCATTGCAAGTTGGAATTTGAGTGGTTATGGAGGCACTGTTAGCAAGGAGCCACTGACTGAAAACCTGCCCTAGTTCTGAATGGTTTGAGGAATTGTTTTGTCATGTCCTTAATGAGCCTTCTAATATAGTGCTGCACAATGCCAATGCAACTGAGAAAACACAGAAGGGCAAAAATTTCTAAATTAAAATGATGAATATTGTTCCTCAACTAAAAGTGAATATTCCATTCATGCTGGAATCTTTTGCTTAAGCGAAAACAAATTTGTACAAATGTACAAATAAGTTTAATAGGGACAGACACAGGCACAGAAAATTACATATGTCTGATAGCAGATATTTACAGCAACATGCAGTCATCTATTATTATCAGTGTCAATCCACAGATGCTAAATTTGAAAAAATGTCAGTCACGCTGTTAAACTAAATTACACCGCATTGCTTAAATAATTATATACTTACCTGATCAACTGAATAGTTACACAATGTACATTTAACATTTGATTCACATTCTGTATCAACCGGTTTCATACAGCACTTTCAACATTCAACAACCTATTTAAGATACCCTCAACTCAGCTTGTGTTTCTATTATTTTAAAGAAAATTAAAATTTTAGTTTTGTTGAAAAGCAATATGTACTTCTAGCTATGGAATTAGTTTGCCAAGGTAGTGCCACAGAAAAAGAATAGAATATGAATTATAAAATGTAAGCAGGTAAAAAAAAAAAGTATAATAAATATTTAGTTAGTAGTAGTAGTATTGTTAGTAGTAGTAGTAGTTAGTTTGTTGACTGATCTGTTCTGATTGTGATTTGTTTTTAAAGATCTTGATTTTATCTGCAGGTCTTTCTGACTGTGATGTTGGGGAGGAGCATAGTTTACTGTTCTAGGAGAAAGGATATGGAGCTTAGAGCTGAGGCATTGAGAGGATGCCATGTTCATGATGGGTTAGGGAATAGGAAAGCTTTTAGAGACAGTAGGTGGACGACAGGGGGGTACAGGATTTGTATGTTGGTGGAGGGGGGAAGGGGAGCTTGGGGTTGGACAGAGGTTAGGGGATTTGGAAAGACAGTGGCCTGAAGGATTGAGTTTCCTAATAACAATGTCCGACCCCACAGCTCTGAAATGTCACCGGGGTTTTGTTTTTGCAAACAATGTGAAACATTCGCCTGTGCTTTGCTGGCCCCATAGTGAAGGCATAGCTGTCTTACAGGCCAGTAAGCTGCTGTAATCCCTTTCTTATGTATCCTTCTGTTCTTTCCACTGGAGGTGTGGAAGAAAGAAAGAGTTGGTTAGTGTGGGTTTTTGTTGAGTCTCCGAGCAAGCAACGAGATGTTCCATATCCTCTTTCTGCTTATTCCTTTCACCCTCCTTTTCTTCCTCAGTCACTTTCCACATGTCAAAAAAATGTTTCCTTTTTTTTTCCCTCTTTTTCAACTAGCCTACTTTCAGCAGTAGGACACACCTTTACAAGTTAAAACTTCATTAAGTCTGTTGAGCTGATCTATCTATGACCATAAACCTGTATGTAAGCATGCACTCTGAATGTAAACATGTGATCTAGTCTGTGGTCAACTACACAATATCCATCATCAAGTGAAAAATGTCTGTCAGCTAGCATGACATTTTGAAAATGAAACTATGAAAGTGACTGTTTGTTGTTGTGAACACACTCAAGCCACAACCAAATGTGACCTCTGAATTTAACCCACACGCGGAGCAGTGGGCAGCTATCAACAGCGCCCAGGGAGCAGTGTAGCTGGACCGGTATCTTGCTCAAGGGCACCTCCGTTATGCCCAGGCCGGGACCTGTAACCTTTGGATCACAAGGGCAAAGTTCTAACCACTAGGCCACCACTGAGTGATGTGAGATAATGAATGTTATTTTGCACATAGTCTTTTTTTTTTTTTTTTTTTTTTTATATGCAGTGGGCAGCAATTAGTGGTGTGACTTTGCTAAGCCATGAACTCCCTATCAAAAAGTGCTAAGGGCTGCCATGCATGACTCCGACTACATCACTGATCTGATTTATTCTGATCTAAAGCCTGTGAGACATAATAAATAAATAAATTAGCTCAGACATTGCTACCTAGAAGCACAAATCAATCTGCAACATTCCTCATCATTTTTCCTCATCAAAGTGGCACAGCAAAAGTGTGGAGCACCCATAACCCAGATGTCAATGGATTGAAACCATCCTCTGCTAGACCTAACCCTAGGGCAATGTTAGGGTTGCAGGTTCAAATCCCAGCCCAGGTACCACTGAGGTACCCTTGGGCAAACTACCATCCTACTACACTGCTCCCTGGGCATGTTTAATAGCTGCCCACTGCTCCGTGGGTAGATGGGTTAAATGGAGGGGACAAATATCGTTGTGGTGCACTTTGAGAAATGGGATGTGTTCACACTGACGAATAGTTGCTTTCATTATTATTACTCACACCCAAGCTGATAAATGTTGCATACATATTTTGTCACATCAGTCTAGTAACTGAGAACTGCAAACTTAACACAATATTATGTGTAATGAAACTGTTGAACACAGTGGAACTATGGACAATACAGGAAATGCGTCATTCTTTGGGACATTTGGGCTGTTGTAACTACAATAGTGAGATACAGGAGATTACAGAAACTTAGCTTTTAACAGTTGACGTCTTAAGCCTTCACTCAAGAACCTTTATTATTACATATGCTTACAATTTCTTTTTCTCTGATATCTCTCTCGCTCTCTCAGATTATTATCAGCAGTGTTGAGGACATCTGAGGTGGAGTCTCGGGCGACACGCGCAAGTCTAACGCAGCTCTTGAGTCCTCAGATGGGTAAAGACATTGTGTGGTTTCTGCGACGCTGGGCCAAAACATACTTGCTAGTGGATGAGAAACTTTATAGCCAGGTGAGCTCATAAGACACACTTCTAATGAAAGTGCACACATTCATTTGAAATGGAAATCTTATGTGTTTTATTATGCTTGTAAACCTGATACGAACATATTACTGTAAAGTGTTTTATTTACGTTCCATTAAAAATAACAGTGTTAACCAGAGGAGGATGGGTTCCCCTTTCTGAGCCTTGGTTCCTCCCAAGGTTTCCTTCTACTACTAGGGAGTTTTTCCTTGCCTCTGTCGCCCTTGGCTTGCTCTTTGGGGGCTCGGACCCGGTTTCTGTAAAG
>JBBPDA010000003.1:10141354-10153798 GCA_037974385.1 Arnoldichthys spilopterus | reverse complement strand
GTTTCTGTAAAGCTGCTTTGTGACAACGTCAGTTGTAAAAAGCGCTATACAAATAAACTTGACTTGACTTGACTTATATAGCAGTGTTATGTAACCAGACCATAAGACCAGATGTTTTTGGGTGTTGAACTGTTATGACATTTATTTTACTTTAATATTTACAGATTGTTTGATTTCTCTTTCTGTTCCTCCCTTAAATAGTTTATCAATTATACAAATATGTCTGTACCTTCAGTGGGGCTTTTTTGCTAGTGCATTTTATATTCTTTATTTAAATTGTGAAAGTGTTGTGTTCTGATGTTAATGTTCCCATGTTGCCCACACTTAATGGTAAACATTTTTTTCTTACTGTTGTGCTCCATTTTGTTTCCCCCTTTTGCTTCATGCTCTCAGATCAGTATGCCACTAAGCACAGCATTTGGTGCAGACACTGAGGGTGCGCAGTGGATTGTGGGGTATCTTCTGGAGAAGGTGATCAATAATCTCTCAGTATGGAGTTCTGAGCCTGAGCTAGCTAACGACACAGTGGAGCTACTGGTCACTCTGGTGGAAAAGAGAGAGCGGTAGGTCTGAATACGTGAGTGGGGAAGGAATGAGTAAATGGTCAGTAATGCCATACAGCCGTGTGTTACTGTAGAACAGGTTGTTGGAAAGTTGCACCATCTGCTGGTGAACTGTTGGTATTGCTTTTAAGAGCGTTAATTTAAATCCAGTCAGAGAAACTCTGTACTGTTATATTATTTCTTTGTGCATCATTAAATACTATAATAGATTTAACGGAAGACTTTAATTGGTTCCGGCTGTTCCTCTGTGGAGACTTTGGAGAGAGTTTCAAGAAATACTGTGTACTCAGATACATTTATAAATAGGATTAAAAAATTTTATCTTCATAGTTGACATTATAGCTATTTTTCCTGATTTTGTTGTTCACACAAGCAAAAAACTCTACTTTCTGTAATTTTATTAAAGTTTATTATCTCAATTTCTTTTGCCATTCCCTCCAGATTTTGTGTATTTCTTTATCTACCCAGTGTCATTCAATCTACCCTAATCTACCATATCTACCAAGTCATCTGTGTACAATAAACGTGTCCTCTACTTGTAGAGAGTCTTAAGTGCTGTGTGTGCTCAAGCCGCTTATGTTGCAGCATTGTGCACATGGCTGGCTAATATGTACCTAATTAAACCTCATTTACACCTCTTCCTGTCTGTCAGGGCAAACATTGTAGTGCAATGTGAGAACTGGTGGAATTTGGCCAAGCAGTTTGCAAGTCGAAGTCCTCCTCTGCACCTGTTGTCCAGCCCCATCCAGCGCACCCTGATGAAGGCCCTGGTTCTTGGAGGCTTTGCACACATGGACTCCGATACTAAGCAGCAATACTGGGCAGAGGTCTGCATACAAACACTCTGGTGTTCCTCTTGTGGGGGTGTGGGTTGTAGGCTGGGGATGTAGGGTGGGGCTGGCTGGGAAATATTTGATTAGATCGAACAGAGCTAAATGCATTACTACTACCAGACTGTGATGGCCCTTCACTCTGTGTCCCAGGTGCTTCACCCACTCCAGCAGCGTTTCCTGAACCTTATAAACCAGGAGAACTTTGCACAGATCTGTCAAGAGGAAGCAGTAAAGCAGGAGATTGTGGCCACTCTGGAAGCACTATGTGGTATTGCAGAGGCAACGCAGATAGACAATGTAGGCTCTCTCTTCAGCTTCCTCATGGACTTTCTCTCCAGCTGCATCGGCCTTATGGAGGTCTACCAGAACTCTCCAGAAACAGTCAACCTCATCATTGAAGTGTTTGTAGAGGTGGCCCATAAGCAAATCTGTTACCTGGGAGAGGTAATTCACACAAGATTTTACTGTCAGGTTCATAAAGTGAATTTAAATAATTGTGCAGCCTTTATAAGTTTTGGGGAATTTCAGATGAGTGGTGTCTAAAGAAAAATCTAACCTGCCAATCATACTTTTGCTCTGTCAAGAGCTGCAGGATGAATTCAGATGTCGGTAGGGCTATATTATCTGCTCATAATCATTAGATAATACACACAATTATAGTGCAGATGGGCAATGACCTGAAACATATTTGTGCCAGCTACCAAAAACCTTTTTTTATGTGCAAAGATGTGGAATGTTCCACAGTGACTAAGAGGATTACCAGTGCAACCTAGCATGTATTTTGGATACCATAGCAAAATTGGAGATTTGCAGCTTTTGCAAAGTTGAACATTTGTATGGCTGTTAGTTTATTTAATTACTTCACCCCTATAATGGAGAGAGGGGTTGTGTATAAAAATGATTGTAATTCTTACACCCATCGCCCCATTTGGACCTGAAAGTCTGTTTTATCACATTTATTTGAACTTCAGTATGATTTGATAGACTGCAAAAATAGCTGTGCACCATCTGAATATTTATGGACCTAACTGCATATATATGGTAGCAGGTGCTCTCTTGATACAATGTGTGTAACAGATCTCCCTGAATATGTCCCTGTTTCACTGCAGACTAAGTCTATGAAGCTGTATGAGGTGTGTCTGACGCTGCTGCAAGTCTACTCTAAGAATAATCTGGGCCGTAAGAGACTGGACGTGGCAGCAGAGGAGGACCAGTACCAGGATTTGCTGCTCATCATGGAGCTTCTCACCAATCTCCTCTCCAAAGAGTTCATTGACTTCAGTGACACTGGTAAAAGCTCTTAGTGAGGGGTTGAAAAAAAATGTACCTTTATTTTTTTGTTTTAAAATGTTTGAACTTAAACTTAAACCTTTTAAATAGATGAGGTGTTTAGAGGGCAGGAGCAGAGTTCTGGAGCTGGTCGCACAGTGTCTGCCGCTGATGTAGTGCTGTTTGGGGTCAACATTGTTCTACCCCTCATGTCTCAGGACCTCCTAAAGGTAAATCCTATGCTCTTGTATGAAAAGCATATTTTGGTTTGTGGTTAATGTTTATCCAGTTTTACCACTGTTACTTTTTTAAATGTTTAATAGTCTAGACTCTGACTGTACAAATCTCTTTCTTTTAGTTCCCTTCTCTGTGTAACCAGTACTATAAGCTCATCACCTTCATCTGTGAGATTTTCCCTGAGAAGATCCCTCAGCTTCCAGAGGAGCTCTTTAAGAGCTTAATGTTCTCTCTGGAATTGGGCATGACCTCGTATCCTCTTGTTAAATGTGGGTGCACCAGTTTCAAATATGTGAAAGGTTTATTTTGAAGTTATTAGATTTTTGCTTCATTTTGTCTATAGTTATCATTGTTTCATATTCTATAAGTCTCACGTATAGTTACCAACTTGGAAGGATTGGAATAATAATGACTGACATGCTTCTTCCATGACTTGTCCCATATATATAAATATTTTTGAGCTGCTTATTTATGTAGAACAGTTTAGTGTAGAACACCTTGTTGACCGCTCTGACAAGTTCCATTTAAGCTAAATTACCATGCTAGTGTTGCCCCGCCCAAGAGGTGATAAAAATGACTTTATCCTTTTTATTCTTTCAAGCCAGAGTGAGGACCTTTTTGGCCTGTCTTTATATAAAATGTTGATGTCCAAAGTATGTTATGTAATTCATGTGAAGCCTGTCAATACATCATCTGCTCTTGCAATCACATAAAGAACATCTACCTTTACTGATGAACTGCTGTTAATCAAAGCTTTGACTCCTCCAGTGGAGAAACACTGAATTTGGGGGTTTTGGGGATATGTTTTGACTCTGTAGTGACCAATGGTAGCTTGCCATTATTCTTGATCGTTGGTATTTAAGTACAGTCAGTAGTTGGCAGTAATGCAGTCAAAAGACTGTGATTGTGTTCTAGCTTTACCTTAACATACATTGTGCAGGATGAGCTCTGATATTTGTCAGTTGTGTCTGGAAGCTCTGTCCCCTTTGGCTGAGCAGTGTGCCAAGACACAGGAGAAAGACACCCCCTTATTTATTGCTACTCGACATTTCCTCAAGGTGAGTTTCTTTTATAGTTCTTTATAGTTGGTGAAATCATTAAATTACTCCAACTGTGATTGTCATAATCTCTTTGCTTTTTTCTGTCTCTCACTCGCACACAAAATCTAGCTGGTGTTTGATATGCTGGTACTGCAGAAGCATAACACTGAAATGACTGTAGCAGCTGGAGAAGCCCTCTACACCCTTGTGTGCCTGCATCAAGTAAGTGCTGAAGTATTATATTCCTCACACTATTAGCAGATATGTCTGTCAGTGACCATCATCCACTACATAATATAGTCCTATGGAGAAGAGCTGTATTTTGAGTGTCCTGTTCTGTGTCTCAGGCAGAGTACTCTGAGCTGGTGGAGACTCTGCTTTCCAGTCAGAGAGATGCTGTTATCTACCAGCGACTCGCCGATGCCTTCACCAACCTCACCGCCAGCAGCACACCTCCAACAATGGACCGCAAACAAAAGGTGGCCTTTCTAAAGAGTTTGGAAGAGTTCGTGGCCAACGTCGGAGGATTATTGTGTGTCAAATAACCATTGCCTCCAACTTCCCCTCATCTCTTATCCCTCATTTCCACCCACTTGTCTACCACTGAAAGAAAAGCTTTCCTCCCTTGGAGAAGCCCAGCAGAACTGCGCTGTTGGAGCAGAGCACTGATATCAGGTCGATTGAGATGTTCTCATTCTCCCCTGTCCTGGGCCTCCTGTTACAAATGCCTGTGGAATCAGAGGGAGGAAAGTTGGGGAACCTGTAGTGGGAATAACTTGTCATATTCATCTCAATCCAAGCAGAACAACATCTGCTTTGCCAGTGGGAGGTCCTCAGATGAACTTAGGGGTTTGGAGGGGTAACCTCTCTGACAATTTCTCCTGCCCTTTCTAGACAAACACTCACGAAATGCCTCTCCTTGAGTGCCTTTGTATTTAGTTTGTCATGTTTCAGATCTAGCTGTCTCTACAGCAGTGTGTGGAACTGTGTCTTAACTGCAAAGCCTATACTCTCATCAAGGGTGGAGCTAAAAAAAAGGTGGCTTATCTAGCCATTACTGCCTTTGGTGTAGGACCCTAGATTAATTTACTCATTTACACAGGAGCAGTTGCTTCATTTTAATGAAATTCTCAAATACGGGTGGCCATCAGCAAGGACATAAGACAGCAGGTTGTGCTGAAAGCATGATTGGGCTATAAAGAAAACAGTTTTACAGTTGTAATAAAGCTGGAAATCTGATCAAAAGTTTGGGAACGATGATCATCTTTTTGTTTTCTTTTATTCTTTCAATGGAAATTTTGTACCAATATTTGCAGTCCCAAAAAACAGTGGTGATGTGGCAAGATGCTCAGGTCAGATGTTCAAGGCAGTGGTCTTACATTTGCATGTCCCATTTAAATGTGCCAGTATAGTGTTCAACGCTTACAACATTTAATGGCCAAACTAAACTGCTAGCCCGTTTTGGGGTTGCATGTGTTTGACCATTCAATTGAAAGAAAACATTAGCAGAAGTGGAAACAGTTAAGGTGCCAACCCTTATCGCAAGTGGGTGAACTGATCTAGAACCCTGGGGGCAGTGTTGCTAGAGAAGCTGTAGGAGATGTAGTCTAGTGAATACTTTGATATTAGTGCTGATTGTCATCGCCATGATGAGAGAAGCCTTCCTCACTCCTTAAAAAAAATATGAGAAAGCAGTTACAGAGAGAAACCAAATCACTATATGTTCATTAAGGGTGTACATATATTTTCAAAAAGACAAAATGGGAAAAATGTATGTTTAAAAAACAAAAAGGACTGAAGTTTTATAAGATTGTAGATTTAACAGGCATTGCTACTTTTTATTACTTCACCTGAAGGTAAAAAGGGGCTGTTCTTCATGATCAATTTGTAAATGTATTTTTACTCTTTACCATCATCCTTTCTCCTTATTCTGAAAGCCATGACAGAAAATTGTAGGTTCAAATTGTGATGGACATTTACAACAAACACATGGGGCCACAAGGAGATAAATCCCCCTTGCTTTTATTTTTCTACTCTTCTATTCTCTTGGTGCAACACACAGACTAGCACATAAACTCATGCCCAAAACAGAATTGTTGAGCAGCCAAGTGGGCCAACATTGCTGTAGCAATAAAATACCAAAAATTACAATGGGAGTCAGTTTTTTCTTTCCTTTGGAGACTCCTTTATTTTGTTTCCATTCTTTAGAGCACTAATCTTTGTTTTTTTGGAATGCCTAAAATGTAATGTAAATGTACATAAACTTATTATATAAAACATGTTTTGTATGTTGTGTTTTAATCTCCCAGACAGCAAATTCATAGTAATGAGGTGTTTGCTACTGTAAATATTCTTGCTGAATGTGTAACTATTTACATGCTAACAAAAAAATGTTAGTGTTCAATACAAAAGAGGCTAGGGTGATCTCCTTACTTCATGCTAATGATCTGAGTAAATTTACACTTGTTTAAGCCATGACAATTGGAAATTGAATATCCTTTGCCTCCTGCTAGTTTTTTTTTTTTTTTTGGGGGGGGGGGGGGGGGGGGGGGGCTTCCCCCAAGCCCCTCGGATGAAGAAAGCGAACGGGGGAATTTTAACAACGACAATGTCCTTTACCGACTGCCGTAGTTGACTAAACGTGCCACAGTAAGAACTACCCGCCTACTACATACAGTTCCGATGCTTTGTCGGATCGTGTGTGGACCGTGAGCGTTTGTCTTGAGTCACGGTAAGACATTTTTCGGTGTTCATTTAAGCTTCCGCGTGTTGTGTAATGACCGAATAATGTACATTTAATCACACGAACGATGTCATCATAATTGTCATGCAAGTTGCTTTAGCCCTTCTTTCTAACTCTGATTCAGCCTCCACCGCATGGAGGATATACACAATATGTCATGACCAATATAAACAATTGTTTAGAAAGCTATAACCCCCCTCTCACAGCACCGGCTGTATTCCCTGGAATGATAAAGCGCCATCCCTTTGGGATGAGTTGGGGTGGCGTTTGTGACCCAAACCTAATCTAACATTAGTACCTAACCTTACTAATGCTCCTAGCACTAGACTTCATCTGTTTGAAAAACAGGCCATTTTTTTTCTGTGAAGTGTCTTTATTATCAGCTACCTGCAGCTTTTTCTTCATCATGAGTGACCGCGATGATGACGTCCCTCAGCTTTCAGCCTCAGCTCTTGCAGCTCTGCAGGAGTTTTATGCTGAGAGAATGAATGAAATGGGGCAGGAACAGCCAGTGCAGACGGACAACTACGCTGTCGGTGCCCTTGAAGAAGACTGGGTACATTAATGCTGTTTAACACTGTTCAGTTAAGGGTGTAAAATGCATATTCGTGATGAGTAACTAGCTTTTTTTTTTTTTTACTCTAATCAGCGCATGAGCCAGTTTTGGTACAGTGATGATACTGCTGCACGGTTAGCTGAGGAAGCCATCCAGCATGCAGGAAAACAAGGGAGGTTGGTTATTTATTTATTTGCTAACTATTGTCTTCTAGCTAGTAAGTTTATTATAACCTGATTTAGGGCTGGGCGATATGGCAAAAATATCACGATATTTTGAGAAATTTCCCTGATATGCAATGTCACGATATGTAATATGTTTGAACAAAAGAAAAAGAGCCAACAGTGCTGTATATTTTCAAAAAAATGTTATTTAATATATATAATATATGTATTTTTTTTAAATCAAAATACGTTTTAGAATTTTTTTCAATGTTTTTCACTCCACAGTACAATATGTTCACTTAAGCAAGACTAATGATGCTCTCCTTAAATTTAAATATAGATTTTGACAGTGTTTTTTATAAACCAACAATATCAAGATATGCTCAGAAAAAAATATTGTGACCAGTTTATCATGATAATAATAAATATCAGCATATTGCCCAGCTCTAACCTGGTTTATCGTCCAGTTCTGAACATCTGCATTAGAGCTGATCAGACCTTTCATTGAATTTTCAGTCCTGAACTGTGTAATCTAAGTAAGTAGGACAGTAGGTGGCCAGTCAGTTACATCAACAGTTCAGTTAATTACCAATGATTACAAAATCCAGGACTGGAAATGGGCATGAGGTTCTGCATACCTCTGGTCTAAAGTGTACAACAAAGTTCCCCCACTCTCCAGCATAGTTAAGTGATTTCCCTGTCACTGAACTGTACTGGAGAGTCCTCTGGGACAGGAGTTGGAGAATCCTCATGTACAATTTTGATTGGCATAGAGTTCTGTATGTACCATCTTGCAGGATAGCCTGTGTCAGTGCACCCAGTGTGTATCAGAAGCTGAAGCAGCTGAAGACCCAGAAAGAAGAGGGATCACACTGTGCGTCACCCATACTGTTCGAGTTTGATCGTCGATTTGCTGCTTATGGCGATGAGTTCATCTTCTATGACTACAACAACCCTCTCTGTTTACCTGAGCACATCCTTCCACAGAGCTTTGACATTGTGGTTGCAGATCCTCCATACCTGTCAGAAGAGTGTCTCAGCAAGGTGGCACTGACTGTGAAATTCCTGACTAAGAGCAAAATCCTGCTTTGTACAGGTTAGTGGAAACAACAGATAATTACTTTTTCTGCTATGAAAGCAATGTTTTGGGAGACATTTGGTTTTTTGGTGATAAAAAATAATTTGAGATTTTGTTTGAGAATGACTTGATGTCTTAATGTCTTAATGTTTTACTTATGTGAATTGTGGAAAGTGGGATGTTAAAGTGAATTCCAAAGACCAATAGAGTCAGAAAATTCATGTTTGACACACCTGAGTGGATCTCCTATCATTCTGAGTTTGATTCCCAGTGGTGCCACAGCTGTCTGTGATTGGGAATCAGCATAATTGGCTTTGCTCTATGGCTGGATGCTAGCCTGTGATTTGCAGAGTTCTGCCTAGTGGATGGAACTGAATAAAACTAAATTGAGGATAAAATATAGTGGTAGAAAAAAGAATGTGTCTGATTTACACTTTGTGCTTTGTCTGTCTGTCTGATTTCAGGGGCTATCATGCAGGAGCATGCAGAGAAACTCATGGGCTTACAAATATGCAGTTACCTACCAAAACACAATCACAACCTGGCCAATGAATTTCGGTGCTATGTTAACTACGAGTCAAGCCTCCTCTCCTAAGGGCAGGTTTTGAATGGGACCCTAAAACCTGCTAAGGTGTGACTTACAAAGTATCTCCAAGTGTAGACCGTTGAGCATGCAGACATCCTAAGTGTACTGAATTATTCATAATGAATCGTTCTGTCAGGGTTACCATATCTGGATGGGGTAAATTCCTGATGATATACATCTTTTAATGTTTGACTTTCCAGGCTGGTTGGAGCTGTTTTTTATTGGTTAATCATAATTTGTACATATTTTAAAAAGGAATCTTGGCTATTGTAAACAGTTTACACTGGATACAAGCAAATAAAAGTATACATGATAAAGAAAATATTTAGGCTATGATTGGGGTAAGCATGTGAAACAGTAAAAGGCTACTGCATGGGGCTCATTTTGCAACAACTAAATAATACCCTTCAAAAATGCACGATAAACCTTTCTTTACCCTGCAAGCAAAAAAGCATGTATAGATTCCTCAGTAGCATAATACTAGTCTTGTTCAAACAGAATGAACTGCAACTGAACAAGGTTTTTCCACTGGAATGTCATACCATTCATTAATAATGTAGTTCTTCTTGGACTGAATTGTGCGTCTGCAGTAGGGAAAACTCTGTGGGACGTCCAGAACTCCAGCTGTTGTGTAATACAGCTATAAAAGTAATTTGGCATGGACTCTCTTCAGTTTGTCCGTTTCTGGTTCTTGTTCTGTTTACGGCTGAGGTGATGTGCGTCCTGCGGTGCTGGCACACAGGTGCAGCCCACTGGTACAGATACGTAGCTCTCAATGTAGGAGTGGCGTCCCCCAACACAAGAGCCTGTTCGCCTCAGCACTGCCGTGGGGATGTAGACTGGTATGCTGCGATACTGCTGACTCTCCTCCCCGTTCGGTCCAGTCAGGCAACCCCTACACAGACAGTAGGCCTCTGGGAGAAACCGAGGATACCTTGCTGGATCGTGGCTGATCCTTTATTCATAATTGGGAAGAAATTAAGTGCGTTTAGTGTGTGACAAGTATGGTTCCATGTCTGGTGAACTAAGGGATTTTGGGTCATTAGAATTAGAACACAAAACACTGACACTACTGAGAGAGATGCATTGCATATGGGGCATACATACATGCAAGGCCAGGGGTTAAAGAACCTTAGTCTAGCAACGTCTGGTGATTTGCCTGCTCACACACACCTGCTCTGGTATTTACCCAGTTAATCAGGTGTGTTTCAGCTGAGAAATGGCCAAACTGCAGGACAGCAAATTAAAGCATTGTTTTTGCACTTTACTGTACTTCTTTTGGCTCATTTAGAAAGAATACGCTAAACACCAGCTTAAACTGGAATAAACATTTCCTAAAGTGTTCTGTGTTAGGCTGACGACCCAAAATACCTGAATTCACGCTGTACTGCACGCTGTACTTAGCTAGACACACAAGACATACTAATCATCGTATGTCCAAAAGTTAGTAGACCTCTACTATTCCAACAATTTTTTTCTGAAATTGAGGTTATTAAGGAATTTGTCCTGCACTTTGCTGCGTCAGCCTCTTCGGGGAAGCCTTTACAGTAGCTGCTGCATCGCTGTGACAACTTGATCTCCAGCTACAACAGCAGCAGTGAGGACATGTGGGCTAGTGATGCTGGGTGATTAGTCCTGGATTACAAACGCCATCAAGTTCAATCACTGTCTCACCGCTATACCCGACACTTGGGGTTGGACATGGTGATCGAAGGCGTTTCTCTACACATTATATAGGCCTGTACTCGACTGCCAGCATCAGCTACTGCAATACGAATGGGGTGTCTATATACTTTTGGACATATAACGCACGTCGTGTCTGCTCTGTACCTGTATGCCCACGGCGAAAGGCTGAGAAAATTGACGGCAGTGCGCGAGGCTCCGCTAGGACTCAGGCGCGCGACTGAAGGGCAGCTCAGGTTCTGTGGCCCCGGGACGAGCTGTAGCGTGTGACTGAACGCGCTCAAGACCCCCACCGACAGGCGCCCAAACATCTGCTCCAAGAGCTCCTCGGGCAGATCAGCGCACGGCCGCGTCCTCCACGCTCTCCGCCTCACCTTCATCACCTTTAGCCCCTTCAGCCCCTCGGCGCTCCACACCAACACCAGCAGAAGCAACGCGAAGCGCACAGCGCGCATATTCACTCACCAGTCAAACCAGGGCTCTCACAAACGGCTAGATATGTAAGACCGTGTGTTCGCGCGCGTGTGTAACTCGCGACAGGTCCTCTCCTCCAGCTGCCCAAGTGCTTTTGCTTCACTTGTGTGCTCGTCGCGCTTCCGGCCTGGTTCTTTCCCAAAATTGCGCTGGTCGCGCAAAGAAAACGCGGTGCTTCCAGGGGAACAATGCCTGCATTAGTTACTACGGTCTTTAGTGATTTATGCTGTGCGGATCTGTGTCGTTTTTCCGAAGTCTTTGCTCATACGGCTGTGGGAAAATTCCCCATACTGCTGTGAGTTTGTGTGGGTGGCGTCATCTGCGATGAGCAGGCCAAGGATTTAAGCTGAAGTTTAGAAAGGCTCGCTGAATCCGGGACTGGTGCTTACTGTCTACTTACACCAGCGAGGAGTCAAAAAACTCACTAGGCCAATGTACTAATCTAAGCAAATAACTTTAATCTCATCAAAATATTCACGTTGCCAATGCAAGTAACATACAGCAAATGAACAGAACAAAGACGAATACAATAGCATGATAAAACAGTATTTAAGAAAATATAAAAGCCTTTTTTGTATACATTCATTCATATTATATGTATATAAAGTATTGCATATATTTTAAATAGCAATATGTCGCAATAAAATGAAAAAAATATGAATAAAATACATCTGGGCCACATGAAGTCCGTATCAGTCGTTAACTGCATGTTAGCCAGAATACCAGGTTTAGAAATCTGGCTTCATGAGAAGTACTTACATTACCCTTACATTAAATATGGAGAAGTACGCAGTGTGTAATGTTAAGACAATAGAACATCACTCTGAATATCACTCTGGCAGTAGGTCATCCCCCAACTCCTCATCTGCAAACTCATCTTCCTCTGTGCGCTTCTTTGCTGCCGTTTTTGGTCTATCCATTTGTGGTCCCAAAGGATCAACATAGGAAGCATCTGAAAAAATAATGACGGAGTCTTTTAATTTGTACCTAGGGACGCAGCAGTACGAGGCTTTAAGAGATATTAAATGACTGAATAGTGTAGCACATGCATGTGAAACCACCTCTACAAAATGTTCTCTAGTATTAAAATACAAGAGTTCAGGTAATTTGTAAACATTATTAAAAACTTCCCAACACCACACTTCACTCCCCAGTCCATACAGTCTCCATAGCTCATTCTGAATTTATGTGTATGTGTGTATATATATATATATATAT
>JBBPDA010000003.1:10090308-10135930 GCA_037974385.1 Arnoldichthys spilopterus | reverse complement strand
GGATCTAAAATATATGAAAGTCTAATGTTTATCAGTACATTACAGAAAATAATGAACTTTATCACAATATGCTAATTGTTTGAGAAGGACCTGTATATATATATATAGAAAGAGAGAGAGAGAGAGAGAGAGAGATAGAGAGAGATAGAGAGAGAGCTTTTTACATAAATTCTCAATAACAAAAGCATCCTGTTTAATTCTAAGGGATAAAGAGAGATTGAAAAATGGTCCTATAAAAATAAATTATTAGAATACGAGATGGGCCTTTAAATCAACTTAAGTATAGAGTTTGAGACAGAAATTATATTCCCGTATATAAATTATATATACCCGTTATCTGGTCAGATATATACTCTGGCAATGCTGCTGCTCACCTAAATCCTTTTGTGTGCTTGCCTCATATGGTTCATTAGATCCTG
This sequence comes from Arnoldichthys spilopterus, assembly GCA_037974385.1. Lineage (NCBI taxonomy): Eukaryota > Metazoa > Chordata > Actinopteri > Characiformes > Lepidarchidae > Arnoldichthys > Arnoldichthys spilopterus. The sequence continues at coordinate 10,135,511 of JBBPDA010000003.1, read as the reverse complement.
GAAGTGTCTTCAGCTTTACACTCAGCCTCTCACCCTTGGCACTGGTACCATGGCTGCTCTGTCCACTGTCTAAAAAGCACACGCACAGACATTAATAATGGAGGCATTGCCCAGTTTTAGACAGGGAATATATAAGAGTCTAAAAAAAATATTCAAATGTGGAAATAACTATACACCACTATAAAACTCAATGACATGACAGTACATCTACAATCAAAAAGAATCCAGGATGTTTCTAGGAAGCCTAAAATCCAAGATGCAACAGCTTCAGCTTCTAGCTTTTGTCCATAATCAGAGTGCATCTACTCATACAGCAGAGATATCCCTAAACAGTGTTCAGTGTGGGTTTCTGTGTTCAATCATGCAGCTGTACTTTACCTCTTGGCTGCACTGTAATGTAATAACACTACCAGAACACAGGGGACCAATATGAGAATAGACCCACAGTATTAGCCAGGTAACCATGGAGACCCCCCCCCAAAAAAAAATACCCGAATAGCAGTAAAATCAAAAATCTTATCATCAGCACACTGTGCAACATTTCTGAAATATTCGGTCAGTTTTTATTCGTAGAAGGAAGGAAAAAGTTCAAATAATCAGATGCTTCTGGAATTCCTTAAATTAAATTGTGTTTGCATTTGGATATTTATATTTGAATGTCTAAATATATATTATCATCACATTTCTACCAACAATTAGTATCAGTGATGGTTTATACAGTTTGTAGCTGCTCTCAGTTCTGTGCAAACATTAGTTAGGGGTGAGGCTGAGGGCATCTTTAGCAAATGAGTGTTCCACACATTTTTCTTTTTGGTTGCTACTGCATGTCATTATTTTAGGTTTATGGGCTCTTGGAGACTTTCATAAGAAGACTTAAACTAGACCAGGACACTGAGATGATGTTTATGCTTTATTTCACCTCAAGACAGATTTTGACATGGTGGGTTGAAAAGCTTTGGTTTATTTGTATGTACTGTGCCAAGGATTACTCCTATTCACGGAGGGGAAAGCAGACTGCACATGCCTATGTGCCGCATAGCACATACCTCTAGCCCACTCCAGTGCAGGGCTGTGGTTTGTCTCAGAGTCAGAGACTGCAGGCCAAAGAGAGGGACAGGGAGAGGACATAAAATAGTGAATGGCAACAAGGGAAAACTGCACAGAGCTTCAGAGGGCTTTGTCCTTTTTTGTTCTAGGTACTCCATGTTGCGTTAGAAAAATTCCTAGTTTTTAACCCCTTTAACTCAAGCATTATTATTCAGTATAATCTCAAGGCTTATTCAGTAACTATTTCTATTCAATAACTATGAAACAAATATGTACAATTTGTTAGTTATGTAAAGTAAACTACTTTTCATAACTACAAATCTAAAGTGAGGCCCACATACAGGCCATTTGGGATTACCGTGGTGCTTGAAAGTTTGTAAATTCTTTAGAATATAAACTAAAACTTTCTGTTTTTCGCCAGTTTTAAGTCCTGAAAATCAATTAAGAAAATCCGACTGATCTAATGAAACAAAAATAATATTCTTAGATTTTTATTTATTGTGGAAAATCATCCAATATTACATATCCATTAGTGGCAAAAGTATACAAACCCTTTAGGATCAGCAGTTAAGGTAAAATAAAGTCAGGTGTTTTCAATCAAAAGGATAACAAATAGGTTTGAGTCGATACCCTGTGTTATTTCAAAAACAGAGCTATCAAAATCTGATCGTCACAGCACATTTGGGGAAGTTTATAAAGGCATCAACAAAAACGTTTCTGAGGACTTCTGAAAAAGAACTGTTAATGCTGATTCAGACTGCAAAGGGTAACAAAACTACCTCTAGAAGACACTTGGCTCCACCAATTCACAGTCAGGCAGAGGAACACTGTTACCCTCTCCAGAGATTTTTTTGTTTGTTCTTTTTAGATAATGACTAAACAAACATGTGATGCTTTTCATTGCTGTACTAAAAGACCTATTTAGAAATCTTATTGGGAAAACATATCTTCATCCAAACTTCTTCTGCACCCTATACACAATTACAAATACTCAATTACGAATGGTCAATAAATTCTACACTAACGTTACACTATTATTTATTTGCTGTGGTGCCCCTGGAGGACATGTATAGGTTTGAATATGCTCATCATAGGAGATCAAACCAAACAAACCAATTTTTTTCTTTTACTTTTATCACTCCCGATCATCATTTTAAGGAACAAGCTGCAGAAAAAACATTTATTTCCCTCAAGGAGCATCAGAGCATCTCTATTCTATTATGGAAAGGTAAGTCATACCACTTTGCTTCTTTGGTGGTGTCTGGACAGGGCTTAATCTGCTCCCTAACATACCCGCATAGAGTACAGAAATGATACAGTTAATGTAAAATTTGGCTTGAAACTTTAAATACATGTGAAACGAGATGTGTTGCTCACCAAGCCTGATATCCACATCTGATGTCCCATTAGGAATCAAAAATGAAAGAATTACTTCAGTTTCTAATCGTGTTTTATCTTAGGGTTGGGAAATATGACAATATTTATGATTATTCTGATAATGTCACAGTAAGTTTTTCTAAGCACATTGTGGATATCATCCGTACTTAAAGAATGCTGACTAATTGCATGCATACATAACTGAGCAGATTTGGGCATTTTTAACTTCTAATTTGGTGTAGCATAGTGTATAAAACATTGATAGTTTCTAAACAACCAGAGTAATCATGATACACAGTTTTCAAAAGGTCTTGTGATTCACATCTTCAATTCAATTTGTTGTAAACATGTAGATTTCTAATTTTGTAACTTTCTCATTACTTATCCTATCTTTCTGTTTGCACTGTCACCTTGCTGCTACTGTAACAATGCAAATTCCCCCATGTGGGACAAAAAAGGCTTTTCTTATATAGTTTAATACCTTTTTTCTCTGGTCTTTTGGAATTTCACTTTGCTGGAAAGATTGTATTTAAGTGATGTCTAGATTTAACGAGGATGGCAGAAATCTGTCTAGGGCACGGGTTGTACAATTTATCCCTTTATCACTTAAATTTGCTTCACTGGTTCATTGAGTTACTAAGGGGGCAATTACATGGTTAATAAAGGTGTTGGTGAGTTTGTCTCCTTCAAGATCATTTGAAAACTTCGAATTGTCTTTTGTTTTATACTAAATTCATTTGAAGATCAAAAAGTCTTGCAAACAGTATCACAACACTATTATAATTAATTATTCTGCCAATTTTGTTAGTGTCCAAGATGTAGTCAATTTCAAAGGAAAATACAGGTAACAATGAAACTGGGGAAGTGTTGGACTGTCATTTCAGCATTTACAGACTTTATTAACTAAATGGAAATTAATGAAATGTTTAATTATGCTAGAGGTGAAATTGCACTAAGGAAATGTTGAGGGTTCTGGCACTTAGGGTTCTTGGTAATTTGCACTTTGCTGCAATTTGCCTAATACCAGAGGATCAACATGTCTGTTTGTGAATAGTGAAGGTTTACATATGTGGGTTCTGTTGTTTCATTTTTTCCATTTTCAGTACAACACACCACTAAACACAATATCAACTAGAGCTGTACTAATAAATATGTAATGATCATACCGCTGGGCTTGTTAGGGGCAGTGTGTCTGGAGTTTTGGCTACCACCTTTTTGATACATTGCCAGTGTCAGCAGATGGAAGAAATCAGAGTAAAGTGAGACAAGGTTAAAGCTACACATTGTGGTTTAGGTACAGACAAGTGCGGATGAAGAATGCTCAACTCACCACTGCTGGCACTGCCTTCTCTCCGGCCTCGAGCGCTGCCCTCTCTCCCAGACCTCACCCTCTACAAATTGAGAAAGATCCAAGAAAGAAAAAAAAGCTGAAATGTAACAGCCCTAAACAATAATGGAATCATGATGCTGGACTGATATTACAAAGGGTGAGATGAAAATGCACTGTGACAATATGTAATGTAATTAGTTATTGAACCACATTAATGAACAAACATTCTTTTAATTCTTGACTTCTAAAAATGTATCTAAATTTTAAATTCATTAGAGAAAGCAAGGTAGTTTGGTAGCTCACACATTACGTCTGATCGCAAAGGAAGTTTTCAGACAAGATGAGAATAAAACTGTGATGGAATAAAAGATTGAAACAGAATGTTCAACAGGAAAGGGGCTGTTACAAGGAATGATTCCTTTCTCTGACTGTAGTTACTTATCCAAGATCCCCTCTTGATTTACAAACAGCTGTTTCTTATTCAAATTCAGGCCGAAACTTTCTTGCTTGCTTTCTCTCTCTAAGCAGACGAGGCAGTACTGAAGCATTACCCTAATTTTAAGATCCAGTGTGATCAAGAAAGAAGGAATAGACACTGTACCTGCTCTCTGATCTCCTTCATCTTTTCCACTTTTTTCAATTTGGTGGCATAATCCTGAACCTCCTTTAAGCCCATATCGGTGCACAATCTCACAAGAAATCGCAGACCTAGCCAATACAAAAATGCATGAAAGAAACCCATTAAACAATTGCTATGAAAACTGATATGCAAAAAGGAAGTAAATTATCTCAGCAGTGTACATTACATTCTACATTTTCAGGGAATTTCTGATGAATGTCCTTGTATGTCTCCAGTGCTTTTTGATAATTTCCTAAATGAAACAAGCATTTTATTATATGATTCATTGAAAAGTATATAGAATATGGAACATTTGAGATTTAAATGCATTACTCAAACCATTCCTTAAATCATTAATTACTTAAAGTATAAATCTCTTTTTTAATTAAGATATAAATTTCCATACCACTCCTCCTGTAACAGCTAGCCACCATCAGCTGCCATACAACATTGTTCGGCCTGGAATTCAAATTAGTATATATTTAAAAAAAATAAAAATAAGCATGTACATTAACTACAAATACACATAAGACCAGAATTACAAGAGATAAATAACCTACTGTATGAGCGTTGCTCTCTCAAAGTATTGAATTGCCTTTTCACAGAACTGTGTATCAATATAATATGCTCCCAACCATTCAATGACATCAATGTTTGAGGGAAAATATCTAAAAGACTAAGGAAAAACATGACTTCATTAAGTGGTGCCACTATGGGGTAGCATGTAGTAATGGTATAGAACTGAAAGAATAAATGTGATATTTGAATGTGATGTTCAATGTTTACTGAGACAACAATAAGAATTATTGCCTCATAATAGTACTGGAAGGCTTGCGACTTGTCGCCTTCATTGTCATACAACTCTCCCAGTTTGGCCAACACCCAAGGATCAGTGGGAGTGACGCTGATGATCTGCATGAGCCATTCAATAGCCTGGTGAGGGTCTTCCAACATCTCGTATCTAAAAGCTGCTTAAGGAGCACATACTATTAAATGCAAACCTACTGTCTATTCATGTTTGATAATTATGGCATGCAACCCTAATTGCTTAACCTTACTTAACATAATATTAAACTCCATCATCAGTTACAGATATAACATTTCATACTGTGCTCAGTCAAAAATACAAATGGCCAAACTATGTAATCCCAATCATTGTGAATAAGGATACAGGCTGGCCAGTTGATACATGACTTGAGCGCTGTTCCTGAGTATGGCATGGAGTTTCAAAAAGCAATCAAGAGCTTCTTCCAGTCGTCCCAGCCTCTTATGGGTCAATCCTATAGGAATATATTAGGGCACTGATCAGTAAGGCACAAATTATAGACAAATATGCAATAAAAACATTTATGGAGGAAATGTGAGCAAATGTGTGTGGCAAAAATACTGGTTAAAAATTGCTTGTCTAACATCCCTCAAAGAAACTACTGCTTGATAGTGAATAAGACCTTTCCTTTGATCTCCTGTTCTTAAGAAGCTATTTTTCTATAAAACCCATTTATGTTACTTTTACTAAGACATGCACCAATCAAATTCCAATCATAGCTATAAATAATTTATAGCATTTAATCATAAATTTAATTATTTACAAAGTAATGTGGTCTTTAAAAAAATAAACACTAGCACATTAAATCACATCAGTGTTACTTGGAAACCATGCCATCTAATAATCAGTTATTGAACACTCAATTAATAGCCCAATGGCAGGTCTGTTTATGCACCTTAGGCTTTCTTGCTCAATGGCCTATTTACTATTGCTTCAAGATGTTGCTGAGTGTACCCTGAGAAGGGAAGGCACCTTTCAGGAACAGATTTTGAATGTAATCTAAGCACTTAGAGTACACGTTTTAAACACATGGACATGTTGAAGAGAATATTTCTACACAAAAATAAATCACCTACCTTTAGGTTTTACAAACTGACATTAACATGACAAAGGGATCCTTTATTATAAGAGCTCGCACGCAAACAATTCTGCAGTTTAACATTATATTTAGAAAGGCATACATTATTTAATCATCAAGATCTCTGGTCACTAATGGCTAACCTAAGTTATAGAGGGCTTCTGTGCAGGATGAATCATTCCGCAAAGCTTCTTTATAGAACTCTGCTGCTTTTTCGTAGTCCTGCTTAACAAACACTGTGTTGCCTTTGTTAATGAGGGCAGCAGGGTTGTAACGGTCAGCATTCATGGCTAGATCGGCATAGCGGTCAGCTTGGTCATAATCCTTTTCCTGAACGGAAAAAAATGACATGGAATCAAATAAACAAAAGAAAAAGTAAAGTAAACTCCCAAAGTATGTGTGCCACTGTGTGTATGTAAATGTATTTAAAATCAATCAGAAAACACTGAGATTTCAAAATACACAGTTCAATATGAGATGGATTTTTAGCATTTCATTGTTAAAACCATCCTGTGAAGCATTTACACTCACCCAAAAGTAGAGGAAAGAAAGGTTAGTAGCAGCGGCACTTTTCACCCTGCTGTCTTTTTTTTCAAATGTCTTCAGAGTCTCCACTGCCTGCAGCAGACAATTGAGAATTCTGAAGCTTGTACATTCAAAGACTCTTCTGTGTTTAATGCTCGACTCACTACTAACATAGTAATGTATTGTTGCAACTTATTTCAGGCTCAACAGCAAATGTTTTAAAAGGACATTTCAAGGACCATAAAAAAGCGACTGTTAAGAAATAAAGTGTAGTGAGAAAAATTAATGAAAAGAACATTACACTTGGGACTCCAACACAAACACCTAGATAGAATTTCTGCTCTTTTTATGTTACACTATAAAGCTTCAAAACACCCACTTTATACCAGAAAGGGGTCTTTATTTAGCTAATTACTTTGATGAAGTGTGTTAAATCCGTGTTGGAAAACACCAAGCTATTAAAGACAGAAGTACATTGGGACCAGGGTTGGATAACACTACCATAAAAAAACAAGAACAGTGAAAGAGAAACAATAATCCACAAAGTTCACTCATTCAAAGGCATAAGATGTGACAGGACACACATACCTCAGCCTCAAGAGGCAAGCAGATGGAAACGAGGAAAAAGAAAAACAGGGAACATGAATTTGTGAAACATTGAGGAGACAGATAAAAGGGAAATATGAAAACACAAAATGAAACAGAAGGGCAATGACAACACATCCACGATCATTCACACATTTCAGGTAGACATTTAAGTAAAAGTATATTGGCTCACCTGGTTGAATTCCTTCTGTCTTAAGTAAGTGATAGCCTTGTTGATCTCTAGATCATTTGACAGCTCCACATACTGTGAGCTTTTAACCATATCTACACACCTGCAAGAGTAACCACTATTATATTCAACATTCATTATCAAATTTATTCCATTTAACTAATATGGCAAAACCTAATTCTTCCTATTTCACGGTCATATGATTCATCATAAAAAAAATCTTTGGCAATACTTCTCTCTATTTTATGCAAAGAAACTCACCAGTCAAACCCAGCTGCAAAGGTGGACTCAATGGCTGGAGCAATAAGCTTTGCTGAGGTCATGATGTACTTCTCTGCTAATGCTTTCCTACAGTAGAGACAGCAATCTGTTAAATTTCAATAATCAAACTCAAGACCATACTTTATACTATTAAAACATTTTGCAGTTTTATCTTTATACATACCGCTCTCGCTCCATTTGGTGAAGCTGATCATTCTTGATGGCTTCAATCAATAAGTTTGCATGGGGGTCATCCTAACAAGACATTCAACCAGGCAATTAGCAACAAATTTATACATGTGCACCTCATTTCCTGAAAAGTTCATTAATAATAAAAACAAAAATCTGTGACGTGTTAATGTGAAATTGTATTGTAACTGTAAAGTACAACAAAAAAGATTTTCAGTAGTTTTACTGAACAATGTAATTGTATTTTGTAAATATACACAAATTTAGAATTAAAAATTTGGGACAGAGACGTATTAACCATATTGCTACATCACCTTCCATTTAATAACACATTTTAATTGTTTTGGAACTGAGGATACCACTTGCAGCAGTTTTACAAAATTTTGCCCATGCTTGCTTTATATAATACTTCAGCTGCTCAAAAGTTGCTGTTATCGGATTCTCCTTTTCATGATGTGCCACACATTTTCAAAGAAGACAGATCTTGCACACATATCCATACCATAGTAGCCTGTACAGAATGCAGTTAGTGTTTCTGCATAGAGCAGTTGTATGGCTTTCTCCTTGATTTTGTAATGCAGTTTCAAGTTGCATTTCTAGAAGCAACCAGAATTGAAAATAGTTTTTCCTCAAGCCTTTCTCAAGTATTCTCAAGCCTAGGTGTCTATATCTGTCACAGTAGCCTAATGGTTTCAAGAAGAGCACATGCATTCCACAGTGGTGTCTGACCTTGCCCTTCCTCGAGATGAAATCTCTGAATTCCTTGAATCTTTTTAACAATATTATGTGCTGTAGATGTTGAAAGACATTCTCTGCAATCATGCACTGAGAAATGTTCCTTTTAAACTGACTAACAATTCTCTCTTGAATTTTTGGCACAAAAATGTGAGTCACAACACACCCTTGCTTGCAAAGACTGAGCTTTTGATGGAGGTTACTTGTACACCTGATCATGATACTCACCCCCTACTAATGCAGTGGTAAACATGCCCCTGTGCCAACTTTTTGTAAGTGTTCCAAGTATAAATTCTAAATATACAAAATATATTTAAGCAGGCCAGTGAAAACACTGGAAATCTTTTCTTTGTATGCTTGCAAATTTCCCACTTGTGGGACTAATAAAGGGTTATCTTATCTTTTCTTATCAGTTAAATAATAGGTTTAAGAGAACTAGCAAAATCACAGATTCTTGTTTTTACTGCATTTAAAAACAATGTCCCAACATTTCTGGAAATCAAACTGTATTGTTGGCACTATGTACTCTATTAGGTAAGTTCTCCACCAAACCCAGATTAAGAGAACCAGATGCAAAATGATTCACCACTGCAAGAGTATACCATTTCCATTGCTACAGAGTCCAGTGGATGCATTCTTTCCACTATGCCAGCCCATGCTTGGCATTGCCATCAGTGTTCTTTGGCTTGTGTGGAGTTGCTCACCTATGCAAACCCATTTCATGAAGCAATTCATGCACAGTTCTCTGCTGTTTCTTCCAGACACAGTCTGGAACTCTTTAGTAAGTGATGCAATGGAGGATTTTCACTACAGCCTTCAGCAGTGGGGAGCTCCACTGTGAGTGGTCTACAGAATCATGGCTGACCTGTTTATAGGTCCTATATGCCTTGATTTCACAATACTAGCACTTACACCAGACTGAGACAGATCTAACAGGGCAAAAATGTCATACACTGACTTAAGGCATAGGTGGAATCCTATTTAGCCACATTTAGTCAAAGATATAGTCCATTCTACTGCCAGTGTAAGTCTTTGGAGACTGCATGCATATGCTTGATTTACTTTAAACTGACCTCAATATTTAGGAGAGGTGTCCACATACTTTTGGCCATAAAGTGCATATATACAATGGCGGTTACACACATGCCCATGCACCCAGGCGCACACAGAACTCACATTTGGAGGGATATACTTGTCTTCATCATCAATACCAAGAGGCACACAAATTAGTTTCTGGAAAGATTTCTTCATCCGCTCACGGTCTCCAATAGCATAGTAGCAGAGGATTAGGTTGAAGCCTGTCTTAATGTTGGGGCTCTCACTCATTATATGTTCAAAAGAAGTGATGGCATCTGAATACTGGCCCATGCGTATAAACGCAACACCAATGTTCTGCATAATCTTGATTCTACAAGACAGCAACAAATATGTAATGAAACATACCATATGGAAGTATTTAATTGATTGATATTGAGGTAAACACAGAGATTACACCAAGTACTGAACTCATAGGATACTTACCTCATCTCTGTATGTGCATTGGAAATCTGGTCTAAAGCCATGCGGTAAAATTTAATTGCTTTGGGGTAGTTTTTCTGTTTAAAGTAAATGTTAGCCATGTTCACTTTCAACCGTCCTTCGTTTGTAAAACAAATGATGAAAAAAATTATGATTAGTGATCATGTCTTATGTCAGATATACTTCACACATATATAATGTTTCTGAAATACATGTTACCTGCATTATTGAACATCTTGTTCTTTACAATGACCTGGTAAGTATTCAGGGCCTCTGTGTTCATGTCATTATTGGCATATTGATTTGCCAGATTGAACAGCACCTGAATAAAAAAAACACATTAAGAAAAGCACTCCCATAAGAAATACAGACTTTGATAGGTACTTTGATTTATTGAGAATTAGATTATAAATTGACTCACTGAGTAGGTCAGATCCAAAGTGATATGGTCTGCTGTACCAGTTTGTTCCCGTTGCCTCACCAATGCTCTTTCTTTTCTACCTGCTTCTTTGGCTTTCTCTAGAGCCTGAGCGAGCAACACACCGACCAAGAAAAAACTTGGTGAGAGCAATGCAGGCAATCACAACATTATTTGTTGATGTCCACAATGCACTTCACAGTACAAGCACTAGGGTGGAATTTTAATTTAAAAAATCAATTTAATCTATGAATCTATGTTCTTTATTACATATACAACATTTAACTCACCAGTTGTAGATCCCCATTTCCTTGAGCCAAGCAACTCTCCTCAATCAAATCATTCACTTTCTTTTCTAGGATCTTAATCTTCTCTTCGGGACTGAAGCATGAATAATAATAAAAATGTGTTGGTTAAAAAAGCTGAAATGATAATGTTGAAGAACTATGTATTTTGGCAGGTTCACAAAGGCAGTTGGTCAACTTGAATATTCAGCAAGTCCAATGGTCGATCCAGAGACAAGTCAGAGTCCAAATACCAACAAGTCTAAGACAGGTCTGGGAACTCACAAAAACATCTTAAGTCCAGAATACAACCCTCTCTCTCTGCTAGTTTCTCTCTGCTAGTAACACACATGATCATCAGCTCATTAAAAAATGGGGTGTTGGAGCTGGGAGAAATCTAAAATGTGCAGGACAGGAGGCCTTCAGTATCAGGATTGAAAAATGCTGAACTAAACTTTACAAAAACAGAAGAAGAATCATACGTGTCTTCATTTTTTGTTTCTAATGGAGGAGCTGGTCCTCTTGATTGTCCAAGTGGATCAAAGTTTGAACCTGAAATAAAAATAAAGAAGGAATTTAAAAAAGTTGAATAGTAACCAGTAAAACAAAACTGACACAATAAAACAGGACTACAAAAAGCAAGACACAATATTTTATATAATAAGAAGCATTAATGTTTGGTTGTTTTGGATGCATGCACCAAAACATGCACTTTTCCACTTACCTCTGGTCAAAGAAGAGGAATATCCTGCTGCCCGCACTGCAGTCATAGGACGAGCAGCTCCATCCTTAAAAAAACAACAACCACAGAGTACTGTAGGATTGTATCTTTGAAAGTGCTGAGATAAATTCTCCTAATTTTTTTCTCTTTTAATAATTTTTTGAAAGCAGTTTCGCCCATTGTAAAGCATTAAGATAAAAACAGAATGAGCTGATCTGCAAATCATTTAAACTCAAACTCAAAATAGAACAAAAGCGACATGCTGGATGTTTAAGCTAAGAACTGTTTATGTTAATGAAATATATACGCTCATATAGAATCAGATGCCAGTAACACATTTCAAAAAAAGTTGGGACAGGGAAATGTTTACCATTGCCTTGCATCACCACAAACATTTGGTAAATGCGAAGGGCAATTGTTGGAGATTTGAAGGTAAACTGAAAAGAGTTTCAGCTGCTCAACAGTTCAGGGGCTTTCATTTCATAATGCAGCAAATGTTTTAAGCAAGTGACAGGTCTGGACTGCAGGCAAGCCAGGTTAGCTCCCAGACCCTTTTACTTTAGGAGCCATGCTGTTTAAATACATCTAGAATGTGGCTTGGTATTAAAAAAGATGTCTGAATAGCAGGCATATGAGAGATATGTTGCTCCAAAACTTGTATATATATCATTCAACATCATCCCAGAGATACAAGATATACATACCATTTGCACTGATGTACCCCCAAACCATCAAAAATGCTCTTTTTGAACTGTGTGCCAGATGGTTCCTCTCCTCTTAAGGATTGAGGATATTTATAATTTCCAAAAAAATTTTAAATTGATATTTGTCAGAACATAGGACAGTTTTCCACACTGCCTTAAATGTGGCTGGACCCAGAAACACAAAAGTGTTTCTGGATCATTTTAGGTTTTAACTTGGATTTGTGGATGAAGAAAAAAGTTTATAGTCCATGCAGTGTTTTTTTTTACTACAGAATTGCTTCTTTTTTAATGCAGTTATTGATAGTGGTTTGTTTTTTCTTTTTTCTTTTTGCTTTGTCCCCTGTGTAGAGATTTCTCAAATTTTCTGAAACTTCTAATGATGTTATTCACTGTAAATCACAAAATATGAAGTATGAAATCAATGTATCATATGCTATAACCTTCTCAGTCAACAGATCTTAACCTACTTGAACATCTATGGAATATTGTGGACTGATGTGTTAAGACAGCACTCTCCACCATGCTAATCAAAACATAAAATGAGAGAACATCTTCTGAAAAAAATGATGTCACACTCCTCTAATCTGGTCACTGAGACATGTAGAATCTATGCTGAGACATACTAAAGTTCTGATGGCTTGTGGTGGCCCAACACCTTCTAAAATACATTTTACATTTTTTTCAGATCATCACTTGTCTGTGTTGTCCAGTGTGATAATGGAAATTAGCAACCACCACCACAACTGATTCATCGCCCTTAATTTTATAAGACAAAATGAAAAGTCCTCTCACCTGCACTGCTCCAGTTGTAGGCCTTCCCATAGAAGAGCTCATAGGCACCCGCGACTACAGAGACAACAAATGCAACAAAATCTCCTGTTACCTAGCCTCATATATTCTGGAATATTTGTTTAATGAACTGATTAGGAAATGATTTACTTAGGTTTTTCTTATTAGGCATTTCTTCTCCATTTGTCTAACATTTAACATATACACAGTGTAAAATATAACTGCATTTGCTCACCGTTAGGAGTCTGCAGCTAATATTTCCCTGACTGCTCTCTCCTTGAATTTTTACACATACTACAGTTCTTTCCCCTCTCTGTGTGTGTCTGCCAAAGACCCACCAGTCATCAATTGCATAAGCAGGTAATATATGTTCAATTGCACTACATACACCAAAAGATGTTCCTATGGGCCTTCCACCAATGGCTGTACCAGGAATCTTTGCAGTCATCTAAGAAAAAAAGAGACAAGTTGTGTTCAACATTTTTTCCCTGTATGCTGTAAAACATACACTGCATAATGTGTGTTTGTGCTATGGATTATTGTTTTAAATCGTACTGGAGGACGTCTGCCATGACTGGTCCTGACAGCTTGCTGAAAGCCAACATCATTGTCCAGCTCCTACACAAAAACAAAGTTATGAATGGCAAGAAGTCATGAATAAAAAAAGAATGATTTTAGGGGTGTTCCTGTAGAAACGTTACACGTACCTCCGAATCAAATGCTGGATTGTAGTCATTGTAACCTGAGTACAGGTCATCTTCATCCTCTGCGGCAAGGTGAACGTTTTCCATCCTTCACGTTTTCTAAAGACGCAATGGCTGGATGGCCTAAAGCCGAAACAATCATGGCATTCAACAGGTGTTTAAAATGTATGCAATATAGGTAATACTTACACTGTGGCTGAATGTAAACTTATGTCACTTTGCCTAAGCGTTGAACTCTAAATTTAATTAAATATTGTTAGAAGTATCATTGTACTGTCAGTTTACATTAGTAGTGAACAAAGTGTCTTAATATTGCTCATGTACATAACAGTGATAACCATGCTAGCTAGCTCGCTAATAACATTAGCTCGCTAGTGTTTAAATCAAATAAAACAATTAGATCACAGGCTAAATAGCACTATCGACCTTTAGTTCTAATGTTAGTTTTTTGGTATTAACATAAATCGTTTTACCCAGCGTTTCCTCGCTGTTTTCGCAGCTCGTTAAACTGTCTTGTGTACAGGCATTAATCCCAACTAAAACAGTGGCTTCGTCAACAACACTGTTGCTAGGATACAGAGTATTCGGGGCTTCGGCCTTCGGTTAGAATAAATGTTCTGCTTTGCCTCGCCCAGCCTTTAAAGCGTTAAAATAATATAAAAAAAATCATTTAAATATTTTAAACATCACTTGCTAATGTGTCAGCGCTAAATTGTAACCCGAAAACGCGTCGCATTTTAAACTCTAGTTTGGCACGTGTAGGCTACCGTAGGCAGCACACATCCCCGCCTCTAGTGCACATGATTCTCCCAGGTTGGGGCTCGGAAAAGGATTATTTGGCTTGAAATGAATTGCCAGTAAATTTTTATCCGTAGTAACAGCACATCACAATGGCTTCATCGAAAGGGAACATAATTACGATTGTAGGAAGGTGAGCTGATCTGTGACATTTACTTCAGCTATCCGGGTATTTATTCAAGACAGTGTTATGTTGTGTTGCGCTAACGGTGAAGTCCAGTACAGTCTGCTTCTCACTGCGACCTTTGATATACAGAAGTGTTCAACAGTGGCTAGTCACTTACGGCACGTTTCAGATATTTCCTATCAGTATTTTAACTTGTATGTTTCATCCCCTTTTTTTACACGGGTGGAGTAGAAATGTGTTTGTAACTGTTGTTCTTGCTGTGCTTGTGGCTGTTGCGAGACCTTAATTTCTCGGTGCATCAACTGTATGCAGACTACCTCTGATGATTGCTGTTTTTGACACCATAGCTCTGTTTATAAGGGTTCTTGTGTGCAACCTCCAGTCTCACATCTGTGTATAACACCAGCTAAATAACGTAAACATTATTACATTACAGACAATTGTACTCTAAAGTTAGGAGACTTATTTTATTTTAACAACATACAACTTTCTCTTTTAGTGGCCTAATTGGGCGTTCCTGGGCCATGGTGTTCTTGAGTGGAGGATACAAGGTTAAGATCTATGATAACCAACCAGGACAAGCGTCAAGGGCCATCACAGAAATCAGGTCTGTGCAACACTCCAATCTAGCCAAGCTTTAAAGTTGTTGCTGCTATTATGTTCCTCGTTTATTCAGTATATTGTCCAGTTAAGGATCTCCGGAAGGTGCAGATATTTTGTGTTTGCTTGTACCTTGTTGCTTGAGTCAGTTTCCTGCAAAAAATCCCCTGAAATCAGTTTGAATTGTAAATAAACAACCATGTTCTCAGCCACCTATTAACTTTATTCTGCTTTGTTGTTCAACAGCAAGTTTGCACTTGCTTGCACTCATGCACTTACTCATTATGATTTGCTTGGTGAACAGACTTCTGTTTTGAATTGTACTTTTCTGTCAGTAGAGGGGGTTGCAGGACATTTTGTCACTTGAATGAGATTCATCATGTACCTCATACAAAAAACATGAAAGGGCCTAGTTTAAAGTGGTCAAAAAGTATGAATTAAAAAGTCAAAAGCAAGGGGTGAAGTTGAAGTGCAAGGAGTATATTTGAATAGATGTTCTATTGGTAGATGCACAGTAATGCATTATCTTAACACAGGGTAGTTATACATAGTGATTAATGTTATAGTAAAATAATGTTTTCTGCATAAACACTGGAGCTTATATTATGTGTATTCAGAAAAACAAGAACTCTGCACTTTTGTCTTTGAACAGGAAGCAAGTTGAGGAGCTACAGGAAGCCCAAATGCTCAGAGGAAAACTCAGTGCATCAGAGCAGCTGAGTCTGCTCAGCAGTCATGATGACCTTTCACAGGCACTAGAGGGTGCATTTTTTGTTCAGGTACAGTACAGTACCTAAAACAACATACAGTGGTTGAGGTGCTGTTTTGCTAGCCTTGTAATTTTGGTATTTCCAACTTTAAAACCAGACAGGAAAAAAGACGTTTTATGAGCAATAGTTCTTGGATGTATGCACTTTCTGAAGTATGTTTTCCCTGTCCCCCATGTATTATCTAGACCTAATTACATTTTTAGTACTTGGACCTAAGCCTTTATTTTTCACCCAAACAAGGGAGACACAAAGAAACTCTGAGATCAAGAACAATAGCTTTCATGCTATCTGAGGTTTTATTTGAGAAAGAGGCACAGGATGACACTGAGAGAGATCTTATCATATGATAAGAATGTAAAAACTAAAATTCTATACTTTCCTCCTGTGTGAGTGTGCGTAAATACAGAACAAGGAACTGTTTGCTCCATGATTGTGTTCCTGAATATTCCAAGTCGGCAGAGAGAGAGGTTTATGTTTCCCAACAAAGATCACTGTATTAGATCCTGTGTTAATTCTTGTAATGTGCTGAAAATTGCCCAGCTTCTTTTTGTTCAGTGTTTTAAAGCAAATGAATCACTGTTCTTTCTTTCTGGTCTATGTGTGGTATCACACACACTTTTATATGAGCACACTTGGCTGTGTCATTAGATGCTCATTCTTTGCATAGATGAGGTTAGTATTGATTCATAGTATCAGATGGCATGCTTTCAGTAAATGCCTTTTTGTTTTCTATTTTCAAGACAAGCGAACATTGTTTGATTGTAGGTTGCTGTCCAGAATGGAAATCAGTTAAATGTTTCAAATTATTGTGTGTATCGTGGCAGTGGTGGCCTAGTGGTTAGGACATTGTCCTTTGGACCTAAGGGTCACAGGTTCAAGTCCCGGCCCAGGCACTACTGAGGTACCCTTGAGCAAGGTACTGTCCCATTACACTGCTCCACATCTTGGCATATGTATGTACTAAAGACATCGCGTCTGTTATTTATCTTACAACCACGAGCAATGTGTTGGTCTTCCGTGTAGCACCACTCTCAGTGTTGATCTATGCAATGCGAACGCTTGATTGTTTCCTCTGTCCTGGAAGTGGCTTTGGATAAAAGCGTCAGCCAAATGAATAAATGTAAATGTAAATCTTATGTCAGTAATGTTTTCCCACTCTGGGTTGAGTAGTATACTAATAAACATATTAAACATACTAGGAACAGTTTAGAAAAATTTAACTCTTCCATTTTAAGTTTGAAACTAAACAAAATCGAAAAGAATAGCTAAACATCCTAGTATCCTAGCTATGTCAAACCCACTTAACCTATTCACAGTATTCTCTAGAATCTTTTTAGCTAGTTATCTATTTCTTTAATCTCTGTATGTTTTTGCTTGACAGGAGTGTGTGTTTGAGGAGCTGGAAGCCAAAAAGAGTGTTTTCCAGGCAGTGGAACGTCATGTGGGTGAGGATGTCATCCTCAGTAGCTCTACTTCCTGTTTGATGCCCAGCAACGTCTTTTCTCTGGTCCACAACCGGACTCGCTGTATTATATCTCACCCGGTCAGTGAGGCTTGTTATAATGGTGATTTTTTTTTTATTGTTGTTTGATGAATGTAATACAAATCATTGTCTTTTATTTTAGTAATTTTCCTGGTTGAATTTACTGGAGATTGGCAGTGATAATGAATTATCATTACTTTTGATAAAAATGCATTATTTGTTTTGAGGAAGCATTTTATACCGAAAGCAAAATGAAGAGAGCTGGAAATATGACCGTACTTAGTGTTATTGTGATAAATTGTCACAATATCTTTTTCAGAGCCTATATATTATGGATATATCATAGCATATGTATTGTGAATATTTTCAGTTCTTGAAGAGCATTGACCAACTGCACGTTTCATTAAAAATGTGAAGCAGGAGAGAGGCATAGCCAGGCACAGTGGACTAAAGTAAAAAATTGGACTTTTGCCCCATAGAGTAGAAATTATTGTCCTGTCACATGAGCAATGAAGTCTTTCTTTCTCTGGCTACTGTACTGGCCTTCAGAGCTGCTCATGGTGAATGGTTCACTGTTACCTGAGCACTGGGTAAATGTTTAATCGCTAATTCCAAATATTATGGACCAGCAAGACCTTCAAACTGCAAGAAGGGACAGACTTTAGCATCTTATCTGTAGCTCAGCAGGTAAACACAATGAAATGCAGTGTCTGTTCAGAGTTAAGGCCAAAAAAACATATTTGATCAATGTGTCCTTCGTCCCTTTGCATCCTCCATCACAGGTGAACCCGCCCTACTATGTGCGTTTGGTGGAGCTGGTTCCTCATCCAGAAACCCTTCCTGTGGTCATGGACATGGCATATGAGTTGATGACCGAGGTGGGGCAGGCACCGGTGCGCATCAAGAAGGAGATTGATGGCTTTGCCTTGAACCGAGTCCAGTACGCCATCATAGCGGAGTGCTGGAGACTGGTTAAGGTGAGTTAAATCAGAGTAAGAAAACTGCATTACTAATGTATTTTTCCAACATTACTGATTAACTCCAAAAACGAAAATGTTTTTAATAGGTAATACCTTCTATATATGAATTAAAATTCAGCCCTACCCGTCTACAGAAACTCACGTTACATAATTACAAACCTTCAAACATTGCTCTTGGTGTACCAAGTCCCTTTCTGTCCTGTAAATGACACAAATGCGGAACTTAGTTAAGCATGGAAGATTCTTTCATGAGACATTCTGTGGACTGTGTTCAAGGAAGAACGAGAAAGATTAAGGCAACACAGGGACAAAGTAAGTTCTTGCTCTTCTGTATTTTTTGCAAAGTACACAGGTGTATCATTCTACACCAAGAGATGATAGATACGGCAGTGTCCTTTCACTGTTTCTCTTGTTAGATTTTCCTAGCTTTCAACCTTTCTTTGCTCACACAGGACATTTTGTCCCTGGCTGTAGAGTACATCTGTGTTAGTGTATCAGATGAACACAATCCCCTGAGACATTTTTTTTGTTGTTGCCTCTGAGACTGTGTCACATTGCTGCTTAGTCATTTTACAAGAATATTGTTATAGGGAGTAATAAAAGAAATTCAGCCAATGTGCTGTTTGTTTACATCTCTGCCAGTAACAGTTTCCATTATGTTAAAAAGTATAGAATTAGAAATAAGATGTTTGTACACCCCCCCTCCCCATAGTAACAGCATCTGCTTATCCTTGAAGGCTTTACATTAAATGTCATATGTGATCTTATAAATATATATATTTACATACACTAAGTGTCATAAGTCAGTTATCCAACACTATGTTAACAATAAACAATTGACAATCAATATCTCCCTTGTTGGTTTTTTTGGAGGCTAAACTAGAGCAAGTTAATAATCAGAAGGCCTTTCAGACATGATACACATATAACGATAAGCATGGCACACTGTTTCTTAGTTTCAAGGTGAAGCATTGGTGAGTAATCAAAAAAATAATAATCCTCTCTTTATGATGTCATTATATATGTCTTTTTTTTTATTAACGTATAGAGTGTGGTTTTGTCCAGAACTTTAGTTTAGTGAATGATCCAGAGTACTAAAATTTTTTAAAGATTCAGAACAAAACCTAAAAATACACTACTGTAATTACAAACCCAATTTCCAGAAAAGTTGAGATATTTTCCAAAATGTAATAAAAACAAAAATCTGTTATATTAATTTAAACCTTTATTTAACTGACAAAATGACAAAGAAAAAATGTTCAGTAGTATTTTGTAACAAACTGAAAGGTAATTTTTATCTTTGCCACAGCAAACTCAGTGCCCATTTATGGACTCATCTGACCATAGCTTGTGGTTTCACAGTCTTTCAGTCAAGTCAAGTAGGCTTTAATTGTCATTTCAACCATATACAGAACTGTACACAGTACACAGTAAAATGAAACAACATTCCTCCAGGACCAGGGTGCTACATGAAACGCAGGACCACAAAAACTACACAACTGACAACATGAAGTGCATTGTGGGCAAGGATGTGCAAACATTGCAGGACAGTGCAACAGCGACCAGTGCACAGTTATGGAACTACCAAGTGTGTGTGCGAGTGTGTGTGCGCGCATGTGTGCGTGTGGAGGGGAGTGAGACTCCAATGATCTTTTCAGCTGACCTCACTATCAGCTACAGGGCCTCGCGTTCCATGACCGTGCAATTTCCGAACCAGACAGTGATGCAGCTACTCAGGATGCTAGCAATGGTCCCTTTGTAGAACATGGTTAGGATTGGTGGTGGAAAATAGGCTTTCCTTAGTCTCCTTAGAAAGTCAATCAAAGCTTGTGCTCAGAGAATTTGCTGGCGCTTCTGCATAGAGTTGGCTTCCTCCTTGCATAATACAGTTTCAAGTTGCATTTCTTGATGTAGCAACAGACTGTGTTAAGTGACAATGGTTTGCTGAAGTCCTCCCAAGCCCAGGTAGCAAAATTTGCTACAGCAGCGTGACTGTTCCTTAAGCATTGAATTCTCTGAATCTTTTCACAATCTTATGTACTGTAGATGCTGAAAGACCTTAATTATCTGCAATCTTGCATTAAGAAGTGTTGTTTTTGAACTGACTAACAATTCTCTCATGAATTTTGGAACGAAGGAGTGACCCACAAATCCAAATTTTGATGGATGCTACTTTTCTACCCAGTCATAAACTAATTTTACTAAACATGCTACTACTACTACTACTACTACTACTACTACTACTAATAATAATAATAATAATAATAATAATAATAATAAAAATAATACTTTTTATTATTTTTTAATGCTTTGGTGAGTTAAGCTTTGGTAATCCTGCATGTACTGAGCTGAAAATGATGGGTCATACATGCTGCATGTCATGCATGTTTGCATATGTAAGGATGTAAGGGGCATTCCAATTCAACTTCTTTAGATCAAAGTAAACTAAACTGAAAAAAAACTAAAAACAGATGTAGTAAATGAAGTAAAAAGAAAAAGCTGGCAAATGTCAAAAGTCAAACTGAAAAAAAGAAATTACAAGAAAAGCATGCAAGTCTTGCAGAGTTTCAGCATTCAAAATAAATACAAAAAAAGAGAAAATTGATGATAAAATAGCTACCATATGCTAATAATATATATCTTCATAATTATCACTCACCGGATGAACCATCATAATTATTGTAGTATTAGAAGGCATTTCTACATTAAGAAGGCACTAGGTAAATTTTGATTTAAAAAAACTAAGAAATCAAACACATCTTGTTGCATTACTAACTATAGTTGCCAGAATATTTTAGGATTTCTTTGTTCTTTTAATTAGAAGCATTTAGCAGTTACTTCGAAAAGGTTGCTTGTCCTGTTACGTAAAACTGGATAATGAGCTTAAGGTACAAATATTGTACTAAAGTAATGTAAATATAGCTTTCACATAAAAAATAACATCAGCTGAAGTGGAAAATCTATTCACACAGCCTGTCTAGAATTTTTTTTCATCATATTACATATTTTAGCTACTGCATATTGATTCAGTAGTTCAACATTATAGGCAGACATAAGGCAAGTTTCTTCTGAAATTCAGAGCAAGTCAGTACAGTAACAAGATGTTGTTATTATTATTCTACTTTATTGAATACTTTTTTTTTAAAGGGAAACATGATATTTTGATTAGTTTGTGTAAATTAATCAAATAGTTGTTTTCAGCAGCACTTTTTAATTCATTATTGAAGTCACATATTTATGCTGGAAGATTAATCCTTTTCAAGATTTCTTTACAATGTTGACTACCTATGACATCCATCTCCAACTTTGCTAGAATATTGTATTTTTGACTTTATATTTGTCTTGTATATTGATAGTAAAATTATCTTGAATGAAGCAAATCAATCAATTAATTCTTTGAGGAGTGTACAGGGTAAATAATTGTCTTTCACACACAAAGGCATATCACAGTAGTGTGTAGTGCTGTGCTGACTGGAAAAACTCTTTGTGATTTCTTAAAGGAAAGAGCGCAAGAAATTTACCCTCAGAGGACCACTCCCTTTCTCTGTTTTTGAATTTTTTCAAATGTAAACATTTACAGCTAGACAATGCAGGAGTTTTCTGTGGTCATTGTCTTTCCTCAAATAAAACAACGGATTGTACTGCTCTTCTAATTTTGCTGTTCAGGAATTGTTTGCTAGCTGATAAAATCTGCTTATTTGGCATGTTCTCAGTGGAACATGAGCCTGTGTTTTAAGGCCAGATGTTCCATTTAGAAGTTGAGGTTGGGATTATTTAAAGCTTACCCTTTTATTGGGCTCAGTCTTATCAGGTGAAAACAAAGTGTGTTCATGTATTTGTTTGAGGGGGTCTTAACTATTTTTCTCTCAGTTGCATCCTCATGTGGAGCTGTAGACAACATTACCCCCTTAGGAATTATGTTTGGTTTTACTGACAGGTAATAAAAATAAAACATTTTTTTACTGACAAGTGACAATGTGGATGCCCATGATTCCTTCAGTAATTCAGTAAGGGTGTTTAGTATGAGTGCACAGTTGAAATTGGCCAATACTTGTTTCTAACATGTGAACAGCAATGAGCAGGTTGTTTTTTTTTTCGGACATAAAGATAGCAGTTTTATGATCCAGTTTACTGCATTTAAATGCTGTTATTCCATGTCCTTTACACTCTACTTATGGGTTTTAAAGCAGTGTGTTTGTTTAGCTTGCACAATGCAAGCTCAGTGTTTTTTTGTATGTTTTTTTTTAAGTTACTTTCTTTGTTGCCTATTACTTTTAAAAAAATACATTGCTAATACATTTTAGCTTCGGCAAAATAGAATTCGTCTATATATCCAATCCTTGCCTTTTAACCTTCAATTCAGTGCATCACATGTTCTACCTTTTCCTCATGAACTTCAGAATACCCTTTTTATGTTCCTAATGTAACTGAAGGCAGGCACTGAATGAAATCCATTCTTGTTCTTGCTGAAAAACCAGCTTAACAGGCATATAATCTATCTATACAATACAGCAGAAAAGTCACAAAAAGCCTTAAAAATGCAGACTCGAGAGTCATTTGCATAAACCCTTATCACTTGTGAGGTTTATGTATTACCAAACTTTGTTTAGTGTCTTTCACCAGCATCTCTAGCAAATTAAACAGTCTCAGATTTTGAGCTCTGAGGAACACTTGTATCCAATGCAAAAATCAGGGGAAAAAAATGACTTGTTAGTTGTGAGAGCTGCTTGTGTGTTTTTCAGGTTATCATTGACAAACACTCCAAGCAAAACTTGTTTTGGTAGTATATAATGAGAATGTGGTTCAACCTGGTTGTGTAGAAGGTTTCACATTTTCAGTAGAATAATCTGCTTCACATGAGTGAGACTGAAAGACCCCTGCAGGCCTCTGTTCAAATGTGAAGTATGAGTTAAATGTGATGTCATAGCATTTAGTTTTTTATAACACTGCAAACCTACTTGTTCTTTTTTCCCCTGAAGAGTTGTGTGTTGATGGTTGAATTTAAACTATAATATAGCTCTTTTTATGGCATTGGTTGTTTTGCCCTTATTGCTCTGTATGACAAAGTTCTCAGCTTTGACTAACATGTATATGCAGTTGGCCATATGAATTATTAATCAATGAAAAATAAAATAAAGGTGAATTCACAATGTTTTTAGTAGTTTTATTTTAATTAAAATTGTTAAACTGCCTCTTTAACAGTCTATATGAAAGGCTCACATTTTGTCTTAATCCTCAAGAACATTTTTGCTTAATTGAATACAATTCCTTGCAAATGTGTATATAGTTTCCTATAAAAAAATCATCAGATTAGAAGTGGCACTTAAAATATGACATGATACTTTTTAAGATAAAATCTGATCAATTTTACTAAATGGTTGCTTTTACTTCAGGGTTGTAACCACCAACAATGGCTTTGAAACAACATTATAAATGATGAAGACTTTTTCCAATATAATGTTTAAACATATGCTTCTCTACAGACATTATACCCATTCAAGCTGAGGAGGCTTATATATGGCTTTTTAATATTTTTAATTTATTTTAATGCTATTATATTTATAATACATAGTTATACTCATTTTATATTATTAATCAAAAATTTTCTTCTAATTATGTCATAGATCATGTCTTAAAAAGTTACACATTTAATTTCCCTACAGTACTGGTTTCTTCCAGAAGTTGCAGGATAAAACCTCAACTTGCACACACAGCACTTGTTGTCTATTATTGCTGGAGGAGATGTAGGCTACTGTGGGTTGCTGGAGTGGTTAGTAGAGCATTCCCTCTTACAAATGTGTAAAAATGAAGTTCAGAGTTATGCAAACTTAACTGCATTTAAGCCTAGTTTGCAATGTAGTTGACTAGTACCAGCTAAAGTTAGTAGCTATCCCTCTGTCTGATTGTTCAGCATTCTGACTTACATGCTAGTGGTAACATAGAATTGTACTTAATATTGATAAGGGAGAGTTTTATGGATGTAATGGCAGTGAGCTTATCATAACTATCATAGATTATAGTTAAGAAAACCCTGGGTTCCATTTGATATCTTGATGTCAAAATGTAAAAGAAAAATCTCATTATTCTTACATATTTCAACAATAAAAAAAAATCCCCAGCCTCAGTCAGGAGGTTTGTAACGCAGGAGGCATAGAAAATGGTTGTCTTAAGTAAGATATATAATGATGGGCTTTAAATGGACATTTTAATTGGTATGTTTAATTGAAATATTTGTTCCGTTTCAGGCCAATCAAGGAAGCACAATGTTTAGACAGTTAAAGTTGATTCCCACAATGACATGATGATGATGATGATGATGATGATGATGATGATTTTATATTGTGAAGGTACTGTATAATGCAGCTTGTTTTTTGGTAGAGGAACAAAATGAAGTGGTTTGGTAAATGAAAACCACAAACACAAATGTTAGCAATTGGCAGGTCAATGTTAAGGTTGGCATGAAAATCCAACACTTGGCTATTATTTCTTGCCATATCCAGTATTTATCCTAATATAAGTTGGGGTAAATATTACTGCAAAAACTGATTAAGTGGAATTTTAAAACACCCCATCCCCTTGGCCCCACCCCAAAAAATATATTTGAAAATGTATTGCAAATATACAATACCATGGTAATAACTAACATTTAGGTTATTATTAATCTGTGGTTTGATGTATACAGTTAATTTTGTTCAGTGCTGTAAGTAAGCAGTATTAGCCTCTGTTGTGTCATAAAGTACAGCAATAAGTGGTTATGTAACTTTTTTTTTTCCCTCTTCAGCGCGCCACTTGAACAAACTCGCATTCACATGCTAGACTTGCGGCTCGAAATACACTCACCATCACACTTAGAGTTCAGGTAGGGCTGTTGAGAGAGAGCCAGTGCTGGAAAGCGGAGCAGCTGAGAAAGCCGCTGCTTGCCTCCGGTGATTACTGCAGAGGAAAGGCCTCTTTTTAAAACTCCTGCAGCCAGTGTGCCGCCCGGCCACAGCTAGATAACAGCCTCGTTGTTGCCCACAGGAAACGAACAAAGACCACCCTGTCCCCCTCCCTGTCTCTCCCCCTTCTACCAGGTCTGTGTCCAAGCTTTGATTTCAGGCCAGTCAGGCAGTAGGTATCTGTAGTCTGAAGTAATGTGAGTGCAGAGTGGGCCCAAAGCCTGGCACTACCACCCCTACCCCCCCATACCGTCCCATTGTTTCCATGGCACAGTATTAGATGATGGGGGAAATCCAATACAGTGGGAGCAGTTTTAGTGCTCTTCTCCTGGGATGAGAGTGAAATAGTGTCACTGTTTTCCGCTCAGTCTGGGGGACCAAAGTGAATGTGCCAGACAGAGAAAATATCAGGAAGCTCACATTTTAGGATGTAATACTGGATAGAAACAGGAAATCAGTAAACCAGGCCATCATTGTAGTAGGCATATATAATTTGGCATTTAAGTTTCCATCCAAGTTCATGAATTGTTTGGTTAACTACAGGCAAGAGAAAAAAACTGACTGATATAAAAAAAAATTTTAATCACAAGGAAAATTTTGCAGCACACAGGGAAGCTTATTTGAAAAAAATGCTTTATTTTTCAAAAATAGCCCAGGGTAATCACCACTGCGACTTGAACATGTGACATAATTGCAAATATGGATATAAATGTTGCACTTTAAATCCCTGTTAATGAAATTAAATCTGTGTAACAAATATCCAAAATAGTAATTTGAATGATTCCTACACCCTAGAGAGGTTAACTCTACAGTGAACTACAATTTTTCATACAGCTTTCATTTGAAAAGTGTTACAACATGACCAGATTTGTCTATGTTTCCTCAGGATGGAGTGATCTCTGTGAAGGACATTGATCTGGTAATGTCAGAAGGTTTGGGCATGCGCTATGCTTTCATCGGCCCCATTGAAACCATGCACCTTAATGCACCAGAGGGCAAGTCATTTTCAATATATACTTAAGTTATGTCATAAAAAGTGATTTTACTCTCTTGGCTACATTTGGAATGGCCAGAGTAGAGTGGTGGTATGTGAAAATGTTTCGATCATGATTTTACAAAGCAATTTTGGAAAGGCTACACTGTGGTGAGTGTAGAGGGCTTTAGTCCATGTGACTGTGTGCCTCACATGCCTTATGTGTGTTGATAAATATCTACATGTGAAAGAGAAAGAGACAGAAAGCATGTATGTGTTGAGGAGGCCTCATGTTCATGGTGAATATCGGGAGGTAGTGTGAAATGTGCAGGATGGTCCTTCTCTGTAAGGCCGTATATTAAAAAAAAAACAAAAAAAACAAAGCTCCCTTTTGATGCCTGCAAACAAATTACTGTTTTCACTCCAGAAGCCCAACTCTGATAGCAGCTGGTATATTTTTATAATTAGGGACATATGATCTGAATCGGCCAAGATCAGAATCTGCACATTTTTGGCTCCAAACAAGAAATAAGCCAATTCTGTATTGAGTGATTTGTGTTGCAGTTTAATCTTAATACCATGAGACACATTGTTGGATGCTGCTACTACACCTGTACCAAAATGTCACAGCCTAATAATGCATGACTTATTCTGTTGAATAACCAGTTTTCTCTTTCAGTGTAGACTTATATTTAGATTTATATTTAACAGTATTTAACAGTTTTTGTTAAACAATGTAAAATGTCAATAAGATTAGGTGTGTAAAAATCAACTGATATGTGTTAATGCTTCAACCAAAATAGCACATGATCCGATAATCGATTAGCCCATAAAAATCCATTTTACTATGAGCAGTGTTTTGTACTGAGAAGCTGCTTCTGCTTATGACTCCACTGCAGACTCCAGTATCAGACTGAATCAACCTAATCACATCGAACCGAATTGCATTGCTGCTAATTTTGAGGTATCTAAAACGTATCAGATCGTTGGGTAAAATAATCTAAAATAATAAAGCGTGTTTCAAGCAGTTGTATGCATTTTATTTATTTATTTATTTATTTAAAAACATATTGAGAAGGAAATCTATCAAAACAAAAGTTTTAGTATAGACTTAGTGAGATCCCTGGCTGAAATCAAATACTCCAAACTTTGTCTTATAGCCAGCTACAGTCTTTCTACTGTTGATTTTGTTTTTCACTTTTATTTGTACAATGCTTGCATATGTTTAATACTATATAAGTCAGGACAGTGAGAGCCATTTCAAAACTCTTTGAAAACTCTCAAAAATCTTTTGTTTCTTGAATTAGTTCATGGATGATTTTGATATGTATCGAATCATTGTCTTACCATAATATACAACCTCTCTTCTTTCTTTACTGAATGGAGCTTAGTTTAGCTTTAGAATTCGTTGATATTTAGTATAATCCTCTTTCATACCCATAACATTTCTTATGCCACTGGCTACCACACAACCTCAAAACATTTAGGATGCTTTCCAATGCTTAACCTTTGACAATCTGCTCTTTTGTTGAAAAACAACTTTTTTTTCACTAAACATACAAAACTGCTGAATGCAGCATAAGTAAATTTTTTGCTTCATTAGACCCTGCACAGTGAACCTGAACATTACTAGTCCTGTGCCAACCAAGTCGTCCTGTAGATCTTTGCCAGTGATGTGGAGGTTTTTCTTTGCATACCTCAACAGTCCATGAGCATTTTTCAAAAAAATTTCAAACTTGTAGAAATTTGTCATATTTAAGTTTAATCCATGCATATGTTTTCACTTAGTAAATCTGCAAAACGTTCAGGGGTGGCCGAAATTGTACTATATGTCCATTTAATCCATGTGATGTGGCCATAAAATTCCTGATTGCTGCACCTCTTGTTATAATATGTATGATACAACCATTTGCTAATGTGAGACTAAATTCAATTGTACCATTACCAAGTTAGAAAATAATGCCAATATGGAACAAAAGTAATTCGTCTTTATGCTGTAAGTTGAATGTCGTGGTACTTAAAGGGAAGAACTGAGGGTGATCTTGCTGGTGCTTATCATCTCTTTACAAGAGGTTCCTGTAAGCATAACCACTTAAGTTACGCTTCAAGACTCTGCACAGTGAGACTAATGAAAACAAGGCACTAGATGCTTCACCCTGGATGACAGCTGAGTCATCTTGGATGTGAATCAGTCCAGAGTGATCAACAGGCCAAAGCCTCTTCGTACCGGTTTGGAGTTACATGTTATGAATTCAAGTTCAAATTCGTTGTAACACAACTGGGATACCCTACACCCAGTTAGACTCAAGCATAAAAGCTCTCTACTGCTTCTTTAGGTCTGGAAGACTATTTGAGACGCTACCGAGAAGGCATGAAAAGAGTGCTCCATAGTTTTGGACCTGTTCCTGAATTTGATGGAGAAGCAGCAACTAGAATCAATCAAGTATGTACAGTTATGGTTCATCATCTTTTGTAATGTCTATTACAAAAGGAAATTGATGGATGTTACAACTTAACTGTTAAAAGATTAAAAGAAACATGGGTGGAAAGAGGTTAACCTTATTTTTTTGGCTTTAGGAGATCTGTGAGCTCATCCCCAGTAACCAGGAGCATCTCTCTGCCAGGCGAGAGAGAAGGGATCAGCTGCTGATGGGGCTGGCTAAACTGAAGAAATGATCAACTTGTGGCCAATCACACACACTGCCTGAGTTGGAGAAGCATTGTATAAGAACAGAGCTAGTACTGCAGCTGTGGTAAACTGTGTTTAGGCTAATCCTTCTTCCTCAGGAATAGTGTTTTGGCACTGGAATATCTGTGCTTTCTGAAGCAACAGGACCTCTGGCTAATATGACTACAAATACATAAATGTTAAACTAATACATTAGTGAGTTCACTGGTGCTTTCTGGTGGACAACTATATGTTTAACTGAAACTTTATATAATTTTCAAATAAAAAAAAAAACATTTCCAAGGACTACCTTGCAGCTCAAAATAAAAGAGAAAATAAATGGAAATCACTTGACGAAGTGTTTTTGTCTTCCTTTTCCTATGGTTGTGTTAGACTCAGAATAATGGAATGTCAAGGTAAAATCACTCTGTTTATCTCTATTCACTTGTGACTGCCACATGATTCATTTGTGGGTTAGAGACAAGGACTATACCCATGCACAGCTACATGCTCATAGATAGTCTACTGGAAAATCAAATATTATTGTTAACGGGTTTAGTATTACTATACTTTACTGGTGCACTGTTTTGTGTCCTTTGGGCAAATCTGACAATAATCAGATCAGTGAAAAAGCAGATGTTCTCCAAGGGGGTCTTTAGCCTGTCAGTGTTTAGAAAGGTGCCTACAAGGAATGGTAGGCAAACATTGTGCAGACTGCATGAATTGTCAGCCTGTAGAAGCTGTGTAGCGACTGTGTAGGTGCCATTAGTTACATCTCTAATGATCTGTTTCTGAACAAGCGTGTGGCTGCGCAAGCAGGTGTTCCGAATTTAGCTTACAGTGGCTGGTATCCGTGTGTATGATGACAAAGTGAAGTGCTGTGAGATGTTAATATGTGGATTATGCCATGTGGAGGCTGGAGTGTGAGCACACACCTGTAAGAGGAAGGTCCAGTTCTAGCTGGCTCCACCCTGAAGAGCAGGTACAGCCTCCTCAGGGCCCCTCGAGCACAGTCACCTTCAGCAGCTCCGCTCACTCTTCATTTTTTCCGGACTGCGGAGAAACTTCGCGTGCGCGCCCACACACACACACACACACACACCGGCTGCAGGTTTCAGTTTAGAGAAATATGACCAAGTAATGCACTTTTCTAGACAGGTCATGGATGTTCTGTGATCAGAGGTAAGTTGTGGTTTATTGAGCACTCTCTGACTCTTATGCGCTGTTTCCACCTCAAGCTTCTACGTGTAGCTGCTGAAGCTCATCTTCAACTGTCAGCTGATCATGTTTTACGAGACTGACTAGTGTTGTTATGGACAGTGGAAGGCGGCTTGTTTTGGGACATATAGTCCTAAACCCATGTTATGGTCTTTCTGCTGTTAGGCTGCTGTAAAATTCCAATGTCAAGCTGATGGGGTGATTTCATTTTGACATCAGGTTTAAACTGGAAAAAGGAAAAAAACGATTATTATAATTATAAGAAGAAAAAAAACATTAAAAACCTTTAAGTCTAATCTGTAAAACGTTCAAAAAAAACAATGTTCATGTTTGTTTCGTGTAACTCAAAACTCCTTTTATAAACAAGTGTAAAGGACAAAGAGAGGATGCAGATTTTCAGTATTCGTGCAAGACCAGAAGCCCTGTAGTCGCCCAAATAATTATTTTACATGTGGAAGACAAATTAAACAGGTTTAAATAATAATAATAACACATTTTTGTGTGAAAAAGTCTCCAGTTCTACACAGTTCAGTGTTTTACCTCACACTGTTCAATTCCGTGAGTTGATTCAAGAGTGTAGGAGCGGAGAAAACAAGAAAATGTCCACACAGCACAACTGCAACTACTTTTGGCTACTTGTACCACCTAATTTACATGGGTGCAGGGAGGGGGCGTCAGGGGTAACGGTGACTGTACAGGTCCTCGAGTTGGCAAAGTACTGGACATATTTTTGGTGGTGTAGGAAGACTCCGGGGTCAACCTTGGAGGCCGCTGTGTTGGCCTCTGTCTAAAAGTGTCTTTCCCTTTGGTTTGCAGGCACTGTAATCAGCAGTAAGCAGGATGAGCTGGGCAGCACTGTACACCCAGCTGGGAGGAGTGAACAGACACTCTACCAGCCTGGGAAAGATCTGGCTGTCTGTTCTTTTCATCTTCCGCATCACCATCCTGGTCCTGGCTGCAGAGAGCGTTTGGGGGGACGAGCAGTCGGACTTCACCTGCAACACGCAGCAGCCGGGCTGCAAAAATGTCTGCTATGATCACTTCTTCCCCGTCTCGCACATCCGCTTCTGGTGCTTGCAGCTCATCTTCGTGTCCACGCCAGCTCTGCTGGTGGCCATGCATGTGGCATATCGCAAGCGAAGTGTGAAGAAGGACCTCATCGCATCCAGCGGTGACAAAGCCAAAGAGGAGGACCTGGAGAGTCTGAAAAGGAGGCGCTTGCCTATTACAGGCCCACTGTGGTGGACGTACACGTGCAGCTTGTTCTTCCGGCTCATTTTTGAAGGTGGCTTCATGTATGCCCTCTACTTTGTCTACGATGGCTTTCAGATGCCACGTCTGGTCAAGTGTGAACAGTGGCCTTGTCCAAACAAAGTCGACTGCTTCATCTCCCGGCCCACAGAGAAGACGGTTTTCACCATCTTCATGGTGGCATCTTCAGCCATCTGCATCGTGCTCAATGTGGCAGAGCTGACCTACCTGATAGTTAAAGCGCTGATGAGATGTTCAGCCAGAGCTAAGAGAAGGCACTCGTACAGTCACCCAGAAAACATGTCTAAAGAAAGTGCCTACCTGCAGAACAAAACGAATGAAATGTTACTACCGGCCTCTGATTCCTCTGCTAGCAAGTCTGTGTAGAACATCTGATGCTCAGTGAAGACCACAGACAACATGAAGTGTTCAGTTAACTTTTTATGCTGCCTTGAATAAAAAAAGAATATTAATTTACCAAAGTAGTATTTCTGTACAAATAATACTGTTCGTTAATGCCTAAGCAGTGATAAAAAGCAATGAGGAATGGCCTTGCGTCTCACACTTGTCATTAGTTTTCTACATTGGGGAAAAAGGCCAATGACGACACCTAGTGGTTAACACGTGTTACAAGTTCACATGACTGTTGAATGTTGTGTGTTTTATCTGTTCTGTTTGAGGGAATCTGCTGACACTCTTTTTTTATTCTCACATAAGACAGTGCCCTGTGGTTATGACGGGACTTTTGAGGGGTTTTTTTGCTTGTTTTTTTCCATAATCATTAATGCAGCGAGTCAGTCTGACAAGTTACCTGGCCCTCCTATTCTTTAGGCTATTAGGGTTGTGATTTGTTTCGTTACATGCAAAGGAGGTTGTTACAGGGGGACATTTTTTTTCAACGCTGTTCTGTTAACCTTTTGATTACCATTTTCTCATCATTTGATTCATTTGTAATTTTCTGTTCGTGTTGGATTCTCGTTTCATCCTGAACTCTGAATACCTTATGCCAGAGGAACTGCCAGCCCACTGTAGTGTAAATGGTGTCTTCTTTGATGTCATCAAATTTAATTATGTGCTGAAATGCTCTTAAGCACTGTGCTTCCAACATGTTAATGGCTGAGAACTGTATCCTCTCTCTGAATTGTTCTTTGTAAGCAAAAATAACAGGTCACTTCTCCAATGTCTAGTTTTAGCGATGCCCTTGCACCTAGCACTACATGACATGTCATAGGTATCGTTTTACATCTGTGCCTTATTATAGTTTCTGAACTTGTGCTGTACTCTATTGGGGGTAATGCCTATAATATAATGTGGGGGAAATGTCCAGAAGAGTTTTGACCACAGTCACTAGAATGGGGGACCATGAAGGTAAGCCCTTTGCACAGGGCAAGTGCTTTGACCAGTTGCTCTGTTTCTTCACCATTTGGGGTGTCTGGGGTGGTTGGAAAATATTTTCTTTCATGTATGCTAGAGCTTTGCACACATTTTGCATATTTTGTACATGTGGTTTAAAAACCATTTCAAAGGTAGCAGATCATCTTTGTATTTTTGCCAAAATGGAGTGAAATTTGCACAACTGTGTTCTTGTAGGCCAAGATTAACACCTTTAATAAACTCTTCTATACTATATGTGTTTGGGTGCACTTATTTCGTGTTGTACCAGCTGAGTGCAGTTGTTCTGCCGGTGGAAAACCGAAGGAGGGCGGTGCGTTTCCGTGCTATTTTGGGGAAGGGCTTTATCAACTTTAGCCTACTGGAAACATGTTGAGCTTATGTGTGGCTGACAGGTCTAAATAAATAAATAAAATTTTGACTAAAGAATTTACTATGATTCAGCTATGTCTGTGTGTGTGTGTGGGGGGGGGGGGGGTGTATGAAAGCTAACGTGCATGTCTATGCGAAAGTGTATGTTAGCCCTGTTTGCATTGCAGCGAGTGCGTGAAGGCCTGTGTGAAGCTGAGTGATGGACAGAGAGGGGCGTGGCGAGCAGCGTCCTAAATCCGCTCCTGCATGGCCACACAGTGGGAGAGTGGCGATGGCTGGGGTCGGGAGAGAGCTGCGCCTCGCCACAGCCTGTCTCCACGTCCGAACCGCAGCGAAAGCCCATCTTTTTTTCTCGCAAAAGGCAAAAGGTCGCCCTCGGGTCCACGTGTGAAGAAGTTTTTGTGCATGAATAAGTTGGCCGGCTGCTTTCAAAAAGAGTTTGGTAAGCTGGCAGAGCTGCCAGGATTTGGGGACGGGGGGAGAGGGGAGGGCTCCTGCTGCCTTGGGAGGTCTGTATCCTGCGCACTCAAATAATGGCAGCGATGGCCGCTGGACATTACTTTCTGTATCTATGTTTGGCATCTCCAGTCTGAGGTATGCTTAAAGCTAGGTTTCATACCAGTACCACCTTTTACCAGTTTCACACCTCCCGGCTAAATAATGGTGTGGTGCCTTCGTTTGTCAGGCCTACACTCTTTTCCCCTTTGACTGTGTTGGAATGTCACTGGTTAGTATTGATAACCAACTAACACTGCAGGCATCTTTCACCCCTACTTCTGTCAGGTCCATATAGGACGGGACAACCAGCACAGGTACAAAAGGACATCTGGCACTTTCCCTGTTGGCATACAGGCTGAGACAAACTTAGACAAGGTTTTCTCTGTACTAATGACTAAAAAATATTTTTTACAATTACTTTATAATCAAATGGTAGTAGTAAAAAGCACAGAGTAGCTAATCGACTTGGTGGATTCAAATTCCTAAAGAGAAAAGAGAGACAACAGAAAAAGGCTGTTTTTTAAATTTTACTGCTACTCATCTGACATAATAATAGTGAGAAGTTATAATAATATTTTTATTTATTTTCCCACAATTCAGGCAGTTTATTATTGTTTAACCTACTTTGACACAGTTATAGTCAGATGGATTTGAAATATGACTTGGAATAACGCATTCAGGAGATTTTAGAGAAAGATAACTTGTTGCCTTGTGTGCTTGTATGAAAATAAAAGTCATCAGAAGTGATTAATGTACCTGTTTCATCAGATCATCTAAAATATAAACCAAACATTTTAAACTGCACACCCTAATTGAACCATAATGCTTCTAATTTTCATTTCCCCCCTCAGGTGTCAAAAATAGTGAAACTTAGTCGATGGATTTACCACTCTCAATACAAGAACATTTTAGTAAGTAATCCTTTTCCCCCTCTGGCTATGAAAAGATGTAAGTGTGTGTGGTTTTACTGTTACTACTGACAAATAAGCTTACTGCTGTTCCTTAAAAATTCAGTGTTTTACATGCAATGTTCGAAAGCCTGGAACTTTGTCCAATTATTCATTAATGGCAAAGGTGTTAATGATTAAATATGTGGTGTGAAAAAAGTATAATTAAATAAAATGGACATTGGTTAGGGCTGTACAGAAGTGAATTCAGATGACTGTGTTTGTGCAGTAAAACTGTTCATTTTAAGCTCTCAGTGAGGTGGGATTCAAAACCTGTACATATAAATTAATTTCTGGAACAAATGAAGTGGCCCTAAATGACAGTGGGATATATCACAATCATCTTTTAAATTGCATCTCCATATTCTTTCGTTAAATGTATGTCGTTTGGCTTCATTAGTAGGCCTAACTCTGGGAACAGGGTACATCAGGGCCCTCCGCATCAGTGTCCACTCAGTGCTCTCGGCTGTTTTTGAACATTATAATGTTGATCTCAGCACATGCCTGCTGGGCAGTGGAGCGAACAGGTGAGAGAGAAAGAGACTGTGTGTTTGAGTGTGGTGATATAGTGTGTATGAGTGTATGCGTGAGTGTAAGGGGAGTGAGAGAAAGAGTGTGAGAGAAAGAGTGAGAGAGTTTGCTTACACTGTGCATGCCAGGTTCATAGCAGCCAGTTAGATGACTAAATAGAAAGAGCTGAAACGTCTGAGTGAAGGTTTACAGTTAAGGGCGATAGCCTAAGAAGGGAATATACATCTGTACTTGTCCTTTTTTGTTCTCTTGATTTGTTCGATTGTTCTCTTTAACAACTGCTTGATCAGAGCTCAGTAGCTGGATTTTCCACAGAGACGTGAAATGCTGTGTGAGTTGGCATGGGATGGTTTTGGGAGTCCAGCTTGTTCGGGTGTATTGTAGTTGTTTTGCCAGAATCGGTTGAGTTTAAATGTGTCTCAGAGTTG
The DNA here is from genome assembly GCA_037974385.1 of Arnoldichthys spilopterus. Lineage (NCBI taxonomy): Eukaryota > Metazoa > Chordata > Actinopteri > Characiformes > Lepidarchidae > Arnoldichthys > Arnoldichthys spilopterus. The sequence continues at coordinate 10,099,637 of JBBPDA010000003.1, read as the reverse complement.
CTGGTCAAGGCAGACACTAGCTGTTGGTGGTGCTCCAAACAGCTGGCAATGCTCACTGTGCCCTATAGGTTGTTCTTGTTTCTAGCAGTTCTTTTTATCACAAGAACACTGATCATGTCCTTTTTCCCTCTTCCTCATCCCCTTTTTCCCTCTCTCCCTGGCTATGTGCACCTCCAGACTGTACTTTCTGCCTAGGCTAGAAATCGTGAAGCATGGGTGACTGGAGCTTTCTTGGGCGGCTGTTGGAGAATGCACAGGAACACTCGACAGTGATCGGCAAGGTCTGGCTGACTGTCCTCTTCATCTTTAGGATCCTGGTGCTGGGAGCGGCGGCAGAGGAGGTGTGGGGCGATGAGCAGTCGGACTTCACCTGCAACACCCAGCAGCCTGGTTGTGAGAATGTCTGCTACGATGAGGCTTTCCCCATCTCGCACATCCGCTTCTGGGTCCTGCAGATCATCTTTGTGTCCACGCCCACTCTCATCTACCTGGGTCATGTACTGCATATTGTCCGCATGGAGGAGAAGCGCAAAGAAAGGGAGGAGGAGCTGCGAAAGGCCAGCAGACTCCAGGAGGAGAAAGAACTCCTGTATAGAAATGGAGGTGGAGGGGAGGCTGGCGGAGGAAGGGGCGGAGGAGGAGGCGGGGGAGGCGGCGGCGGCAAAAAGGAGAAACCACCAATCAGAGACGAGCACGGCAAAATCCGCATCAGGGGAGCCCTGTTGCGTACCTACGTGTTCAACATCATTTTCAAGACCCTTTTTGAAGTGGGCTTCATTTTAGGTCAGTATTTTCTCTATGGCTTCCAGCTCAGGCCGCTGTACAAGTGTGCGCGGTGGCCCTGCCCCAACACTGTGGACTGCTTCATCTCGCGGCCCACGGAAAAGACCATCTTCATCATATTTATGCTTGTGGTGGCTTGCGTGTCTCTTTTGCTGAATCTGTTAGAGATCTATCACCTTGGATGGAAGAAGGTCAAGCAGGGCATGACCAACGAATGTGTCCCTGACCATGAGTCGCTAGACCGCACTGAGGCGGTGGAGACAGAGTCCATGACCACTGCCCCCAGAACTGCCCCTCCCACCCTTAGCTACCCACCCAACTACAGCGAGGCCACGGCCGAGTTCAAGATGGATCCCCTGCACCAGGAGCTTCATGAGCCCTCCCCTTTCTACATTAGCAACAACAACAACCACAGGCTGGCTACTGAGCAGAACTGGGCCAACCTGGCCACTGAGCAGCAGACTCGGGAGATGAAGGCCACTGCTCCCTCTCCCTCCTCTTCCTCCTCTTCCACCTCCCCCTCCTCCTCCTCTTCCTCTGATAATGAGCAGCAGCCCAGAGATGCTGTTCCCCCCACCAGTGTTCCCAGCTCGAGTGGTGGCAGTTTGAATGGCGGAAAGAGTGAGCAGGAGGAAGGAAACGTCACCACTGTGGAGATGCACGAGCCGCCTAACATGCTCACTGACCTCCGGCGGCTGAGCAGGGCTAGCAAAGCAAGCAGCGTAAGAGCAAGGCACAATGATCTGGCTGTCTAGTGAACCTACTTACAGCTCAGATTTTTATATATATTGAAAAAAATACAAAAAATATAAACAAGAGAGTTTATATGGGAGGAAATGAGAGGCAGGTAACTGGATGTAATTAGGGAATTAGAAAAAAACAATAAACTTACAGATGTGCAATCGGTGAGTTGTAGTGTTGAAGTACAGCACTTGTATGGTGTCTGGTGTTATGTAGTAGCTGAGTGTGTAAATTTACAGTCAACCCATTCAGATCTTAAAGGTTTCAGTATATTTCACAATATCATTTAAGGTCTTTTTGTGCTCAGCATATTAAGCCTGGCAAAATAGGTAAAAACCCACTGTCACAAGAACTCGTATGAATCAGGGATGTTTCCATAGGCATTGAGGTCAACCTCTCAGAGAACACTCGTAAGTTGGCACTATCTGAGCATTAGAGTGCATTTGAAAAATTCCCAGATTGGCATGTGTTGGTACTAGGTAGATGGCCTTAATCTTGACAAACAGTATTTTACTGAAGTGTCCTGTTGCTGGTTGTCAATGAAGTTAGTTGTTTTTTCCCCCTCCCCCTTCTTTTTTCAATTTCAGCTCCATCAGGGTAAGTTTCATGGTACTAACTTGTTTGTATGCATTTATGGTACAGTGTTAATGTTGTGCTCAGAAACCTAGAAGAGAAAATCAACAGGACACTGATGCACACTCCAAAATGCAATCCTCCAATGAAAGATATTAAACTGTGAATGACTGAATTACAGTGGAATGCGTTCTATTTTCTAATCAGTATCAGTATTTAAACTTAGCTAAGTGCAACAGATGTACTGGAACTACAACTCACTGATTCACATCTTTTTTCTTCAATCTGGTAACCCACTGCTAAAACGTGCATGTCAAACTTGCATTCAGTTGTGAATGATTAACTGAAACTGAAATCTCTGCTGAAATTGTAAGAGATCTTCAAGGTTAAAAGACTGAACAGGGGAAGCAGTGAAGTGGTCAGGTAATGCTGCATGCATCATTGAGCAATCTGCTTGAAATTTGCTAGGCCCTCCTTTATTACTACTGAATACACCATCTTAAATTTACTACTACTTGCCATGATTCCAGCTCCTGCCTCTACATTTGACTCACCCAGAGTGAAAATGGGAAAAAAATGCAGAGAGGAAGAACAGTGAAAGGTTTTTCTACTCAAGTTAAAAAGCACATTGCTAAAGCACCAGTGTCATACTGAAACATATAGAATCCTCAAAAATGGAGAAAGTTAGGAACAGTTTTTTAATCCCACCGCTTGGCAGATGCAGAGATTTTGGTCCATAATCTAAACCTGTTCCCACAGGCCCCTTGATTTCAACTTTACACTCCTATATTAGATTTGAGAGTTTTTAATATGACTATGTTTCATTTTGCCATCAGATACACATGATCACTTTTTAATCCATTTAATGTAGACAGTAATGTGAATAGGAAAGTAATGCCTCTCATTACATGTACTTTTGAAGATTTCTATTGGTTTTATTCCTAAAAGGGCTATTTTATAATGAACTGGTTAATAACAAAAACAAAATTATTGCTTCCCTGTAGTCAGTTTGTGATTGCCAAAGTGATGTATTTACTTGGAATACATCAAAGAAACAAGTGGCTTTATGCCTCTATGAAGACAATCCCATCTTTCTTTCTTGTCCACCTTCAGGTTATTGATACCCTAAATATTACTGACTACTACAGCTGTAATAAGCAAGAGAATGCTCAGTCCTCTGTTATGAAACATGGTCAATCTTTCACAAAGACAATGCAAAATAATTTAATACCTTAAAGACCCCATTCACAGGAAATCTATGCACTCTTTAATAATTATTATCACACATACTCATCAACACCTTTCAATAAGGAGGAGACATACTTTAATCCCTAAGGCTGAGCAGACTTCTGCTTGTGACGAAAAAGTATTTTACTTTTATCAAAACAGCATTTACAGATGTATGTTATTTATTTTCTGCTATTTTAATGTACTCAAAACAAAAGCGTGTTGTCATTTTTGGTTCTTAAAGTTTACATTTTAGTAAATAGATGAAGATTTGCACATTTAGGCAAAACATGCTGTTCAGTTAATTACATATTGGTAGAAAAGAGGGAAAAAAGACTCTGCTTTGATATTTTTGATCCTTAAAGGAAAATGTCTTAATGATAAAATAGTAACTCTTTGTGTTAAAGGCAGTATTATTCAAATGAAATGGCATCAAATGTAATTTGTAAAGCCACGTTGTAGGGTACAGGAATAGACTTCCCATGTTTGGATTTTAAGACTGTTAACTTTTAAGCCTGAAAGGAATGCAGAAAGGTTGGACATGTACAAGATTATTTCATCAGTGTTGAAAGCATTGTACTTCTAGATCCATAAGTAATGTACTTAGTTGCAGCCTTTTACTTTACTATAACACTCATCTCTTGAAGTACTGATTTATCTCATGCAGAGCAAGACTACTCTGACCAATCAGGGAAATGAACCATCTACATATGCTCAGAACAGCAGCCTGTTTAAATGCTGTCTTAAGAGAAGTGCCTTGTGTATTAAATTTGTAAGAACACGTTGATGTAAATGTTCATTTACCTCAAATGTTTACAAAACTGTTACTAAATAAACTTTTTGTACCATAAATCCTGGTCTCTGATGTTTATGCAGTTTAAAGGAGCATGTCTACACAGTACTGAATGAGATTACTGCTTGTAAGCATAGCTCTGAAATCCAAGACCACTACAAATCCACTGTCACAGTCATAGAACATATCAGGAACATTTCAGTACATACAAAGTGTGAGATAAACCAAGCCTGAAGAGTCCAAAATGCACTTGAACCAGGCAACCACACAGTTTGCATATAATATATGATTCTTTTTCATAATCTATCGTTTCAATGATTTGCTAGTCATGCTGAGAAAAGCAATTCAGTACAATTCATCAAAGGACATACACTTATATTGACATACAATTTTCAAACTTATCACCACCGGGTTAAGAGGATGTATCAGTGAGTTGAGAGGTGTCAAATATGACACATAATTCTCACACTCTCACACAACATACTCATATAAGTCCATGGTATGGAAATTGTTGTTTTTTTCAACACTTTTAAACAACATTTTACCAACTTTTATCCAGTTCCTTCAGATAAAGGTGGTTATGTTCCAATGTTCCAAATGACACATAAAATTGAAAGTTTTTATAATTTCAGCAAAAAGTAAATCCCTTACATCTATCAAGCCTTCAAGCCCATAAAATTAAAATTAGGTGGTCCAGTTTAGGTACCATTGGTTAGAACCTCCTGCAAGTAGATCTTGTCTTATTTAAATGTAATATCTTGGGTCTGGTGTTCTCTTTGCTATTTAAGTGTGTGGTGTAATCATGCTAAGATCTAAATAACTCTCTAAGGCCTTAGGGGTTGCTATGCTGCGTCAAGGACTGGGCCATTTTGCAACCATTGATATAGCTTTGAATTTTGCATAACATTAAAGAGTACTTGAAGATAATTTGAAGCCATCTAAACCTGAGGTGGACCTTTCAACAGGTTAATGATCTTAAGCACATCAGTTACAAGTTAAAAACCTTGATACCAAAAGTAATACAAGTCTTGGTGTAACAAAAAACCATTGGAAATGTGGACATTAAAAACTAAAATTTAAATCCATATTAAACTGGTGGTATGGCCTTCAAAAGAACTCTGAAGTTGTGTTATGGTATGTGGCACCAAGACCTTAGTAGAAGAACCTTTAAGCCCTGTAAGTTATGAAGTGGTTCCTCCATGAATTATACTTGTTAGTCCAGCATAAACCACAGATGCTCAGTTGGTTTGAGATCTGTGTGGCAGGGTGCATTTTCCTGCTGCCAGAGATCTCAACCATTACAGAATACCATTGCCATGAATGGGAGTACTTGGTCTATATATATCCTCCTTATCGAACACAAAACCAAAAACTGTGGGTAGTGGGTAGTAATTGTTGACATTTATGCATTTATACGCACTCAAGTAAAAGTTCTTGTGTTTACATTCTATTGGGAAATCTGGTAATCTGATTATCTGTCATTAACACTGTTTTTTTTACTCCTTTAATTCCATTATGTTACATTGCCAACCGCATTTGTAATTGATCACCCCTCTGACCTTTAAACTTTTAAGACTTTTAAGTGTTTGATTTTAAACCATGAATATAACAAAAAGAGAATTTAAGTTTAACTTTAGTTTATAATACAGTGAAAAATGCTGGATGTGCTGAGATGTTCTTCTGCAATTCTATATGTTCTTAGTATTCAGTTTATTATTTTTGTGCTAGTATTTTGGTTGTTTTTTTTTAAATGGTACTTCTATTAGAAGATTTTATTATTTAATTAAAGTAACAATGTTTTTACTCAGTGTAGGATTCTCTACCCACTTCAGCTTATCACTTATTTACATATAAAGCACTGTCACTTGACTGTCATTTATTATTAACTCAGCTTTTCTCCATAGGTTTCCATCTGCAGTGTTTCTTAAACGAAAGTGGAAACGCTGCTGCTATGCCAAGCATTACTACACAGACAACTACAAATTAATAAAATAAATAAAACTATTTAACATTGACTTTTAGTGTTTCCCCCATGATTCACACAACTAGATTTTGCTTGTTAATCATGTTCAGCTCTGTCTAGTTGAAGCTTCCTGTTCTCTATTTTTAAATGAAGGTTTTCAATTCAAATTTATTTTACTGAGGGTTACAATGATTTTTCATTTTTATGATCAGATTTTGTAAGCACCTACAGATTTGTCATGATATATTCAATTATTGTATATGCCACATTACAAATAAAAATAAGATTTTTGATTATCTTATCTTTAGACTTTGCCCTAAATTACTACATAAAACAGCTCAGGGTCTTAAAATGTATTTTGTGTTGTGCCAGTTGGTTTCAGTGCTCACAGTTCCCAGCAAACTTGCTAAAAGACTATTGTTTATATAGATTATTTAAAATAAAAATTTCAAATTTCCTTTCACTTTTTAGTCTTTACATTTGAAAACAAATGTGATAAAATGGAAAAGCCATTAAAGAACCACTTTTGTAAAAGAGATGTGAGTATAAAGAACATTTTTAAAGTTCAAAAAAACGTAAAATATTAAAAAGATTCAATTTCAAAGGCTTTGTTGCAGAAAAGTATGTCCAAGACTGTTGGACGGGGTACAGTCTGGGTAGCAGCTAGCAGCTAAAAGACAGACAGATCAGGATGAGTAATAGGCTTTTACCCATGTTTCATATGGCTTGTGTCTGGCCATGTAGGAAGGGACTTGGGTGTTGGTTTATTTTTGGAGGGAGGGATTAGGAGAACAATGTCTATATTAAACAGGCAAACTTCCTGTCATAGTTATGAATGTTTGCACTCCTAATGGCTCTTTGTGTTTAGAATTCCAGGATTTTTAACCAAAAAATAAAGAGAGAAGAAAGAAAAACTATAAAAGCAAAGAAGAGGGAAAACAGACATCACTGAAACAAAGGTCATTGTAGAAGAGCTTAGTAGGATGTGTGGATTGTGGGGGGATGAGTAGCTGAGCTGTGAAGAGCAGATGATAGGTAGTGGGTGTTGAATCCACTAGCTACAGTGTGTCATGAGATGGCCTGTCCACTGACAGTGGGCTCCAGTGGTAGCTGTGAAGGGCAGGGTCTGTGTTGGGGCCCAGTGGCACCAGCTCAGAGAGGAAAACACACAGGCAGTTATTTATAGCCTTTAATCACCTAGCAAATTTGCCCCAGGCCCTGAATACCTCTGTCTCCCAATGTTTAGTCTGAGGGGGCCTTTTAGTTCAGCACTGATCTAATGTATATAAGCATACACTGGCCAGTTCAGCTGAAATGTGCACAGGTCAAGGTAAAACAGGGGAATAAAGCTGATAGAAGGTATACACCAGAGTACAATGTTAATCTGTCTCTGAAGAAGACTCGTATTGACCCTGTGTTTACCACAGGTTCTGGATATCTAAGGCCAGTGTCTATGAGAGGAAAAGCCATGTGAAGGAAACTGGTGTGCACTACAGTGACACCAACAGGTTTGGTGGACAGCATTCAATCATGGTCATGATCTAAACATACATACTTACAATTACACTGAATTTTCACTAAAACATGCTGAATTAATAAGGCATGTTTCATTGTTTATTGAAACCAAGATCAGTCTGATTAGTGAACAACGCTCAGCAGTTATGTCAGTAGTTTGGTTGGGTTTATGGCACAGTGACTGAACAGTATTTTAAATATAACTTAGCCTACTCAAGACAATTACATCCCCATATGACCCACATGGCCATAAAAAAAGCCAAAAAGGGATCCAAATTTGTGTTTGGGAAAAAAAATGTAAGAAATGCAGTGGTCATCCATTCTGGACCCACTCTGTGCTGTGCAGCTGGACACTCTGCTCACCCTCAAACACACACTGGCACTGCTCCTCCCCCTCCCTCACCCACCTCCCTGTTGTTTTATAATTAAATGGTGACATTAGTTCATATCATGTGATTCTGAAGGGATTCATCAGACATTAGAGAGCCTAATCGCCACCTATAGTCTGCCCCTCGCCTCTGCCACAGCTCTATCCCAGATGACCCTGCTGAGGACAGCACTTTCTTTATGTGCCCTGAAAGGCCTGGGGATTGAGCCCAAACAAAAAAAAACCCACGAGGGTGAAAAAATGTTTTTACGTCCGCCCGCCCCTCTCGCTAGGCTGGCTGTGTGTGTGCTCGGGGTCATTTTAACTTTAGATCAATGGGACAAGTTATTGGAGTCTGGCCAACTTTAACGGATAGAAAAGAAAGAAAAAAGCTGCCTCTTCAAAAAAAAAAAAAAAAAAAAAAAAAACAACACGCAAACACACACACAACACATGAGTGTTTGTCATACTTGCACAAATCCTCATAAAACAACCTGCTTTTTCTCCCCCTCCCAGTCACAAATTCACCTTTTCTACTGTTAACATGGCAGTTTAAGCATATCATGTCTCCCTTAGCACTAGAGCAAACAAAACACCTATAGACACTAAAACACACATTGAGCCTCTTGGATCCATAGGCACTCTGACACTTAGATGGGTGTCAGTCTCTCTCACACACAAAGAAAAGAAAAACACACCAGCCACTGTTCCGTTCTCCACACCTGCAGTACACTGCCCAGCCTTCGAGTGAATAATGGGTAGTTATCATAAAGCAGACAAGTAGGCATAAATGTCAATGAATTTAATTCCATTATACCACCCCAGTCCCACCCCTGGATGACTGCAGTGCCCACATCCACACTCAGTAAAGAGCACCCCCTGCAGACACACAGGGACATGCAGAATGCATTTTTGACAATGTAGATCAACAATCATCAAAAAACGATTTTTACCACTGTACACTACAGACTATGTAAAAAAATCTATCTATATATGAGGTGTCCACTTTACAGTGCTGGTTACAAGTAACTTGACTGTGACAAGCATTAGTTGTAATGTAATCTGTGATCTGATTTAATATTGAAGGAATTTAGTTGTTTTTGTCTCATTTCAGAGGCCCCAAAAAGTGTTCAGTTGGCTGCCTAAGTAGACAGGTCAACACCACTGTAGGAGGCATGAGGCTGAAAAATCTAATACATGAATTAGAGATGTACTTAACACTATAGGCATGTTGTTTGGTATGCTATTAAGAAGCAGGAATGCACCAGTGAGCTTCAAAACAGAAAAAGACTTAATATGGACAACCACAGCAAGACAAGACAGTAGTGGATGTCCTTCAGAAAAAAAACAAAAAAAAAAAACCACAC